>ML675601.1:103215837-103281202 GCA_007922155.1 Mesoclemmys tuberculata | reverse complement strand
GACATAGTCACACGCTGATTTACTGGTCTGCTGATGGGAGAAATGGAGAGGGCAAGGTGGTGAAATTTAATATTTCATTTCAATGAAAGTATATATTAAGTTCCCTTGGGTGCTTTGATCTATCTTTCCACCAGGTGACCTTACCTTTGTAATAGATGGGTCCCTTACAGTAAATATCATATCAATATTCAGGTTACTTCCAGTCCCAAAGGGCCACTTACATATCCAGATCAATTGCATCTTAGATCTCACATTGAAGTCAACAATTGTAGCCAATCCTATAACAAACTATCTACAGGTTTATTAACTAGGAAAAGGAAATGAGTCATTTACAAGATTAAAGGAGGTAAACAGATACACACAAATGAGTTCTGGTCTTAAGCATTGTCACATTTCAAGAAGGTTCTGATTTCAACTCTAAGGATTCATGCGCTTCCCAAAAATGTAGATCTGTACTGATTGCCGCTACGTAAGGTATAGTAGGCTATTAACCCATCTCTTTGTCACCTTTAGTGAGAGATTTCTTTTTTTAATTAATTCATATAGGAGATACAGCCTTCATACTGAATACATGCCTTTATGGATTAGAGGGGAGTAAAGAATATGGAATTGGTAATGAATTGTCACATGACTGACAATGGTTAAGAGTTTTGCCTTTAGATTGCTTAAAGGAATCTTAGAATAGTCTTATGTAAAAAGTCAGTGGGTAATATTCAGAAAATTCAAAATGTGCCTGAGGAAAACTAAGATACTGAGTACAACAATATTACCACATGTCATAAAATGAATGGGATGGAATCCGCTGTTATCCACAGTGATTTCATTACGTTATGGATAGTACTCTGTATCCTCCAGTGAATCATTTTAGTGTAACATGCCATCTTTTTCCTACTAAGCTGTTGCACTGAAAGTCAGTTTTACAACTCTATTCCTCCTTTCTCATTCAAAGAAAGGCAGACCATTATCAAGAAAAAGCTCTTGAAATGTTAGGAGATTCTTCAAATGATGATATAAATCTTTATGCTCAATAATAGGAAAAATTTCCACGAAGATTAAACCTGGCTATAGGACTAGGGATCTCAACGGTTCTAATTAATAAAAGATAGAAGAAAAATGGGGCTGTTTAAAATATGAAAGGCCGACCACCGGGAGAGCAACATTCTAATCTCTTCTGTACAGTGAGATATCAAATAAATCAGCTGCATAAAAAGCTTCTTATATCCTTTTGCCTCTTCTGGCTGCCATGGAGTTAGCTGGTCTCTGAAGCATGTGCATACCCTGTATCTTGGCATATATATGCTAGTCTCTTAGCTTTCCATTTGCACCTAATTTTGACAGGCTTGATGGTAGCTTTATAGACACCTAGTAGTGACTGGGCCATGCTGATCAGGTACTGATACAGTGTCGGCATTCCTCTCCGTGTTTCCAGTATGTGACTGCTGGAGGAAAAAATCCAGACACATCCATAAGCAACTATTTGAAGCTAAGTGGATAAGCATAATATTTAAGAACCGCTGGCCTTCATTTGGTGCTTCCTGCCTTGGCCTGTTGTGTGATGGTCATGTCTGATCCAGTGAGCCAGTACTATGAATCTCGCACATCTTGGTGGAAAGCTTAGCTTAAAAGATTTATGGCACGGAGTATCTAAATGATGAGACTGCTCTAATGGGATTACCAGAAGGGAGCTGGGTTTCTGCTTATGTAGGTAGGGCCAGTGCTGATTGCACGTGGTTGGCAATCTTGGGTTTATACACCAAAGCACTCTACTAGATTTATAGAAATCTCCACATGCATTCTAATGGCGGAATTGGAGCCACAACTCTTGTTCTCATTTGCATAGATATTTGGCAGCTCTGTATATTGTGGTCACTGTAATGCACACAGCACAGGATGTTGTCCAGCCACTGCAAAAGTGCTTGAGCCTACGAAGAAGCTTTTCCTTCCTCCCTGTAATAAAGGAAAAAGTCACTGATTTGTTTAGAGACCAATAGAGAAAAAAAGTGTTTTATGAGTTCCAAAACTAAGACATGAGTGTCAAGACAACAGTGCAGGTGTCAATGCACCAATAAAGTCTGTAAGATATTGAGGTATCTAACAAGACTTTGATGCCAGGAAGCCTAGAATAATGCTGGCATCAGAATGCTTAGAAAACCCTATCAAGAAAAATTCTGAGGTGCTGAGTGCAGAGAGATGTGATGTTGCCCTGAGGGAAAAAAACAGTATTGAAACTCTAAAAAAGACATAATTAGCAATGCCAGCCTAGGAATCAAAAGCACACTTAACTGTCAAGTCACTGTTATTAAATCCCATAGGATACTCAATAAAGCATTATTGGGAGGTGGTGAAAAGCTGAAGAAATGTCCCGTGAGTGAGCCATTTTGCTCATTGTGGTAAAAATGAATAAACTAGAATACTCAGGGAGTAGCATTTGTATACTTCAGAGGGATAGTGTGTCACGGTTATTTTTAGTAAAAATCAGGGACAGGTCACGGGCAATAAACAAAAATTCACAGAAGCCAGTGACCTGTCTAGTTAGCCTAAAAACTCACCTGGATCAGACTGTTACCAGGTTAAAGCAATTATATATAAACTATTTTCCCTAGGTGATATGATCTCCTTTTATAGTATACTAAAAGATCGCAGGAGGTTTTCCGTTCCCACTTGGTGAGTCCTCCTTGTTGTTTTTCCCTCCACTCAGATCCAGCGGGAGGGGCATAGTGGCTTTTGTTGTCCATGAGCTGCAATTATAGGCCGCTTGTGCCTACCTGAACACACAATAGTGAGTCCAGACTACAGGATGATGATAGGTGTGGCCTGCATGCTTGAATGTCACACGAGATGGATTGCATAGATTTTGGGGAGGAAAGCCAGTGTAGCAGGGTTGTATGAGGGAAGAGGCAGGGGTCTCCCACATACATTCATCTGGTTCCTACTTCTGCAAACTCACGACTGCTTAAAACTTGCACAGTTCTTCTCTCTGTTTGGTTGTTACTGCTTCTTTTGGGTAACTGTATGTGATAATCCTTTGCAAAGTAGTAGTTTGCAATATGCATCATGCATACAAATGACCTGTTCACAGAAGTCTCAATTCCATGCAAAATATGTACCTGTTATTTCATGCCATTTGCATTGCTCAAATACAATAATATGCCTAAACCAGTTTAAACATCGCTGATCACATCATTCAAAATACTACAATTACTTATGGAAAAAGAATAATTGATTAAATTTCACACGTCATCAAAATGCATAGAAAAAGTATTTTAAGTTTAAAATATAGTTAGATTCACTATTTCTCTTTTTTTATTATTATAAAATCCTTATTTTCAGTTAACTTTCTTAAATTCTGGGAAGGGGAAGAAACTGATGGCATTTACATATATTTAAAGCTACTTATAATGTGGACATTCACAGTGATAGTCTAGATGTGAGATTTAAAACTATTATATATAATTGCACACCACCATTTCAGACAAAATTAGATATTTGAGCTGAATTTCATTACAGTGATTTGTCACTGGATACTGGACTTCAAAAAAAGTATAGGTTCTCACTAAGTGCTTAGGCAGCCTTGACATCATAGTATCTGAGGGTTTTTTTTAAAAAAATGTACTTTGAGGTGTAAGGCTAATGCACACAAAACATCAGCCTACCATGGTGTGTCATGAATTTCACCGTGTTGTTTAATACCTAATAGATCTTTCTAGTAATGTGCCTTCTAATTAAAAAAGCTCATTACTGAATGAACACAGTGCTACTTCAAGACTTTATAGTGAAGTCAACATTTGATTCTGATACATTATAAACACTTATGCAGTTTTTACTTATGTCCCTGAAACCACTCAGTGGTCTTCTGTAAGTCATTTTAGTAATAGCAAATATTTATGAAATAGGCAGAGTTGTTGGCTGTCTGTTAAACTGTCATCTGTATATTTTTTGGAACAAAATATTCCATGTTCTTTGCTTTGTTACATGAGCAACAGTACTGTACACAATAAACAAACTGTGCGAATACAGATCATGAAATAAATTATAAATTGAAGGATAAAAGGCTGGTGGCAGTAGAATCCATCTTTGTACCTTTTCTTTCCCCCCAGTGCAAAGAGAACTCCCAAGAAGAGCAGCACCCTCAAATCTCTCAAACAGTCCATCTCCCTTCTTAGCTAGAGAGTGCCCTGTGTAGGAAACTTCATCTTTGTTGTTTCATCCTGCATCCTGATATGTGGGTCTCACATTGTATTGTATCAATCCATGTTTGTGAGCATTTTCAATCTTGCTCTTTCTAGCCCTCCATTCTGTAGCTAGTCTTCCTATATAGGAAATCTATAATTTCTTCTATCTGTTAATGGGGATAGAATGTTCTGTATGTTTCTATCTTAAGGCATAGTGGTTCATTCAGTGATGACATATGTTTCACTTTGACAGAATAGTGAGAGTTACTGTGCTGATCATACTCAGCTCTACCTTTTTCTGCCAGTATTGCGAAAGCCATGTCAGTGCAATTAAGCTGTCTTGCGGAAGACCATAGCTGAATGTCTCAATTTTCTGATATTGAACTTCTCTAATGCTAATCGTCTGCATATTTAACTTGCCTTCCCACATATTCAAGTTACCTTCCCAGATATTAAATGCAATGGCAATTTTCATCAAAAACTTGGGTGGCTTCTTTCATCTTTGTTATCAGCAGAGACTAGAAGGTTAAGATGCAAAATTTTTTAAGCTTGGGCACCTAAATTTAAGCTCTTCTGTATGTATTTTGGAACCTAAATAGGCTGACTTTCAGATTAATGTAATGATGTCTGATTACGGGTGATTACGGGTGATGTCTGAAATAAAGGAAGTAAAGTATTTACCCTTGCACTGTTTTTATTTGTTTGTTTATTTGTGTTATTTCTGAAAGGGACTGGGCAACAAACATAAGTGAGCAAGTTACAGTTTATCCTGGCAAATGTAATTAGATAGCTATAAAGTGACCATAAAAAGAACTTAGTTTATAGTTATTCTTCATGTGGGAGTGAGCAAACATTATAAATTAGAGTGCACAGTGATATTTCTCCATTCATTTCCACATAGCCACATAATACAGAAACAATAGCCAGAGCCTGTGATTTGCAAATACACTGAAAGTATGGCTTTCATGCCCTTTCTTCCCTTCTCTGAGCCAACACCACCAGCCTTCACCATCTGTTTATCCACATCTCCTACCAGCATTTTCATATCTTCTTCCACACTGCCCCTTATGCAAGAAACCCCCTTTCTGAACACATCTGGAAAGCCAATACCCTGTCCTCCTTCAAATCCTTCCTCAAAATCCACTTCTACTAGACTACTTATGGTGAAGGGCCAGTTGATAGTGGTGAGACAAATGGCCAGAAGGATGGGTGGATTATCTGCATTCTTTATACTTTTTGATTTTTGTTAATAACAAGCACTTGGGCCCTTGAGTTGTACACATGAATAATGTATGTGACCCCATTCCTAGCACAATTATCCCGGTTCTCTCTTTTCTTATCCCCCAATTTGTTTTTTTTTACACCCACCCAAATGACTGTATGGGTGCACCTCTGAACCTGTATGGAGGCCCTCTGAAGTCAATTTGTGTGCAGGTTCTGGGCCTAAATATGGATTTAGGAGCTTAACCATGGAAAAACTGATGTAGAGGTCACATTTGTTTGGTGAAAAATCTAATTTACTTCACTGTATATTGAAAAGATCCACCAAATTGTGACCAGTTGAACAGTTATGGTTTTAGGACTGTCAAACTCTTTTATCTGTGCATGGATAACATTGGTTCCTGTAACAGCCTCTGCGCAAGAGTGAACTGTTTTTATTTGTGTTGGTTTCATTCTTTTTTTAAAATGCCATCTGTATTTAGAATTAGAATTGAGGTTGGTCTGTTGGTGACTTTTGGAGTAGATGGAAGGAGATGATAGCTAGCCTATTGGAATAGCTAGCCTATTGGGGATTGGGACCCTAGAAATATCTGAAGCACCATTATAATGCTTGGTTAATCTGTACATGTATTGGTAATGTTAAGATCACTTCATATCTCTGATTACGTGAATTTAAGTTTGTAGTTAATACAATTTGAAAATCTAATTACATTTTTTCCAAAAATGTATCCCACTGTCATTGTCTTCTCTTCATTTAAGTCTCCGCTTCCTACACATATAACTCCATGACACTCTGCTGTGCTCCTCAGTGCCCACACCCTGACTTGTCTGCTTGATTCTGCTTCTGCTTTAGCACCCTTCTGTCTGCTAGATTGTGAATTTTTTTGGAGCATAGACTACCTGGATTTTCCATCTTGCCCCAATGCGGAGCGCCTTTTCAGCTCTTACTAAAAACATAATTTCTTACATCTCCCTGGCCACTCTCCATAAAGTTCCTCATTGATATGCTTGACTCCAACCCTACTGGCAGCGCTTTGCCTGTGAGTGACTAGGAAATCTGTCCTTGCTCTTCAACTTGTTGCAACAAGCCCCTAAGGGTGACTGCTAGAATTACTTCACCTCTTTTTCAGCTCCTAATAGAGCTGAAAAGCCTGGATGCTTGTGGAAGAAGCTATAGAGGAGGAAACGCTGCTGACAAAGGAAAGATGCACTGTAGTTGTGGCTTGAATTAAAAGATTTGGGTTCAGTTCCCAACTCTACTGCAGACTTCCTACATAACCTTGGGCAAATAATTTAATCTCTCTGTGTCTCAACTCTCCATCTGCTGTGTCTATGTGTTGTCTTTCCTATTATCCTTTGAATGTAAATTTTTTCAGAACACGGACCATCTTTATTATAGTTTTGTACAGTGCAAAGCACACCTAACCAATATAAAAAAGTGCTGTGGAGACCATCGTTATCAAAGTATTGATCTACCGGATTCAGCATCATACAGACCCTGCTTAGAGGAGTAATAACACTAATAAACTTGTAGCATGATCTGAAACCAGGTGTAACAATCTCACATCCCCATCACTTGTTTCAAATGACAGTAATTTAGAGTATCTTAATTTAGCAACAACTGATATACTCTTGAAATGAGACCATTTTCAGATGTAAAGGAGATCTCCAGTACATTTATTCCACTAGAAAATATAAACGTGATCTTCACCAAACTGGGAACAAGTAACTCCTGAGTACTAATCCTTCAGTGGCCTTGGTCATATCACTTAACTACTTTCCTTTTCTCATATAATACTAACCTCTTCCTTGAGGATTTGTTAGCTACAGTGATACGTAAGCATCTTATAGTTAATTTTTCCAAGAAAACTGTTGTGTAGGAAATTCAAGTGATATGGTACATTAATTGTGTGCTGTTGTGATTAGATAGGATAGTGAGGTAAATCCTGCTTGCCTTCCTCCCACAAGACATCTTAGAGCAGTCAGTGGGGACCACTTACATGTGGAAAGTGAATAGGATTTATCGTGATAATTAGTGCGGTGGTTGGAAATCTAGTAATTATGATCAAACTGAGTCAATAAAATTAAATTGCTTTAATTTCATATTTTCAGAGGACTAAAGAAACTATATCTGTGCTTACAAACCTGTTCTGTCCTGGGGCCACAACTGTGCCCCAGTTAACTATATAGAAATGGAAAGGTGGTTATGATTCCTTGAAACCTGTTTGTGACCCTATCCTGGGTGCTTCAACATGCAGATTGAGAACCCATACCCTAGAGACGTCAAGCTTTAGAGCTTTGTGTAGGTTGAAAGCTTCTCTTACATCAATAAATGTTGGTCCATTAAAAGATATTACTTCACCTACCTTGTCTTGCTCATATTCTGGAATGAACATGGTTATAACAACATTGGAAACAAATAATATGTTTCAGTAATGCAGTATTGCAAGAAAACATTCCCAGGTCCTAAAATTATACCCAGTCTCTTAACTCTGTATATACGACAGAAAATCTGCTATTATTTATTCTGTGAGTACTTTGCAAATTTTGAATTCATCTTCAAGATTTATTTCATTTATCTTTTTTAGGTTAATCTTGGAAGCAACCAGTACCTCTTCTCAGCAGTGGTGGATCCCAAAGAAATGCCTTGCTTCTGTTTGCGACATGATGTTGATGCTCTTCTCTGGCAGCCACACTCTGACCAACCAGACAATATGTGGGAGCACATTGCAACTTTCAACGCCTTAGGTATGGAATGAACTGCTCAGTGGCCTGTCTTTCTAACAAACGATACGCGAGGTTTTGCCATCTCATTTCCATTCGATCTATGTTGTGTTCATACTTGTTATCCTAATTTAAATTTTGATTGATTAGTGCAGTAATTATATTGATAGCAGAATGTTGGATTAATTTTAGAAATACTAGAACAAAAGGTATAAGTGGTGTTTGTGCCTTGACAGAAGATCAGCTTAGAAGTCAAACTGGTTATCTAATCACATGAATGTTAAGGTCAGTGTAGCATTCTTCAGAGCTAAATGAAGAGATGGGCCTTAAATGTCAACAGACTTGGGCTATTTCAGACCAAGTAGAGGGAGCTCAACAGTCAGAGACAGCTCCCTTTTATAATGGGGGGTTTCAGCTTGAGGATCCTTGCTGAACTCAGCTATGCCTGTATGGCACAGGACTAGAGGTAGTCTCTTGGGTAAGTAGATCCCAGGCAATGTCAAGCTTTCTAGGTCACAACCAGCACCTGAAAGTCTTCCAAAAACAGGTAGGCAGCTACTGCAGGTGTAATGTGCTCATGGAAAGGTATGTTTTTAACAAGTGGTCTTCAGAGTCTGGTGTCTTTTCAAGTTCCAGGTGACAGGCCAAATAGCCTCACATTCATATTTCATAATTTTTTTTTTCATTTTTTAACATTTAAAATGAGGGCTTGTCTTAGTGACCATTTTGTAACTTCTTTTAAATAATAAACCTTAGCAGCAAGGTGACTGAAATTGTTCATCTTTTACACCTTGGCTATTTAAATCAACTAGTTGCTGGTATGTAGACATCATGGTCAGAGTTCAAGACCAAAAGGTACCACCAGGTCATCTAGACTGATCCCCTGTACATCATAGACTACCAACACCTCCCAGCAATTGAAATTAGACCAAAGTATTACAGCCCACAGGAGATTAGACTGTAATTTGTCACAGGCAGAGAACAGGAGGAAATGAAGTACACCAGTGCACAGCACCACACAGAGGCAGGAAACTGACTAAGAGAGAGATAATCAGATAATCCTGGCAAGTGACCTACACTCCTGCTGCAGACGAAGGCAAACCCCTCAAGGTCACTACCAATGTGCTTTGGGGGAGGAAATTCCTTCCCAAACCCACATATTGAACAGTTAGGCCTTGAGCATGTGAGCAAGAATCCC
Organism: Mesoclemmys tuberculata; assembly: GCA_007922155.1. Taxonomy (NCBI): domain Eukaryota; kingdom Metazoa; phylum Chordata; order Testudines; family Chelidae; genus Mesoclemmys; species Mesoclemmys tuberculata. Next base: position 103,271,887 of record ML675601.1, on the reverse strand, counting down.
AGCCAACCAAGCACCTGAGACAGAGAGAGAGAATGCTTGGTGCCATTACAGTGCTTTGACCTTCCCCATCTTATGCCCCATCTCCAACCGTAACCGTTCCTGATGATTCACAGAGAGATCTTTAAAAAATTTTTTTTTTAATTGTCAGAATACATTGGGCAGGGAAACATCCTTTCCCTTACCCGTTCCGATGGCCAGTTGAAACCCTGAAACATGAAGTGAGCCCCAGGCTGCTGACTCCCTACTATCACAGGCAATCCTGTCATACAAATACACTTGTAGATTTGTCTAGCTCTCTCTCATAAAACTAAGGCCGTGTCTACACTAGAGAGATTACAGCGTACTGATGCAGCTGCACCACAGAGAGATCTCCCATGGAGCTGCTTTATGCCAATGGGAGAGAGCTGTCCTGTCGACATAATTAAACCATTGCCAACGAGCAGCAGTAGCTATGTTGGCAGGACGAGCTATCCATACAGGCGCATCTGTCAGTGTAACTTATGTTGCTCAGGGTTTTTTGTTTTGTTTTGTTTTTTAACTCCCCTGAGAGACTTACGTTACACCAACAGAAGTGGTAGTGTAGACAGAGCCTAATAAAGTTATTTGCCCTCCACGATTCTTGTTAGGAGACCATTTCAGAACCTTACCCCTCTGGTGGTTAACAACCTTCTTCTAATTTCCAGCTTGAATTTGTTCATAACCAGTTTATATCCATTCATTTTTGTGGCAATATTGTGCATTAGCTTATTAATCAGTTATTAATAAAATAGCTCTTGTATTCCAGCCTTTTGAATCTGGTTTCTATTTCTGAAGCTAAGGGTTGTAGCTCTGGGATCTGTATATCTTACTTACATCAAAATTAATCAAGCACAAGATTTCACATATGCCATGACAACTGTAGGGTCCCTCACAATGGTCTTTGAATCTTATTTTCTGCCTCAGTGAGTGCATGGGAGACACAGTAAAAACACCTAAACTGTCATCTCAGCACCTCCAGTTAGAGGCAGACATAACTGTTGTTGCATGCTTGGAGGTTTATGAATCTCACAAATTTCCAAGACTTGCGTCTAGGAACAGTGAATAAATGCCAGAGTAGGGTATTGATAAACTAGCAGGATGCAGCAGTCCACAGAACAGTGTTGCTCTAGTTGCCTCTTCCCTTCGCATCATTTGTCTTAGTCATCATGACTTGTGAATGACTTCTAGAAGATGAAATAGGAGGGCAGACTACCAGATCTCAGTTCATTAAGCACTGGGCATTGGTACAAGCCCACATTGAATCAGTGAGAGAAGCTAAGATGTCCTTTACTTCCATTATGGCCTCTGCATAGTCTGAATACACACTTGTTCTGGATAGTGGTCTAGCTAATTAAACCAGACTGCTTTTGTTGTCGGCTTTGGGACTTGAGCTCCCATACCTTGATCTTCTTTTCCCTTTGTATTTGTTTTCTTTTATGCTTGAACTGTCTCTTTTTAATCGGCCTCTTACCTTGGTCTAAAGTCACATTAGGCTTCAAGTTCTTTAAAATCTGCCATCGTAACTGTAACAGTCATGTTACAAATTAGGTGTCACTCACTCTTTGCATGCTCATCATTATTTTTGTATGCAAACTGGTTTCGTAGTGCTTTAAAAAAGAAGCAAATCTTTTTTCAGACTAATAGTAATTAATTTCAAGCATTTTACAATTATTCATTAATACTGTTTTTAGGGCTTAAGGACACCAATATTTCTATAATTTTGGAAACAAATGGAAGAAAATTAAAATTCCTTTTCAAGCTTTCTGTCCTTGTGGCGTAAAACATCATTATTCCTCCATGTTTTCCTCCGTACTGTACTATCATTTTACAGTACCATGTTGAAGTTTACAACTCTGTGCTAATCTAGTTTACCTTTTATTTGCCAGAAAAGGTATGTCACCACCTTGTTTATCTACAACCAAACATTAGAAATATCACGCAAGAAACAGTGGTAGTAAGTCAGCATCTCGTGGGATAAAGAAAGTAGTTTTAAACAATCTACAGTGCTCATTTTATTCACTAACATAATACTTATTGTCCTGTTCTCTTTTTTCCCCTATTTTCATTGCTGGTCTAAAATCAGTCGCACAGTACATAGACGGTGATTGGAGAATTGTGATTATTTGGGGCCAAATCGTCCTCTTTGTGCAAAGTGGAGCCAAAATAATGGATGCCTTCACTCCCTCTCCTTGCAGTAGTCACCTATATATGTGAGAGAGATAGGATGAAGATTGTCCATGCCCCTGCATCCCTAATAAAGCACAGTTTTTTAACCACTGGTACAAACTACCAAGGGAAGAGGTGGCTTCTCCACCTCTGGATACCTTTCTGAAAGTCCAACGCAAGTTATTGGGCTCAGTACAGGGGTAACTGGGTGAAATGTAAGGCTTGTGATATGCAGGAAGTCAGACTATGTGATCTAATGGTCCCTTCTGACCTTGAACTCTATGAATCTGTGAAGGAAAGGTTGTTTTTTGAGGGATTTTCCCCCCTCCCACTTACAAGTAACTCTAGGGTGGTTTTATTCCCTTCCTTCATTCCCCTTCAGCTGGTTGGAGGAGTGGGAGTGTTTGGTCTTGCCTCTTCTAAATCCATGGCTGACTTGAGGGCCTCTCTTGCTTTCCCCTGGCTGCTCAGCAATCTGTCTTCTGCTACCAGCCCGATGCTGCTACTATGGCTATGTCTACATTAGGGAGAAAAGGCATTTAAAAATCGGTTAATTAAAATGTGTTCACTTACTTTTAAACCCTAATGTACACAGGGCAAAATGTATTTCAACATGTCATCTGGTAGTGATTGACTCTAGACTTCCTCACCCTCACGGTTGTTTTTAAACCCGACTTGCCTTGTCTACACTAGGGTTTAAAAAATATGTGAAGTAGATGTATTGGCACACACACTTTATAAAACTACCTCTTTTCCTGGGCTAGCCTAGGCTACCTCTTGGAGGAACCTTGGCTCACTCTCTGTATCATTGACTGTCTAGCTGAGTATTAACAAGTTATTCCTAGATAAAACTGTATTAAACTGGAGTTAAGGTTGAGCAAATATCAATAACTTGGGGATGTCGTAATTATTCCAAACGCAAGCATTTACAAACCCAGGAAGTTTAGCATGAGGGTTAAACTTAAAAGAAATCCAGACATGTTAAGGTATGGAAATGCAGTTACAGTACCCAGACAACCTGAACTATACCCTGTATTAACACCCTCGGGGTACAGTAAGAAATAGAATGTGTCTCTGCTACTAACAGAGATGTCTTTTTCAAAACAGCCGATGCCTCGCATTATTCTCAGTGGGAGTGAAGCCAAGCTTCCCTTGGAAAATGGTGGCCCTTTTGCTAAGACCAGCCCTCACAAAGTTGGATGGCAATCAGTTTGAAAGAGGGCAGTTGTCCATGAAATTCAGTGATGGAAAATATTTATTGTTAAGCCCCTCATGCAGCCTATGCATGATAACTCAGTGAGTTGTAACTCTATGGGAAGATTGAAGGATTTGTGTTACACTGTTAGGATGAATTGGAGCAAAAATGATGTGACATGGGGTGCTAAATTTCCTACCAAATCCTTTTTTACTGACTTTTAACTCATGGTTTTGAAAAATAAAAATGCTTCAAATGTAGCTTATAACATTTCAGAGAGTATTCAATATCCAAAGAGCACAAGTGCTGTACATTTTTTTATGAGTTTTGCTAATGGCTGTTTTGTTCTCGCTTCTTTGGAAAGTGGTACCGGGCCTTATTGTTCTCCCTGAAGAAGTATGTTCCGAGGAGGAGACAGTGGAAGAATTACTCTGTCAGGGAGGAGTCTTCATGCATAGAAAGGGGAATGCATAGAAGTGTCACAGATAAGTGTTAAGAGGGCAAAGGGAGCCAGTAGTATTAAATTGTCCGTTGTGCATATTTTTTTCTTTTTTTGACCTTTTGTGTATTAGTTTTAAAATACGAGCACAGGATTCTGAAAAGGCAGACTAAAGTACAGTTGAAACATATCCTGACTTTCCTTCTTTCCTCTGTATATCTGTATGCTTTGCAGGTTATGTCCAAGCATCAAAGCAAGACAAGAAATTCATTGCTTGTGCCCCAAATCACTCCTATGCTGCTCTTTGTGAGTGCCTGCGTCGAGTGTTCATCTATCGACAGCCCACTCCTCTGTCCACTGTTCTCTACAACAGGAAGGAGGGAAGACAAGTAGGGCAGGTTGCTAAGCAGCTGGTAGCAACCCTGGAAGCCAGTGATCCTATCTTGGGCTTTCAAGCTACAAATGAGAGATTATTTGTTCTCACAACAAAATCCTTGTTTTTAATAAAGGTAAACACTGGAAATTAATTATCCAATATGTCATGTAGACTTGGATTTATTCACAATTGGTCTGAGAAATGAGAAGATATTAGCTGAAAAGTTCAATCACATACTATTGAAGTTGAAGTAAAATATAATATGTACCCTGCTGAATTTTTAAAACGACCATAAAAATGTGTTCACTGGGACTTGCTCTCACAGTGGGATAAAGCGTTTCAACTCCATTGTCACTGAATTTTTTGGGGACTTCCAATTCTATGGAAAAGTGCAAGAAAACTGTCTATTGTGGTAGCAGCATTTTAATCAGTTACCAGAGGCGTGTGTGAAATGATACATCCATGCATTTTTTATTCATATAGTTTTTCTACCACACTTCTGCCTTGAGTATTCATTTATTTCTATTTTGTATAATTGCCACAGTTTCTCTATGGGTATTATTCAGATAAATAAAAGAAAGCCTGGCTTTCTTACAAGCTTATATAATCACAAGGCAAAGATCACACTATACGCAAATAGATAATTTACAGAGCCATTTACAATTATTTTTAAAAATTTTATTCTCAATTTCTGTTTAAACATCTTCACTTAGTATTAGCAAATCATGGCTTATTGGCTAAATGACGGTGTTTGGGCATCTCCTTTTCTCAGGCATATTTTTAATTGAGGTAGAATAACCTCAATATATATGTGCAGTTGTAGTAATCTGATTGAGACACATTTGTGCTGCCTGTTAAATCTTCAAACATTATAAAAACACTTAAAAATAAAATGGTTTTGGTAGCTTTCTCTTGGGGGGAGAGCAAGAGAGAAGGAAACGTTTGCCTGTTGATGAAATTTAAAATGGAACAGGTTAAAGTACAGTTGTAAATGGCATTGTGAGATTCCACGTTTGTGTATCAGTTACTTACACATGAAATCTGATCCTTTTACCATTGTGTTATGGGCGTACTACCTGCCAGTCAAACTGAACCTGAGATATGAAACTCAAGCTGTGCTGCTTCTGCCTTATGCTTCATCACCATGAATAAAGATTCTGCAATTAGAGTTTGGTTAACCATTATCTCCTCATATTCCTGTACCTGCTGGGTGTGCTCAGTTTAACAAACACAAAAAACATATTTAAAATAATATTAACTTTGTCAAAGTCGGAACTGGAAAACTTTTAACGTCTTTCAAGGGTCATTGCCAACGTGGTTAAGCTGAAAAAGTGGTTGGTCTTGAACTCCGGGTTTTATATTTTTGCTTAAAAAGCAGAGGTGTAATCACACATTGCAGAGTGGAAGTCGGTTCTTCTGATGAGGATTCAGGGGACCCGATTCTTACCTTGCTTACATCAGTTTTACACGAGTGTAAATCCATTAACTTCAGGAATTACTTTCCTCCTGTGTAAGAGAAAACAGAATGGCCCACCTCTTTGATGTCTCTACTTTTACTACCTACAAAATAGAAAAAAAAAAATTCTGTTATCTAGAATATATAGTTCCATGTATGTCCTACTTCTGAATTTTCACTGAGTAAATAAGCAATGTCAAAAACAATATAGTAGGACACTTATTATAATCTTTTAAACAGCTTTGCTTTATACCAACTCCTAGTGCATGAGGCAAAGAATAGGCAGAGAAGAAATGAAACCAACTAAGTGAAATTGACATATCTGAGTTCAAATCTCCTAAAACTTCAACCAGCTGGAATACATAATGAGGAAATAGTCAGCTCATGTGGGGGAAAATTTATCAGTCAGCTCAACTGTGAAACTGGATTTCTTCAACAGAGGGAAGCTCCAGTATAATAATACAGCTATTCCATACAAAATTACACTTACTAAACCATATAAACTAAAAGCTAACGTCCATTCTCTTCTGGGACAGATTAAGTAAAGTCAAGTAAAATTGTCACCTTGTTCATGGCCTTAGTTATAACAAATAGTAATGGAGGGGATGGTGTCAGAATGTTCCTGAGCTTCAAATAAGGTCGCATTTACTCAGCAGCAAAGTGGACTGAAGTGGAAAAATTTTCCTCCTTTTTCTGAATACTCTGCTCACTTGTTGACAATGGGAATGAAGCCTGAAATGTATTCTGCTCAAAAAGCTTGCACAGAATAGTGTGTTTCCATGTCCTTCTGTAAGAGTTAAGGGTATTGTTTGTTATTTAAAAGATCAATTTCCATGCTGATATAAATCAATCTACTTTTCTACTTAAAAATCAATAATTAAATAGTTGCAAGTTGCAGAGCCATATTGGTTACTTTCGCATTCCCATTTTGCATTCATTTTGAAGGTTAGATCTGTCATACACTATCAAGGACTGATACATAGTAGAGTATGATTATTCAAAATGTAAGGTGACCTTGTGTAATCACCTGGTTTGTGTGAGCCATGTTTTGAACTTGGCTGGGAACCTGAACCTAACATGGGGTGCTCTCATGTTTTAAGGTACAGCTCTTTGGGAATGCCCCAGCCTGCAAACAAGTGTGGTGAATGCTATTTACAAAATGTCCAGGAACCCATTTGGTTGTTATGGATGCGAATAATGTATTTCAAATGCGCTTTTGTAATGGTCCCTCTGCCTGATGGTGTATGACTGCAACACTCATTACAAGTTAAAAATAATTAAAACATTAAATTCATTAATAAAACTTTTTTAAAAAAAAAATCTGTGTTCAAAATGACTTTTTTCCTTTCAAATGTGCACCGTTCCTTTTGCTAAAACCATAATCAACCATTCTAATTTTCTTCTGAAAGTTATAATACACAAATAACAATGAATATTTAATATTTGGACTTAATTCAGGTTGCACTCCAGCATAATGACTTCTCCCAAAATCAGTGGTACTGTCCCCCAGATCCTTGTTATGATAATCCTTACGTGCACTTCCCCATAGATGTCCTCTTTCAGGAAGCAGTAGAAATAATTTCCAAGGAATACAATTACAGAGAGGTCATTATGTAGTTAGGGAGTCAAATATGCACATGTCAATAAACATGCAAATTGCATCCACTCACCCTTTGGCTGTGTCTTGTGGCATCTCTCAGCACTAGAAGTCACAGGACCTGCAGAGCAGATCCTCACTTTTTCCACAAGGAAGAATTGGAGTGGTCAGCATTCTCCCCCGGACAATGCTTCTGGCTGCTTTTTTTTGGCTTTTTTTTTTTTTCCCCCCCTGGCATGCATGTATGCATTGTGCCAGCCAGAGTCTGGATCTTAGCTGAAATGACAATTGTGAGAAGATTAGTAGTTGAGGCTGAAACTCTTTTTGATTCCTGCTTCTGTGCCTGGTTTGAATAATGGACATTATTACAGCTATAACTTTGAATTTTCCGGGTTTTTGTCAATTTATGTCGTGCCCTTCACATTATGCAGATCTAATATTTTGGATTGGATGGAAATAAAGGCTGCAGTTGATTGTGCTTTAGCATATATTATTTTTATATACAGATGGTTGTTTTCTGATTCCATCATATAAGTAAAGATTTTGAATAGCTTTTTTGTGTAAAATTATGACTCTTTATTATTCCAAAGTCTAAGATTTAGAGAACCAGGTACAGATTGCCTCTCCCTTATGAGCCATGTTAATGTAATTACAATGGCAATAGTCCAACTCCTGCTTCAGTTCTCTTACCTTACTTCTGTGGGTAATCAAATTGCTAGAATAAATGTAGGTATAAACATTTGGTTATAGACAGTTATCTCGCATTTCCATTTTTTTGTTACACTGTGGCCCAAGTACAGTTTGCCATTCATTTTTTCAGTAACACTAATGGCACTCCAATATGTTAAACAGAACAGACATTCACAGTTAAATTCAAATGAGCGATTTGGGATCTAATTTTTTTTCCATGTGGTCTTATTTTGTAATTATGTACATTTGGAGTACAAATACCTACATCTGTGCTTTTCAAACACTAACAACTGCACTTTGGACATATGGGATTTCTGTGTGCAAACTATTTAGCTTCTGCAGGGGTTTTAGAAGTGTATGCAGGTGTTTCCTTTTGCAACTGGTAACTGCTTTCTGAAATGTGTTTGTGTGTAAAAAACTATACATTTAATGTGTAAGCAGTAGAAAAGGTCAAATTCTGCATACATATTTAACATATGAAAATCTTTGGTATGAACTAGGTACAAACAAAGATTTTCCAGTTGTCATATTTTTGTTTAATATTTCAAAATCAAAGCTGAGCGATACTCTGATTAATGACTTATTTGATGGGGAGTTTTTTAATTGTTTTGAAATGGTTTAAATCAATCTGAAGCTCTTTAACAGGGATACTTATTATTCACAATAATGTGATATCTTTCATAATGGGGTAACAAATATGATAAATGAGAGCTGCAATTGACACCTGGAAAAGACGTTTTCCAATCTTTACTGGTATAATGCTATAGGTAAAGTATATTGTATAATCCATTTAAACAGATAGTAAAAGAATGTTGAAATGAACACTTCTGGGGAATGATCAGGAACAATGCAAGACACATTTAATGTAGCAAAATAATTAATTATACAATGTGACATCTTTGTTACTCAAAGTAAATATTACCATGCATAGTTTAGCATCATATAAAAGAAGTTCTCCACATTGTCCATCACCAACCACTCCTGTTGGTGCTTTTACATGCATTCTGGACATGTCTCCAATTGGAGATGTATTCATAAGCAGTCAGGCACGCTTACAATTTATTACATATAGAGATCTCATCTTGACCTTAATTGTGCCTGTAATAGATTGTGAAGGATGTCACAATGGATTTATACAAAGAGGCCTCTTCATTTAACATTGCTGATGGCAAAGCATAGAATCCCATTAACCGGAAGCCTCTCCAAGCATTCAGAGACAGCTGATGTATCTAAAGGACATTAAACCACTAGAGAAGACGTGTTACAGAGCCAGCAGTCTGTGTGACTTTGAGTGAAAATCTTTCATCATGTGCAAAAATCTGCACATGATGAAAGATTTTCACTCAAAGTCACACAGACTTCTGGCTCTGTAACACGTCTTCTCTGGTGGTTTAATGGACATGGACCTAGTAATAAGTACCTGGACATGAAAAAGACTTGAGATTGTTAGTCCAGTGTCCACTACGAATGTACGTTTTTTTACTGATTTGGTTTCCAGTTCTCTCTTTTCTTTTACCTGTTTGTACCAATATTCCTGCCCTCATCATGGTCGTCATTTCTTGTCCTACATCAAAATGAAAAAAATCTTCATAATCCTTACAATTTTGTTTAAAAAAAAAAGAGAGAAAGAAAATGTAAATGTGTGTGTGTAATTTTAGTGACATGGGATGAGGTTCATTGTAATGCCAGCCATGACACCTGCCTGGATAGAAAACATCACCTGTGAGTAATAGGGAGGTTTTCAGTTGTACAGAACTGTCCACAGTGATTAGGTATATTATTTTAGAGACTTATGCAGATTACAAGTAATGTGGCCTCTGGGGTACATAGGCTAAAAGAGGCCATGAATGATGCATGAAATCTGGGTCAACCACTGAGTAAACACCTTGGCTTAAAACAAAGGCTGAGAAAGTAGCAAATGTTTATTTTTGGCAGCAGTTTTGATTGGGAAAGGGATAAGATCTGTTGAAGTCCCAGGTGACTTGAGAAGGGCAAACACAGAATCATAGGGTTAGAAGGGACTACAAGGGTTATGTAATCTAACCCTCTGCCAAAATGCAGGATTCATTGTGTCTAAACCATGCAAGACAGATGGCTATCCAGCCTCCTTTTTAAAACCTCCAGTAAAAAAGCTTCCTCAATCTCCCAAGGCAGTCTGTTCCATTGTCCTACTGTTCTTATCATTAGGAAGTTTTTTCCTGAGATTTAGTCTAAATCTGCTATGCTGTAGTTTAAACCCATTGCCTCTTTTTTTCAAGTATTTGAAAACTACTATCATGTCCTCCCTCAATCTCCTCCTTCCAAACTAACCATACCAGTTCCTTCAGCCTTTGCTCAAATGGCTTACGTTCCATCCCTTTGATCATCTTTGTTGCTCGCTTCTGTATCCTTTCCAGTTTCTCTACATCCTTTCTATACATTAGTAACCAAAATTGAACACAGGGCTCTAGGTGAGGCCTAACTGGTGCAAAATAGAGCGGTCCTATCACTTCCCATGACTTGCATGCTTTGCCTCTGTTAATGCAACCAAAAATTGCATTTGCTTTTTTTGCAACAGCATCAGATTGCTGACTCATGTTGAGGTTGTGACCATAGTACCTACCACTTAAACAGAGGAACAAAGAGAACCCAGGCAACTATAGATCACTCAGCCTAACTTCAATACCTAGAAAGATACAAGAACAAATTATTTTAAAAATCAGTTTGTTAGCATCTGAGGGATAATAGGGTTGTAAGGAATACACTGGACAACAAAGATTTTGCTTCCTGAATACTTTTGGGTGTATCCTATGGATTTTGGGCTGCTGATTACGAAAATCACAATGAAATTTCCCTATCACGTACTGTTTTTGAAATCGCGTATATTTGTTATTTCAATTCATAATTTACGTCTATTAAAATGTTGCCCACAACATAAGCTGAAAAGTTTTCTATCTTGTGTCCAAGCATGCCTGGGCATGCAATGACACTGCACCTAGTGCAGGCCACACAACATACAGTGGGAATGCTAAAGCTTAAGCAGGGTGGATGCTGTCAGGACAGGTTTTAGAAAGTCTATAAAAGCATTTCTCACACACCATTCTATGCATTGCATTTATATCACTTTGCATTCATGTTGATGCGCATTCTCTCCTCGCATAGCATATTGTGTGTACTCACAATAATAAAGCAATTGTATTTTCAGGAGGATTTGTGATAGCAAAATGTCTCTCCAATGTCACAACAGCCGCTATACGTTTCTTGGCAACTACAGAGCAGCAAACTACGTGCAGGTGGTTGACAGCATGCTTTAAGCATACAAAACCATGAAGTGCAACATGTCACTAAAGATTCATTTTCTGCATTCACATTTGGACTTCTTCCTTGCAAATCTTGGTGCAGTCAGTGACGAGAATGGTGAAAGGTTTCACCAGGACATTGCGACATGGAAAAACAGTATCAGGGCAACTGGAATCCATCAATGCTGGCCAATTATTGTTGGACACTTAAACAAGATACCTCAGACACTGAGTACAAATGAAAATCATCAACAAAACATTTTTAGCTCAGTTGACCTATTGCAAAGCATCAGCACCGTTATGCGATTAAACGCATTACATTCAATAAAAGTCAATTGCTTGTTTCTCCAAATTCCTACGTGCTACGAGTAGTCTGAAATTATATTTGTGTTCAGCTTCAAGCGGTCGAGCATAATCAAAAAAGATTTCTGAGGAAGCAGCACTGTCGAAAAAATTTGTTGTCCAGTGTAGTCAGCATGAATTTGTCAACTACACATCATGGCAAACCAACTTAATTTCCTTCTTTGACAGGATTATTAGCCCAGTACATGTGGGGGAAGCAGTAAATGTTATATAGCTTGATTTTAGTAAGGATTTTGACACAGTCCCACATGACAGTTTTATAAGCAAATTAGAAAAATGTGGTCTATAAGGTGGTTGAAAGACATACTCAGAGTAGTTATCAGTGGTTCGCTATCAAACTGGGAAGGCATATCTAGTGGGGTCCTACAGGGGTCAGTCTTGGTTCTGGAATTAGTCAATATTTTCATTAATGACTTGGATGATGGAGTGGCATTGATATTTATAAAATTTTCAGATAATACCAAGCTGGGAGGGTTAAAAGCACTTTGGAAGACAAGATTAGAATTCACAAATACCCTGATAAATTGGAGAATAGGTCTGAATTCAGCAAGATGAAATTCAGTAAAGACAAGTGCAGAGCACTCCACTTAGGAAGGAAAAATCAAATACACAACTGCAAAATGGGGAATAACTAGCTAGGTGGTGGTAATGCTGAAAAGGATCTGTGGGTTATGGAGGATTGCAAATTTAATATGAGTCAATAATGTGATGCAGCTGCCAAAAAGACCATAATTCTGGTGTTTATTAATAGTAGTATCATACATAATACAGAGAAGGTAATTGTCCTGGTCTCTTTGGCACTGGTGAAGCATCAGCTGGAGAACTGTGTCCAATTCTAGGTACCATACTTTAGGAAAGTTGTGGGACAAACTGGAGATAGTCCAGAGGAGAGTAATAAAAATGACAGAAGCTTTAGAAAACCTGACCTATGAAGAAAGGTTTTTAAAATACTGGATATGTCTAGTCTTGACCAAAAAAAAGACTGAGAGGAGACCTGATAAGTCTTTAAATATGTTAAGGGTTGTTATAAAGAGGACTGAGATCAGTTTTTTTCTGTTCCCACTGAAGGGAGAAAAGGCCATGGGCCTGGGACTGTCCTGCAGCACTGACCACATTTTGCAGCCTGTCTGCTGGCAGTCTTTCAACTACTGACCACTTACATACTCACAGGCCAGCTGCCTAAATCAAAAAGAAAAATGGTTTAGGAAATGCAACCCTGAGTCTGAACATGGCCAGGGGTAATATGATAGCCAAATAGTTTTAGCCTGAGAAAGAATCTTACGTTTCATTTCTTCTTATGATAATAGTTTAGTTTTGATAGTATGAATGATATAAATGTTAAAGATTGACGTGGATGAGTTGAAGAACACTGGAAAAGTACATGGAATGCCCGTAAGGAACAGCCATGAGATGTCATCAGCTGCTACGTACCAGTCACAGTGTTGTGAACACATGGATGATAAAAAGTGCACGTGGGCTGTCAGATGTGTGCTCTGCCACCCGAATCCAGCAGTAATTCTGCCAGCCTGGCCATCTGACAAAGATTCCTGAAGAACACTCCTGTGCACAGCCTATTGGGTGAGAACTTCTCTCTATGGGTTTTGTGAGTATAGCATTATTATATTAGAATTGTATTAGCTATTGTGAGCCTGTTCTCATTAAATTGCATTATCAGTCTACAAATTGAGTGTTACTGTGCCTCACTGGTAAATTGCCACTGATTGCTGATACCAGCCCCTTGCATCTGTAGGACAAGAAGTAATGGGCTCTAATCTTCAGCAAGGGAGATTTAGGTTAGATATTAGGTTCTAATTATAGGGGTAGATAAGTTCTGGAATAGGCTTCCAAGGGAGGTTATAGAATCCCCATCTTTGGAAAAAAATTTTAAAAGGTTGGACAAACACCTGTCAGGGATAGTCTAGGTGTACTTGTCCTGCTACAGTGCATGAGGCTGGACTCAATGACTTCTCAAGGTCCCTTCCAGCCTGCCATTTCTATGATTCTATTAATACAAATATAATCACTTTTTTACCGTAACCGGGCTTCCAGTTGCTGTTTTTAATTCCATTCTTTATTAATCTTTATCCTTTTTTCCTAACTCTGTTTCTTTAAAGCCTCTCATTTTCTTGCACCCTCCTTTCCTTCTGTCACCTCCCCCAGATCTTTCCAGGGGTCCACATATTAATCCCAGAGTGCCTCATAATAACCTAATACTGCATGTTGTCCTGGTTATTGGGTTGGTTTTTGCTTTGTGAATATCTGGTTTAACTCACTGGTGGGCTGTCTGCAACACAGGCAGGAGAAGATGGTGTTTCAGGGTCAATTGAAGAAAGACTGAGCCGGACGGAGTGATGAGAAGCATTTATTCAGTTACAGCTTCTAGCCCCCTTCGCCTCGCACCCAACAAAGTGAGCCCCGAGTTCACGACTTTACAGCTTTTTATCTACATGGCCTTTTTAACCCAAGATGGGTCCCGCAGAGGACAATTTGTGCCCAAAGCCTAGGCCCAATTCCCAGCCTCCCAGGAATGTGGCCCAGCGCTGAACTCTTTTGTTCCTGCGCCCACAGATGTTCAGGATAGCTATTTAACAATTGAAACTTGAGTCATTTGCAGTGTTGTTGTAGCTGTGTTGGTCCCAGGAAATGAGAGAGACAAAGATAGATGAGGTGATATCTTTTATTAGACCAACTTCAGTTGGTGGAAGGGACCTGCTATTGGGCTTCACAGAGCTGCCCTTCAGGTCTGGGCAGCGTAACTAGAGTGTCTAAGCTAAAGACTAATTGAGACAGATTGCTGAGCATAAGTAGCTCACACATGCTGCAGGAGACCACTTAAAATGAAGTGGGTAATTAAGGGTTAGCAAGCAGTGGAGGCTATTACAAAATGGTGCAATGAGCCATAAAACCAGTGTGTCATTTTACTCCATGGTTTTAGTGTCTAGCAGTGTTATGAATTTAAGTTCCTTGGCTTGTCTTGTGAAGGTGTTGTGCAGGTTTCCTTTGAGGATGAGAACTGAGAGGTCAGATATGGAGTGATTGCTTTGTGAAAAGTGTTTGCCCACAAGTGTTATGGTGTTTTTGGCTTCTATTTTTATGTGAGAGTTCATCTGAGAACCTAATTATTTTCTGGTTTCACCCACATAGTTGTTGTCAGAGCATTTGATGCACTGAATGAGGTACACCATCTGTTGTGATAGGCTTGTGTAGGATTCATGGATCTTGAAAGATGTGTTGTGGGAGGAGGGTATTGATCATCACAGCAGTGGCAATATGTCTGCAGGTTTTGCATCTGTTGTTATGGAAGTGTCTGGTGCTACTTTGAATTTGGTGTGTTTTGGTTTGTGAGGAATTTGCTTCTGATGATGAGCTTGGTGAGGTTGGGGCTTGTTTGAAGGCTGAAAAGGGGATTCAAGAAGGATTACTTTCAGAATGTGGTTTGCAATTGTTTAATGATACCTATTTAAGCAGATTCTTCTGGGTTATTTGGATAACTTATTCCATGATGTAATCTACTTCTCTGGTGGAGTCTCCTTGTTTAGTAAAGGTGGTTTTAAGTGTGTATCCTGGACTTCTGCATCATCGTAAATTCTGTGGTGTCTTAGTGCCTGGCTGTAGACAACTGATCTCTTGGTGTGTCTGAGGTTGCATTTCTGGAGGCAGGTGTCATAATCTGTAGGTTTCTTGTATGTAGTTGTTTGTAGGATTCCATTGTTGAATCTGATCATGGCGTCCAGGACGTTGATCCTGGTGTTGGAGTGTTCTAGGGAGAGTTTGATGGATGGGTGATTGTGGTAGAAATACGAGGGAGTTTAGGTTGTCTGTCCAGAGGATGAAAATATCATTAAAGTATCTTAGGTATATCATTGGTTCTGTGAAGTATTTTTCCAGAAATTCTGCCACAAAGAGATTGGCAGATTGGGGAGCTATCCTAATACCCATGGCTCTTCTCATGGTTCGACAAAGTGTTTGCTGTTAAATGTGAAGTTGCTATGGGTGAGGAAGAAATGGATCAAGTAGTTTCCCACAGCATGTGTGGGAGTCCCTTATCCTTAACAATCTGTCCCATTTTGTAGTTAGCTTAGACACTCTGGTTACTTTTCCCAGACCTGAATTAAAACTCCAAAGATCGTCCTGTCCACCAACAGAAGTTGGTTTAATAAAAGATATTACCTCACCTCCCTTTTCTCTCACTTAAGTTATTATGGGACAATGCCAGAACCATCAGCTTTGATGACTGGTTTGATACACTGTTGAGTCTACAGATAGGCCAAAATCCATCAATACTGGACAAACAACTCTGGTATGGCTTATATTCATAGATTCCAAAGCCAGAACTGTAGTAATCTAGTCTGATCTCCTGTATAACACAGGCCAAAGAACTTCCCCAAAATAATCCCTATAGCATAGCTTTTAGAGAAATATCCAGTCTTGATTTAAAAATTGTCAGCATGTAGAATCCACCATGACTCTTGGTGAATTATTGCAATGGCTAATTACTCTCACCATTAAAAAATTACACCATATTATCAGTCTGATTTTGTCTAGCTTCAGGTTCTAGTCTTTAGAATGTGTTATACCTTTCCATGCTAGATTAAAAAATCCATTATTAACTATTTGTTTCTCGAGAAGGGACTTTTAAACTGTAATCAAGTCTTAACCTCTCTTTTTTAAGTTAAACAGCTTGAGCTCATTGAACCTATCCCTATAAGACATGCTCTCTAATCCTTTAATCATTCTTGTGGCTCGTCTCTGATCTCGTCTCTGATCACTCTCCAGTTTATCAACATCATTCTTGAATTATGGGCAGCAGAACTGGACACCGCATTCCTTTGATTCAAATTCAAATTCCTTTGATTGTGGGTTTTGTTTTGGTCTGGTTTCTTTTTTTTTGGGGGGGGGAGGGGGATCTGGTAAGGGTGTTCTTAAATGATTTCCAATCATCATTCACATTTTTCCAATTAAATTATTCTACCCCGCTGATTTGGCTCATAATTGTTTTCAGCTTTGTAAAATTGGCCCTATTAAAGCACAAAATATATTTATTACTGGAGTGGACTTTATTCTACTTACATATTATAAATATGAACAAGTCATGATCACTTGTAAATAAGCTCTCATTAATTTTTGGTTCTGTGATTAGCTCCTCTTCATCTGCTAAGACAAAGCCTAATAAAGAATTCCCCCATCTTGGATGCAACGATTTCTGAGTTAGGAAACAGTCATCTATAATGTTTAGGAACTTCAAGAATATTTCAGTACTGGCAGCATTAGACTCAGGAGCATGTGTCACCCAAATTAAAGTCCCCCGAGATCATGCAGCTTTTTTCTTATACATTGTAGATAAGTGCATAAGGAGGCGGTTGTCCCGTTCCCTAGTGTGACTTGGTGGCTTGTAGCAGCATCCTGTAAGTACCTCTTCTATTTCATTACCTGTTAGGGCATTGATCTATAACCATTCAAGATAATTTCTCTGAGTTACCGGTGACTCCGAAGCAGATAATGCCATTTTTGACACAATATCATGAATACTTTCTCAGGGGAAGGGAAGACCAGATTGAAACAAAACTAAAGGCTTTTGTGCATAGAAGGGTAATGTATAGGTGAGCTATCTGAAGTGCACTACTGTGTTGTGCATTAAATGGTTTGTATAACTAAAAGTTCCCTGGTGTGATTTAATGTAGTACTCTTTCAAATCGCACTATGTGAAAGAGCACTAGGACAGCAGGGTATACATGGCTCAATTAATGTGTAGCATGTTAGTATGCTTTAGAAATCACACCCCATAGTGTTTATTATCCATCCATTCAAACAAGTTCTTAGGCACAGACAGCTGTGGCGGTGTCTGAAGAAGCTAGGAATGCCTAGATTGTCATTCTGGGATGGTAAGACTGCAGGTAAGATTGACATGCATGTAGGTTTTTTGTTGTTTTAATTTTTTTCTCTAATGCTAAGTACTTTCTACTAAATAAACAATACTTTTCTTTTAAGAATGCTGTTGCTTGCTAGGTCATTGGTCACAGGCTCCCAAAGGGAAGAAGTGCAGGTGACCAAACCCAATTAGCACAGCAGAAAGCAGTTGGCATACATAGGGTATTATATCTAGCTACTGGTATAAGAGTGGGAGGAATTGGGAAATTCCATTCCAAAAGAGGTAAGGTCACAAGTCCTAACACCTGAGAGGAAGTGGGTAGGCGGAGACCAGAAAGAGACAGAGGTACAATCAGCTCCATTATCTTGACACTCTCCATTCCCATTTTCTCATTCTGACTTGACTCCAACAAACCCTCGGTATTTCTTGTGCATCCAAGAGGCAATCTATCACTCTTGAACATGGAATGGAGAAAAGTGAACAAAATCATTAACTTTCAAATATATATTTATGTAGACAAAAGCTGAATCCTTTGTGACAAGTCATGATACAATGAATATGGATACAAAATAAGAGTTATATTCTACCTGATTTACATTAGTCCAATTGATTTCAATATGACTGTTTGTAGAGTTAAGGTGCAACTCGGAGGACGTGACAGACGCCTGCTTGAAATATTTATTCGTGTTTACAGATAAACACCACCTAAAGGAAAATGCAACAAAAAGGTTTGCAGAGGATAAGATTTCACAAAGCACTAGAGAAAGGTTGCAGAAGTACCAAAGGACAGTAGAAAACTGCTTATCTTTTGAATGGTGAAAACTCTAGACATTCATTTTTAAGCTTAAAAAAATCACAAATGTTACTGCTGACAAGATAGTTTAAAAGCCAAAAATATTGTTTTATTTCGTGCAGCAGTACATAGTGCTGTTTTAAGGTCCCAAAAGCCTATTTTATTAATGATCCCTATAGTTCTTCGAGTGTGTCCCCCGATCGGTGCTCCACTTCAAGTGCACATGCGCCTCCCGAGTCCATAACTGGAAATTTCTAGCTCACAGTGTCTGTTCAGCCTGGGAGACATTTTGTGGGAGACATGAGGCTACATAGCGGTTCATTCTCTACTGCCTTAGCCTGTGATGGACTGATGTATGGCTCGGAAACATGCACAACATACAGAAGACATCTCAAGAGATTGGAAAAGTACCACCACCAATGCCTTCGGATTAGCTGGGCGGAGAGATGTATGGTCATCAACATCTTGGCTGAAACAAATTCTGCCAACATTGAGGCCATGATTATCCAAAGCCAGCTTTACTGGTTAGGTCATGTTATTCACATGCCTGACTTCCACCTCTCCACGAAAATCCTTTTCTCACAGCTGAAAGAAGGTCAGCGAAGTTGCAGAGGGCAAAGAAAGTGCTTCAAAGACACCTTGAAGGCAAACATAAAGAGGTGCAACATTGACATCAATGCTTGGGAGACCATCACTCAGGACCATCTAAAATGGAGGAAGGCTCTGTTGGAGGGATCACAACACTTTGAAATAGCTCATCAACAGGTAGGAAAGGAGAAGAAGAACAGGTGGAAAGAACATCAGAACATTCAGCACAGCAATACTCTGTCTATCCCTCCTGGAAACACTTGTCCTTATTGTGACAAAACATGTGGATCTAGTACTGGGCTGTGGATCCACCTATGGACCCACTACTGAGATCCCTGGAAGATAATCTTACTCGCTCAAGAGTGATCACCAATGATGAAGCCATGGTGGAACCCTAGCGTGTCTGCCTAGAGAGCACTCTGGCTTCCCTCTTTTCTCTCATTCCCAATGTTACTTAGAATTGTAGGTTAGTGTTTAGTTTAGTTAGTTTTTAGGTAAGAGGCTCACTTTTTTTTCCCTTTCAGGAGACTTGTCTTCTCCTGGCAGGGTATGCCTGGTTGGTATGCTTCAAATGCTGCCTCTCTTGGCAGGAGGCTATACCAATAAGTGACAGGCACTCCAAGTGTGTCCATTGTCTGAGGGAGTCCCACATCTAGCAGGAGTGTTCCTTCTGTTTGGCCCTTAAGCCCAGGGCTAGAAACAACAGGGAGAGAAAGCTCAGACTGGGGGTTATGGAATGCTCACTGCAACCACCAGGACCTGTCCCCAGACAGATCCAGTGCCCCATCAACCTCAGGGCATGCTTTCCTAAGAAATGGAAGGCTGGAGCCTGCTGGGAAGTATCCCAGAAAGAGGAGCTCAGAATCTCACTGTAAGGAGCCAGCTCCAAAAAAGAATAGGTCCCTGTTGAGATCCTCAATCTCTGAAGGAACTGTTGAGGCCAAGAACTCTTCCTTTCATACCAGCAGGTCTGCGAAGCCCCAGATCTCTAAGGATTCCTTACTATAGATCTGATAGGGCACCTATAGTAAGGAAGGTAAGCATAGGCTACCATTGAGTTTGGCCCTACCACCGGCACCGAAGCATCCCATTCAGCAATTGGTGCTGTCACATGCCTTTACCCAGCCAT
Source organism: Mesoclemmys tuberculata (assembly GCA_007922155.1). NCBI lineage: Eukaryota > Metazoa > Chordata > Testudines > Chelidae > Mesoclemmys > Mesoclemmys tuberculata. The sequence goes on along the minus strand of ML675601.1, from coordinate 103,251,930 downwards.
CCACATTGATGCAAGCAACTCATTTGGGGATACGTGTCCAGGGGTTATCTGTGAAATCGGTTCCCTTGATACGGAGCAAACATTGGCGCTTGATGTCTACAACACTTGCAATATACCCATAATTGCTTGTACCATCGGTTCCAGCTATGGCGAACTTGGCTATGGCATCGATACTGTGCAGAATTGCACCCTGTGAATTAACCATAGTTTTTCAAGATGTGTGTCCCTATGGGTGCTCCACTACCTGCCCAGACATAGGGCACATGAGTGGGCAGAATGAATGCTGCTAGATTTCTCTGTGGTGATAAGCAATCCTAGAGTGTGGAAGGTGGATTGGGAGAGAGACTTGCTGGACAGTGCTTAAGACTGGGATCACCTTCTTATCAGCCTGTTGTCCATTAAGAGAAACACTTGTACTCCTGACTTCCTCAGGAGATCTGCTACCATTGCCATGCAATTTGTGAAACACATGGCGCTGCAGACAGGCCAGACGGTAGCACTGTGAACTGATAGTGCAATTGGTTGACCAGGAACCTGAGGAATTTCCTGTGGCTTTGATGAAGTGTCACATAGAAACACATGTTTGAAGTCAAGGGCCACATACCAGTCTCTGTGATCCAAAGAGGGAATAGCAGAAGACAGCATGACCATATGAAACTTTATTTTCCTCATGTTTGCTGAGCTATTATAGGTCTAATAGAGGATTGAAACCTTCCTTTGTTTTCAGGATTAGAAAATAACAGAAGTAAAAACCCTTCTCTCTGTATAACTGAGGCACTCCCTCTATGATTCCAAACAGGAGGAAAGATTTCACCTCTTGAAGGAGAATTTCCTCATGATAGTGATACCTGAAGAGGAGTAAGAAAGCAGGGGTAAGAAGAGGGGATAGAAATAAATGGAAGAGTGTATCCCAATACCGCTGTGCTTAGGACCCCGTGTGTGGGACCAAGTATTTAGGTAGTGGGATAGCTGGTTGGCAGACAGAGGCGTAGGAGAGGCTGGGATTGATGAAGCAGGTATGCTGACTTTGACAAACACACAGAAGGTTTGCTTAGAATTCCCAGATTGTCTAGATGAATTAGAAGCTGCTGCAGAAGGAGGAGTTGGTCTTCTTCTTTAACTTCTGCTCTTTTTTCTCACTAAGTCCTGTGGCAAGGCATAAAAGGATAGCAAAGAACAAAGCTGCTTTTTCTTTGGGACAGATGTTTAAATGCCCAAAGAGTTCTGTGTTGCCCTGGTTTCCTTCATGCTATGCAGGTTTTCATCAGTCTTCTCAGAGAAGATGCATGACCCCTCAAAAGACAGGTCCAATATGGTCTGTTGGACCTTTTGAGGGACACCTAATGACTGGAGCTATGCACATCTGTGCATTGTAATGGCCATTGCCGTTGCTCACACTGCAGAACTTACAGCATCCAAACCCACGTGAAGTGAGGTTCTTACCACTAATTTACCTTCATCCACCATCATGAGAAATTCATGTCTTATGTCATGTGGCAGTCTGTCTTTACATTTTAATATACTGTCTCAGAGGCTAAAGTCAGAGGGACCAGCAATGCCTGCTGGTCTGCAATCATCAGCTCTAGGCCAGCATGAAATAAAACTTTCTGTCAAAAAGAAAGAGTTTTTAGTGTCCTTTGATTTCAGGTTAAATGCCTGCTACCCCTTGTGTTCTCTTTCATTGACAGCTGAGACCAGTGGTGACCACAGAAGGGTATGGGTGTAATGCTTGAACCCTTCTGAGGGTCCATAATACCTATGCTCAGCCTGCTTTGATGTGTGTGTGGGGGGAGAGGGGAGGAGAAGGGAGGACAGTGCCTGCCACAGTACTTTGGTAGGCTCCAGGATAGCTGCATTAATTGGGTGCACTACCCAAGAAAGTCCTACAGCAGCTAAAATGTCAATCAACCTGTAGGGTGACTGCCGAACCTCTTCCACCTGGATATCCAAGGCAGAAGCCATCGTCTTTAAAAGGTCCTGAAAGGCTCTATATTCATCAGGTGGGAGTGAGGAATCTTCTGACACCACTGCCTCACTAGGTGAAGAAGAGGGTAAAGCCAAAATCGGCTGTAGTGGAGCTTCCTCTGGCACTTCCAAGGGGACATTTACCTGAGCAATGTCCTGATCCCAGTACCGAGTCTGGTTTCCTACTTTGCTTGAGGGGATGGGTCTTGATGCCTACTCAATGAAATAGAGGGGGAGGATGTGGAGATGACCTGGAGGTAGGCAGCAACCTCGAAAGGTTCCAAAATGGCTATTGCTAAGACCCTGGAGCCAGCAACAGTTAATGTAAGCAACCTAGGCCTGGTCTATAGACTACAGAGTTAGATCGACATAAGGCAGCTTATGTCAACCTAACTGTAAGTGTTTATACTAAAATGTAGCTCCCATCGATGTAACTCGCCCACTATACCAACTTAATAACTTCATCTCTGTGAGAGCTGTAGTGCCTAGGTTGATATAGTTTTAGTTGACATAGTGTCAATGTAGACACTGCATATATCAACTGCTATTGCCTTTCAGAAGCTGTCCCACAACACCCCACACGGACAGTTAAATCAGTGCAGGCGCTCCTAGTGAGGATACAAGCCACTTATACAAGAAGCATAGTGTGGATGTCCAAAAGCAATTTAATTACTACAGTGGCTTACATCAATGAAAATTAGGTTGACTTAATTTTGTAGTGTAAACTTGCACGCAGTGTCAGCACTGACATGGCATCAACCTGACTACATCAAGATTGACTCTATCTCGCTTGTGAAGGTGGCGTTATTAAGTCAGTGAAATGAGCAAGTTACATCAATGGGAGCGAAATTTTAGTGTAGACATTTACAGAGTTAGGTTGACATAAGATGCCTTGATTTGACCTGACTCTGTAGTGTAGACCAGGGCTTACTGGAAAGGAAATAAGCTATACTGCTATATGCATCTTTTTACTGATATAAATGTGTCCACACTAGGGCTTGTACTGGTATAATGATATCAGTTAAAAAACAGTATATTCCTAACTGGCATTGTTACATTGGTACAACTATGGAGTGTACAACAGACCTCAGATTACAGTTTATAATTGTTAAGTAATTTCTAATTTTTAAAACGTCACGTTACACAGACACTGAATCCCATTGATAGTTGGATTATACTTCTGTGTTCCTATCATCTTCATTCTAAAATCTCTTCCCAAAACCTGATGGTCCTTATTCAGTAGCTCATTGTCCTTTCTGCTTTCTTTTAACTTCAAACTTCTTCTATCATTTACTCATGCTTGAGACCCTGGAAACAAATACCACATATCTCTCATTTTCAGATCTCAACAACCATTCAATCCCTCCTCCTCAAAAAAAAAAAAAAAAAAAAAAAAAAAAAAAAAAAGTCACAATCTATTTTAGTTAAATTTAATTTAGGGGATTAGCATTTTACCGCTATTCATTTGGAAAAACAGCTGCTGAGAACTGAATGAACAGGAATATCAATTCTGCTCTAAAGCCGTCTATTACCTGAGAATGAAAGGTTTATTTCAAACAAATGAAGAGCTGTGGTACAACACTCTTGCTATATCCTTTGGATCACAACACATACAATAGAAATCAATTCTTTTTTCCTTTATTGCTGCAAAACACAAAAGCAACTGAGACTCAGTTTCCCCTTTTCCTTTTTAACAACAGGAAAACAGTCAACACGGACCTTTACAAGAGCTACAAAAGGACGACTAGTGTATTCTATTCCTACAGATCTGATGCTTCTAGAAGATGAAAGATCTTTTCTCACAACACTGTCTGCTTTGTGCTTCCTCTCAGGTCAAGATTGATCTCCTTCAGCTTATGCCCCGAGGGTTTTTTGACATTCCATACCAAGAACAAAAAGACTCCCTAGACAAATGAAATAATTTATTATCAATAGCAAAAGAAGCCTTCAGCCTTACAAAAAAAAGCTTTCCATAGCTTCGTTTGCTGCCAGTAAAAAGACACAACATTTTTATACTCCTTCCTTTTATGACCTTCCTTTGGAATTTATTGTGCTTCTCTTCCTTTCTTTGGGTCAAACAAAAAGTCAAACTGTACCGTATAAAGCACATGGGTTTCAACTGCTCAACCATCTCCGCATAGACCTCACTCCTAGGGTAACACCTGACTGGTATTTGACCACCACGGCTGGGTTTTTTTTATGGGTTTGCCAGTTGCCAGAAAAATAATTTAATCTGCCAGGGTTTTTTTATGTGGGTCTAAAGATTTGCATTATTACCAAAATACACTGGGCTATCTAATGTTAAAAGTTTCTGTGTCCAGCTTAAAGATGCTGAAGTGTTCCCACTTCTGCAGTTTCAGTGACAGCAGATAAAAACTGATGAAAATACAGCAGCTGTCTGCCCATCAACACACAAGTGCACCGCGTGTATATGAGAGAGGGTTTGAATCGTGAGAGGGAGAAGATGTGCGCTGTTATCAATCTATCTATATGTGTGATCCCTCTAGATATTGTAAGTGGCTGTTGAAGGGGAGGGGGGCATTGGAGATATGCCTTGTGGTTGGGGTTGAGGCAGGCTTGCCTTGTGGGGAGGGGCTGCTGCACGTTTTGCATTTCAAAGGTGATAACCCTTCTGACCCCCACCCCCCATGGGCTGAGAGCTGGGTTCTATGGTCTGCTGCCCCACGTGCCATTTCTGAGGGTGCTGGGGAGGATGCTGTCCTTCAAACCTTCCTCAGAAATCCAAAATATATATATTTAGCTCAGTAGCATTGAAGAAAAAATCCTCGAAGCCAACGAAGAAACAGTTAAAAGCGTTAAGTTAAAAATCTTTCTAGAACCCACCAAAAGCTCTGCTAGCTCGCACATATTGCTTGTAGCAGTAGAGCTTGAGGTGTTTCACAAAGGAGACTCGTATCATTATCGAAGGGAGCCAGACCACCTGGTCTCTGCTGTGCGGAAGCAGAGAATTCTGGACAGTCCTAAGCCCAGGCATATAGCAAAGATCTGGTGTGCCTCCAGTTGCCATGGAGATAGGAAATGACCCACTGTGAAGATGGGCAGACATGGAGGGAATGGAGAAATGCTTGGGATTCTTAATACCTTTTTCTTTTTAAATTGATCACTCAGAAAGCAATCCAGTAGCTACTTTCTGTGGGGCCTGCCAAGTAATGCTGTATGCTCTTTTACATACAGACACAATGATTCATTCTAGAGTTTTAATTACATCAATTAATGCTGCTGACATACAAGATAATGGGCCATATTCTTAGCCCCAGCTTGGTCCCCCTCACTTCCTCTGAGCAGTGAAAAGAGCACAGAGTCTGGATGCAACGTAGTAGTTCAGAATTCTCCCACAAAAGGGGATTTGCAACAGGTGCAAAGTAGCAAAGTCACATAGCTGGATCGTAGGCCGTGTGTGCCCTCTCTCCCACTAGCATAGGGGACATGGCAGTGAGGAAAGGAGCATAGCAGAACTTTGCAACACTGCACCAATTTTCAGCCAGCATATGGTCCCATAGTGACTGTAGCTAGCTGTCATAAATTAGCCTTAAATCATGGTGGGGGGAGCAATTTAACAATCTGTAGATCATGACTTGCTATTTTGCGGGCCACTCCCCATTTTATACCAAAAGGTATTTTTGGCATACGAGAAAATATGGCCCAATATGAGTTAGCATGAAGTATGTGTCCAAACTGTTACACAAATATACCTTATCCACTTCACTGAGTTCAGAACCTAACAAATATTTAAACACCTGCCACATGTCTTATTTATCTGTAAAACACCATACACTTGCGGATGACACTGCCTAAATAAGAAATAATAAACTAGTTAAAGCCCAGTGCCTATAATTAAAAAGTTGGTGTAATTAAAAACTAGTATGTAAGATACAGTTAGACTCCTATATCTTATTTATCATATATCAATTTGTTGTTATTAATATTTACATCTAACACAATAGCTGAATATAGCACCTTACAAAGAAACCAAAGACATAAGCCCTGCTCCAAGCATCTTAGGATCTGGGGGCACAATACTGCAGACTCTTACTTCTGGGTGTGGCATTTCATACCATAAGTAGTGCCTTTAAAATTAAGCACTGCAGATAGTAGAAGCTCTCCACAGCAGACTGACTTTTTGTTCTCTTTGTACAGGACCTAGCACAATAGAGTCCTGGTTCATGACTGGCACTCTTAGATGCAACTGTAATACAAATAAATAATAGGGGTTTGCAGGGTCAGGCCCAAGGTTAGCTATAACTAGAGCTGGTCATTTAAATCAAACTTGTTTTCAGTGGAAAAGGCCACTTCATTGAAACCAAACATTTTAATGGGAATGTATCTGTTTCAGCTAAAATTTGTTGGGAAGATTTGCTCAGATCTAGGATGAAGTTTCTGGGGAGAGTGCAAAGGGGATGTGCCCACAGCTTAAATTCTCATAGAGTATTTCTCAGCCCCACATGAAGGGACACCAGGGACTCGGGGCTTTAGCTGTGGGGTGCGGGGACTTGGAGCTTTAGCCCCATGGGGCTAAAATATTTACCAGTGCTCTGCTCTGGACAGCTCAAGTGAATTTATGCCCTGGATGTGCCTAACTGACTCTAGGACCTATCATTAGCACACTCGCATGAGCTGTGGAGACCCACGTTCAAGACCATGCTAGTCCTGTTTCAGTCTCTCTAGTTTTTTCTCAAAAAATTGGAAAATCTCAGTTTCATTCTGATATGGAATGAAAATAAATTTCAAAACCACAACATTTTTAATAATATGGGATTCTTGTTTTCTGGTATGACTGTGTGTGGTGCAGGGAGAGATGGTATTAGGAAAAGGGGAGAGAAGGGTTACTGTTGTGTTAAAGTCCAGTATAACTTCCTTTCTTTCTCCTTCTGCCCTTGTGCGCCTTCCTGTACAGGCCAACCTACGGAACCAGCACCGAGGTGGGAGTTCTGCACCTAGAGCAGCTACAGGATTGGGCTCTTCAGTCTCTTTCAAGGAACTGAAGTAAAGTGGAATGCGTACTTTACAGAAAGAGCTGTACAGAAGATGATGTGTTATTTATATTAGAGAAGCACCTGACAGGCTGGGGAAAGAAGCCTTTTGCCCGGAAGCCCAGATCAAACAGTAGTGTTCTTTGAGCAAGAGAGCCAGATCTCTTGCTGCCAAGCGAGGAAAAAGGGGGTGGCACTGAGGAAGCTGAGAGCCAGCAGGCAGAGGAACACTGAGCTACCAGTGAGAAAGGCCAAATACAAGCAGAGCAAAACGACCAGAGTTGGCTTGTAGGGAAGAGATGAGGCTGCGTAGCCAGGGAGATGAGACCTGAGCTGTCCTGTTAGTTGGAGGAAAGGCCAAGTAATGAGGAGGTTGAACAAGAGAATTGTGCAGCCAGTCAAGGGGATGGAAACTGACCAGGCTGAAGTCCGACTCAGCTGATGCTTTGGGAGAATGGCGTGGGATCAGGGGGAAATGCATTGCTGAGCGTGCTGAAGACTAAGCCTCCGGTTGAACGGTTTTTTTTTCTAGTGCTGTTGGCAGAGGTCTGCTGTGCGCAGAGGTCTTTTGATTGTTTTCATTATGGAAAACCCATCTTACCACTGTAGGGCTACAAGACAATAAGAACAATATTTCCACAACAAAAACAGCCTGTGCATGCACATGTGCAGTAAAGTACAGGGGGGACTTGGTGCATGTATGCATGAATATCCCTAGTGGCAGTGCTCTCTAACCCATTAGCACTGTCCTGGCTTGAAAGGTGGTCCAGGAACAATACAAAGTAATGGATGCACTCACAGTCTGTGCTCAACTGCAACAGCCAGCGGCACTAGCAGAGGCCAGTACTGATCTACGTGCGCTGAACTGGATTTCAAACCAGATGGAGATTAACCACAATATCACAAAGGGAATAGAGTATTATTTTTAAATTGAAATCACAACCTCTGTCTGCAATAACACTATTGTCTTTATTAACTTCATCTGTTCCTCCATGGCCTTGATCATATGCTCATGAGCTGCCGTGACCACTCCAGGTTCTCCTTCCCTTACTGTCTTGCCATCTTCTGACTTTCGGACACTGATTGTCTCCATGCCCTTTTTTCTCTTTTGGTCACCTCAGAGGAATAGAGGAGTTCCTGAAACATCTCCTTTCTTCTTCGGGGTCACTTTCTCATCAGCCAAAGGCAGTCCGCTGGTATAGAGGTTTTAACTGAGAAGGTAACATCTGTGGAAGCACAAGAAACAATGAACAGAAGTGTTGTTGTGAGTGCCCTAACATAGATGCATTAGTGTTGAATACACCTCTGTCTCACTGTCCCCTAGGCAGAGTACAGTTCCATGATCAGCCTGGGAATGGTGAGCTTTGCCATGGGTGTGTAGATCATCCAACTGGGTCAAGGTTCTGGTGGAGTGGTTGCTTGGGTCATAAATGCCAGGACATAGGGAAAAAATTTCAACTTGTGCCACCATTCTCCATGGGTGGGGGTCATAGAAGCCAATATCTCACTCCTGAGAATTAACAGGGATGCTTGGATGTATCTCCTCCATGCAAGCAGCTTCAAACTGGGTCCCTATACTGCCCACCTGTGTCCTGCTTTGGTCCCTGCACAAGTGATTGCTAATTGGCATGGGAAAGTGTCCTACAACAGTGGAAGGAACAGAGCTACTCTGCTGAGGAATCTAAGGCAGAGAATTGGAGAGTACCTACAGGAAAGTTTCCTAGAGTTCTCACCAGAGGATACTCATGACATCTTGGTGTGCATTAACGTGCTTCTTAGCCGCACTGCCTAGCTGCACAAGGGAATGGGAAAGCACATGGAAACATAGCTACTCTTGTGCATTTCTATCCCTTCAACTACCTCTATGTTTTAGCAAAGCTAAAGACCCCCATGCCTCCTATACACAAGCAGCATCAGCTTCCAACCACTTACCAGAGCTCCCCTCTCCTGCATCCTGAATGCCAGAGCTGTAGGGCTGGAGCTGGCTGCAACCTTCTGGACTCAAGAACAGCTTCTGAATCCCAACTGCACCAAATGAACCAGTCCCTGGCTCCAGGTTGTCCTCCAATTCCACCTCCTTGTTGACGACTTCTTCATTAGGGCTGATGCCAATGGATCTAGGGCCACAGAGGTATTCACAAGTTTTGTGGGGGTGGATGTGGGGTCGTTGATGAGGTTGGCTTCTAGCTCTTTGTAGAAATGGCTGCTCTTTGGTTCTGCAGCAGAGCAAATGGTTTGCCTCTCTGGCTTTTGTAGCTCTGCTGCAGCTCCTTGATTTTCACTTAGCACTGCAGCATGTCCACACATAGCCCTTCGCCCCCATGGCACCAGAAATCTGGCCAAAGGCATCAAAGTACCATCAGGTCCAGCAGCTCTGATGTGCTCCAAGTGTGAGAGCATTTGGTGCATGAAGCCTCCTTGGTCAGCTGGGAAGATGAGATGTGAGCTCTGCACGCCGACCAAGCAGGAAGTAGAATTGAAAAAATTCCCAGGACTTTAAAGGGGGAAGGGTGTGTGTCTGCAGAGCAGCAGAATTCAAACTGATGGCCAGAACGGTCAGGTTGGGTATTGTGGGACACTTCTGGAGGCTGTTTACCACGACATAACCAAACAGTGGTGACTAAACTGACACTTTTTCGATTGAAGTTGGGCAAAAAAAGTTCTACGCCTCTCAGCGAGGTGGTTTTATTTTGCCAAAAAACGGCACTTTTGTCAGCAGGGGAAGGGGTTTGTGATTGCAATGTGTACAGCAGCACTGTTTTGTCAAAAAAACCTGACTTTTTTTTGATAAAAAGTCTAGTGTAGACTGGGCCTAAATCTGTAGTTGCCCCTCAGTTTATTTCCCATTATGACTTTACTGATATCCCTTTGCCTAGCAACAGGTATTTCAAGTTACTAAAGCATCCGCTAACACAGAGAGCAATTGTTTGCCTTGGTCTCTGTCACAGTCTCTGCAGAATGGTAAATATAATTATAGACTTTTTTCCCACTGTTTTCTCATATCTTTAAATTTTGCTATTCTTCTCCTTTGTGTCTTTTTCCTTATCCAGTTGTACTGTGATGTGCACTGTCTTTCTCAATTCATGCTAGAGTTATTTCTGTTCTCTCTGCTTTCTTAAAAAGGAGAACATTCGTTGAAAATGAACATATATTTTAAAATCTGCTACTTGTAACAATAGAACTTATTGCAACCAGAATAATTTTAAAATCTAGCTTACTTTTAATAGTTTGTGCTGTTTCTTTTACCTTTTGCATTTTTCTCAGCTTGGGCAAGGAGAACAGATGAGTCAATTCTCTTGTTTATAGTGACTTTCTTCGAACTGTTAATTTTTATGCAATAAAGGACAGTCATGCAATATTTGGGGTGCAAACATGGTAGTGGGGTTGAGAATGTTTATTTGGTTTTTTTAAATGGTGTCAAAGGTTTTGTTTTTAATTATTCCAGAGACGAATTGAGTTAAAGTTATCAAATGTGAAAAGTACAATAGAAAATAGCAATACTTGAGCAAGGAACTGGGAACTCGTATTGTAAGGATGCTAGGGCAAGATCACCTAAAGCCTCCCACCACATAATCGTGAACAGGCATTAGGCCCACTTGTTCAAACATAGTTCTCTCTAATATAGGTAATGTTATGTTGATGTTGCATGGGGTCTATATATCACTTGCGTCCAGGTCCCATATGTGTGCCTGGGGGCACTGCAATTATTTCACACTGCACGAGGTATTGGTTGCTGGGTAATACTTCAGTATGAGCTATTTCACCTTGAGTAGCAGCAGCTAGCTTGTTATGTAAAATAATTGCCTACTGTGATCTTTGCTTTAATTTCTAGTCTGTACGTATTTATCTTGATTTTAATTTTCCAGCCTACACGCTCTGACATAAGCGCAGTTATTTACCTTATTGGTAGGTGTCCAGTTTCACTTTACTAGGTTTCTCGAATGGAGGGTAATACACTTTGCCTCACAATTCCATATAATCATAGGAAAAGGAAATAATTATTTTATAATTGTATAGCTGCTGAGTTCAACAGGGTAGGAACAGGTTAGTGAGTGTGTACTCTTTGGTGCAACATCTTTTGATACAGTGTAAAGGGAGGAAAAAAGGTATACAGATTTTTGCAGAGGTGAATAAATATGAAACAATGAAAAAAAAGGAAAGGGAAAGAACAAAAATCAATACACAAATATTATTACGATCAGAGGTTTAAAAATGCCCAGAGTCTTTCAAAAGATACAAATTTTAGCTCTAAATTATTTTTTATCATGGATATTGGTGGCTAGATCCTTTCCCCACTGCCTCCCACCCTGCCAGAGCCCTTTCCTGTAGTGGGGAAAGGCTTCAACTGCAGGACGCTACGCAGGTAAAAGCTGTGTAGACAGGGAAGCATGATTTGGGCATATAAAAAGCTGTGTAGGGTATGTACTAAGTTACATACCCACTCCCTTCAGGCATGTCTGTAATCTACTCACCTCAGCCATTCCTCACGGCCTACACTGCTATTAATATCCATGCTAGGGGAGCTAACCCCCACATGTACTCTACACGCTGGCACAGAAAGCATGCAGGGTAGACATATTTTGATTCATACCAGTTGAGGAGTAGTGCTGGACACATCTCACTAAAAGGCATATTTGCAGTTTATTCACTGGGCACCATTAAAAGCTGGAAGGCCACCTCCCACAAAAGTTCAACCGATGGCAATATTTGTGCAGTTTCCGTTCTCAGAGCAGGGTTTATGGCAAGTATCTCAGTAGCAGTAAAAACCACAATATTCAAATGCCCAACTCTTAATGGTGCTCACTGTCAATGTTCTAGTGTGAACGCATCCTTATGCTTTGGAGTCAGACTCCAGGAGTGTTCTCCATTTGAGGCAGTTATTTTTTCTTATTTTCAAAGCCTCCATACATGTGGTGGATGTTTTATAGTGCAAGTAGACTGAGATCTCAACCCCAAAGAGCTAATAAATTTAAATGCCTTCATACGAGCAAAATTCAAACACAGTGGGAAGGGGATGGGGTAAGTTAAGACAAGAGTTAGAGCAACAATATCACAGTTACAAATTTATGGCATGTCAGTGTTAACTAGAACAGTGCAACTGCCCCATTATAATATGCATCTTAATGATTCAATTACAGGTAATTTTTATAAAACTTATTTTAATTGACTCATTAGGATTAGAGGAACAAACCATCTTGATGTGCAGAAAGAATGGCAAATATGGCAGACAAGCAGCTTGGCTTAAAAGAGAAATCTCTGATGAACACAAAGGAAAAGCTTACAAGAAGTGGAAGCTTCAACAGATGACTCGGGAAGAATATAAAAATACTGCTTGAGCTTGCAGGGGGAAATCAGGAAGGCCAAAGCACAGCTGCAGCTTGCAAGGGATGTGAAAGGTCACAAGAAGGTAGTCAGGCAAAGTGTGGGTCCCCTACTGAATGGGGGAGGCATCCAGTGACAGATGATGTGAGAAAAGCTGAAGTACTCATTGCTTTTTTTTGCTTTGGTCTACACAAACAAGATCAGCTCTCAGACTACTGCACTGGGCAGCACAGAATGGGGAAGAGATTAGCAGCCTTCAGCGCTGACATTACGGACTATTTAGAAAGGCTTGATGTGCACAAGTCCATGGGGCCAGATGCAATGCATCCAAGAGTGATGAGGGAGTTGGCTGATGTGATAGGCCATTATCTTTCAAAACTCGGGGAGGTCCCGGATGATTGGAAAAAGGCAAATATAGTGCCCATCTTCAAAAAAGGGAAGAAGGAGGATCCGGGGAACTACAGACCAGTCAGCCTCATCTCAGTACCTGGAAAAATCATGAATCAGGTCCTCAAATAATCCATTTTGAAGCACTTGGAGGAGAGGAAGGTGATCAGGAACAATCAGCATGGATCCACCAAGTGCAAGTCATGCCTGACCAACCTAATTGCCTTCTATGAGGAGATGACTGGCTCTGTGGATGTGGGGAAAGTGGTGGACATGATATACCTTGATTTTAACAAAGCTTTTGATATAGTTTCCCACCATATTCTTGCCAGCAAGTTAAAGAACTATGGGTTGGATGAATGGATTATGAAATGGATAGAGAGCTGGCTAGATCATCAAGCTCAACGGGTAGTGATCAATGGCTCAATAACTAGTTGGCAGCTGGTATCAAGAGGAGTGCCCCAGGGGTCGGTCCTGGGGCTGGTTTTGTTCAACATCTTCATTAATGATCTGGAAGATGGGGTAGATTGCACCCTCAGCAAGTTCAGGGATGACACTAAGCTGAGGGGGAAGGTAAATGCAGTGGGGGGTAGGGATAGGATTCAGAGTGACCTAGACAAATTGGAGGATTGGGCCAAAAGAAATCTGATGAGGTTCAACAAGAACAAGTGCAGAGTCCTGCACTTAGGACAGAAGAATCTCATGCACTGCTGCAGATTAGGGACCGACTGGCTAGGCAGCAGTTCTGCAGGAAAGGACGTGGGAGTTACAGTGGACAAGACGCTGGATATGAGTCAACAGTGTGTCTGTATTGCAAAGAAGGTGAATGGCATATTGGGCAGCATTAGTAGGAGCATTGCCAGCAGATTGAGGGAAGTGATTATTCCCCTCTATTAGGCATTGGTAAGGCCACATTTGGAGTATTGGGTCCAGTTTTGGGTCCCCACTACAGAAAGGATGTGGAAAAATTGGAGAGAGTCCAGTGGAGGGCAACAAAAATGATTAGGGGGCTGGGGCACATGACTTCTGAGGAGAGGCAGAGGGAACTGGGCTTCTTTAGTCTGCAGAAGAGAAGAGTGGGGGGGCGGGATTTGATAGTGTCCCTTAACTATCTGAAGGAGGGTTCCAGAGTAGATGGAGCTAGGCTGTTCTCAGTGGTGGCAGATGACAGAACAAGGAGCAATAGTCTCAAGTTGCAGTGGGGGAGGTCTAGGTTTGATATCAGTAAAAACATTTTCACTAGGAGGGTGGTCAAGCACTGGAATGGGTTACCTAGTGATGGAATCTCCATCCTTAGAGGTTTTTAAGGTGCAGCTTGACAAAGTCCTGGCTGGGATGATTTAGTGGGGATTGGTCCTGCTTTGAGCAGAGTGTAAGACTAGATGACCTCTTGAGGTCCCTTCCAACCATAATCTATGATTTCATGATGCATGTGATCTTTAAAAATGATTGGAATGAAAAAAAGAGAAGTGGATCAGAAGTGGGAGGGCGTTCTGAGTGAAATCCAGCATCAGACAACTATAAGTCCTCAAAGTAGCAAATTCCTGATGGGTTGAGAGATTTTGCTGTATCTTTTCATGGAAGCCAAAGTAAAGACTCCCATTGATTTCAATGAGACTTGTATCAGGTCCTAAAAAAGTTACACTGCACACAGATGGTGGGAAACAAATAAACTTAAGAACCAAAGCACAAATTTGTGGCCAAAATGCTGGTCCTTTTGCAAAAATTTCTATGACAAGGAGAATAAATTTCAAAACGGGAGTCGTTAAATGCATGATCTTCTGAAACCATCTATGTCATTTGTACTGAAATGCAATAGGACTACCCAGCAAATATACATATTGCCATGGATTCTGTGGAACCAGGGAAGGATTGGTGCCTGACCTGGGTTATTCCTTCGCTGGAGAAGAAAAAAATGGACACACACACACACACACACAGAGAGAGAATACCATATTCTTAATTTGTTTTACTCATAGGTGTTTGCATTCCTGATCAGGATGTGGATGTCAAAAAGGAAAAGCACAGTTTACAGTTCCCAGAAGTAGCTCCACTTTCAAAACTACAGCACCAGCTGCAGCGTTTGAATCCTTCCAGTCACCCAGCAGTAGTTCTCCACACTTTGTTGCTTCTCCCAACACTGCTGTGTGTGTTTGCTTTTTAACTTTGCAGCCCAACACCTTAAATAGTCTCACTGGTGAGGCAGTATCAGTCTAGTAAAATGGCCTAGGGCCAGCTCATATCAACTCAGTATCAGAGCCTATGTTTGTTACTAGGCATATATCCATTCTCACTTTATTACACATGAAAAAGAACTTCGCCTTTAGGATGGTAAGTGGCAAGCACTATTCAGGCACCTGCTAACAGTAGTTGCTTGGGGATGGCTATTAGAGATCTTCATGCCTGCTAGTCCCAGTGCGGTTATTGTATCTCACTAAAGCAGTGGGGTTTTCAACCTTTTTTTTCATTTTCTAACGCCTCAAAAATTTCAAATAGAGGTGCAGACCCCTTTGGAAATCTTAGACCTAGTCTGTGGACCCCCAAGGGTCTGCAGACCACATATTGTAAACCACTGCTAAAGTTTTAGTTTTGTCTTTCTAACTTTTGCTCTGATAAATGTGGTGTTATTTAAAAAGCTAAACTATCTGGCTGATGATACACTATATCTGTTCTCATTTTAGCTTCACTTTATAGAGCTAAACAGCACACATCCTACACGGTTCAGTTCACATGGGTTATACCATCCTGATGCTACAAGGTTGGGTTCACAGGCACAGACATCTAGCCATCCTTCACTGCTTTGCAGGAAGATTCATGGTCTATTACCAAACATTTTCTTTCTCTCCCCTTCTCCCATTCAGTTGTCTCTAGACACAATCCCAACCCTTTACATTTTAGGGACAACATATGCCCCAATGATATCTTGCTGAGGGAGTGTCTCATGCCATATGCCAAGTGCATTTGTTTGAAAATACTAACCATTTGGCTGGCACTTCAGAGAAAATGACCACCACCCAGAGGTTTAGGCAACAGTGAGAAAACAAGTTGTCAGAACACTTCTCTGTCTCTGAGAGTCAGAAAAAATATTAAATAATATTGCGTATAAGATTGTAAGACCTGAGCTTAAATAAAAAAGAAATTGCTGCATTCTGCTGTATATATGGATGAGTGTACGGAAGAGAGGACCCTGTAACGTTTGCTGAGAACTTAATTTTATATAGCTTCAACTGATTTGACAAAACAAAGGCAGCCATTATGTTGTTCTCTCTCATGGTAAGTAACAGAGGGCAGGGAGGAATCTTGTCTTACGATGCTTTGTGCTTTTATGAAGGGAAAACATTCCCTTTAAAATTCATGCCAACTCCAAAGGGATCTTTTGAAGATACCACCTTGAAAATTAAAAAATAAAATACTGAGCAAGAGAGGCATTTAAAAAAATGTATTAGTTATTATATTTAGAGCATTTGAGAAAGACTGTAGATACTAGACAATGAACATTGATTACCAAACAGGGAGAAAACAAAAATTTAAAAGTAAACAAGCTCCATCGGTTTCCTATTTGTACCTCCCAATAGGAGTCCTTATATAGAGATTTTTTTTTTTATAGAATCTTTTTCAAGCTTGTTGTTAAGGCTTATTTTCCACGTTTCTGTGCTGGACAGTAGATGCAATTTTATTTTTATATGCTTATTTCTTGGTATGTCTAGTTGCTTGAGGCACAAGCAAATGAACATCTGAATTTCAGCACACTCACATAGTCTTGCACTGTGCTATGATTATCTTTAAACTGTATGGCCATTTGTAACCACTCATGGCTTGCTGTTTGTGTTCTTGCGCTGTACACATTGATATCAAACAGACATACTTGATTAGTTAAAAAGAAACCAACTTGTTATGACATTCTTCTCTTTCAGTGGAAAATTGTGGTGAAACTTATCTCACGGTTCTCCCATACATTTTCTTGGGAAAATGGAAAACAACTCATACTTAAGATTATATTACATATGTATATATTTTAGGACTTTGTAAGATATCTTCTACTTCTATTTCATTCTTCAACTGTTGTGTAGTCTGAAGTTAGAGATTGTAGAAATATAAATAGTGAATTGTAGAATGCTACAGGATAGGTGTAGAACACTGCGTATGCCATAATCTTTGAATACCACATAGATATGACTTCCCTAACACCACCAAAATATTCTGTGGCTCTTCCAATTTAGTGGAACCCACTTACAGCAAACTTTGATAGTGAAATTTTGCTAACATTAATGTGGAATGAAAGTTGCTTCAATGCATTTAAGTGGAGTCCACTTAGAAGACCTCTCTGCGCTAGCATTTGGGGGGGAAAGCTCCCACCATTAAATTACCAATGGTGGCTTCACCAGGGTAGCAGCAGTGGAAGTGCTAGTGTCACAGGGCAAAGGTGCTTTTAATGCCAGATTGTCTAGATCTGCTCCAGGCAGAGTTAGATGACATGATGGTTAAAAACCCCCCAGGGACATGTCTCCATAGTATTACCACCATTAGTGTCATCACTGACACAGCAATGAGAGATTTTCCAAACACACTGGTGCAGTCAGCCATAGAACTTCTCCCCCCCAGGTAAAAGGTGTTTTTAAAATTCCTGTCATAGAGAGCCTAGCACTTGCCATGTCTTCTCTGCCAAAAAATGTGCTTTTTTTATAGCGAGATAACTAATACACATTAGCTACCCTGGTGTAAAATCCTAGTGCAGACAAGGCACAGGTAGTTTTTACCACAACACAGCTACAGGAAGTTAATAGTATACTATCCCGCCCCTCTGCAGTTGACTTGGCCTAGCTACATTGCAGTAAAAACTCTAGAGACTTGTCTCCATTAGGATTTTTTGACAGTGAAGGCATAACCATAGTTTTAACATATTAGGGTTCATTTTGACTAGCTAACACTTGTGAAAACTCCAACTGCCTTTTCTTCACTAGGGATTTTAACATTCTAGCTTGAAACAGGTTAAAAATACACTTTTTCTCATAGTGAAGACACAGTCCTAGCATGGACAAGCTCAGAGAAGAGCTTCACTTTTCTCCACTATAAGCAGATGTCTCCCTGTAATACGTCCCTCCAAATGCAGCAGTTATCAACTGCCACAGTGATGCTAAATGCTACTGCGAGGGGATTATCACAATCCATTACTGTATTACAAATTGATTTCTAGAGTGTTGACAAGGCCCCAGAGGAGGAGAAAATGGAGATAAGCGGGGCTCCATTTGGGTGTGGCCTTGCTCAGGCCTAGGAATTAGAAGAACCTGGTACACCCAAAAAAATTCAGCCTGCCATAGATTTGAACAACAGAGTGGGGGCACCTGTTGTCTTCAGTCCCCTTTTCACTGCTGCCTGGAAAGGTTGCTCTTAAGGAGAGAGTTCAATAAAGCTGTGGCCACTTGGCTAACAAAAAAAAAATTCTCTGTCTTTATCAATTCACAATGTGGTCTGAGAGCTTTGGATGGATGGTGCTATAGCACTTAGTGCAGACTTTTTCTTTTTCACCTAGTAGTTGAGGAACTGCAGAGTGGTTCTACTGCAAGGTCTTTATTAAAGCTGTTAAGGGCTTCAAAGAGCACTAGCCCTTTAGAGATGTTTGAAGAAATTTAGCTCACAATCTGAAGTTTTGGTGATCAAAAATGAAAACAGTAATGAAAACAAAATGCTAGACTTTCTAGCATTCTAGATGAATGTTTTCAGCAAAAAGCTGTTGGTTAAAGGTCAGTGAGAAATTCCATTAGAAATCCATATTTCCAGGGATTTAAACAATCTGCTCAGGTTTGTATTATTCACAGGCAACATCTTTCAGCAAATTTTGTTTAAATATACTTGGCATGTTTAAGAATCCACAGAGTCTTGTATATTTATTTGTGCATCTGCATCCTAAACTTTTTTTGCCAAATAAAATATTGCAGGTATTTAGTTTACATTTAGTTTAAGGTAGTTACTTTTACTATTTCAGAAAAATTGAGAATGATAAAGCTATTTCAGTTAGAAAAACTGAGCATGAACAGTAAACATTTTGACTCAAAAATCCTGACATCCATATTAAATGCAATAGACCTGTAAATCCAGTGTGTCAATAATCTGATCATGAAATAATTCTCCACAGGTAATGAAAGAATAACTTCCACTGGTTCAGTCTATTGAGTCCATGTGTAAATATGTCTCTAAACAGAGAGTTGTACTGATCTCTGGGTCAGTAATAAGAAATGACTGGTAAGAAAATTTCTGTTCTGCTAGAAGTATTTCCCACACTTGTGGACATCTAGGACTCAGAGCTTCCAAAATTCTCCACCTCTAGGTGGGATCGGTTCTAAACAAAAGGATGTTACTCAGGTAAATCACCCTTGGAAGTGCCAGAGGGAGCTCCACCACAGCTGATTTTGGCTTCATCCTTTTCACCTGGTGAGGCAGTGATGTCAGAAGATTCCTCATGCCTACCTGATGAATACAGGGCCCATCAGGACCTTTTAAAGAGGGTGGCTTCTGCCTTGGAGATCTAGGTGGGAGAGGTTTAGGAGTCACCCCACAGGCTGATTGACATTTTAGCTGCTGTAGGACCTTCTTGGGTAGTTCACCCAATTAATGCAGCCATCCTGGAGCCCACCAAAGTACTGTGGCAGATTCTGTCCTCCCTTCCCCTCAACATCAAAGCAGGCTGAGCATAGATATTATGGACTGTCTCAAGAGTTCAACCATTTTTACACCCACTCTCCTCCAGGGTAACTGATGGCCTCAACTGCCAAGGAGAGAGAATGCCAGGGGGAGCAGGCATTTAACCTGAAATCAAAGGATGCTAAAACTCTGCTTGTCAGAAAGTTTTATCTAATGCTGGCCTACAGCTGATGATTGCAAACCAGAAGGCATTGCTGGGCACTCTGACTTTAGCCTCTGAGGCAGTATATTAAAATGTACAGACAGACTGTCAGATGACACAAATTTCTCACAATGGTGGATGAGGGTAGATTAGTGGTGAGAATCTCTCTTCAAGTGGGTTTAGATGTTTCTGCAGCTAGAGCCACGGCATTAACCAATTACAATGCACAGATGCTCATGGCTCCAATCATTAGATGTCTCTCAAGAGGTCCAACAGACCATATGGGACTTGCCCTTTGGGGTGTTAACAATCTTCTCTGAGCAAACAGATGAAAACCTGCATAGCATGAAGAATCTGGGGCAACACAGAACTCTTCAGGCATTTTTACACTTGTTCCAAAGAAAAAGCAGCTTTGTCCTCTGCAGCCATACTGCTATTCTACTTCATGCCTTGCCAGCAGGACCTTCCGAGAATAAAGAGCAGTGGTTATAGAAGATGACCTCTTTCTTCTGCGGTAGCGCCTAATTCATCTAGACAATCTGGGAGTGCTAAGTAAAGCTTTTGATGTGTTTTTCAAGGACAGCATAATAGCTTCAGCAATGCCAGCCTCTCCGACTCCTCTGTTTGCCAATCAGCTATCGCACTAATTAAATGCATGGTCGTGCATCACTTCAGACCAATCGGTCCTAAACACAGTGGTGTTGGGATACACCCTTCAATTTAGTTCTATTTCCTCTTCCCTTTCCCTTTCCTATCCCTCTTCAGGGAGCATTCTCACAAAGAGGTTTTCCTTCAGGAGGTGAATTCTCTCCTTCTGTTGGGAGTCATAGAGGGAGTGCCTCAGTTATACAGAAAGAAGGAGTTTTACTTCTGTTATTTCCTAATCCTGAGATCAAAAAGAGGTCTCAGGCCTCTATTAGACCTATAACAGCTCAACAAATATCTGAGGTTTCATACGGTTATGCTGTCTTCTGCTGTTTCCTCTCTGGATCACAGAGACTGGGATGCTGCCCTTGACTTCAAACGTGTGTTTCTATGTGACACTTCATGAAAGCCACAGGAAATTCCTCAGGTTCCTGGTCAACCAATTGCACTATCAGTTCACAGTTCTACTATCTGGCCTGTCTACAGCTCCATGTGTTTCACAAATTGCACGGCAATGGTAGCAGCTCTCCTGAGGAAGTCAATAGTAAAAGTGTTTCCCTTAATGGAGAACAGGCTGAGAAGAAGGTGATCCCAGACTCAAGTGCTGTCCAGCGTGTCTCTCCTCCAGCCCACCTTCTACACTCTAGGAATGCTTATCACCACAGAGAAGTCTATTTCTGTCTTCTGTGCCAAAGATGCAACTTATAGGAGTGGTGCTGGACACCATGGAAGCCAAGGCTTTTCTCCCTCAGCCAAGGATGGATAATGCAAGCCATTGGTTTAGTCCTCCAGGGTTATCCTACCATGATAGTGTGAAATTGCCTCCGGCACCCATGGCAAATGGCCTCATGCACTTGTACAGTCTGGCACACCAGGCTGCAGCTCAGGAAGCTGCAAGGATGGCAAGCTTCAGTGTTCTTTCAGATTTTGTGTTATCTGGTGGACTGGTGGACAAATCCTTCAAGTGTGTGTGTGTGTGTGTGTGTGTGTGTGTGAAGGGGGAGGGGCTATTTGCTCCTCAGGCAGCTTTAAGTCAAGTTACAGACGATTCTGCCCTGCATTGGGGAACTCACCTGGCTTCACTGAAGATGCAATGTTTATGGTCTGTACTGGAGTTAACCCTGCACATAAATGTCAGTGATATGAGCGTCATTTGCTTGGTTTGTCAAGCCTTCCTTTCCAATGTCAAAAGACGAAATCTGTTTGTGCTTACAGACAATACAGCAACCGCGTTCCATGTGAACGGGCAAGGACAGGCTCAGTTGAGTTTATGTCAAGAGGCAGCCGGGCTGTGGGACTAATTTGCATTGCCAGTTCAATGAGGCTCAAAGCTTGTCCCCTTCTGGGTGTGCAGAGCAATTGGCTTTCCACTATGCTATCCCTCTTGGACAGAGCTCCACCCCTAATACCAGACCCAGAGCTAATTGCTCAGGGCCATGGTCATCTCCTCCATGCCAACCTTTAGGTCCTTCCTGTGACAGCCTGGATGTTCCGAGGCTAACCATCAGGAAGAAGTTTATTCAAAAGGAGGTCAAGGTGTCCTTTTAAATAATAAAAAGCCATATACAAGGTATACTTATCTGGAGAAGTAAAAGAAATTATCCACCTGGTCCCAGCAGAAAGGAGTTGCCCCACCAGGTCTCCAAAACATCATTTTCTGTACTATCTGTTATTCCTAAAACAACAATCTCTGGCCATTAGTTCCATCAAGTTCCATTTGGCAGCTATGTCTGCTTTCCAATCTGAAAATGATAATCATTCTATTTTTTCCAGTTCTATGTCAATCAGGTTTTTGAAGGGTCTGGAATAGTTATATCCTCACATAGAGGATCCTATTCCCCCCAAGGGACTTAAACCTGGTATCAAAACTAATGGTTCCTCCTTTGAACCTCTACCTACCAGTTTGTACAATGAAAGTAGCTTTTTGGTAGCAATTTCTTTAGCCAGGAGAATAGGTGAACTATGTGCTCTAACGTCTGGACCTCTGTATATGGTCTTCATTCAAGACAAGATTTACTTGCATCCCCATCTGAAGTTTCTCACAAAAGTGGTGTCTTACTGCCACATCAATCAGGCAAATACCCACCTTCTTTCTTCCCAAAGTCTAATGCACATAAGGATGAGAAAAAACTCTACGCTTTGGATGTCTCGAGAGCATCAGCATTCTACCTGGACAGGACTAAACCATTTAGATCATCCTTGGTAATTGCTGGTAGGATCAAGTCTCTTCTGAAAGGAACTCATCATGATAGCCTCCTTTATACTCTTGTGTAATGCCTTGGCCAGTGTATCTCCACCCAATAATAGCATATTCAACAAGATCACAAGTGGCCTCTGCAGTTTTTCTAGCTCAGGAGTTTATCCTAGACATTTTTAAGTCTGCAATGTAGTCTTCAGTTCATACCTTTGCTTCATAGTATGCCATCTCTCAGCAATCTAGAGTTGAAGACAAATTCAGATGTATGGTCCTCCAGTCCTTATTCAAGTACACTCTGATCCCACCTTCAGCTCAAAGTGCTTGTGAGTCACCTCAAGTAAAATGGAAATGTCAATCACTTGAAGAAGAGGAAAGGATTACTAATCTGTTCTGTAACATTCTTCTTTTTCCTCTCTATAACAGTCTCCGTGGTAAGAAGGGTCAGGAGTGGGCTCAGGCGTTCTATCGTTTATACCATCATCACACAGCGGCATGAGGCAGCAGGGGGTGCATACATCACCCTGATAGGTACTGCTGAGGGAAAAATCTCTGACAACAGTGCAGCAGGTGTGCACACACCTGAAGAAGAATGGACATGTACTATACATCTTAAAGGACAATAACTGTGGAACAGGTTAGTAACATTTTTTATACTCAAACATTTGCCTTCTCCCTCCACTTTTTCCACGTCTTATGCATCTCCCTCCTCCCTACTAAACCAGTCAGAATTTTGTAAAATAGCTTCTCCCTCCACATACAGCCTGCTCTTTGTCTGTTACTCTGTTTTGGATCAAGTGACTATTTTTTGTTTTCCCTTCCCATTGTGTATCTTTGCTGTCCTTCGTTTCTGCCCAGTCCTGGAAATGATCAGCTGCCCTATGCCAGACTTTGATGAAAGTCTTTCAAAGTCAGGGTGCTATCTTTAACTCTTGTGTTTTCTGGCAATTCTCTCTCCCTGACGAAGGCCCCATCTATATCACAAACCTCTGCTACACTGGTGATAACCCTCCTGATTACTACCCTGTAAAAGTTATTGGTTTATTGTAAAACTTGATGCTGCCCAAATGGTTCTAGAGACAGCTGATTTTAATGGTCTTTCTATGGGAATATTTCTCCAATGTCCAATAAAAGCTTGGTTTCCATGACCTGAATGACTTCTTTGCTCCCCTGTACTGTGGTCTATTTTAGAATGATAAACTTGCCCTATGATTTGACACCTTAACCACATTTCACTCCTACTGATTCTGACCTTGTGGTCCGCAAAGGCAGAGGGTTCGTAATTTATGATCTCGGTGGCGAGAAGGAGAGCAACCAGACACACACAATTGCCAATAGATGTCAGTTTATTGTGTTGCATGTAAGCTGTTGGTATTAGAGACAAATCAACAAGCATTCCAAGCCCCAGATGATGCAAGCAATTACTGCAATAACCCCACAGAAAAAGAATAGAACACGTACACACAAGGGTGGGGAGACCCATTATCCACCCTGCAAGCAAGTCGCAACCAGGAAACCGACCTGCTTGGGGCATCCAATTATGCCTTGATGGATCCACGGAGAGTCTCAACAAGGCATTGGCCGGAGGTACCTTATATACTTCTTTTTCCCCTGGCGCATCAAAAAGCTTTACCTAGCAATACATGATGTAATTCTCAATCTCATTCAGGGATTGGGCCTTGAACTTATTTTTCATTAGTCTATTGGCTGATAATTACAAGTGGTAGAGTTAGCAACTGAAATCGGGAAGCTGCACTTTCCATAGTCTAGATTGGTCCTGCAGGTAAACAACTCCTGATTTGCGGTTAGGCACCTACTGCCTATCTCACAATAACAACTAAGAATTAGTTACACATTTTCCACAAAGGACTTTCCACTCGGTTATTTCCCGGCAGGGGCCTACTCTTGCTCACAGCCTGAGCTGGATTTCTAGGGCCTAGGTTTGCCAGCTAACTGGCCCCACGTTACAATGTCGTCCGCTCCTTACAGACCTCTAAGAGAAATCCAATAATGAAATCAGCACAGATACTTAGTACAAAATTCTGTCTCAATGCATTTAATGACACAAATCTTTTAAATGTTATTTAATTAAGAGTGTACATAGGTTATGTTTTTTCTTCGGTGGCAGTAGTAGGAGTACGTGGCTCTGAACATGAAGATAAAGTGTGTTATGCTTTTACAAGTATTTCCCTAAGGGGAATGTCCCTAAGGAACATTTTTATTAGCAGTATTAAGAGGTTGGCTTTTCAGAGGAACTGAAGATTGGTATCAGAGACTGGATATAGTTACAGCAACATTATTACCAGAAGAAATAACAAACTCACTATCCTCATAATTGATGGCCTGAATGATTTCATTAGGCAGAGACACAGCCATGCTACTACAAGCTTTGATCTCCTCTGTTCTCATAAACTAAGCAGGGTTCGGTCTGTGTTTTCAGAGGAGACATTTTGGGAAATAATGAGTGCTGTAGGAATAGGTCAAAGTAGATTCCCTCTTTCTTCTGAATTGGTGAACTAACATCCCAGAATTGTGCTAGGAAACCTGTACCTTAGAGGGGCTGTCGTTTGAAGGTCATGTAAAACCTTAGTCAGGATGATTTGTGGTCATTATAAATATCTCATAGCATGCTTGGCAAGATTAAGGGTGTTAATCTCATTGTTCTGGACAGTTTCCAGTTTGGCTAATTATTGTACAATCCCTCCCTCCATTTCCTCTTTAGTTTCATTTGGAAACAGTAGTCTTCATTTGTCCTATACTGTTGAGTAGCATTGATGTACACTGTTGAACATTTTACTTTGACCTCTCCAAGGGTGGCTACATTTCACTGGTGGGTGAAGTGATTCATATAGTGCATTACATTATTTTGGGATCTATCTGAGTGAAGGCACTACATAAGTTTAAGATCAAAGAGCCATGGTGAGGTGTCAGTTTTTAAACAGAGCTTCTGATTTGTATGGCATAAGGTCATTAACACTGAGAACTCTCGCCAGTAGTTTTATTTTCCTGGCTTATATTTCTACTGTTTCTTATTTTTTTAATGGGGGGGAGGGCACATGGGAGGACGGAGACAAAACAAAAAATGTAAGATCTTCAAGGATAAGACAGAGAAAAGACAATTCTTGGTAACAGAAATATAATCATAAAAAGGAAAGCTACTATGAAAGCAATATCCTAAATAACAGTCCTGATAACAAAATGTATTTTTAATAGCATTTACTTAAAATAAATGCATCTCTCTTCTCATGTCATGGCATGATATTGCTGATCTCAGAGAATATAAAATGGCTGGATTGGCAAATGCAAGTTCCACAAAGAGGGATTAATCAGGCAAAGTAACCATGTGAAGACAGTGCTAATACATTAGAGAGGATGAGAGAGAGATGGAAGTCTGCCAGTTGCCTAGTTACATACAAATTTAACAATAGAGCAAGAAGATAGCAAAGACATATTCTCCACAAAGCAAATGAAAATCATGTTTATATCTACAGGTATCTGAAATTCTGAAAAGTTAGCTCATCTCAGATTCACTTTAAAGTTCAACTGTATTTTAAAAAAATAAATGCTCTAGTTCTCTGAATACTTCAACTAGGTTAAATCTATTTCTTTTCAAATACAAAACATTAGATAGGATCTAAAACTCCAGAGAGATGTTTACTTTTTCTACATCCCTACTTCATTGCATATAATTTAGTGATACTGATTCAAATTCATCCCTAGTTCTGAAGTAGAGCAGCTTTCGGAGTTTTCCATGAATGCTGCTTCCTCTTATGCCAGGAACGAATTTGTGTCCACTATGTCTAGTTGACTAGTACAGTGGCCCAGTTTTCAAAAGGATGTCTTAAAGGACCTCTGGATCCCACACTGACACTCCAACTGGCACATGGATATGTAAATGAGTGGTTACAATCGAGACTGAGTGCCAAATAGGGTGTCCAAATGGGTGTATCCAACTGAAAATTGATCTCTGTCTCTGCGCACACACACACACAAACGTGTGCATATATATGTACACACACACAGAATGGTTTTATTTTCAAGCATGTCAGAAGAGTAACAAATATGATAACAATGTGAAAAAGAGTAAATTCATTGCAGCCCCTCCCCGATCTGAAATGCCCTCGTTTCTCTGTGAGTAGGTTTAATAGCCCCCAAAGGTCCTCTATTTCCTCTTAAATACAACTGTAATGAGTAGTTTATCAGCAGACGTCAATTCTTATGCTCATTAAACTCATGAGAGCTTTGTTCTTATGT
The DNA here is from genome assembly GCA_007922155.1 of Mesoclemmys tuberculata. NCBI lineage: Eukaryota > Metazoa > Chordata > Testudines > Chelidae > Mesoclemmys > Mesoclemmys tuberculata. The sequence continues at coordinate 103,225,331 of ML675601.1, read as the reverse complement.
GTTGTGGAGCAGATGAACAAAGGAAACCCAGGGTCACACCAAGCTAAGGACAAAGCAGCACCCAGAGCCAGGCAAACCTAAGGAGCAGTCCAGGGAGCCAAGTTGAGCAGAGCAGCACCAAGAGACGTAGCCAGCCAGCAGCAGAGAAGCTGCCCAGGGAGCAGAACAAATGGCAGTAGCCACGCTGAGGCAGAGTGGGGCTGGATCTCATAGACTCATAGACTCATAGGTCAGAAGGGACCAATATGATCATCTAGTCTGACCTCCTGCACAAGGCAGGCCACAAAACCCTACCCATACACATTTATAACAACCCCGAACCCATGACTGAGTTATTGAAATCCTCAAAAGTGAGATTTGAAGACCTCAAGCTGCAGGGAATCCATCAGCAAGTGACCCATGCCCCACGCTGCAGAGGAAGGCGAAAAACCTCCGGGGCCTCTGCCAATTCGCCCCGGAGGAAAATTCCTTCCCAACCCCAAATATGGCGATCAGCTAAACCCCGAGCATGTGGGCAAGACTCACCAGCCAACACCCAAAAAGGAATTCTCTGCAGTAACTCAGTTCCCATCTGGAGCTGTCTAGAGCCGGGTATGGTGATTAGCTGGGGAGAGTGAGGGGGACCCTGGGCAGAGGGTCCAACACAGGGAGACTCCACCAGCCAAGAGGCCCTGCAGGTCAGACTTGGAGGGGATTGTGACCCTGACGGGGGCCAACACTTGGAAAAAAGGTTCATCACCTAGAGCCTGGGGGCGTGTGGTCACTGCCAGAGCAAGTGTCTGACCCACTTAATGCCTGCATCACAGCCAGGGACTGGGCAGGAGGCCTGGGAGGTTGAGACACAGACTGTGAGCTTCCCTTACACCCCAGAGAGATGCTCTGTGTAGTGTTCCTGTGCCGGGGGGTGGCATTAGATGTTTTCCTTTAACCTTCCTCAGGCTATGTCTACATTGATGATGGCAAAGTCACCACCGTCAGATCAATTTATCCAGATCGATTGAGCAGAGGTGGAGACCTGCAAATGACCCGGAAATCAATGCTACTAATACACCTCTGCCAAAAAGAGTAATGCTGCATCAATGGGAGGGCATTTCCCATCAGTGCAACGAACTGAAGACACCGCATTCAGTAGAAGATAGGAAGTTGACAGCTGATACGCAAGGTACTCTACTCTTTTGTATCTCCTATTGACTGCTGCCGAATTTCACGGCAAGTGTAGACATAGTCTCATTTTTTCCTTATATTTTTTATTGATTACTGTGTAATAAGTTGTATTGCTCTGAACCATATGCAATGATTAGTGGGTTAGGTAAGCGTCCAGTGTGCAGAGAGTACCCTAGAGTGGGGACACCCTAACCCTTGTCCTAAGTGACCACAACAAGGTTGGGGGTTGAGCCCCAGGAATCCTGGGCCCAGCCTTGTCGGGGTTAAGAGGACCCTGTCACACAGGAGAGTGGAGGGGGAGTCCTCAAGATCATGAAGCCCTCTGGAGAAAGAGTGGGAGCGAGGACGCAGATCCTTTCACTAGCCAACTTCACCGTGGTAGTGTATGAGCCAGGAAAGTTCCCCACAATAGTGGGACCATTCCCTCTTACAATAGGGACACACGCAGTAGTGCTGGGTAAAACTCAAAAGTGCTGCGGCAGGCATGGCAGAAGGCAAGGGAGGCAAATAATTGCCTCTGGTCAGGAGCTGCAGGCATGCCGCTTCTACAAGGAGGGGGTTGGGGCCAGGGTGGTGGTGGAGCCCACTGAGCTCCTCCTATAGCCCTGTGTTCATAACGCACAGCACAATACTGAAGAACAGTGCAGGATCCATGCTTTCTGATACAGATGGCTGGCTCGCAGGTTACCAGTGCAGTTGAAGAGTAGCCGAAAACCTAGTAGAATGCCTGTGGAATGACGGGTTGAGAAACCTGCACCACATGACTCTGAACCTTCCTCCATGAAGCATTGCAAACCCTTCCCAAAATATCCTGTGGCCAGTTGCACAGTGGGATAGCTACCCATGATGCACTGCGCTCTGTGTAGATGCAAGAGCTGCTATGGTGGATGCACTCCACCAGCACAAGAAGCACAGTGTGGTCATGCAACAGCAGTTTAATTAGAACGGTGGCTGCACGTTGACATGACTTAAGGCAATTTAACTTTGTAGTGTGGTCATAGCCTAAGTAAGCAAGCAAGTAGTCAGTAGGAGCAATCTGGCTTCTTTATTTCAGTGAACTCAGAATACATGCTAACTTTCCACCATTCTGCCATTCTCTTTTCTCTTCCTAGGGACCTTTCCCAAGATCTCTCTCATATTCTTAGATTTATATTGCACTTATTGATTCTTCTATTCAATTCAATTCACAATAGATACAACAAGCAGTCTGGTTGGAATTTGAAAGAAGTGTTTCTTGCTGGAGTGCTACTTCTTGTTCAAAACATTAATTGGAACTATAGGCTTAAACTGCAGAGACCTGTCTGCCCACAACTTCCACTGAGGTTGCTAGGTGCATGTTGGAAAAAAACTAGGTCATATGCTTTGTTGCTTCCGTAGGCCAAACATATAGCATAACAGGGCCTCCTTGCTTTCCTCCATGTCCCCACAATCTCACTGTGCACCATCCTCCCATCCCCCTCAGTTTCAGGGACTCCTGCAACACATTCTGTCCCCTTCCACTCTCTGCTTGGGACTGTCTGTGGCTCCAAATTTCCTCCCTTTATTCATACCAGGGTCCCTCATTTCCTCCCTCTGTACAAGGACCTCTGTGTGTCTCCCTTCTCCCATGCCAGGAACCCCATTTCCCTTTTCTCCTCCATGTCAGGGGATGTATGTCCCCCAGGCCTCATCCACCCCTTTCCATTGTCCTCCATTCTCTCCACCATGCCACGGACTCTAAAAATACCTACTTCCCTGACTGATGTAGATTGTTGGCCTAAGCCCCAGTGTAGAAGCAGCTATGCCAACAGAAGAATACTTCTATTACTGCAGATAATTTTGTTTGGGGAGGTAGTTTCTTGTACCAATGGAAAGCCCCCTTCCATTGGGGCGGGATGCATCTATACAATGGAGTTATGCTGGCATAGTCTCTGTAGTAGACACAGCCTATCATTATTCAGTTATATCTCTTCCATGGAGAAATTAATCCAAGAAATTTACTTGTCTACTCTGAAGCCAGGACGATGCAGGAACATGATGCCCATGTATTCTAATAAAGGACAACCATTTTACAGGCCACGTCTGGGCAGTTTGTGTGCAATAGAGTTGTCTGCTCAACAGATAATATTTTTGCTGTAATAGGAGCAGAATTCAGCAATACTGCCTTAGCACAAGCTTGATAGGCTAAGCATCATGACCCATGCATTTCAGCTGTAGGGTTCCTAAGCACAGCTATGATTCAGCCCTCCAGCTGGCAATCTGCTGGCAACTGCTGACCTGGGATCATGAAGCCTAGTCCCAGTGTGAGGCTCCTCCCACAAAGTCCAATTAGCAGAGTCCCAGTGCATCTGACTGGTCCACTGGCCCTATTTAAGCCAGCAGCAGGCCCAGGAAGCTCTCTGAACATCTGGGCACTGTTCTTCTCTGGACTGTGCGTGCATGCATGCGTGCGCGCCCCTTGCTATGGTGGCCATGGTATGACTCTTAGCATCTGACTTGTGGTTCTGGTCTCCAGTTTGTCTCCTGCTTTCGACCTCCAGGAATCCTGGCCCCACTGACTGTGATTCCTGTCTCATGATGGCAGCCTGTGGGTTTGACCGCCCACAACCTGGCTGTGACTCAAAGGAAGAAGCATTTATTTTGTGTGTGTATGCACACTGTTGGTGTTCTTTCTCTCTCGAGATACAGTGTGTGTGTGCGTGCGTGTGTGTGTGCGTACGTGTATGCAATCCCTGTATGCCTTCTGGTTGTATCTAAACTAAAATGGCAGCTGCCTCTATCACAGAGAAAATCACTTAAAGGGGATGAACCCAGAAAACAAGTACTCATAGGCACTAGTTACTTATATGACAGAAATAAGTTTTAATAAGAAAACTCTTATTTGGTATGTTTTCCAAAGCAGAATAGGTGAGCATTAACCTTTGTGTGTGTGTGTGTGTGTGTGTGTGTAACAATGGAGAATGGAAGAAGCCACAGGCTTGTTTTAGACAAACTGCTAATATTGCTTCACTTGCCCACCTTGAATGATTTCTTAAGGAAAGGTGATATTTGCTAGTAAATGAAGGCACTATTGCATTCCCACAGCTCAGAGCCATACTATATTGCAATAATATTGCATTTTATGTTAATACTCCATGGCACTAGATATTGGCTGATCTGACATCCAGTTTCCTACAGTATTCTTCCAACCCTTTGGCCCTGTAATATTGTAAAATCTTAGCGAAACAGCAGACCGTTGAAAACTCCCACCGTTTAAAACGTAGTTTCACATCTTTTATTCAAAGTCACTCGCTGTGCTTCATACAGGTTTGACCTATTCTACAGATGCTGAATTAACAGTTAACCAGATGTACATTTTGCTCAAAGCATCAGACATCAGCAATTAATCGTTCTGAGCATCCCAGCACAGGAAATAATAAAATCAAAGGGGATTTACCATTCAGGTATTTGTTAGCCATAGCATGAAGTTGAGATGTTCTCTGTAGACACTAGCCAAAATCTGAAAAATTTAGGCAACTAAGACTATAGTTAAGCATTTAAATTAGTAGCCTGATTTTTCAGAGGTGCTGAGCAACCACCACTTTCACTGAGAACTGAGGATGCTGTCAGCACTTCTGAAAGTCAGGCCTTTAGGCGAGCTGTTTATCTATGGATTAAGGTACCTAATCTGACACCTACATTTAAAGATCTTGGCATTTGTGCTTTTCTTTCCCCCTCTGCAGTGTGAGTAATGGGTAAAATTGTTTGCCTCAAAACCACATATAGTCACAATAAAAAGGTTTCTCACTAGCCATATTTTCTGTCTGAGGAGCTCAAATATTTTCTTGCCGCTGGCATTTTGACACTGAAGAAATAAAGGAGGAATAAAGTTCCCTTGAGAGAGCTCCTGCTTATCTGCTCATAGCTCAGATTCCTGTTGGTAGTTCAGCTATCACTGATTTTTCTTCTTTGAAATTACAGTAGTCATATCATTAACTAAGGAGGGGAGAGAAGGCAGAGAAGATCATCGTTTGGAAAAACACAACAAAAGGCAATTACTTGCACGCACCCGTAGAGATGGTCAACATTTGTTTTCCAATAGATAAATGACTTTGTTTTTAAATAAATCTGGAGCAAATGTTTTTATATAGCACAAGTACACCATGTTAATTGGAACATATGAGAGTTCCTAACACATGAGACCCAGGATTGGACTAGAAGGTGAAGCTACAAGTTAAAACTAAAATCCAGTGGTAAATACATCATATTTCTTTGTTTTTTAAAGGTTGAACTTCTTTAAGGTGATTATACCACCACTGGCTACTCTGGATTCCTAGACAGTGTCTGCAGTGACAATCAAATTTGCGTTTATCATCACAAATTCCATTACTTTCACGTTCATTTATAGAGCCCTTGAGTCAAATTCTGCTCTTTTACCTTGTGGTGATTCCACTGAGAGCAGAATTAAACATGCGGGGTGTAATCCTGGCTCAATTTAAGTCAGTGTGCCATTTACTTTAGTGCAGGTAGAATTTCACCCCTTATGTTTTGATAAAGATACATTCAGTATCTAAATACATTCCTGTTTTTTAAATTTCCTACACAGATACGATGGGACTTAGGTCCCAGATCAGCTTTGTCTAGCTTTCAAAAGCACTCATTGATTGTGCAGTCCTTTTGTCTCAAGGACATGAATTCCAGCAGAGAAGGGTATAGTCTTGGCTTCAACTGCCTACAGAACATTACTTGGAAACTCTCAGAATCTCAGTGTGCTAGAGTTGCAACAGGGAGGTTTAAGGATTTCTGCATGGCAAGAGTGTGCAAGTCCGCATGCTAACATTCTGATGGCAGCTTCTGTTGTTTGGATCGCTGTGTGTTGTTAATCTTTGCAACCTGCAAAGTTTATATTATTTAACTGAAAGCCTAGAGGGATGGAATCCCTAGTGATGGAAGCCCTCTAGGCACAAAAGGTTGGCTGGTGGATAGATTAGATTACAGAAAAACTTGCTTCCTGCAGAAAGCAGGGATCCACCAAAGAAGCCTGTCCCAGCCTAAGAGTCCAGCCTGTCTGTGTTCTCATCCTGGCTCTTAAATTGATTCCTTCCTTGGCCTTGAGCAGGTCATGCAAAAACTACTTGCTTAGAGAAATTGAGACAGGGGTTTAGATGATGTACATGCTGAAATCCTAAAAGGGAACCATTTTTAGAGCTTCATCTAGAACATCCATGGCAATATTCCTTCCTCATCAGGTCAAATTAATCAATACTTGCCAAGTGCTTTGAAGATGAAATACACTACACAGGTCCTACATATTAATGAGATGAGCTGCTGAAGTCCTTCCTTATTCTATCTATTATGATTGAGGCAGGTGCGACTGTTTTTAATCTTTCTGGTTAAAACAGATGGACTCTCTGTGGAGCACAGCTTGCATTTAAGAGGCATCTCCCCACACCTTGGATTAATTTAAAAGGTTAAACTTCAGGTATGCAGAAGGAGGGAATTCAAAGCTGAGGTACTGATGGGGCTCTTTAGCTGTGCTTCCTCCAGAGCTTGACACTGCCTTCAAGCTTCCAATATTTAAATGTTTTGTAAATTAGGCCCTGAGTATCTCATGTTTCACAGGAAAACATTCAGTTCTAATTATTCAGCCAAACATGAAAGTGTGCCTAGCTCTAAGCAACCCGACAGTCTGCAGTGCTGATTAACCACCCAAGAAAAAGAGTCCTGCAGCTTTGATTGTTCATCCAGTTGGGAAAAGAGCTTCCAGCTCTAATAAAACCAAAACCCCCTATATATTGCTGTGAAGTTAGGGTATCATTCTGCTTTGAGAATTTCAGAGATTGGGAACTGCATCTCATGAGCAGGGAAACTGATGTGTTATGGTCCAACAGTCACTAACAAAGAGAATTAAATGCATTAAAGCTGAGGTAAAGAAAATTACACCACTTTTGTTGAGAGTAGGAAATTCATTTGATAAGGGCCACATTACCATAGATAACCTGTGAATTGCTGATATGTTGCTGGTATCTAGACCAGCATTTTACCAAGTTTTAAAAGCCAATTCCCCTTCCAGAAAAAAATGAACTCAATTCCATCCCCCTTCACCCTCACCAGTATTAAAAGCCTAACCAAAAGGAGGTGTCACTTCGGTAGCTAGTATCATACTATGGACAATGTTACATTCTTGCTTTTCTTACATACTTTGGGGGGCAATGAAATAGTTAACAAAACTTACCTTTAAGGGATTGTCAATGGCATCTAAGGTAGCACCAACTGAAATGAATGAGGGCATCTGCACCTCAGAACTGATGCTTCAGGATCTCGCAACTCGGGCGGTGATAGCTGCATTGGCAACTACACTCAGGTGGCCATAGGAATGTTCTCTTCACAACCCCAGCAGAGAGTGACATCAGCTGAAAGTTGACATGTGGAGAACAATTGAGGCCCGTGCGTGCCTTCTTGGTAGCCCTTCCCACCAGCAGTGAGCACCCACACCTTTCAAAATGCTGAGTTAGTTGATAGCCTCCTTTGTAGCTAATAGCAGCTTAATAGACCTATAGCAATTCTTTACAATGATTAATAGCCAGAAACTTGGGAGGCACTTTGTTTGCCTTTGTATTGAATCCCCAGGCCCTTCAGACACAATTATAGAATGAGGTTTTCTTGTAATGAAGAATAAACTCAGTAATCCAAGGTCTGTAGTTTGATTTCACTTTCTTTCTTTTTCTACTTAGTCACAAATCATAATTCATAGTTTCTAAGGCCAGAAGGGATCATTGTGATTGTTTGGTCTGATCTGTATATTTCAAGCCATAGAACGTCCCCAAACTAATTCTAGAGCAGGCCTTTTAGAAAAACATCCAATCTTGATTTAAAAGTTGTCAGTGATGAAGAAGCCACCACAATTGCTCTCACAATTCCAATTGCTCTCACCCTTAAAAATGTACACCTTATTTCCAGTCTGAATTTCTCTAGCTTCAACTTCTAACCACGGGATCATGTTATACCTCTCGTTGCTAAATTGAAGAGTCCATTATTAAGTATTTGTTCTCTGTGTAAGTATTTATAAACTGTAATAAAGTTACCCCTTATCCTTCGCTTTGTTAAGCTAAGTAGATTGAGCTCCTAGAGGAATGTTTTCTAATCCTTTAATCATTCTCGTGGATCTTTTCGGAACCCTCTTCCCATTTATCAACATCCTTTTTGAATTGTGGGCACCAGAACTGGACACAGTTTTCCAGCAGTATTGGCACCACTGCTAAATATAGAGGTAATATATAACAACTTTATTATTAGTCAAGATTTCCCTGTTTATGCAGACCAGGTTGCATTAGCTCTTTTGGACACAGAATGACACTGGGAGCTCATATTCAGTTGATTCTCCACCACAACTTCCAGATCATTTGCAGAGTCACTGCTTCCCAGGATAGAGTCCCCCATCTTGTAATTATGGCCCACATTCTTTGCTCCTAATAAGAACTAACACCCAGTCCTGTGATGTGTTCAGTGCCTTCCACATTCACAAATTCAGTGGGAACTGAGAGCATCACAAAGAATCAGACCAGAAATCTTTGGCTCAGAATGCCTGATTCTCAATGATACTGGGAGGTTTTAAAGGTACAATAATTTGTATATAAGAAAAAATGTTTAGAGCACACAACATTTAGTGGGCTTCAGTATTACACAGTATACACCAAACACAATATTATTGCAAGTACCCCATGGCTTCAACTGCTGATGTAGTATCTTTATCTATGACAATTATGTCGTATAGTGCTTTTAGGGCTGATGCTGAAAACAAATACTACTGAACCTAATGCTTGCTTCTAAAGTATACTCATTGAGTTCTATGGCTATGCTCACCACAGTTACACCTGCACTTGGTGGTAAGTGTCTGCATGATCTGGCTTTCTAGAAGTAGTTATTACTGTAAAACTCCAATTTTTATTGATTTCATTGAAAGTTATTGAGATACATGAAAAAGATTTATGTGAAGAAAGTCAGTTCATAGCTGCACAGACATTTTGCTTACAGCACATTTCTCCTAAACGGCAGGTACTTTACTTACACTACTATCCTTGTTGTTGTTGTGTCTCAGCTATTTTCTTAGGGCCAGTGTGAACCACTCACAAAGGCGAGAATTTATTCACATGAATAGTTCTATTGACTTTAGTGAGACTACGCATGTGAGTGTGAGAGTCATGATGTTGTCATCTGGGCTTAAAGTAGTTTTTGTAGCTACAGAAAACCCTGAGACAATTTTTTTTCTGGCTCTATCCATGTAACCCTGATGACAGAATTTGGCCTTTTCTAAGCAGAAATATGTTTTCTTTTCTTTTCTTTTCTTTTCTTTTCTTTTCTTTTCTTTTCTT
>ML675601.1:103163417-103215827 GCA_007922155.1 Mesoclemmys tuberculata | reverse complement strand
TTTTCTTTTCTTTTCTTTTCTTTTCTTTTCTTTTCTTTTCTTTTCTTTTCTTTTCTTTTCTTTTCTTTTCTTTTCTTTTTTAATGCTTTTTTCCACTCTGATTAAAACATCTCAATTTTTTTGCTAAGGGCTTTGAAGAGAGAGACTATGTTGAACAACATATGTGGATTGTAATAATGCTGGATTAGTTTTGCACAGTTCCCAGTCATCATGGCAGGGAATGATTCATGTGACATTTTCTCTTCTTATTACAATCTTTGTCACAAAAATTAGGTTTTAAATTCCTTAGTCATTCTGCAGAAGACAGCACTTTGATCTTTACATTGTTTTACAATTTAATTACAGAGAAAATTCTCCCCACTTCCCCCATCCCTTGTTCCTCTTTTACAGATTCACTAACTAATGAGAAGAAAGTGGAAGAGAAAAGAGCGGTAATGTTCTGCATTTACATAGCTTCTTTCTCAAAGGCTTTAAACTTTAATTCTGGAGCCTCATAAGGGCATAATTATATAGTCCCTGCCAAAGCATAACTCCTATTGATTACAGTAACTTCAGTTTTGCAGGAGTCAAAACAGCAAGGTCTGGCCCTCATCATCCTATTTTACAGATGGCCAAAATAGAATCCAGAGAGATGAGCAGACATACTTTCAGATAAGATGTTTCAGGTACATAGCAAGAAGTCCGAGTACTCAGCTTTGGACACTGTAGAAAACACAGGAATTTCATAGGTGAGGGTGAACGGTTTTGGAATATTGAAAATGTTGAGACTAATGTGATCTTGGCATGCATAAACAGGGGAGTCTTGAGTAGGAGTAGAGGGGTTATCTTGCCTCTGTATTTGGCATTGGTGCAATTGCTGCTGGATTATCATGTCCAGTTTTGGTGTCCACAATTCAAGAAGGATGATGATAAATTGGAGAAGAGCCACGAGAATGATTAAGGATTAGAAAACATGCCTTATACTGATAGACTCAAGGAGCTTGGTCAATTTAGCTTAACAAAGAAAAAGTTAAGTAATGACTTGATTACAATCTATACATATCTACATGGGGAACAAATACTTAATAATGGGCTCTTCAATTTGGTAGAGGAAGATATAACATGAGCCAATGGCTAGAAATTAAATCTAGACAAGTTCAGACTGGAAATAAGGTGTAAATTTTAATGGTATGAGGCAATTAACCATTGGAACAATTTACCAAGGGTCATAGTGGAGTCTAAATCACTGACGATTTTTAAATCAAGATTGGATGTTTTTCTAAAAGATCTGCTCTAGGAATTATTTTGAAGATGTTCTAGGGCCTGTATTATGTAGGAGGTCAGACCGGATGATCATAATGGTCCTGTCTATGAATTGATGAAAAATGCATTTCCTATTCTGGGTGTGAAAGCTGCCTGCACAGCCATCAACATTTTCCAAAGCCAGCTGTAATGCTTTCTTCCTTCCTTCCTGCTTTACACTGCTGCCCAGCACTGAAGCATCTGAGTGCCTTCCACGTAAAATTGATAGCTCTAGCAAAGTCCCTAACTGAGTTCATGGAGTCTCCAGCACTTCTTTCTTAAATGGGGGTAAAAACTAGGAGATAGGGTTTGTGCTTTTGATGTTTTAGAATTTTCTAATGTACATTTTTGTTTGTTATATGGGGTTACCCAGCTACTGCTAACCACATGTCATTTCGCTCCTCCCCTGCTGTGGTCTCCAAACCCTCTGCAAAGAGCCATGCTGGGTCAGTTGGTGACTGCCAAATAATAAAGATCCTAGAATTATAGAGGAGACATAGAGCTGAAAAAGGTATTTTACAGAGTAAACCCTCATTTAGCTCATATTATGCTAGCCCAGGTCAGGAACAAGCAAAATGCTGGAGACAAGGGATGTATATACTTTGACCCCAAAATGATAAAACCGGAAAACCATCTTAGGTAATATCCTTTGCCCACTGCACCCCCAAAAACAGAACTCCACGCTGTCCCAGGTTGCACAATGACCCACTGTGTAGTAGGTTCTGCTCTGTGAGCTGCAAATGGAAATCCATGGAGTCAAACCTGAGCAGTACTGCAACACCTACATGTAATGTCGCAGGGCCTCTCACTGAGTTTTGGCCTCGTTGCCAACTTTTCATGAGAGGGGGCTGGCAGGGCCAAACCTGAGCAGGCAGGGGGCGGCTAGCTGGGCTGCTGCCAGCGGTACGTGCTGTGAGTAATGTGCGTAGGGCTGCAGGAACCTCTGGTTCTGCTTTCACCAGTCTCCCCTCTGCTCCTCTAGCAGCTGCTGGGCTTCTTCATTTCCCCTCTCCCAGGCCTGGGCTGGGGGCTGAAGGGCAGCTCTTCATCGCTTTGCAGGGTGTGGCAGGGAGGAGGAGCAGAGGAGCGATAATGTAGGAGGGAATAGGGCCACTTCGAGCTGCTGTGCTCTTTCCATCCTTTCCTTTCCCCAGACTCCTCTTGTGAGACTGATATCAGTCCTGAGGGCAGGGGAGAATAGACAGAGCTCTGCCTGCTTCCTGCAGCAGCTCTGATTAGCTGGTTTTCTGCAGGAGGTGAGGCAGTCAGGAAGACAGCCAATCACATAGGAGTTTCCCACAGTCAGAGGTGAAATTCGGAAGATGGTTGGAGCTTCTTGTGTTATTTGGAGACTGGCTCCAGCCTTGGCCAAACTCAGATTGTACAGGGAGATTTTAATGGACTAGTAGAAGGGCCAGGGACCACTACCAGTATTGTAATATTGATTATCATACTTGTTAACAGCAGCCAAAATCGGTAGGGTTTTTTGCAGGCCTGTGCAGCCTTAGCATGACTAAGCCAGGAGGGGAGGGGAGCCTTTTGCTCAAGCTTTATCTAACTCTGCGCCCTACTCCTTCCCCTGATGAAGTCTCTGGTGAACGTGCTGGGTCTGTATTTCAGCAGAAAAGTGAGAAGCGTATCTATATTTAGCCTCTGGATGTATTTGTTAGGGCCTCAAGGCTTGAGGATTCTGCACAAACACATCTGACTAATTAGTGATCTGATGAAACCTCTTGATTAGCTTTTGAAATTGCTTGCCCAACGAGGTTTTTTGATGTTTTTTGTCAACTAAGAAGGATAAATGGGGGCAGGAGGAGAGGTTTGGACTCTTGAAGGATCTTTTCCTGGACACAGTTTTGGGTCCCTACCAACAGGTGAAAGACAAGCCAATCGGAAGGCTGCAACTGCACCATTCAAGAGCCACCCCAAACTTTGGTAATTACTGTGGGTTGGGGGTGTTTTACTAACCTGTTGCAGACATGTGTAAGTTCTTGAGACTAAGTAAGTATAGCTTTAAGTGAAAGCACTCTTGTGTTGTACTGTTCGTGCCAGCCCATCTATCAGCCGAATGGCTGTGTCTCCATTGAACTATTTCCTGACACCACTTCACATCCACAGAGTAAGGTTACCAAGACCTTTGGGTTGGAAGAACCCTGGGTAACAAGATGACTCATGAGGAAATCATGAGTTGACAACACTAAGTGAGTTAGGAGCACAAGTCCCATTGCCTTTTAATATGCCACATGCTCCTAAGCTTCTTCAGCTCTTTTGGAAATCCTACCTTTTATATTCTTTTTCAAAGGCACTCAGCTCCCATTTAGGTCCTAAAACTGGCCAAAAGTGTCCTAGTGTAAGCTGCAGGGTGCTGGGCCTTGAAAATCCAACCCTGAGTGCTTTTGAAAAAATCTAGGTTTTAGAGTGACATTTTCAGTTCAGTCTCAATGGGGCTACTTGTGAAGATGCAGAGGTGCAAGCACCAGTAATTATGCTCATAGTTTTGTTCCTGTGATTATTTGCTCCTTGACTATACTCACAAATCAGGACTTTAGGTAGTTATATATAACAAATGCCCTCAAATCTTCTCCCTAGGCCTCTTACTTACAAAGCCCAAGGGAAGAAAAGATCTTGACATTATGTGAACAATAAAGACAGCCAAAAAACCCATCAGAAATAAGTTAACAATTAAAAAAGAAAAATGAAAACAGTAAGATACAAATTAGCAAAATCATGATGGAATCCCAAACACTGAAGAGGATATGTGCCGAGATGAATTATACATTCAGAGTCCACTGCCATCTGTTTAGAATGAGCATCTCTGGAAAAGGGATTAAAATATCTGTTCCCAAGATAAACTGCTTAAGCACTGAAAGGTTTCTTGGAAAATGCAAACTATGAGTGTATGAACCAGGAAAAATCCTTTGTGAAACAGAATCCAGGAACAGAAATAATCTGAAAACTTTTATAAAGCACACATAAAAATAAATCTGAATTCAAAGAAATCCTTTGGGAAATTAACTTCTTCAATATTTGAAGGATTTATTGGTCACAATGAATAATAGTGGTATTGCTGCTCTTTCCCAAAATCAAAGTTCTCCAAAGTCTTGTGGGGTGCTATAGTTTTTTGTTTCCAGTTTATCACGGAGACATCATGGAGTTCAGATCTGAAATCCTGATTCAAATTGCTCAAAAATTTAGAGGTGTTGGAGTTGGGGATTTGGTTCGGGCATATCTCTAGAAAATGAAGATTGCATCAGCTCCACTAGTAGGTATGAATCCTGAAAGTTTATGCTTCTATCTATCAATCCTGTGCCTTGCACAAGGGAAGACTTGTATAAGGTCCAGTCAAATTCTTAAAATTGCAACTTTACTAGTAGCTAGAAAACCTGCAACTGGAAGTAAACTGACAGATATACTAGTTTATACAGGTTCTGAACTGAACATAATTTCCTTACCTATCAAACTATTGGGAAAGCCAACTGAATAAAAAAATCCAACTTGAAATTCTTGATTTGTATTATCTACAGGTAAATGGGGAAAGGAAAATGAATTGACCAGAGACAAAGACTAACAATTCACTGAGCAAACATCTTTTGCAGATAAATATTGAAAATCACTCAACTAACATACTGGATATAGGTTCAAACTACAGCATAGCAGATTTAGATTAAATCTCAGGAAAAACTCCTGAACTGTAAGAACAATATGAAAATGGAACAGATTGCCTAGAGAGGTTGTGGAAGCTCCTTCACTGGAGGTTTTCAAAAGGAGGCTGGATGGTTTAGACATGCAAAATTCTGCATCTTGGCAGATGGTTAGAGTTACTTCTAACCCTATGATTCTATGCTAAAGAAGCAAATTTGACCAGGAAACAGGGAGTTTGAATCCACTTGTAAGAGTTTGGTCAACAAAATTACTTTACCCAAATAAATGCATAACAGTTATCCCTATGAGATGGCCTAACACAGTCACTCAGACCATGCCTTCATTTCTTGCTGGAGATTTTCTCTGTCTCTTTTTGTGCATATGAGACAAGTATGTAGTACTACATTTTATGTCTTCTGGGAATGGAACAAACATCTCTGAAATCCTGAAAAATTGCCAACTTATTTAGCTGAATCAGAAGACTGGAAACTCCCTATTTATTGTTCCTATTAAACAGGGAGAACAAATTAGTTCCAGTGTCTCCTCTCATTGCAATATTTGTCAGCAGAATCAGATTATAATTTGAATCAAAGAGCATATCAGGCATGAAAATTCTATTATAATTCATTACTAGGATAAGAGTAGAAAATAAAAGTTTTATTCAGGATTTTGATGTCATATGTTAACACAATATTAGCTTATGTTTTTAATAATGACTTTTTGTCCTCTATTCCTTGCTGTAGGCACCTCATTAATGTTACTGTGGTTCCTAATGGTATCACGTCCCGTTGTTTATACTGTTATACTGAAAGATGTAGCTGTGGAGTCTCTGCTCAAGCTCTTCCAACCCACTGTGATGCTGTGTATGACTCACCTTATTTTCCCTGCTAGCTCATAAGGCCCATCCTCAGACCTCTCATTCAAAGCTCCCAAACTTAAAGTACGTAACACCAAGTGTCTAAGTTTATTTAGGATGGTCTACTGAAACCTGAGGCCTAGTCTATGCTTACAAATTAGATCAACATAGCTAGATTGATCAGGCCTGTGAAAAATTTTGTGCTGTGAAAAGAAGCAAAGATCTTCTTGGGCATTTAGCTTTGTGTTGATTTAGATTAAAATAAAACATATTTAACAACAGGACATAGGTTAAGTGATGCCAAATAAAAGAAAAAGAGATAGCTAGTTACAAGCAAATAAAAGTGATAATGCGTGTCTAAAACTTAATTTAGTCTTTGTTTAAGATGATTTCTCTCATGAATTATTCTTTATCCAGCATGACTGACCGTTTCTCAGTCAGGATCTTACACAGATGTATGAGGTGCTGGTTTCCCTTGTCATCTTAGGTGAAAGATAAAGATGAAGTCTCTCTCTGTCCCTTATAATCCCAAAGAATTGTGTTTTTTTTCAAAGTTAGGAAGGCTTCTTGGGGATTCAGTCTCCTGTGTCTCTCTGGGATGCAGGAGCTATTTTAATTCCTGTCTCTCAAGTTCAGGCTCAAGACAACCCAAGCTGGTTAGCTTGAAATACATGTTTACAGCTAATATGTAAATTGAGGTAAGCTCACATTCCTCTGTCTAGGACAGATGTGTTTATCTTCTTTACCTAGGCTAGGCTATCTTGACCAGTTTGTTGTTCATTTTCAAATGATACTTTAGAAGGCATATTTTGAACAAACATAATTGCAGTAGTTTGGGTGTGAATACAGGACTGCTGAGAATCACACCATGAGACAACCATGGGATTTAATCAGATTCATGAATGAGCAGTAAATGAATGAAGATTGAGTTCTTGGTCTCCAAGCAGAAAGAACAAATTAAGACCACGGGGTTGACCATATCCCTCAGTTAGGTTTTGCTAAGTTTATTTTATGTGAACCTATGGTGGTTATTTTCCCAGCTAAAAGGTTTTTGTGTTTCTATATTCCCAAGGACTGTGAAGTGCTTGTGAGTGCAAAGAAACACCTGAAAAACAGGGAGGTTACATTTTAGTTTCATAGAACCAGGAGTGGGAGTAACTTTGTGTGGGAGACTGAGCTATAAGTTTTATTTAGTTTTGAACCTGTTCCTTTTTTCTGACATTGATTCCTGGCAGAAGGGTTACACAAAGACATTTAGAGTAGACTATTTGGATGAATACATTCCCCACTCTCTAGTAGTTATGCTGGTTTTGGTTAGAAAATATTTCTCAGCAACTTTAAGAAAAGAACACCCTGAGTTCTGGCTAACATTCCCCATCTTTGTATCTAAAATCTGTTTTTGAGCTATTGTTGAGTAGAAAATGGCAGCCACCATTTGCACTACCTGCAGTGATGGGTATATGCTGAAAAAAATCAGTTGAATTTTTTAATCAATTTACTTTTGAAGTTGTTTTCACCTGTTCTGTGTTCACCTTTGCTAATATTTGAGCAAGTAAGATTATTGACTGGAATGCTCACCAAAATATCAGTTTTATTCAAATATTGCTGTGTACTAATGTCAAGAGAATTTAGAATTCATATTATGAGCATTTGCCCCCATAACCTGAATCCAAGAGTTTCCTTCTACTATTCAAGGAATAGAAGCATACTATAGACCACAATTTATTTGCAGAACTTATTAATCAAGGGTGGGATTTCCAAAAGTATACCTTGTTGGTCTAACTCTGTTTCCAGTGAAGTTAATGGAAGTTCTACTGTTCACTTTGGTAGGGGCAGAGTTATTTCAAAGATGAGCACTTGTGATAATAACTACTAAATAAAAAAAATTACAAATTGTTCACAAAGAATTTTCAAACACAAAAAGAAAAAGAATTCATTGAGTAAAGGATTTCCTATCGATTATTCATCCATCTTTCATTCATCTCTAGCTTTCATTATCTAACTCATCATTTTAAAATGACTCGGGGTTAACAAGTGTATGAAAAATAAAGTAGTCTGTTTTAAAGAGCCTTTTAGATACTGTGGTAAATTCAGGCCAGATGGCTACAAAAGGGTATGCCAGGGCCGATATGTGAGCCCTAGAATGCTAAGAGAGGTTATTGCAGGTCAATTAGAGGTACCTGGATCCAATTGAGAGCCCAACCCAGGTGTACTTAAAGCCTGCCTGCCCTAAAGACTAGGGGGAATATAGGAGAAGGAGAGTAGGGAGCTGCTAGGGAGCTGTGGCAGCTAAAGGAGGGATTCCCCTGGATTGGCGATAATTTTTTCCACATCTGGAGAAGTGGAGCAGAAGAGACCCTGACCCCAGCCTGCAGAAAGGGCTGGTGGTTCTCTGAGACTCCAGGGGTCCATTGCCACTCCTGCAGTCCTTGGGACGAGCCACAGCAAGGTACCTCCCTGGGCCACAGACACAGACTGGGACTATCCGCCCTCCCCTGTGGGGTTGAAGGGTGGCCCTCAGGCCTGAAGTAAGACCTGCACCCAAACACTCTGTGAGAGAGGTGCCAAGGGAAAGGAAAAAGCTAAAAGACTTGTCCAGGTTGGGGTGGAATTGCCTCAGGCCCCCCTGGCTAGAAGAGACTGTTGCCAGAAGGTGCTGGTCTACCACAATACTTAAAGCTATTTTTCTTGTCTTTGTTATAAATATAATACACAGTTTCTCCAAATATTAGCTGTCCAACTTATATGACTTTTTCTCTGTTCACTCTAGTTTTGTCTGAATTCTATTTATCATCTAAATCATAAATTCATTGCTAACTGAGGTGATTATCAGAAAAATATGCCATAAGATTTTAAATTATTCTTGCTGCATCTTACCTAGGTATAACTAGGTAAAGTTCTGCTGAAATATAATTTGTAGGTGTTTATCTTGGCTTTAGTCCATTTTGGGGTGTTTCAGTGTCTGTGTAGCATGTCCCTGGACCATAACTAAAAATGACAGAATTTCTTCTTCCCTACTAAACCTCTAAATCACTAGCTCATTATTCCAGTCAGCAACTGTGTGTATGGGATGCCAGTTTGCTTTCATTGCTTCTCTACAGTCTTCTGCTGAAGTGGATTTGCTCTTCAATTTGCAAATGGCCCCCCTATGAAAAAATCAGATCCATTGTCCATCTAGTCCAGTGTCTCTGAGATGGCCAACGCCAAATGTTTCAGAGGAAGGTGCAAGTCATGGTAGGTAGTGTTGTAATAATTGGGCCTCTAAATTTACCCTGATTGTGAGCTCAACCATAGGAACATGGATAATAGTTTACAAAATGTTCCAATCACACATCATGATAAATGTTAATGGGAAAATGTGCAAAAGGGAAACAGACTGAATTAGTCCAAACATAAAGGCTTACTGATATAATTCAAGGAGGGTGTTGAGATCATGTCTGCCATAAGAAAAGAGTGGGACTGGAAATCAAACTAAAATTAGTGTGTGGAAAAACTGGGCCTAACTGGTAGACAACAGAATGAGCATGAACTATTCCACCCACCACACTCTTTTGGGATTCTTAAAAGAAAAGGCTTTTGGGGAACAATAGGATGTGAAGAAGAGCAACAATTGCTGAGTGAAAGAAGGAGAGAGCTTCCCTTTTATAGCTGCCACTGCCACTCTGGGACCCTGAGATCCATCCTAACATGACAGGATCTTTGTTATTCTGATCCCGAGAGATATCCTGACCACAGGGGTGCTGGAACAGGTTTTATAGTGGACCCAAGAAGCTGAGTAGCAGATACCCCCATCTCAGTTGTTTGAGACCCTGCATAAAGCATAATAAATAAGCTTGGCTCAGGGGAGAGGCAGAGAGCATGGATGGCGGGGGCCACAGAGAAAGGAGGTTGTGGCAGAGAGGAGGATACGTATCTATCCTCCCATTCACTTTGGCCCTTTTAAATTGCTGGACCCCTGGACAATTGCCCACCTTCCCCTCCCTGCCAGTGGGCCTGCTTTTTCTTTCCATCTAATAAGAGTCTGGCTTAGTTGGTCAAGACTGTATTTTGTAGCATTTTCTGAGCCCATGACCAGAGAGGTAGTTAAAAATAATGCATTAAACATCCATGTACTGGTAAAAGTCTGTCAGGTCTTGGGGTGGTTAATAAGATCATGTGCCATGCCTTTGTTTGTCCAGCAGTGACATTACAAGTAAGAATCAACAAAAGAGACAGAAGCTGCATTCTCTCTCTTTGCTGTTCTCTTCTCTCGCTGTGTGTGTGCGTGAGTGTGCATACATGTATGTGTTAGGGTGCTCATGCAGATGTGATCGGGACTGTCCTGATATTAGGAGCTTTGTCTTCTATACGCAACTGTATCCCTGCCCCCAAAAAGTATTCCAGTTTTTCACACTTGCTATCTGGTCCACCATATTGTCTGTGTGTGTGAGTCTTGTTTTATCATCTAGGAAATGGGACTGAACTTTAACACCAACAGCTACAATAACAACAGCTCCAGCCCAATTCAACTAATGCCTTCTCTTTTCCCCAGTTATCATCCACAAGATTGTCAGTTAGGGCTTTTTCCCTTCTGAAGACTCACCACAGCTAAAGTGAAAGAGAACAAGGGATGTTGTTAAAAGGAAAACCTTACTTAATACTTTACATTACTTTATATTTCAAATGTTTTAACTGCTTTTCTTCCTATTCTGTATCTTTAATAAAAGGTTAAAAAGATTCTTAATAATTCTTGCCATGGTACGAAGCAGGCTGATGTCTCTGCATGCCATCCTCCCAAACCTTATTAAAAACAGTTTAATGTTGGACAATTAAAGGATCATGTTGACATCTTCAATTCTTTGGGCCCTTATATTCCATCAAAAGTAATACAACAGCAGTTATGGGACAATCTCGAACACACGAGACTTCAGTTTTGTTTTCATCTTGCTGGATTACACATATTGAATTGACACTGCCAAGGTTTGTTTATTTTTAAAAACACATACCTAGCTCTTCTAATTGTACTTCAGACTTTTAAAACAGATGTCTCTTTATACACGTCTTTCTCTTCTCATGCAGATATATTGTGTGCACATTATTAAGCTTGAGCTGTAAAGATGGGTTATTTTGTGGTTCACATGCATGAGGGTAATGAGCTCATGAGGATGAGATGATCATTCAGATATTTTGATCAAATTTACTTTCTAAAAGATAGTAACTATTGGTGCTTGTATTTGCCCCTAAATTATATGGTATTGGAAGGATCAGATTGGGAGTAATTTATTAGATATTTATGAGTAATGGAAAAGATTTAATACTTTTTATTTGTAAGCTTCCTGGGTACAGGAAAACAAAATATCTCAGGATAATGCTATGCTCATTAGAGCTGATAACAATTTGACTGAAAATTAAATTAGATGGAAGTTTCCCTACATTGGGGACCAACAGACTAGGCAGCAGTTCTGCCGAAAAGGACCTGAGAATAACAGTGGATAAGAAGCTGGATATGAGTCAGCAGTGTGCCCTGGTTGCCAAGAAGGCTAATGGCATATTGGGCTGGCAGATCAAGGGAAGAGATTATTCTCCTTTATTCGGCACTGATGAGGCCGCATTTGGAGTATTGTGTCCAGTTTTGGGCTCCCCACTACAAAAAGGAGGTGGACAAGTTGGAGAGAGTCCAGCAGAGGGCAACAAAAATGACTAGGCGGCTGGAGCACAAGACTTCTGAGAAAAGGCTGAGGGAACTCGGCTTGTGTAGTCTGCAGGAGAGAAGCATGAGGGGGGATTTGATAGCAACCTTTAACTACCTGAAAGGCGGTTTCAGGCAGGATGGAGCTAGGTTGTTCTCAATGGCAGTAGATGACAGAACACGGAGCAATGGTCTCAAGTTGCAGTATGGGAGGTCTAGGTTGGATATTAGGAAAAAGATTTTCACTAGAAGGGTGGTGAAGCACTGGAATGGGTTACCTAGGGAGGTGGTGGAATCTCCATCTTTAGAGGTTTTTAAGCTGTGGCTTGACAAAGCTCTGGCTGGGTTAATTTAGTTGAGGTTATTGCTGCTTTGAGCAGGGGGTTGGACTAGATGAGGTCCTGAGGTCCCTTCCAACTCTAATCTTCTAGTATTCTATGATATCACTACTATAAATATACATAAAATATGCCAATATAAAAAGAATTTTTCATCAAAGTGATTCATAACCAAGGAAATCAACCTATTTTATGCAAGACAGTTAAGCAATTTTGAAGTTTCCTGCAGTGTTAATTTTCTTTGTAACATTTCCTAATCACTTTATTCAGTGGCTATGAATTATTGCCCTGAAGCTTTTTCTCTATCTTTAAAGTGGATTCCTTGTTAAAAAAAAAAAAAAAGAAAGTGGGTGAAGAAGACTGGAGTGTCAGAAAACAAAGCGTGGAAAAATGCTGATTGAGCCACCCACAGAATTATGTAATAATTTACATTTCTTTAGAGCCTTGCATCTGAAAGCACTTTATAAATATCCATTAATTCTCACAGGTGTGTTGTGGGACAGGTGAGTACTAAGGGTGGAGACAGAGAGAAGTGAAGTGATTTACCCAAAGTCCAGAGAAAGTTAATGGCAGAGCTAGGAAAAGAATGGTACTATTATTATTATTAGCACTTATCTGTAGACCATAAAGCAATTGGCCAAAGGAAGGCCTTATCGACTCCATTTTGTAGATGAGGAGACTGTCTTATGTAGGTGCTCTGCAGCTCTGAAGATGAGTCACTTTTATTTAGGAATTTAAGATGGGGATGTTTAAAGTAGGTCTGCTGAGAAAACCGTTTCAGTTAATGAAAAATGTTGAGGTTTTGAAATTTGGTTCCATTGCAGAACAAAACTGAGATCTTTCAAACGTTTTGTGAAACCCAGAGACCGCCCCAGAACAGCTTGTGAGGCCTGGATTCAAGTCCCTTCTCTGCCTGATTGCAAATAGGGACTTAAAACTGGGTCTTTTGTGTCCCAAGCCTTATCATCAGGCTCGTGCTTGGTGACCGAATGAATATTTAATGATTTAACTGAAGTGGAACAGCTAAAATAGGAGATAAAGAGAAAGACTGACTCTGGTGTTTGCTGGTTAGGCCATCTAGCATATCCAGATTCAAGTCCCTGACTGTGAATCTCCCACGTCCCAAACCAATGCTCTATCTTACTGGGTTTGTTGTTGGTGGGTCTCTCTCAGATTTCATCCTGGATCTGAGAAGCCTTCCCAATGGAATTTTTGTCAAAGCCCATGTTTCCATGTTACATTTATGTTTCAACAAAATGGCTTTTCCCAGGAGAAAAATGTTTCATTGCAATTGTTTCAACCAGCTGTAGTTCAAAGGAACCTAAGGATATAATAAATGACTAATCAGCATGAGTATGGGTGGTAGATTCTAGTCCAATGCTAGCAATAGAGATTTTCTCATTTCTGTTTCTAGAGGTTTGCAATTGCTGTTGCACTATAATCAGACTTCAGATTCCGTCAAAGATAATCACTTTAAGAAACCAGGGATTTGGTGAATAGTGCTTGTTCCATAACTAACCGTCAGATTAAAAGAACCTTCATATTCTTCAAGAAGAAAATGTATTGAACTTCAGTTCAATGTATTGAACCCAGCAAGCCTGGGTATCCCAAAAGGACTTTGAACTTAATACCAGAGGGACATGATTATACAATACCTTAACTTCTTAATTTTGCCTGCATCTAAACTTCAACAATGATGATTCACAGCTTTGATCTCGGCAGTATAAATTGTACTGTTTTTGCTCTGTGAAAGAGCTAGCTTAAATGTGTTTGAAGTTCTGTTTCTCTGTTTTGTGACTCATTTTAATAGATCATAATAAGCTATTTGTATCTTAGAGTGAATTAATAAAACATATCCAAAATTAAAATACTTCACAGATGAAAAGGAAGGTGCTAAGAAAAAAGCCAGTTCTATTCTGATAATAACAATTAGCACTTAATGCTTCATCTTTTCAATGTACTGCCCAAATATTAACCTAAACAATTAATCTGCATTTTATAATGGATTATTTCTTTTGCCTGACAGTGGATTCTGCAAGTGTGAGTAAAACAGACTACTGCTGACCTTCTTAGCCAGCTTTCATTTTGTCTTTATGTCATCACAGATGTACATAATGGATTTTTCAAATGCAGCAAATTTCAAACTTAGCGATAGCAATGCACTACAAACAATCGAAGAAAAGAAAAGAAAAAAATACCATTTGTATTTTCTCCTCTGAAAATCCCAGTGCACAAAGAGGATGACTTCTTTCAATAAAAAGGTAAAAAACTACAGACTTTACTTCTGACACACTGACTATTATGCTCTGTGCTTTTAAAACTGTACCACCAGCACTGCAAGGTGAGCATAGGGAATTTGTGGCAAACAGTTTAAAGGTTTTGAATCTGTGTAAAAAAGGAATTAGAAATAGGGAAAACCAGGTCCCAGTCTTGTGATCATACCAGTAGACATTTCCTTTACAGTATCTGTACTCTGCTTCTTGCAACATATTAATGGGGTGATTTAGCTGGGGTTGGTCCTGCTTTGAGCAGGGAGTTGGACTAGATGATCTTGTGAAGTCCCTTCCAACCCTAATCTTCTATGATTCATTTAGTGATACCATCATCCAGTATGTGTGACATAAGACTCCTAAGCTAATGAGTTCACTTCTTTTTCTATTTCCTAGGGAAATCTGGAACATACCAGAGCTGAATGATTAGTCTGTAGAGCAGAGGGAAACCCACCTATTTCTGCTTTAGATTTTGCTTGCATGGTAGTAAATAGGGTTGTCTTCCAAGGGGGGCAGGCTCAGAGATAACAAGCCCAGTGCTTTTAATAAGCAACGGTGGAGGAATGTCGTTGATAGCAGCAAAGGAGAAGATCAACTTTGTGAGGATACATTTGTAGCAGTAAGGAGATGCTTTGCAGAATGCATCTAATGATGATTTGGTGGTGGTGAAGCACTGGAATGGTTACCTAGGAGGTGGTGGAATCCCCATCCTTAGAGGTTTTTAAGGCCCAGCTTGACAAAGCCCTGGCTGGGATGATTTAGTTGGGGTTCGTCCTGCTTTGAGCAGGGGATTGGATTTGATGACCTCTTGAGGTCCCTTCCAATCCTAATCTTCTATGATTCAATGACTTAATCTTAGTTTAAAAAAATGATTTAATAAGACACCTTCTCTGTTTAAAAGAAGAAATAAAGCCCCCACAGCAACTTGTGCTGTGACAGAAAAGGGGGCATTTCTGTTGAATTATCTGGGGTTTATTAGTATGAATGTCTTTCTCTGTGAGATTTAATGAGCCCAGCATGGAGAAACACAAAGAGCTCGTATCTTGAGCAGAACCAAGGCAGCATTCACATATTTCTCTGACCGTTGGGGCTGTGCTCAGCTCCACCATGGTAGAAAACCTGGACTATAGATCCCATTAAGTCAGTGGAACACAAACACGAGCTAAAATGAAATGCTGGAGTTTTACCAAAATAGAGCTATACAGTGGGGAAATGTACAGACTTTTTTGTCTTTTAAGGATCAGAATTAAAATCTAGACACGTTGCAAATTTGTTGCACTGAATTTGAGCCCAGTTTGGTACAATTGCATGACTGGAGAGGCCTACTCTAAGGCAGCAGAAGGAAAAGAAATGCAAGCACATGGGTGAGGTCCAAATTGTTTCAGGACTTTTGAAAAAATAGTTCTGTATATTATATAAAATACTATAGAAGTTTCAGGCCTTTATAAAATGTTGTAAAGTTAGAAACTCAGTAAGAAAAATAAAATCTTTTCAGAGGAAAAAATAATTATTTATAAATATTTTAATTAATTAATAAAATTTGTAGGTGTGCATGGTATTCTATCAATATTCAGAGATAACATGGGACCACAAACTGATTCCATAGTTCCTAATTTTCCCATAAATATAACAGCTTATGGATTTGCCACAGAGCAGGCTTGATAAATTGCCAGTAAAGACTTTCCAATTTATATTTCTGAGTGTATCTGACCCGGACTTAACAGTCCCCAAGGAAACCTAGAAGAGCAGAAGGCAAGAATAATTTTACTTTTATAATGAGAGAAAAAATAACCAAGGGAATCAGCTAAGCAGCTGGAGACAAATAGCAAAGGGGAATAATACAAGCCGGACCTATGTTTGGAATCCAAGGCTAATATGTGGGCTTCCTCAGAGGAGAATTCTCCAATGTGACCCTTAGAAAAAAGAATGCACTGATGAATCAAATGGATCTCTTCTCAGGTTTCCAGATTAGGCCAATATCCTACACAACTACTTATTGTGAGTCTCAAGTATTTAAAAAACATAAGAAGCAGGAATTAAAGACAATATATTTTGAAGCCATGATCATGAACACAAATTGCTAGAATATCATTTGTCCCATTTTGTATTTGAGCAATCTAACTAAATCAAAATAGGTGTTTAGGTACATGCTAATACATCACTTATCTAATAGGAAACAGTAATTCAGAGCATGCAGACAGCTTTTTAAAATTTCTATTAAATCCTCCCTGTGGTAATGTCATATTTCCTGGTTCTTTTTCTTAAATGCACATGGGAATGTACACATTTCTACTGCCGAACCCATTTGTTACAATACTGGTGGGTGGACTTCCCCGTGTCATTTTTAAAATGTGCTAATAGTGATAGCTGTTGGTTGTTTTCCGTCATTCTCTGACAGTGTGTTCAAAGCTTCACAAAGCCCCTTTTCTTGGGAGCTCACAATCTAAACTGACAGATAAATAACTCAGACACAAATATCTGGGATGATCCAGGATGATTTATCTCAGTGCACTGCATTGTGTAACGGTGTTTCCTCCCACACTATTTAAGGAGATGTGAATGAAGCAAATGGTTGCTTTGTAGAATATATGTGAGAGGTGTTTGAAGTATAAAAGGCCTCACGGAAGCAGCCATAAGGAGGAAAGTGGGAGGAAGATTCAAATGGAGCAGAAAGGTTAGAGGGTTGGTTGGACTGAATGTGTGGTACAGGGGGAGCAGGAAGAAATGAAAACAGAGATGCAAGCAGGAACCAGCTTTACGATCGAGTAAGCAATGGAAACTAAACATGGTGATCAACTAAAGTTTTATCTCTGAAACTAAATCCACCAACAGGAAATCCAAAGCAAACTCTAGGGTCAGCTGAGTCAGAGATATCATTGATTTGTGGTGGGTTTAGGCTCCAGTGTGTCGGAATCAGAAAATCTTATCATATTTTGCCAATCTTGTTAAACTGTTGCGCCACATTTTACCCTCATTTGCATCTAGTGCAACTCCACTGAAGTTGGTATAGAATCTGACTTATTTATTTCCGGTTAATTTGTGAAATAGTAAACCAGTAAAATAGAAGTCACGGTCTCAAAATGGTCCCTCTTTCTACAGGAGGTATATTGCTAATGCCAGGAGAAGAGAGTACCATACATCAGAATAAAACTAATCATAAATATCTAGCATCTTGGTTGCTTTTGTGGGTGCATATTATTAATATTTTCATGACAGGAGACAAACTGTGGCTAATTCTCTTGCCATCTGCAAACATTCCCAAGATGTGCGAACATTCAGATTTTGATTTCTCTAGGGCAGGAGCAAGCTTCATTGTGAGTTGTTTATATAGTGCTGAGCATGTTGTCGGTACTTAACAAATAATAATTGTGTGTAACTCAAACCCATCAAAGCCAAGCACCGTTTTTCTTTGAGAATTGCCTCTGTGTTTTCCTGCTCATGGGATAGGAACCCTTGGTGAAACTGAGCTGCTGGAACTTGTTAGAAAGTAGGTCCTCACTGGGACCAAATTAATGCCCTCACATGGCATAAAGGTTGGCGTGAAGGCTGTAAATGGGCAGTGTGGTCCAAACTGGCTCAGTTCTTTCCTCACCAGGGATAGTTGTGGGCATAGACACTTTGGGTGACATTCTCATCCCAATTCCAGCCTCTTCATACTGGATAGCAGGGCAGGAATGGTGTAAAGAGGCTCCAGTAGTCCTGCATTTGGCTGGTGGATAATTCTCCTCGAGCAGGAAATAAAGAGGCTGGTGCTGTCCTCTCAGGATTCTTTGCCAGCCATGGCATAGGGGCATGTGAAGGGCAGGGGTGGAGTCATTGGGTCACGTCACGTGCAATGGTGTAGCACAGACCCGGCCAGGGTTCTGGGCTGCGCTGCCACCCATAGTCAGGCAGGGGACAGGCGGCTGTAGAGTTCTGAAAGGGAGAAGAGGTTTGTACTCCCAGCATAGTCTGGTGGTGGGATTTTTACAAAGCCAATCCTTTTCAGCTTTCACATTTTATTTTTCAGAATGACAATTTTCAAACATGAAAACAAAATATTCAATAAGCCTTCCATGGAAATGTTCAGTGCCTGAAAGCCAGCTCTGTCTCTACATTGCAAAAATGAACACACATGAGGGAACTTTTCCACCAGGCATTTGGCATTTGTACGTCCATGTTTTGGGTCCCTCCTTTCTGAAGATGTCAATCCCTCTCTCATCCACCCTCAAACACAAAAGCCCAAAGAAGCAGACCAGTGAAGGGGTGGGGAGGGCTCTTAGGCCTTGAAATCTGACACTCCCATGAACCCTGCCTGATGGCTCCCAAGCCTCATTTCCGCCTACATCAGTTTTCAAAGTGCATTCAGCCTCTATCTCCATGTGAATGGCTTTAAACTGACCCATGTTATCATCAGGAATTAAGCTCCAGGGTAAGTCTTACAGCTGAGGTAACACATTCTATATAGGTTCTCCCTGAGGGGACTCTGAGACATCTAAGCGTCTGGCCTATTCATGAGATTTTCCTTTGCCGCAGGCTGTCTCTGCTTTGCAGACCAGTTTCTATGTGCATCCCTTACCAAGATTCAGACAGAGAGAAGGGATAAGAATTTCCTCTGGTTTTTAGAGCTAGCTGTTGTAGCACCCTGAAGTCTTGGAGGTGTCTGAGGTTTATATGTAATACTTCTGCCAGAGTCGGCAGCAGCAAGGGCCGGGTTCTATATCTAGGGGTCCCTGTCAATGATACAACACCAAACTGGCTCGAGCCCCCACCCAGTCACCTGGGAAATCACACACTATCTACTTCCCCTCTCGCAAGCACAGAGTCTGAGTGTAGGAAGTAACCCTTTTAATAACAGGAGAGCGAGAACACAGCACTGGTTTGGGAAACAGTGCAGACTGAATTCATGAACGCAATGAGCCAAACCCACCCCAGAGTACGGGGCGTGTCCTTCACCTCTCCCTTCTTGCCTTCCCCTTCACTGACCATCGTAGTGTCAATGTCCAGTTGGGGCTCAGCCTGCCCCCTCTGCAAACTCCCACTGGCCACTGGCTTGACCAGGCCTCCTCCGTTGCTGTCTCCTACCGCCTCCGGGTCTTGGCGAGTCCCTGAACGCTGGCCTCACCAGGCTGGCACCATCCGTGCCCAGTTCCTGCTGACTGCTGGTGCCAAATGCACTGGGCTCCTGCTGATCACTGGCATCCACAGCGCCTGGTTCCCACCGATCACTGATGCCAGCCACCCCTGGCTCCCACTGACCACTGGTGCCGACTGCACCAGGCTCCCGCTAACCGCACCTGGCTGGCGCCAACTGCGCCAGTAACCCGCTGACCATTGCTGGCTCAGCTTTGTCAGTTGTCAGGCAGGTTTTCCAGGTCCTCTAGTGATTCAGCTCTTAGTGACTTTCAGCTCATGGGTAAACCTCCTGCTAACACTGAAGCAATGTCCCTGAAACAAAAGAGCCCAAGAGGAGTCATTAATTCTGCCTTTTAACAATAGGAGGAGATCATCACTCCATGCCTGGGAGCAGCCCTTTCCCAGAGCTGGTGCAATCCCAATAAGAGATTCCTCATAATTCCCCCCCTTTACAATGCTGAAACATCTGTCCGCCACCCTTGTGGCACTCTATTTAGTTTAGGGTAAAGTATTTTATCATAACAGGCTAAGCACAGTTTTGCTGACATCTGTTCATACAATTGAAGGACAACATTTCATTACCCCAGCAGTTAACACAAAAGTGGTTTGTAGCCCAAAACCAGCCATGCTGATCATTTCCCATTATGCTCAGCACCTAGGTGTGCTTATCCATATACAGTGAAATTATGCTAAATACTTAATTGTACTCATGCAAATACAAAGTCCATGCAAACAAAGTGCCCCCCTCATGTCAGCTGCCTGAGCAGAAAGGAGTGCCACTCAGACTGTCTGAGCAGGAGGAAGTTCCACTAAAACCTTCCTTACATCTAGGTTCTTTTATTTTTGGTGCATCCATCTGGGGTCTGAATATATCAGAGCTGCCCCTTCTCTGTGTCTCAATCCCTTTTTGCAACATTTGAGCACAGATTGCAAAAGCTGCTTTCATATCCCGTCTAAAAAGCAAAACCAGCTGCCTCTACCCTTTGTGGACTTTCTCACCATCTGCCGTGCTGGTGCAGATGTATCATCGCAGAGAGTCCCAGGTACCACATAAGAGGCGTGACCTTGGATGGGAAAATAGCCTTAGGTGACGCAGGGCATTTTGAAATGGGGAACATGGCAGTGCCTGGAACACCACATTAAGATAGAAAGGAGTTTTTATTACATCAGACTTGGGGATATTTATCAAGCAAGCTAGCTGATTATTTTTAACAGATCTTATTTTCAAACATTGTTATTACCACTTAAAAGATCGTAGTAATTGGTGAGACTTTTCCTAATGTATTCAAATGGAAATAATATGCAGATATTCATAGATTTATTTTATTAATAGATTTTTAAGGCTGTAAGAACCATTAGATTATCTAGTCTGAGCTCAATATATATATAATGGATATATTTTATGTAGGAATTTTAATTAATACTCTTTTATGATCTATTAAGGATTTTTGAAGTGCTTTGAAATCCTTAGTGAAGACAGTAGCTATACCATGTAAATATGTGTTAGTATTTATCATATCAAATACATATAGATAATAGTATAGATCAACGAAGACACAGACTATGATTAAATAGATTGCATCTGACGAAGTGCGTTTCTCCCCAGGAAAGCTTATGTCCAAATAAATTTGTTAGTTTTTAAGGTGCTACAGAACTCTCGTTATTTTGTTATGATTAAATAGTGCATTAATAAAAGCCTGGATTCTTCATGCATTTATGCACATGCTTATATTTAAATTTTATAAGTACTTTAAATTTAAGCACATAAATTGTTAGATACAAAATATTTTTATTCCTTCTCCTTAAGGTGTCAGCAGTTCCGAGGTAGCTCTGAGAATATAAGAAATACAATTGACAAATTTTCTTCCCTTTCTTCTCCTTTTTATGCCTGACTTCTGTTCTTATTTTCTTTTCATTGCTGTATTATTGTTTATTACTATTTTATTGTCATAGTGTTTTAGTGTTCATAGATGCCAGCTGGTCTTGCTAGCCTCTATGGAAAGACATGGGTCCTGATCTTCCAAACACTTATTCATATAATTATGCATGATGTGACTACTCCCGTGAAGTTACTCACATTCATAAGTGTTTTCAGGATTAGGGCTTAAATTCTTTATTTATTCAAAAATTAATCTAATTCTTCAATTCTCTCTCCATACACATGGGCTGAATAAATAGGTTTCTTCTTCCATTCTGACTAAAATCCATAATGGCATGCTGGCACAATATTATGGTTCAGTGCTACTTTCCAAACACAGATTCTTTGATAGATATGATCAGTCCGACTGAAGAATGAAAACTATTTTTATTTTCAGCAGTAGGAGAAAAGTGATTAGTATTTTCCTTCCATGATTATTTGCGATTTTTCCATTACGTGAAGCAATCCTTTGCCATTAAATAGTAGGTAATTCCGAGGCCCCCAAAATATTTTTCAGACATTAATTAATCTCTGCAACATCCCTAGGTGGTAGTTACATTTTATGCTTATTTTACAGAGAGATGAAAGGAAGCAAAGAGAAGTGAAGTCATTTGCCCAAGGTCACCCAATGAGTTAGTGACGAAGTCTGAAACAGAACCCAGGACTTCTACTGTGCAGCACCTTGATCTCATCACTAGACAATATTTCCCATTAACATGTTAACTTTCATTACTTTAAATAGCATGCTTTAAAACCTAATGGAACCATAAACCCTCCAGGTGATCTTTCCATTTGAAATTGATCTTTTTCAAAGATTCTGAGTGAATGAGCCCATTTCTTTCATATTCTTTCATCTTCTTATTTCAACGGCTTATAACTTTTTAGCTGAGTAAAAGTAAAAAAGTGAGGCCTAAGGTCAGGCCAACACAATGCACATTTGTTCCTTACTGATTAGTGATCACTAGGGTCCTGGTAATAACACTCAGTAATAATACCCTGTTCAGATTTTCTCTAGATTATGATTTTTTTTTCTGTATGGTTCCCCAGTAATTTTGAACATAACAACAGCAGATGAAATACCATCAGAAATGGCCCAGCTCTCTAATTTATATCTCTAGTTATTTTTCCCAAATAGGCACCTTTAGGACATGGCTGGGATTTTTCCCAGGGCTGATTGATGTTCCCGGATAGGCTGGTATAGGCTTAACTGAGGCTATTAATTTCCTTTTGAGATTTTTCCAGTTTTCAATATGCTGAGAGGAGAGTCAACTATTGTAGCCAAGAGATGTATAGAAAGCACTTGCCTGAGACACAGAATACAAAATTAAAGAAAGAAAGAAAAAAAGACTGAACAATTTGATTAACAAGGTGTTATTATTAGCTACTGATATCAGTTCTCCATATGACCAAACATTATTACATGTTACATTATATTATTACAGTGCATGTTATTCTGATAATTCTTTTATTTACTGTATACTCTTGCAGAAGTATTTAGACAACACATTGCATAAGGTTTTCTGAGGCAATATGACATTTCTACATAGCCATTGTTTCCATAAATGAAATATAGCATAATTGTTTGACCTACTGCATGTAATGATCAGTGCACATATGTTTAGCATGGTCAGTTACAGTTCATTAGTTACTTTGTATTTGTAACATAATCTGTAAAACACCAAATGTGTATTTCAAATGACATCAAGGAGATATTCTTCATCATTTTAAAATGCCTGCAGCCATACAATCCTGACCTGTGCTCTTCTTGTAAATTCTTAGATTTTTAAGGTCAGAAGGCACCATTAGATCATCTAGACTGGGTCTGGTAAATGCAATTATTCTAGCATAAAACCAGGGTAATGGAGTGGTGAATCAAGTCCCTTGATTCCAGTCAAATTCCAATTTTGGTTACTTCATTTAGTTTTCCTAAATCACTTTGGCAGTTTCAGGATTTTTTGGACCCAGATGTCAAGAGATCCGGCTATAAACCTGTTTCTGACAATGACTTGGTATGTGACCAGGGGCCAACACATTAAGCCTATCAGAGTTTTGCCAATGACCTCAGAGAGAAAGCGAGCAGGATGAGCCTTTAACTTCATTGAACCTTATTTCGCATAGCTGTGAAATGGGTGAATGACTTATAGTGGTGGTGTGAGGTCTGATTAAAAACGTTTTTGTAAAGTGCTACATAATGAAATATTATTAAGGCCACACAGTGGCAGGCTGGTATTAGGATTTCTATGTTCCTGGTTTCCAGCTGCATCTTTATAGATCTGTAAATTCTTTACAATTTTAGGCTCTTGTGTACTTTAGGTTCTTATACAGTACTCATGCTCATAATATATGAACACCACCTCAAATTATAAAATGTATAAAGATATATTTCTCTCTTTCTTCTCTGCAGTCAGCTAAAACTGGACTTTGTTCACCATCCAGGTAACTTTTGGAAAGCACCTTCCTCCATCCTTAAATTTTGGCAATCCACATTGAAAATTCCCCTTCCACTTCCTGACTGCAATTTTGCATAGAAGATGCTTTTCTGAGCTTTTTTGCACGTTGTCCAGTGAAAAATTTTACTTCCCTGAAGTGTCAAATGAAAAACTTATATTTGCCTCTAACCAACTCTTTTACTCTGTTGTTTTCCTGGGGTGGCCTTTTTTTGGTCCTCTTACTATTGTTTTTCAATTTGGGGTATATGCTCTGTTGTGGTGATGTTAAAAAAGTTTCTATGCAGCTTGCAGACATTTCCATGCTGTGACTTTTCCTTTTAATTTTCATTTAACTAGTTTCCCCATTATTTTTTATTTCCCTTTCTAAAGTTAAATGCTTCTGTGCTGGTCTTTGGCATTTTTCTCCCTTACAAGGATGTTAAATTTAATCATATTATGGTTGCTATTACCGATATGTTCAGCTATATTCATTTCTTGGACCAGATCCTGTGCTCCACATAGAACTAAATCAAGGATTGCCTCTCTTTTTGTGGATTCCAGGACTAGCTGCTTCAAGAAGCTGTCATTAATGGTGTCTAGAAACTTTATCTCGATATCCCAATCTGAGGTGACATGGGCATAGTTGAAATCCCCATTATTGCTGCGTATTTATAGCCTCTCTAATTTCCTGAGCATTTCACAATCCCCATTACAATCCTGATCAAGTATACTCCTACTGCTCTACTCTTATTATTCACAGGTGGAATTTCTACCCACAGAGATTCTATGGTACGATTTGAGTGAGGGGCAGGGGGTATGTAAGACCAGGGAAGGTGACTAAGCCTTCCTGGACAGCCAGGTGTGGCCCCATCCATGCTATGCTCTAGCACTCAGAGCTCCAGTGCTTGGGTGGTCTGGCACTTGGCGCTCTGGCACCGGGGTGGGCTGGGCCAGCAGTTGGCACTCCAGGGCTGGGGCAGGCTGGGTTGGGACTGGGGTTGGCCTGGCATTCAGGCCGCTCATGGCTGCCCTGCTTGGGCCACTGGGGAGGGGTGGGGGGGGATGGAGCTCCTCTGGCCACCATAAGGGATTGGCTGGGGTTCTCGTAGGGGAAGGGACCGAAAGAGGTGCGGCTTTGGGTGGAAGAGGCATGGCCGGGTGGGCTAACTTCCTCAAACTGGTGGTTCACGTGCTGCCCATGGTTTGCCTCATTTAAGATTTTTACTATATTTGACTGTGAGTTTTTTTCACATATAGTGCCACTGCCCCACAAGCATGACCTACTTTGTCATTCCTGTATATTCTGTATCCTGTTATTACTTTGTCCCATTGATTATTATCGTTCCACCAAGTTTCTTATATCAATATCCTCATTTAATACTAGGCACTCAAATCCATCCATTTTAGTATTTAGACTTCTAGCATTTGTCTGACCACAGAACTGTAGTGTTGCCAATCCTGGTGAGTCTCATGATATTTGATGGTTTTTTTAAAGCCCCAGCTCCTGTGGTCAGGTGATAACATGAGACTCTCAGCTTTACTGGGGGGTGGAAGGAATGAATTTCTACCTCTCAGTGCTGTGGAGAAAAAATTGAAAATGACCCACATGTGACCTAACGGCTCAGAAACCAAAAGGCAAAGAACCCCCCACAATGTATTATTACTGTTTAACACCTCCGAATTTTCAAAACAATCTAATGACTTTGGTGCAGGGCCTGAATCTTGCTTCCCGTGTGCTTGGGACTCAGGTACTAGGACTGGGATCCAGGAATTCATGCATTCCTATCCTACTTCAGACACTAACTCACTGTGTGGCCTTGAGCTTCTTATTTGACGTCTCCGTGTCACTGATGTTCTGTCAGTATTTTAACAAAGGACATACACAGCAATACTCCGTGTAGCTTGTGATCAGTCCTCTGTCTCTGGGGTGGAAATGCTGGGACATATACTCATTTATCTTTCCAGTGAACTTTCCTATAACCAGACCCAAAGCAGGAAGCCACACCATTTGGTAAACAAACTTCTCAATAGCTGCAATTTGCTGGAAATGTTGGTTCTTGAATCTCAAAAAATAGAGAGTATATTGATGGTTCAGTGCAGTGATTAGCCAAGAAAGGGGTAAGAAGACCTAGTAGAGGGAATATCAACTTATGAGACTTTTTTTTTTTGCAAATACTTGTGATTAAAAGCAACCTAGCCCATTCCAAAAATAGAAAAATCTGCACTTTAAACATATTTTGTTGAGCCCTTGGGTTGCATCATCTTTGGCAAAGATGGGTAGTGGTATCTAGAGATGGGCTGAGAGCCATAGGAGATGGTGGAATCATTCCACTTATTCTTTCAGTTTGGTGACAGGATTTTCACAAGACCTCCTGGGAGCCCTGGTTAGTTCCCTACAGCACATCAGCTCCAGCTGCCACATTTGAAGCAACTTGGCTAATACTTTTCTGACACCTCACAGGAGTGTTGAGAGGATTCATTAGTTGGCATATGCAAAATGTTGTACTTAGTGTCATCCTATAATAGGAGGAAGAAAAGGTGATGACAAGGTAAATTCTGGGCCTCCCACCTTGAATCTCAAACTTGTGAGGTGCTGAGTGACCTCAGTGCCTACTGAAGCCAATGGACTTTGAGGGTTCTCAGATCCTTGAAGGATTGGGCCCTGCCAGTATTCCTTGGAGTCTCCGCCAATTTTGGTTATCGCTAAAAGGCTTTTAGGAGGGAAATATAGTATTTTTTTCTACTAAGCAAACTTGATGATATTGAGCAAGGTAGAACCAAATATTATTTACTGTACTTTAGAGTTAAAACCCAGGGCATTTTTAGTATAAGAATAAATCTCTCAGCATAAATGAATCGAGCTTATATATTTTATACTTATGGCATTATAAGAGTTTTCTTTCCAAAAGACTCTCTAACTAGTTAATTGATGCTCTTTGGCTACTTTACATAAATAATCCAAGGGAGCAGTGACAATCAAAAGGGAAATGTGCCATGTGTCAGGATCTCTTATTTTAACATAGTGACATGTTGTGACAGATATATTCCAAATATGTTGAATGTTTCACTGTCTCAAAACATTTTTAAAATGATTCTTGCTCTTGCAATAAGATAAAATGACACATTAGAAACTAGTCAGAGGTAGGGAGGACATCTCTTGATATGAATGAGGCCAAAATGACCCTTTGCCCAACACAAAACCCACATCTAAATAGAAACACTTTTGAGGTTTAGAAGCGTTTAATGGGATCTGTACCTGGTACAGAAAACTCTAACCCATTTCTCTCTAAAAAATGTTTTTTTGCAAGGATCACTCTAATGTAATTTGTGCAACAACAAAAAAAGTTTTACCACCTTGCAACAGCAAGGTAAATGCTACGTAATTATGTATCTACCCAACAAGGTCACCTAGTGCTTTTTTTTCTTTGATTGCCTCATCTTGAGGCAGAAGCTGTGTCTTGCTCTATGTTATGCTTAGTGCAAGTCCACTGTCAGTGCTCCACACATAATGAAGAATAATATTCTTTTCAATTTAGGGTCCCATCCAGCAAACATTCCTGAACAAGAGTAACGTTAGGCTGGTGAGTTCAGTAGGATTCCTCATATGAGTGTTTGTAACACTGGCACCGGTAGGTCCCAGTCATGTGAAGACTTAGTGTGTGTGCTTAACTTTCTGTGCTGTGAGTAGTCCCAACTTCTTTTGGCAGGCATCTTGTTTTTCCATTTATCTGGACAATACCATGCACCCCAGCTGTGTTCCATAACATATAAAGCTGGTGGAAAGCTATTCACTGAACACATTTAGCATTTTATGAAATAGTATATTCAACTGATCCATTCTTCTGGTATTTGACCAGTTGTAATGAATGATTCTAAAAATATGAAATTTGCATAAGCATCTCAACTTAGGGGTGGTTTTCTGCTCTGAAGCACTGAACTTTTCTAGGGTTTTCCGTCACAGATATCAGTGTTGCTAAGCCTTGCTTCTGTTTAACATCATCTGGTATGCCTCTAGCAAGCTGGGAACCATCTTACTTTTCTTCACAGTTCTCATACGTGACAAGTATAGGTGAACTACCTTCCCATGCTATTGAAGAGTAAAACAAGCAAAGGATATGTTTTCATTTACATATTACAAATGAAAACTTCAGAGTAATTAGTTAGTTTGACACTTTATTAGAGTAGCAACAAAAAAATCCATCACAATGAATCTTTACAATGGCATGTACCAAAGAATAAAAGATGTTTCTTTTGAACAAATTCAATAGAAAGACTATACAGATCAACAGCACATTTTTCTATATTAGCAGAGAAGGACTTTTGGCTTTTATTCAGAACTTCCTTATGAGCCACATGTAGTAACAGAATGAGATCAATACTAGGCTGGGTGGGAGAAGAAATCAGTCTTTCCACAGCTTCAGTCCGTGAATCATCCAAATAAATATGTAGGTTTCCAAAAATCCACTCCCAAACCAAATGAATCTGGCATCCTGATAATTCGGCCTGGTCCAGTTCAGCTTAGTTTGATACATAAGTATTACCCAGAGCTAGTTGAAGACCCCATTAAAAACAGTAAGTTATGGAAAAGAGTGTAACATATCATTGAAACAATTCTGGTTTTTGAGGACATGACAAAACAGTCAATGATCATTTTTGCAATTTCACCACAGTTTATTACAAATAATACAAATACATAATAGAAATCATACACTATTCAGAAAATAAAGAAGGACATAACAGTATTGTTAAAATTCACAGCAACTTGTACTTCACTGCACTTCATTTGTACACCATTGAAATAATTTGTTTGTTCCATAGTGGTAAAGGTCAGATCTGTTGTTTTTTTTGTGTGTGTGTATGTGTTTTTTAAAAAAACAATCGGAACATCTTTTATGCTTGTACGAGCTAAAGGACTGATTCTAGAAGGTGTTGTGCAGTAGGAGTTACTGGTGCTTAGTGCTTCTCAGGACCAGTCCCTCAGACAATTGTTGTGTTAGAGTTTGACCCTGCATGGCTGTAGTCAGTGGAAGTTATGCCATTGATTTTAACGGGAGCGTGATCAGAATAAATTTAGAATAAATTGGAACTGCTTTGCGCAATCCTTAACTCTGACCTGAAAGAGCTACACTAATTCTGTTTCTCTCCTGAGGATATTTGTGTGTAAAGAAAATTGAGCTAATTGCAGGGCATTGTATTTGCTCTCCACTAAAATCTGAGTTGTTTAAGAACTTCGCATTGGATACAGAATGTGTTTCCAGATATTAGATGCCAGACCTGTATCTAACATGCCAACCTTCATGTTTAAAATTATATGTCCAAATATCCATGCAATAATCCACTCTTCTTTTTATATTACGGTAATTTAATTCACTGAGAATTCACTGAGACAGATATTGCAACAGTACTATCATTCAAGACATCACTTCCAAACTAAACGTTGTAAACATAAGCTAAGTAACTTGCTAAACAATAATATTTTAACATAGTTAACTACTTCATTTGGTTATGACA
Source organism: Mesoclemmys tuberculata (assembly GCA_007922155.1). NCBI lineage: Eukaryota > Metazoa > Chordata > Testudines > Chelidae > Mesoclemmys > Mesoclemmys tuberculata. The sequence continues at coordinate 103,186,799 of ML675601.1, read as the reverse complement.
TCTAGTCTCTTTCAGTTCAAGCAGACAAGTTTTACTGTAGTATTATTAATGAGATTACACTCAAACAGCTATAAATAAAACAAATGGTATCATGTATCTAACCTGTTCTGTGTAATCTGTACAAGGATGAAAAAGTAGATCAGTGTTATGAACAAAATTACAAACACTGAAACTGATAAGTCACTATATTTAGAAGGAGATGAGGCACAATTTCCAAATTGTTAATTGTGGTAACACATAAAATTAAAATATAAAATTCTTGAATAATGCATACATATCTATATATAATCAAAGAAATTGATCTAAAACAAAGGGCTATATTTTCAAAAACAGCATCTAAAGTACACACACAATTTTGTGTGCAAAATCACTTGTGCCCACAGCTTCACATGTGTAATCATTTCTGTATGCAAAAGATTTTTTAGGCATGCAAATGTTTTGTTCTTGTTATTGTTTATTGCAGGCCCAAATGATTGTGCATGCAAAATTGTGGGTACAAATTTAGAGGCTTTGTTGAAACCCCATTAAGATGTGTGCCTAATTTGAACCCCCAGAACATGGAAATATGGAAGTAATGGGCTACAAACCAAGGATGTTGCTCAGTTTGGGGCAAAAATGTGAATTAAGGACCACATTTGTGCTGGTGTAAATCTAGAGAAATTCCAGTTAAATCAGTGGTCTGAAAGCAGTAAAAATAAGAGCCCAATCTGGCTCAGAGTGACTGCATGAATGCTTAACTCAGCTCTCAATGCTCTTATTTTGATACAAATAGCATCACTTTAATGTAGTTGTATGTGTTTTTATTTTCTTCTGTTAATTCGCTTTTATAACACATTTTAAAATGTGGAAATGTACAAAGTTCTAGATCTGATTGCAACTTCTGGGAAGGAGAACTAAAAGAACTGGATATATTTCAAACCTATAGCTATATTTTCAAGTATACATGTTGCAATAAGGAGAAATAAAATCTTTTGCTTCAGTAGAGCATAACCTTGTCTTTGCATGGATCACAAAGGAAGATTTCTCCCAGTGTAAAGCACTGCACAAATGTCTAGCTATACTGTGGGCTTGTTTATTTTTTCCCCAGCCTCCTCTAAAGTAAGGTATTGTTCAAGGTCAATGGTGGGATATTGAAGCTGATGGACCAATTGCCTGATGCAGTATGGCAAATACTACCCATCAAATTCATCCCAGGTATAACATGAGTTTCACTGTTGTTATACAGGAATAGATTTGACTCAGATGTTATGCATTCTACAATGTTAGCAAATTTCTAATATACTTACTTTGTCCTTCCCCCCTTAACAACATGGTGAAAAAAACACATCTTCCTCTCCATTCCTTATCTGACTTATCCATTCACTCAATTTCTCTGTCCCTGTGACTCCTGCGCCACTATTTTTCAGCAGAATCTTAGACCCATAGAAATGTAGACGTGGGAGGGACTTTGAGAGAGCATCCAGTCCAGCCTTCTGTGCGGAGGAAGGACCAAATAAACCTAGATCATCCCTGACAGCCGTTTGTCCAATTTATTCTTAGAAACCTCCAACGATGGGGATTCCACAAACTCTCTTGGGAAGCCTGCTCCAGGAATTAACTAAATTTATATTTAGATTTTCCTAATATCTAACCTAAATCTCCCTTGCTGCAGATTAAGCCCATTACTTCTTGTCCTACCTTTAGTGGATATTTTGGACAATTGATCACAGTCCTCTTTATAATAGTCCTTAACATATTTGAAGATGGTTATCAGGGCCTCTTCCAGTCTTCTTTTCCCAGGACTAAATATGGTTGTTTTTTAACCTATCCTCATAGGTCAGGTTTTCTAAACTTTCCTCATTTTTGTTGCTCTCAGCTGGCCTCTTTCCAGCGGATCCAGCTCTTTCCTAAAGAGTGGTACCCAGAACTGGGCACAGTATTCCAGCTCAGGCCTCCCCAGTGCTGAGTAGAGTGGGACAGTTACCACCCAACTCTTACATAAGACACTCCTGTTAACACATCCCAGAATAATATTAGCCCTTTTAGCTACTACATCACACTGTTGACTCATATTCTATTTATGATCTGCTATAACCTCCAGATCTTTTTCAGCTGTACTATCAGTTATTAGTTACTAGCCAGTTATTCCCCATTTTGCAGCTGTGCCTTTGATTTTCGTTTCTGAATATTTGTTGATTTCAGACCAGTTCCCTAATTGGTCAAAGTTATTTTGAATTCTAATCTTGTCTCCCAAAATGCTTACAACCCCTCCCACTTTGGGTCATCCACTAATTCGATAAGCATCCTCTCCACTCCATTATCCAAGTCATAAATAAAAATACTGTATAGCACCAGGCCCAGAACTGGTCCCTGAGGAACCCCACTATAAACACCCTCCCAGTTTGACAGCAAACCATTGATAACTAATCTTTGGTCTTTCAACCAGTTGTACATCCACCTCATAGTAATGTCATCTAGACAACATATCTTTAGATTGGTTATGAAAATGTCAAAAGCCTTACTAAGAACAAGATATAGCATGTCTCTTCCTTCCCTTCTATCCACAAGGCTAGTAACCTAGTCAAAGAAGGAAATTAGGCTGGTTAGGTATGATTTATTCTTGACAAATCTATGCTGGCTATTCCTATAACCTGGTTATCCTATACATACTTACAAATTGATTGTTTAGTAATTTGTTCCAGTGTCTTTTCAGGTATTGAAGTTAGGCTGACTGGTCTGTAATTCCACGGCTCTATATTGTCAAAGCTTGTATTATTATTCACTGTAATACAATTTCCCATCTAATAGGGAGGGCATTGTAGGAAGAAGTCTGTTTAAGATTACAGCATGATCCTGCACATATTTTCTACTATGCAGAGTGGCTACTATTCTGAGCGTTATCATTGACTTCAGGGGTTTCCATACCCATTGTGGGATGAGGAGAAAAGATCTGCCCCTAAATACTTTAAATTAGCTAAGTACCATCTAAAATTGTACTTTTAGAAAGAGAGACTAGCTGTTGGAAGACAAGATACTGGCTTACATGGACTATTGGTCTGAATTAGTCTGGGTGCTCTTATATTCACACTTGCAGCCATGGGATACAGGGTTACATGTTACATATACACAGATTCGGCCTCATAGAAATCACACAAAGGTAGCTCAGCATATGCCCAGCAACCTTGAAAAAATATGTAGGCTATAATTTTGCAAACACGCACGTGCTTACCTGATGTACTTAAAGTCAATGGGTCGCAGTGCATAGGGTTAAACATCTGCATGCATTTTTGCAGATGAAGGGCCTTTGTTTGTTATTTGTTGTTGTTTGTTATTTGCTTCTAGGTTGTGGGGGAGTTGGGGATAGCTGACTTTCTTTTCAAAAAACCTTCACATGACAATTATTATGGTCATCTTCCCTCCAATCTGCTCGCCTATGATTATTGCACACTCTTATGGACATCTTTGCTTCAAATGTTATCATCTTCTTGTGGGTTTGTATAGCGTCTAGCGCAATGGGCTTTCAATCTAACATAGGAATAATAATCTGGACACTGGGTAGGCTAGTTTCTGATTCAGCAGACTTGCCTGTTTTATCACTTCCACTCAGTTTCTCTTTTATTTTATTTATTGCACCTGCATAGAGGGGTATGTGTGAAAAAGATCCTGACATTACATATAACAAAAGGATGTGATTCACTAATTTCCCTTTCACCATCCCCCATACATTTCCAACACACACATTCATATTACTCTTGTTCAGGATTAACCTGTGAAGCCAGTTCTTCAGTTTTGATTTGACCATACACTTGGTTTTGCTTATTTGAAAAAATTTGATGGCATAGCACTATAAAATTACTTTTATATTTTTCATCTCTGCTGAGAAAACATAAATACCTCTTTAAGATTGCCCAGAAAATCTTATTTTATTTTGGCATTTCCTTTAGAGTGAAACTTAATTAGGTCACTGTTCCTTTTAATTTATCTTGGGATCATATACCCATAGTTTAAGGCCATCTCTTATGTTGAAAAATGAAATAGTACAGAACTGAAATTATATTTTCAAACCTGGAGGGAAAAAATTGTTCATACTGTATGACTTCACTATACAGTATTAAATCTTAAAACAGCTTTTGTTATGAGATATAATCACCAGGTGCTCTGTACAAAGGAACCCACATTTTCTCCTGTTTGATCATCGAGCTTCTGTTGAGCTTTCATTGCTTGATTGATGCATGGCCTATTTTGAATTTTTGCCCCATATTATTTCCAAACTACCATATTGAGGCTGACACTCCCCTTCTCTTGATTCCCTGTGTGCTCAGATACTACAGTGATGGGGACATTTAAATAAAGAGAATGCTGAATGTGGAGGGTGGCCTATAAGTAAGCTTGGTAGAATTAAATGTTTATATTTTTACAGTTTTGATGGATAATATCAATGTTTATTTTAAAAGACTTTTTTTTTCAATTTAAATTTTCACAGTGGTGTAAGATTATGGGTTTTGTGCATTTGTTTCTGTTTTTATTCATTGAAATTTTCATAGCTGTGGGACATTAGGGTGTATGGTAGCAGCATTTTTCTGGTTTTGCCTATTGTTAAATTCAAATTATTAGTGATGGAAATATTTTTTGTTGATTTGTGTGTGTGCAATGAAATTGATTTTTACGAACATTTACTAATTAAAAAATCTAATTCTTCCAAGCTTACTGATAAAGTAAGACAGACTGAAAAGGCGCAGCATGCTCCATAAAAAAAAGACTGCACATGAGGGAGAGTTTAAAGAAGAACCTACAATACATCAGATTTTTTAAAATAGATTTTAGGGGAAATCTTGAAATATGTTGAAATGTCAAACTTAAGAAAAAATAGAAAAAAAATTGAATTTTTTTCACCAAAATGTTCTCCTCCTTTTTTCCAACCAGCTTTAGGCATTATCAATATTGAAGCTTCAATTGCTTGTAACTTGCTCTTGAGCCAAGATAAAATTAACTAGTGGAATGTGTAAGTCTGTTCCAATACTTTTCAGTACATAGCAAGTATTCAAAGGATTTAGTTTGAGTAGACACTTATATGTCAAGTAGTGTGGTATATATACCATCTTGTTAAAATATAAGACTTTGAAAGGCTTTATACTAATTTTGTTTTCTTGTTTATTCCCAACTGAATTGAATTTATTCAATGGTCTTCTTATTTCATGCTATGAAAAGTAAAATAATGGATTTCATGCTCTTTACCATCAGAAATCTATTCATTAAAGTGTGCATGATGTATACAATTAGATTCACACTAGTCTGGAATTAGGGAGTCTATGCTAGGTAAGAACTATAATCAGCAATAGTTCTGGCTGTTCTCTAGCCTTTGACCCAAAATTGTTCCTTTAAAAATATAGTTACATTTCTTTTCCATAGTAGTCCAATAGCTGCGAGGTTCTGAGCACCCTACTTAAAGTGATGCTTGCTCTCAATTCAGCACCTTTCAGGAGGCATTCATTGCCATGCAGGTTTGGGCATGGAGACATTGCACTTTTAGATATATCACAGTCAGATCATCCTACTTTTATCAGAAGGACATCAGATTTAGTTTGATTTCACTGGCAAAGAAAAGACATTTGCAAACTTCTTACTGTATTTGACACATTAGCACAAACAGAGCCTGATCCCTAAGTCTTTGCTCAGGCTGAACTCCTCCACTGAACTCTAAATCAATAATTCATGACTTCAGATCGGAGTTTTGCCTGAATAAAGACTGCAGGATCAGCGCTAAAATATGCTTGGTCTTCTAAAAGAGTGCATGAGAATTTAGGCCACAATTCTGCATATATGTAATACTAAGCAAATGTGTCATCCCACTGAAGACAATTCTCATGCTAAAGTTACAGACATGCTTAGGTATTTTGCTGAATCATGCCGTTAGCATGTTTTCTCCCTCTCTCGAGTCTGCTTTTGTCTAAAGCAAGAAGACAGGAGTGCAGAGATGTACAGTAGCTCCTGGATTCTGTGAGCAGAAACAACTCTTGATTCAATACAGGTTTTTCTAAATATTGCATCAAAAATATTAATAAAGACCACAGTAGTCCAGAATGGCAGAAGCTTTAGATCTGAAATTAAGAGAGATGAAGCAACATGGAAAGAGAAACATCTTTCTTCATTCTCACATCACCTGTAAAAGGACATGGAAAAAATAATTATTCTGTGTATTATCTGTTGTGAGATCAAAAGAATAAAGGAGTTCTTTACACTATTTCAGTAATAGTGTATGAAAAGACATCACAAAATCAATAACATTACTCACCACTAGAACTGGGCAAACTTTTTGGCCAAAACTTCTTATTGGCAAACAATGCAGATCAGGTGACATTAAATGTTTCACAAATTCATGTTGGTTTCCCAAAATTGTTCATGTTGAAAAAAGGCAAACAAAACAAAAATCCAAAGAAATCAAAATGTTTCATTTTGACATTTTTTGAGATGAAATGGTTTGGTTTTTTTATGCAAATATTAATTTAGAAATTTCCTTATTTTTTTAAAAGTAAAAAGCCACTTGAAATCAAAATCAAATGTTCCATTTTGGGTCAACATTTAATTTGACCTGAAACCACATTTGTTTATTTTGATTCACTGAGGATTTTGAAAAATTTTGGTTTTGGATTGTGCCAAAAGGATTCCCCTCCTCTCCCCTCCCGAATTGTCAATGAATCAAATCAATTCTTCACACAGCTCTGTTTATGTGGATGTTTGGGAAATTAGCACCTTTTGGGTTGTGCCCACCACGTTGGTGTATAGCTGACAAAGGCATAGTTTACATCTAAATTGTAGCATTTAGCCACAGTGTGCACCAGAGTGATGTGGAAGTGGTTGCAGGGTTGCACACAAGAGAATGCCACACCTCTTTCATGCAGCAGAGCTGGACTCCTACCAACTCTGCATAAGTCTCTCTGAATGGGAATTTTGGGGCAGGACAAGAAGAAGAACCACTGAGTTCACAGTAAAATGCCCATGATACCTCAGATGCATACATATGAAGTACACAAGACTTGCAGCCCTATTCCAGTCCAGTGGTTGGAATAACAGCCATGGATGGGCTGCACCATTGACTCATGCTCTGACCACAAGTTGAAAAGGATTTTACAGCCTTTCATCTCCACATGAAGCTGATTTATGGATCAATTCTGGAAGATGGTGAACACCTCTTGTGAGGTGTTGAGTGCCTTGAACTTCCAAAGCTGCATTACATCAATGTGTACTGAGGGAGTACAGGCTTTTATGTAGGCCTAGTGTGGAGGGGAAGAATTTCATTTAAATTAATTTGCTAGGGGAGAAGATTTGAATCCCACTCAACCAATGCACTCTTAACTGTCATTTTGGTAAGTCCAGTGCTTTAAAAAAATAGCAGAAATAGCACTTTAAACTTCTTGGATAAAACTAACTCTTCACTATTTCTTTTATTTGCAAACAAGTTCAATTTCCAGTTTTTTAAAGACGTGAGAGATGCCAAAGATGTGCAGGCAGCAACTGTTCACTAGCAGATACTTTGCAGATAATTGGCAATTGCTGCAGAGCTGTCCAAAAGAATTTGCATATAAAGTGTGTTGCTTCAACTTTGACTTTGGTTTGTTTTTGTGGAAATCAGCAACAAAAAACCCCAACTTCTAGCAAGGGCAATTTTTATCAAATAAGCAAAAAGTTAGTTTTTTGCCAACATAATTAGGAAGTTTCATGATATCTGAGAACAAAATTTGTGAAATGTATCAAACAACTGCAAAAATTCATGGAAAATGCCTCATATTTAGGAAGTAGTTGAGGAAGCCATTAATGGAAAATTCACAAAATTGAGCAATGGCTGAAAGTCAGGACTGAAAATTATTACATATTTCACAACTTTTAATGTGAATTTTAGTTTTACATCTGCAAAAAGAACGTTCAGAATAGTTCTTAAATATAAACAGTACCTTTTTCCCAGGGCAAAGCGTTCTATTTTTCTGTTTTCTTCAGGTACAAATGTGTTTGCAACTCTCCTTGTACATCTCCACAGAAATTTCTTATGCCCAGATCTTCAGCTGGTATAAATTAGTGTAGCTCCACTGAACTAAATGGAGATATGCTGATTTACACCAGATGAGGATTTTTGTGAACTGGTTCTTTATATATTAAATAAATTAATAAATATATTAAGTTCTGCTAAATGTTACCTCAGAGGATAAACAGGTATCATCAAAGGACACTTTTGTAGAGGACAGATAGGTATTGGTGACAGTAATGTCTTCTAGTTCAGTGCTGAAGTGATCAGACTCCTTAATGACACTGTAGTTTAGGGCCACACTGTAACTGGCAGGTTTCTCTGACTGTTTCTGCTGGCAGTTGCAGAGTTTCTTGAAGGATGCTCTGAATTTCTGGGACATGAGATTGTAAATCACAGGGTTGATGGCACTATTTAGATAAATGCAGATTCTACAAAATAACAGGAACCAATTTTCTTGAAAAGGGTTGGAAAGAAAGGAGTTTACAACAACCAGTGTCCTATAGGGCATCCATAAAAATGCAAACAGGATCACTACCACAGCCAGCATCTTGGTAACCTATAGAAAACACAAAAATATGCAGTGAATAAGTAGAAAATCAATTCTAAGTACTTTGTAGGGATGTGCATGTAAAATTCATATTATATGTTACTGATGGGCCCAATCTAAAACTGAAATAGCTTGAATTTGGTGAAGTTCTGATCAATGTCTGGCTCTCAATGAACATTTTGCAGCTTGTCCCTATCTCCTTATCACTATAATGGGCTGAGCCAATTGCATAGATCCAAACTCCCCTAAACTTTCATTAAATATAGATAATTTATTTATGGCTAACATCCATATTATTTAGTTCATATCCAATTAATCTCCATTAAACATATTATATTAGATCTGAGTCTTTGCAGCTACCATAGTTAGAAACAAGTGTCTACTCCATTGGTCAGAAGGGCATTCCCATCTTTCCTTTTGGTTGGTTTGTATTGGTTTATATTGCAACTGAATCCAACCTACCTACTTTAATGACTACTGTAGCATAATATCAGACCACCATATTTAATGCAAAGAAGGCTGATTTAGATTTGTTTTTAATCTAAAAAACATAAAACAATGAATTCAGTCATAAGTTCTGACCAAATGATTGATACATAATGTTCTGAAACTCTTAATAATAGCCTAAAAATTACCAGAAAAATTGTGCTTTATAATCTTAGGAAAACTCACTTATTTCACTGAAACAGACAAGGTGGGTGAGGTAATACCTTTTATGGGGCCAATTTCTGCTGGTGAAAGAGAGAAGCTCCTGGGATTACACAGAGCTCTTCTTCAGGTCTAGGAAAGGTACTCAGAGGGTATGTATGTCTACACTGCAATAAAATATCCGTGCTTTGGGACCGTGGAGGGCAGAGCATGAACCCAAATGTCTATACTGCAATTTTATAGCCCTGCAACCCAAGCCCCACAAGCTCGAGTCAGCTGACGTGGGCCAACAGCAGGTGTTTTATTGAAGTGTAGACATATCCAGGCTGTCACAGTTAAATACAAGGTAGGACAGATTGTTAAGCAAAGGAGTTAACTCATGTTGAAAAGACCTTTCAAGACAAAGTGGGCAGTTAACACTTCACAATTGTAGGACAAAAGACTGTTGGTGGGTTACAGATTATTCTAGTGAGCCATAAATCCGGTGCCTTTGTTGAGTCAATGATTTGTAGTATCTAGCAAAGTTATGAATTAATTCTAGGCTCACCTGTTGAAGGTGAAATGCTAGTTTCCTTTCAGGATGAGGACTAAGAGGGCAGATATGGAGTGACCATTTTATTAAAAATGTTCATTCACAGGAGATGGGGTGTTTTTGCCATTTATGATTTTATCCCTTGTTTGCTTTAAAAAAAAAAGCAATGAAAACCTCTCCCTTAAGGGATCCCAAAAAGTTGAAGTAAAGCTAATAAAAAATAAAGTGAAAAGTGAGGGCAGCAAAAACAAAACAAAATAAGAGTTCTTAATAAAATGAATCCCACTACTCCGAATGTAGCTAATACACTGACAATATTTTACATTTACAGTATTTAGTGCCTTTCGCCTTGTAATCTCCAAGTTATGAATTTAAGAAAGTCTGAGAAACTTATTAATAGTCAAGGTGGACATTTTGGTAATGAGTTAATATACTGGAAACAGAGACACAACCCCAGTGATATCATTAAGGGTGCATGGACTATAAGTCAGTGTAGAATTACATCCACTGTGCATGTGGGAAATGAGTAGGGTGAGGACTCTTTCCAGTAAACTCAGTCTATGTCTACACTTGCTGTGAAATTCAGCAACAGTCGAACTGCCTAATGTCTATTTAACATGACGTTTTCACTTCGCCCTCCCATCAACGCAGCATTACTCTTCTTGGCGGAGGTGGATTAACAGCGTCGATTTCCAGGTCGACTGAGTGGGTCTCCACTTCCGCTCAATCAATCCTGGTGAATTGATTCAGTGCCACTGACTGTGCCGCTGTCAGTATAGACATAGCTTAAGAATGGTTTCTTTTATTGTGCTTCTTTGTCTGTTGCCGTCTCCTGTTGCAATAATGCAGTTGCAGCTTACTGACAAATTAATGACTTTTCCCTTTCCCTGCTCCTTGATATTGTTACACTTTACACCCATTCTCAGAGTAGCTGTAGAAATAAGACAATGGTACTACCGCTTCTACAACTATAGTATACAATTTCATTGCTCCATGGCTATGCAGGTGTGTGTGATATGAATTTTAATTGACTCTGCAGGAGGACTGAAAGCTACTTCCATATCTCTCCTGTTAACACTAATATTGTGTTTTCAGTTCTTTTGTTTTTGTTTCTTTGTTTAAAGGTGTAGGACATATACTTTTCTTGCCTCTTGTAATCAGATTTTTGTTATGTAGAAAATATGCAGTCTCATTACCTGAGGTATATGTTTTCTCCTATGTGGCTAGAAGCCCACATACCAGATGTAAATATTTTTCCATAATTATAAGTGTTGGTTTTTTACTTATGGGTATCCAATTGAGAGTCTTATAATTTAATTTTTACAGTTTAAGGCACTGCTTAATTTGCCCCTCTCTGGTCACAGGCTTCTAGCAGTGTTGCAAAATAATTTTGGCTGGCTAAGACAGACTCTTGTTAGACAGAAGAAAAAAGAAGAGAGTTAAGAAAGAGAAGATATAAGGAAGGGAAGAAAACGGACAGATGGGAAGAGAGGGAGACAAAGTCTCACATCTCAGGTGGTGGTCAGGATTCAGCTGGATCTAGTGGAGGCAGTGATTTCATGTAGTTCTGTCTCTCTGGCCTGGTCTGGTTAGGCTATCTCTCAGGATTAGAAAGAAGAGGATTCAGGGTCCCAGAAATGGTGGGTGTAGAAGCCTTGATGGTGAAACTCATCCCAATAGCCAATTTTTTCTCCCAAAGTCTCTTTTTTAAGGAGTCCAAGAGAGAGTGATGGGCAGAATATTCCATCCTCTCATTATTTTGTCCACAATTTGGGCCTAATATCCAACATACCAGTTCTGATTAATCGATTTTCAGTCTCATGCTTTTCTTATTTACCAGGCATAATCTTAACACAGTTCTTGAATTTTATCAGTTGGCCTTTTTGTTTCGACTATTCAGTCTGTCTCCCTTTTTTTACATTTTTCTATCAATTTTTTAAGTCCATAAGATGTCACAATAGGTTGTTGTGACATTTTATGAATGGACGCTCACTGTTTATAGTTGCACTCACAATTATGGTAAATATATAGGCCTAGTTATGAGATTAGGCCACAGAATTTTTCCTAATTAATTCCCACTTCAGCTCCAGTAGCTGAACTAGAGCGTATCTTTTAGAAATATATTTAGTATTGGTTAAAAAATTTACAGTGATGAAGAATATATCACAGCCCATGGTTCCAATGGTTAATTACCTTCCCTATTTAAAATTTGCACCTTATTTCTAGTCTAAATGTGCCTATCTTCTCCTGCCTGCCATTGGATCTTATTTTATCTTAGTTTATTGGACTGAAGAGCCCTCTATTATCAAAGTTCCATTCCCCATACTTTTAGACTCTGATCAAGTGTCCCCTTAATCTTCTCTTTATTAAGAAAAATAGATTATCCTCTTGAATCTATCTGTAATCTGTCATCTGTAATTGTCATGGCTCTTCTCTGAACTCAGTTTATCAACTGTGACGGGGTCAGGCCAGAGTACTAAAAGGCATGTATATTAGCCCCAGGCTCAGCAAAACCCTATTCCCTGGGTGATTCAGCTGGGGCTGCGTAGCTAATTAGACCACCTGGGGCTGTTTAGCTAATTAGGCCACCTGGGACCAATCAAGGAGCCCCGCCCCAAACACTTAAAAGCCTTCAGTTCAGGCAGGCAGCTGTGGAGTGAGGAGTAAGGAGGTGTGGAGTTTGGAGTTGGCAGCCTGCAATCTGCAGAAGCTTGGAGTTTCCACAGTTGCTGCCACAACACTGGAGGCAGAGGACCCAACTGGAGAAGCAGGGAGCAGACCACGGACTGGCCCAAGGGAAGGTAGCAGGACTCAGGGGCAGGGCAGGCCCATCTCCTCCCTACCCCTCTGGCTCACCTTCCCCCCAGCTGCACCACCGGCTGGGCCGGAAGAGCGCAGGACCCACGGGGGCAGAGTACATCTACCTTTCCCCCCCCCCTTACCCTGTTACACAACATTCTTCTTGAATTGTGGACACCAGAACTGGACACAGTATTCCAGCAGTGGTTGTATCAGTGGCAAATACTGAGTTAACATAACCTCTCTTCTCTTATGCAGTATTCCCCTATTTATCTAGAAGATCCAGGTGTCTTTCTTCCAGTTTGTTTCTTGTTTTCCTTTTGATGTTGTTGTAAGACAGAAGCCTCACTCTCAGGTTGCACTGGAAGTCTCAAAAGCTGCCTATTTATTCACAATTTGTGACATCACATTGGATTGTATGGTACTTTGAAGAGTCAACGTGAGTGAAATCCTGGTCCTGGTCCCATTGAAGTCAGTGGCTAAGCTCCCATTATGAGCTCACCTCATATATCAAAATGTCTTCAAAATACCATCTTTATATTCAGGACTACCACATATTTGTATTATATTGATCACAGGGGAACAATATAGTCCTGAAAATACTCCAGGGGGACTGACATTTTTTTACATTTGCTATTAATGGTTTAGTCTCAGATTCGTCGTTACAATGCTGTGCAGCAATAGAAAAGAAATCAAACCCTGAGGTTTATTTCAGTTCATTTTCTTGAACGCTTCTGTCCAGATGATCACACAATAGTGAAATAAATCTCAACACTGAATTTGCATTATACTCCTCTTCTTTTGTTCTCAGTAAAGCAAATAAGACTTTGAACTGTCTGGCTTTAAAAGACATTCTTGTCAAGACACTCACCGTCTTTTAATCTTATTGATGTCAACTTTACAACTTTAACTGGAGTGATATGGACACTTCTGTTTTCTCACCCACAGTGCCATTTAGTATGGTAACAAGACCTGACTCGTGTTCTGAAGCAGCAGTGTGCAACGGGATTATTCTATTCCATTGTCTCCTGCTTAGATTGTGCTTGAGTGCACTTACAGTCTGCATGGCCATCTTACGTCCAAAGTGCTGTAACTTAACTCTTGGTGATTTGTGAAATTTCTCCTAAGTGAGTCTATTTAACAGGAAATCTGCAGAACACTATATAAAAAATAGTCATTAAAGTCACCATTTCCATTTTCACTGTGCCCTTTCTCCAGGCACTATCCAGGCCCAAATTGTCTCCCAATGTATTGCTCACCTAAATGTAGAATACATTGGTTCAGCTGATTAGCTACACCATTTTCTTTTGCCAAATATTACTTAAACGCTGTCTGATATGAACATCACCATCCTCATTAGATACCAGATGGATCTTACAAACTCTGTAAAAAATCATTGGGCCTAAGCATATGTTTAAAGTTAAGCACATGCTTAAATTCTTTGCCAGATCAGAGCTAGAGTGCTCAAAACCTGGCAGGACTGAGGCCAAACTGTGATTCCTCTCTGAAAAGGGAAAATGTCAAATTTGCACCATGTTCCACCACAGATCTCCTCCCTGTATTGAGTGCCTACAAAGCTTAATAATTAACTAAGCACTGGATCAAAAGTCCTTGGAAGGCTTGTATAGATAAGAGATTGTGATCTGAATTCTATTCCTTCCTGGAACAGGCAAGTGTATAGTCTAAGGAGGAAGCCTGATGGAGAGGGAGATACAGAAGATAAGAACTTCAGAATGAATTGGAAATGGCTTCTAATGTAGCTTGGAGTGTCTCATTGCAAAATATAAAATAGTGTTCATTTGAAATAATTTTAAAATACATTTTAGACCAAATTCTTCTTACTTAAACATGAATAACCTAAAGTCAATCCATTGACTTTAATAGATTTATTTCAGTTTTACATTATTGTGACAAAGGGCATGTCTACACTGGGGCATTCAGGAAAGTTAAGAAGAATCAGTGAAGTTAATGCACATTAGTTAAAGTGTGTTAAACCCTCATATGAATGTTCTCATTCAGGAATAAAATGGCCTCAGTTTGTGGCATTTTAATCCTCTTCTGATATATTTTAAGAGAAGAATTTGGTAAACCCTATTAATATATGAAGATATTTAATAGCTTGATTAAACTGTATTCATAACTGCAATGAAAATTTATCTTAAGCAAATACCCAAGAGCAGCAAAAAATCTGATGTCTACCAGAGAAGAGCTTTATCTAATAGTTAAATAAAAATGCTCTGGAAATGCAGATATTTTAAATATGGCCCAAAAGGGGGGGAGAGGAAGCTGGTTTTGTGCCTTCCCTCTTCTTTGGAATGTATAAAGAAGGCCTGAAAACTTTTCTTTGAAAAATAGGCGTTTTGTTCTGCTTGTTTTTAACCATAGAATTACCAGGAACATCAAATCTGGTTTTGCTGGAGAACTCCTTGGCGAATGCAGAAATGTGACTTGGAGGCTTTTCCCACTCTTAATTATAAGTATTAGAGTGTTAAATCTTTCACAAATAGATTTTCTTTCTCCTATCTGTGAGGCATTTTAGTTAAATAGGCGTTAACTAAAATTAACACACTTCAATGAGTTTTAAGTCATCGGGAGGTGGGAAGGGGGGACGTTTCTCATCTCATATAATCCAGTTTTGCTTACTTGATATTTCTGATTCTCTAGTCATCCATGGAGTCTTCCTGGAATAATATGGTAGATTTTCTAATATACAAATTTTTCAGGCCTTCTTTTTACATCATAAAAAGGGTAAAAAAATCCATGCCAAATATTCTCCAGCCCTGGCTTGTCCTCTCCATTAGTATTGCCTATTACTGCTGGTTCTAGGCATGAGAGATCATCTGGGACCACCAGGAAAGATATGCAAAACTAAGTACATGGGATCCAGGCTGCAAATTGCAAATTGTTCCATTACATTTTCTGTCAGTCAGTTTCTATCTTGGGTTAACTCTTTTACTCAGGACCACGGCAGAGAGGAGTCTGCCTAACTTTACGTACTTCTAGTCATTTTTCCTACTACTAGCACCCTAGGATCAATTTCTATTCTGATGCACCAGTGCAACACCAAAGAAAAGAATGGGGATGTTCTGATGTAAATGAGGGCAGAATCTGACCCTTAGAACTGATTTCTGCTCTCAGTTATGCAGGTGTAACACACAGTGATGCCAGTGGGAGTTTTCCCTCGTTGCGTGTTGGACTGTATTTAGATTGTAAACTCTTTAGTATAGGGACTATGTTTTCCCATGTGATTTTGCAGCAGTAAGCCTATTTTGGATGCTACCATACTAGAAATAATATTACAAATAAGAATTAATAATGCCACCCTACTATGTCTCCTTTCTACATAAAGCACTACTTGCAAACACTAGCTTTACTGAAAAAGCAGCTACAGTAATCCAAGACAGTCTCCGTGAAAAGCCCTTTCTATTTTCATAAAACCAAAAATATATGTTGTATATGCTGTAAATTGTCATTTTAATTGTGTAACATGGCAAGAGCCACTGTCTGCAACCCTAAATAAAAAGATGATTCAATTTTTGAAAGGATGCTAAGCAATACAAAACACGTTTTCAAGCACATGGATCTAGCCTTCATGATGACAACTTGAAAATTAATCAGGAGAAAAATAATATCAATTAATGGATGAAACAAACTTAACCACTTCTAACCCAAGTAACTGACTGCAAACAAATATATTTAAACAATTACAAACTACAAATAAAGAAGGTTCAAGTTTATATATATCTAAACCTGGGCTCTCCCGATCAGTACATGCTGAGTTCTCTGCTAACTAGCTCAATTAACTTGTGGGGTGAATGTCAGTCCCACAGCAGGAAAAGCAATTAGACTCATTAAATAGCAACAGGCTACACAAAGAACTATGCAAATATGACTTAAAAATCTCATGTTTAGATGCCGTATCCCTAATCAAAGGATGCACTGAGCATTTCAAAAAAGATGACCACATCAGACATGATGCCTTCAGAAATTATGCTACCTAGTGGTTGCTTAAATATCCCTTTTTAGTCAGTACTAAGACTCGATTCTGAAAACAATATTTTATCATAGCAGGTCAGTGTGGAGGAAATAGGCTAGCCACATTAATATGAAAATATAAAACATGATGTGGTCCTGATCCTGAATGATCAATGGGAGTTTAAGGTGTCCTACCCCTCTCAAGATTGAGACCTAAAAGTGCTAAATGCTATATGAGAGCTGAGTATTATATATAATTATGAAGATAGTTGGTATAGACACACACCTCTTTGCTGTTTTAGCATATGTACCAATTTCTAATTAATATGATCAGATCTAGTCATCAAATTGAAAGCATCACACACTTTCAGAATACTTGCTTATTGTTAATTACCTGACATATGGAAATAATACTAGTCATTAGCATTTGTATAGCATTTTTCACTCACATATCTTTACAAAAGTAAGTATATATTTATCTCTAATTCATTAAATGGGAAACTGAGACACAAAAGTAGTGATTTCTGTAGTCACACAGTTACTCATTAACAGAGCAGGATTAAAACATAGGACAGTTTCGTGTCCTCTTGGTAGACCACAAAAATAATTTAGGAATCATAGTGTATTTGTCTGAATTATTAGCAGGCTGTGATATGGTGAAAAATCCATTTTTCTTAATGTTTTCTTAATGTTTCATTTTGACAGTATTTAGTTGGTTTCTTGATATGTCATAAGACAGTTGACTGTCTTTCAGTATATGCTTTCTGCAGGAATAAGCAGTCGTTTGTAGACACTCTGGAATCAATTCAGTTTACTCAATGAAATGCTCTAATCACATGCCCTAAAATGGTGGTGGTTGGTTGTTTTTTGGTTTTTTTGGGGGGGGGGGAGGAGGGTTGTATGTCTTAATCTAAATAAAAGAGATAAAGCACATTTTAAACATTTTTTCATGTATTTTAACCAAGTTTCTTTACTTTTTCATTTGTCTTAACAAAATCTAAAAAGAGAAAGTGCACATGTGGGTGAACATCATACTTAAATCAATTTCCTACCTGCCTTCTAGAAGCAATAGTGCTATTGAAACACCTGTTCGTCATCTTGGAATTCATAGTCTTGTTTTGGTGAGTCGAGTTGTTTCTCCGTCTCTTAGGGTTCTCTTTTGGGTCAGAAGGGATGGGATTCAGAAACAATATTCTGGCAATCAGTCCATAGAGGACAGTGGCCAATATCATTGGCACAACATAAAATATACCAAAGTCCATCATATATATAGGGGAATAGTAGCTCCTGGACACCTTGTAGCCACAAGAAACAATGATGGTATCTTTGTAGACTATTGTGTTGAGATCTAGCAGGAAAAACCAGAGGGTACAGTATATGGAGGTGAAAGCCCAGACAAAAATAATGATCTTTTTGGCTCTTGAAAAAGTGCATAGGAACTGGGCTTTGATTGGGTGGCAGATGGCTATATACCTCTCAACAGTGAAGGCGGTGATGGAGCAGGAAGAAGCATTAATACCTAAGTATTGGAGATATGTAATGCAGAGACATCCCACGTAGCCATAGACCCAGGATCCATACAGGCTCTCAGTGATGTTGGGAAGTCCTGCAGCCACCAGCACCATGAGATCAGCCACGGCCAGACTCACCAGGTAGCAGTTAGTGGGGGTCCTCATGTGTTTCGTCCTAAGGACCACCAACACCACCATGATATTCCCCACTATGCCTAGTCCACAGATGAGGAGGACCAAGAGAATGGTAACCACTTGGTAGTCAATAGTGATCACCTCTTGGCTCGGCAGCAGCCCTGTTTGGTTCTGTTCATCCCCTGTGCTGTTCTCCATCTTCACCCGCTTGAAACTGCTTCTGCTGGGCAAATTGCTGTCAGCACATTTTCTTCTTATCCCTCTGCAAAAAAGTTAAGCACAGTAAAGTGTGGATGATGCACAATCCCATGGCATACTCTCCATAAAGTCCCGATTCCCACGTAAGCTGCCTTCTCTCCAAGACTCCTGGGTAGTTTTCTTCATAAATTCAATTACCAGACAGGTAGGTCCCTCTCAGATCCTATTTCATTAGCACAGATTAAAAAGTAGCTTCTTTTTATCTGGTCTGAGACACTCATGAGAATGAAATGCAACTAGAGATCAGAGCTTTCTCTCTCTGCAGATCAGACTGAGAGAGGGGGAAAGGGAGGGGGACGACAGAGAGTCCTTTCCCTGCACTGACAGAGATCGCTAGCTAGCTAACACAACACATGGGACTGTACCAATCCAGTACTACCAGACTTCAGCATCACTGATTTTCAGGGAGCAATCACAATGTAAGGGCAGCCGAAACAAGAATGGGGAGGACGTTCAGTCATGCCCATCAGAATTCCTATCCCTTTACACTGTTTTGCTCTTCTGTCCTCTGTTGGCTATTATCATTTTGTATATTCCTCAGCACTATACTAACTGCAGTAAAACACAGATTTTTATATTCTGATTTCCTCTCTGTCCCTGTGCAAATGATGAGGCAGGTTACACTTACCTCGTGCTTTGCAGGATTCTCAGAGTACTTGTCCCATCAGAATTGAAAAGAAAACTGTCCTAAGTTTTGAAACCTCAGAAAACTCTGTCTTGCACTGTAGTCCACTAACATTTCTCACACACACACACACACACACACACACACACACCCTTGAAGAATCTCCTCTGGTAATACAGTGCTTAGCTAGGATGAGTAAAACCATGCACAAACAAGGCAATCAGCACAAATCATCTCTCTCGGATCCACTAATGAAAAATCTAAAGAGTGCTGCTACTAATAGCATTCCCTAACCAAACTGCACCTGGAAAATGTGTGCAGTGCTCCTGGCTCTGTAACCTGCTATACGTCTCCACATTTTACAGAGAGTGGGTAGCAAATCCTTCACTAGTACTTACTTAAAGGGACACTGCCACCTTGATATCAGATTTTTTTCAACTCTTTATTTTACCTACTTCTCTTTTTAGTAGCACATTAGAAGACTGAAGCTGTTTTGAAATCCATTTTCTCTTTCTCCCTTTATGGCAATGTGAGCATTGATTTGTTTTGATTTTTGTCTGCAGTTGCAAGGATTCCAATAACAAGTTGTATGAATGGCAAAATAAGAGACACTTAATCCTTAGTTGAAAATTTGAATCAAATCATTGTTGAGGTTTGAGGGTTTGGTTAACTTTTGCCTGCCTGCACCTCCACTCAGAGCAGAGTCTGTTACCAATAGCGATAATATTTATGTGGTGCTTTTTTACCTACAGAGCTGAAAGCACTTTATAATATAGGGTAAGTACTATAGTCTCCATGCAACAAATAGGAAAAGTGAGACACAGAGGGGTGACTTGACTGCCCTTTGTCTCGCAGCTGGTCAGTTCCAGAATGAGGGGTTGAATTCAGGTGTCCTGGCAGCCAGACCATTCTTTTATCAACTGTGTCACACTGGAAATCTCATAAGAAATTTTGTTCCATACAATTTTCAGCCCAGTTTTGCAACATAGTTATTTTTGATAAAGCTGAATGAAGCACAAGGGCCCTGCTAATCAGATACTTGCGGTGTGGGGAGAAGGATTAAGCCCTTCTCCATCCAACATTTTATCCTCAAGCCCAGGACAGATCTCACATTACCAGTTTAGTACCTTAATCCTGTGAAGTGCTGAACATCCTTAAATTCCATTGACTTCAGTGGGAATTGAGGAGCTCAGTACCCCACTAGAATGGACCACTTTTCGTTGGCAGCCTAACCCCTTACTGCTTCAAAAGTCACTTCTCCAGTAACCTCGGCTTCCCATTTAGGCTATCTATTCAGGTACTGAAAGGAAAAAGGATAATTTGAGCAGGGGCTGAAAGACAGGGCCAGATTTAGGGGCAGGTGACCCAGGCTGTTTTTGTTATTAGGAACAAAAGGAAAAACAGAATGTTTGAAGTAAAATGTTTTAGGTATTCTGTATGTGAATTCATTTTCCACTAACCTCCTAGAATGTTCTGGATGTTTGTAGAATTTCATGGAACCTTCCAGACTTTCTGAGAACTACATTTTCCATGAATCTCCTAAAATGTTGTCAGCCATGCCCTCACGGGTATCTACGAGGCAGAGTGTCGCCAGTCAGTCAGTGAGATACAAGATAGAACTGAAGTAAAGTGAAAGCCCAGCTGTGATATTGTGAACCTTGTTTTGTGTAATTGTGAAAGCATACTTGTGTTTTAAGACTTGAAGAGAGTGAGTAGTGACTAATAAAGGACATCGCTGATATTTTATCACGTGAAAATATAATGGGCCAGTCTTTGGATCTCTCCGCCCCTGTGCTAAAGGACTAGGGTTAACATTCTAAACATTCACAACATGCCCATCAACATATTTTCTCATTATTTCAAGCACACCCAGGAATGGAATGATGAGTCACTATAAATAACGCTTTCCTCCACCAGCTATAAATTCTGTTCAATTTCATTTCTATAATTCTGATCCCTTCTCCAGCTGGCCTTTAAATTGTTGTTCTCTGAAAAATTACAAGTTCTTACTCCTAAGATCTGGTCCCTGACTATACTCCAGTGATAACAATTCTCTTTAGTGATAAAAGTCCTAAGAGAGAGTGAGCTGGATGCCTTTCATAGAATCACAAAATCATAGAAGATTAGGGTTGGAAGGGACCTTAGGAGATCATCTAGTCCAACCTTGTGCTCACCATTCGGTATACACACCTTCAAAAGGGGCTGCTTGGTGCATTCTGCTCAGGGCTGCACAAGGGCTGCACAACACAGATGTTACCAAAGACATAAATTGAAGGCAATGGTGTTGCAATGGTGTAACTGAGGCATTGCCTACACATCAGCTTTTAACATTTGTAATGAGCTATTGCTACGGTTGTCTATAAACATGCATCGTGTCTACACACAACATGGTCCAAATGTTTGGTAACAGTGGTCAGCTAACAGTGTTTCACTTCTCCCAGAGGCTTAGGCTGGCACATGTTTGTTTCACTGTAAATGATTCAGTGCAGACAGGCTCATTAATCCCATTCATGTCACTGGTGTGGCTCTCCTTTCGACAAGCATTCTTTGCAGCAGGACATCAGAGCACACATCGGTTACAATACTGCTGGCATCATTCTGCAGGCAGATAGTCTGGGCAACCTGGGTAGATGTCCAAAAGTGCCTGAGTGACTTAGGAATACAAGTCCCTCTTTGAACTCTGTCCTTTGCTATGGCATTATGGGCCAGTTGGCAAGATTTTCCCAATATGCACTAATACAAAGATATGGCTTGGCAAGGTGATACATGTAGAAGAAGAAACTTGGAAAACCTGCAATGTGGATGCAAATTGACCAGCCCCATAACAGCTTGGAAACTCATAGTTAAAAGTCATAGTGTGGACAGGGCTTGAGGGAATAATTTGGCCTGAAGATTTGTTATAATGGTCAAAATACACAACCTATCTTGGTTCCCGGATCTCATGTTATGTTTTGAGGGCTGGCAGTTGTAAATTGAACAAGTTTCATATGAAAATCTCTGTAATGACATTTTCAGACTCATTTTTCCAAGGAGTATCTTACTTTTTCCTCTCTCAAATCTCCCTATTAGTCCTTTTCAAATTCTTTTGGAAAGTATAGGCAATGAAGACTTCGGTTTAAGATCTGGTATTTAGGGGAGTGTGATTATAAAGGAATTTTCTTAGACCTTATTTTTGATGCCCTTCTTACTTCTTAGACTTCTTGCTTGGACTCGGCTATTAAGAAATTTCACATTCATACTACAAAGAGACTCAGCTCCAGAATAATGATAAGCCCTTGTCAAAATGCACCTGAATTTAAGGGTTAGTCTTTCAAAACTGCCTGTGAGCGAGGTTAAAGACAAGGGGCTAGATTCTCTGCTCGTGTCAATGGTCATAGCTTCATTGATTTTATCAGCACTACGATGATCTGAGGATCTGTTTCTACCCCTTTGTTTATGATGTTCCTTATCTCTCAAGAAATGAGATTATAAACATCAAAAATATAAAATAATTCAAAAGTGATGAGTGCATTGGAGAGATAATAGCACTACCACATCACAGCTGCGAAAAAAAGCAAACAAAACCAGCCAAATGGAAATTCAAAAAAGATTGTACCCTTAAAGTGATGGCTAAATGTTTCCCTTTAACACCGTAAGAATAATGAGAACATATTCTTCACCACTAAAAGGCCAGAATGAATTATTATATTTAGACACTGGAAACTGCATTCTGATAGGATTTTCAAAGAAAACAAATGTCACAAACTGGAATGATTGGTAATTGGTATTTTAGATTAAAGATGATGACTGAAATCTCATTGATTTACCCACATTTGCCAGAGTGTGATTATAAATGTAAAAGCACATCCGTCGCTCTCCATTGTCAACACAGTGATCTTTTAGAAAAGTTTTGAGGGCTGAAGGCTTGCTAAGAGGTTATGATAATAATGAATAACTCTTATATCTTCAGCGTCCCCATGCAGATGAGCTAGCATACCAGTGATGAGTGTTGTCAGCAGCACTAATGATACTGCAAGTGTTTGAGTCACACACATCCATGTTTCTTTTATACTCAAACATGGTGAGGAAAGGGGGATTTCGATGGGAAAAATATTTATGCAGACATTTCATGTACCATGGGTACTTTAATGCGAGTATTTTCTTTAGTTCTTTATGACGTATAAGGAAGGTCTGAAAGTTGTTTGTTTGGTTTTATCGTTTTTACATGAGAAGGATCGTGTCTTGATTTTCACATATCAACTAGATCCTTTGTCCTTGGAAGACAGAAGTTGTTCTTTTGGGTAGAGGTTTTCCATCTGAAGAAGTTTGTTGACAGGATTAATATGGTGTGACAGGGTCAGGCCTGACGGCTAC
>ML675601.1:103144514-103163407 GCA_007922155.1 Mesoclemmys tuberculata | reverse complement strand
GGTCAGGCCTGACGGCTACACCAGGGTGCTGGAGGGCATGTATATCAGCCCCAGGCTCAACAAAGCCCTGTTTCCAGGGTAACGCAGCTGGGGCCTGATTTAGGCAGTTAGGCTGGTTGGGGCGGTTTTAGCCAATCAGGCCAGCTGGGGCCAATCAGGAAGCCCTGCCCCAAACACTCAAAAGCCTGCGGGGCAGGCAGTCAGTTGTGGGTTGTAGGAGCTTGGAGAGAGGAGGAGAGGAGGAGGAGGTTGGAGAATAGGAGGTAGTATTATAATCTATAGTGCCAGTTTGTAGCTATTGGAGGTGTGCAGATCGAGAGCCTGCCATTAGGAGTTGGCGGCTTGGAGGAGGCAGGCTGCCGCCTGCGGCCTGCAGGCCACGGAGACCCGCTGCTTCCACGGTGGCTACCAATACCCCGGAGGGCAGAGCACCAGGTTGGAGAAGCGGGGAGCGATCCACGGACTACACCAGAGGGAAGGTAGCAGTACCTGGGGGTAGAGCGGATCCCAGCACCCCCCCGACCCTTCCCCAGCTGCACCACCGACCCGGCCGGCAAGGCGCAAGGCCCACAAGGGCAGAGTACTTTTCCCTCCCCTGCCCCCACCTCGCCACAATGGAGATAATGAGTCATGTTAAGAATATTGGCTTCAGTTATAATGCAAACAAAGCACATGTATCAGGTGTGAACTAAAAATTGTAGTCCAGATTTTTTAAGTGCACATACCTGATTGACCTGATTGCCTTCTATGAAGAGGTGACTGGCTCTGTGGATGAGGGGAAAGCGGTGGACGTGATATACCTTGACTTTAGCAAAGCTTTTGATACAGTATCCCACAGTATTCTTATCAGCAAGTTAAAGAAGTATGGGTTGGATGAAAGAACTATAATGGATGAATGAACTATAAAATGGGTAGAAAATTGGCTAGATCATCGGGCTCAACAGGTAGTGATCAATGGCTCGATGTCTAGCTCACATCCGGTAACAAGTGGAGTGCCCAGGTCCTGGGGCTGGTTTTGTTCAATATCTTCATTAATGATTTGGAGGATGAGGTAGATTGCACCCTCAGCAAGTTTGCAGATGACACTTAGCTAGGGGGTGTGGTAGATACCCATGAAGGTAGGGATAAGATGCAGAGTGACCTACAGAAATTGGAGAATTGGGCCAAAAGAAATCTGATGAGGTTCAACAAGGACAAGTGCAGAGTCCTCCACTTAGGATGGAAGAATCCCATGCACGGCTACCAACTGGGGACCAACGGGCTAGGCAGCAGCTCTGTAGAAAAGGACCTGGGCATTACAGTGGATAAGAAGCTGGATATGAGTCAGCAGTGTGCCCTGGTTGCCAAGATGGCTAATAGCATATTGGGCTGGCAGATTGAGGGAAGTGATTATTCCCCTTTATTCAGCACTGGTGAGGCTGAATTTGGAATATTGTATCCGGTTTTGGGCTCCCCACTACAAAAAGGAGGTGGACAAGTTGGAGAGAGTCCATCAGAGGGCAACAAAAATGATTAGGGGGCTGGAGCACAAGACTTCTGAGAAAAGGCTGAGGGAACTCAGCTTGTGTAGTTTGCAGGAGAGAAGCATGAGGGGGGATTTGATAGCAAACTTTAACTACCTGAAAGGCGGTTCCAGGGAGGATGGAGCTAGTCTGTTCTCAGTGGTAGTAGATGACAGAACAAGGAGCAATGGTCTCAAGTTGCAGTGGGGGAGGTCTATGTTGGATATTAGGAAAATGTTTTTTACTAGGAGGGTGGTGAAGCACTGGAATATGTTACCTAGAGAGGTGATGGAATCTCCATCTTTAGAGTTTTTTAAGCTGCAGCTTGACAAAGCCCTGACTGGGATGATTTAGCTGAGGTTAATCCTGCTTTGAGCAGGGTGATGGACTAGATGACCTCCTAAGGGCCCTTCCAACTCTAATATTCTATGATTCTACTCTTCCCCTGTTGGCCCCCCACCATGACCCCATCTTGCTGGCATGACCTGCCTAGAATTTTCTATATAAAATGGTGTCTTTCAAGTACAGTGACCTCACACATACAACCTGATGCAATTGGGCTATAGTTTTGAGGCACAAACAGCTGTGCCTTCATGATTTTGTTTTGCGTAATGTTCCCTTCATTTTAACAATTCAATTGCATATTTTTTCTTGTCTACTCACAAACTGATTAAGAACTAGGATTCAAAGCAATTACATTGATCGAAGCTGTCAGTACTGTTATTAAAAAACAAATGATTACAGCATGGAGAAATGGAAACAATCTTTAAAGGATGCATTTCAAAGCAGAGGGAAAAATGAGACAAAAAATGGAAGACAAACAAAAATAGCCCTTAAAAGAACAAAAGGAAAGCACATCATAAAAAAAAACTAAATGGATTGAGAAAAATTACAGAAAATAGTAAAAGTGATGTAAAAGTGTATTTTAGTCTGAGTAGCAGGAAGAAAGTCAGCAGAAAATAAATCAGCTCAAAGCAAAAACAAAAAAAGTGCCAGAAGAAATTGGAGAGAAGAAACTCAGTGATAAAAAGAGAATGGAGGAGAGAAGAATGCAGTGTCATCACTGGGAAAGGCAAGGCTGAAAGGCTGAATTTAACAAAAAATGACGGGTAAAAGAAAAGAAAGAAATGCCAGACTAGAAAGCTATGACAGAAAGGAGAATGTAAAAGAAGCAACAAAAAAATTCAGTTGCCTTGTGGGCTACCTTATGCAAGCAAAACCACTTAGATATGAAGTCTCACATCCACCTACTTGGCAGGAAGCATGTAAGTATGCCAGAGATTCTTGGATGGATCACTCCATCAAAAAATAAGGGGCACAGTTCTTGGGTCCACTCCAGCTGCTTTGTGCCACTCCAAAGGCACCCACTTGAAAAATAGTGAAGATCACTGCTGTAGTTTGTACCAATTGCCTCTTGTCCTGCCCTCTGTGGCAATAGAGAACAACTTTTCTCCATCTTTTTTATGGTAGCCTTTCAAATATCTGAAGACCACTGTCATATCCCTCCTTAATATCTTCTTTTCCAGAATAATCAGACCATGTTCTTTCAGCCTCTCCTCATATGGCTTGCATTCCATCCCTTTGATCATTTTTGTCACTCGCCTCTGAATCCTTTCCAGTTTCTCTACATCCTTCCTATATGTGGGTGACCAAAACTGGACACAGTACTCCAGCTGAGGCCTAATGAGCACTGAGTATAGTGATACTATCACCTCCCATGGCTTGCATGCTATGTCTCTGTTAATGCAACCTAAAATTGCATTTGCTTTTTTTGGAACGCCATCGCATTACTGACTCACGTTAAGGTTGTGATCCACCACAATTCCCATATCCTCCTCAGCAGTGCTGCTTCAAAGCCATTTTTCCACAATTCTGTTTGGTGCATTTGATTTTTCTTCCCTAACTATAGCAATTTATATTTGTCTCTGTAAAATTAATTTTGTTGTCTATTGCCCAGTTCCCAAATTAATCAAGGTCCCTCTGAATTTTAGCTGATGACAACCTTTTTGTGAAAAATTCATGGTACAAAATCAAATTCAAAATCAAATTTCTTGCTGCCCTCATGAAGGAAAGTAACTCCTAGAATGGAGAGGTTCTGAAGCTGCTTCCTACATGGAAGATTTGTTCAAAAGAACATGAGCCAAGGGGTCCCCTCCCAGACAGTCTGTCAGTAGGGCCTGGTCCAAGGCATTCTTCTAGCGATCCTCTGCTGGTGTGTCTGTAAGGGCCTGCTTTGAAACCCACCAAAGTACTCCCATGTACTTCCATGGGCTTTGGATTAGGCCCTCACAGAACTGAGGTTCTGAAAAACCCAAAAGACAATAATGTAAGGGGAATGGGTTTTAAATGGTGAGGGAACAGTCACCTGTGTCAAGTCATGTGTTGTTATTTCTGTTCCCTGAATAAATAATCTTTCTATGGTTATTCATGGCGCAAACCACTTTGTCGTAAAAAAAAAAAAAAATCACAGATACTTTCTAAGATTTGCAACAGACAATTCTGGATTATGGCAATCTCAAAACAAACTAAAACAAAAACCTAACCCACAGGATTTCAGGATCATAGTAGTAAATAAATATCTCACTGAACATTGCAATATAAATAAACTCTCAGATCTCTTCAGTTATAAAGAGGTCAGGGATAATTTGCAATTTTTTAATCAAGATTTTATGTTTTTCTATGCTCTAATTTGAACAGGAACTAATTCAGGGATATTCTATGGCCAGTGTTAGCCAGGATGTCAGGGTAAGTAGTCTCAGTAGTTCCTTCTGACCTTGTAATCTGTGACTCTATAGAACGTTCTACCACTCAAAATTATTGCAATATCTAAAACTTTAATGTCTCTTATTCAGGGAACAGAATCAATATAGCAAGAAGGAAATGTTTCTGACTCCATGGAATGGGTTTTGTTAACATGGGTATTTCCTGTAAATAGCAGACATTGCAACTACGACATTCCAATCAGAGAGATTTGGACAGTGAACAAACTTTACTTGTGCCACATACATTGTGTAAATGGATCCATACCTTGACTAAAAGAATAGTATTTTGCTGAACTCTTAGTTTGGTTGTGTCACTGGACATGAAACCATTGCTATTCTTGCTCTTACAAGGGCGACTGCATCTCCCAAAACATCATCTGTACTGAGTTTTGGCTGCTCAACCACCCCAGATATCCTTTGCATTTGCAGAGTTTCAATAATGATTTATTTTCTTGACATTTGTCTCATTCTGGCCTTTTTCTGGCTATTCATTTTGCTCTAGTGGCCAATGGAACAATCCACTCATTGGCTCATGTAGAAAAATCTTTTTTTGTAAGAGGCATTGAATGTTTAGCTAATATAACATTCTGATTGATAGAATAGTCCATAGATTCCCAGATTATAAGATCAGAAGAGTCCAATGTGGTCATCTAATTTGCCTTCCTGTTTAACACAGGCTCTTCGCTGTAACCTGCCCACTCTCTATGCATCAGACATTTTTTGTTTTTGTAGTTTCTTGAAAGCATGTTATGGTTTTGCTACTCCACACACTAACTTCTCTTTAGACAAAGATTTTAGCTCAGCTTCTCCCGTTTTGTGTGTTCTAGCAAAGTCTACTGCTTTAGTAAAATCATGCTCACCTTGATGATTTTTCAGCTTCTTGCACACCTTCTGCAAATTTTTCCCAAACACTATTCTGTCCCAAGATGTTTCTGGACGATGGCCAGTGGTCTTATTCAGGTATTCAGACAAACTCGGTTTGGGTCTTTGTTCCGCCAAAGAATCCCGCTGTGACCTTGAGCAAGTCAAATGATTTCTATCTGCCTCAGTCCCCTCTCTATGAAAGGAGGATAATAATTAGAGCTATCAAATGATTAAAAAAAATTAATCATGATTAATCATGACATTTAAATAGTCACAATTAATTGAAGTTTTCATTGCACAGTTAA
The DNA here is from genome assembly GCA_007922155.1 of Mesoclemmys tuberculata. Classification (NCBI taxonomy): domain Eukaryota; kingdom Metazoa; phylum Chordata; order Testudines; family Chelidae; genus Mesoclemmys; species Mesoclemmys tuberculata. Next base: position 103,157,974 of record ML675601.1, on the reverse strand, counting down.
ACAATAATAGAATACCAATTTATGGATATTTTTCTACATTTTCAAATATATTGATTTCATTTACAATGCAAAATACAAAGTGATGAGTGCTCACTTTATATTAATATTTTATTACAAATAATTGCCATGTAAAAAAGGTAATCAAAAGATAATGCAGTCTACAAGTCAAAGCATAAAGGGGCATATGAATGTTTAGTCTACCTGGCATTTAAATACCCTACAACACTAGCTAAAACAATGTCATGGGAACACCTGTTCTCACTTTCAGGTGACGTTGTAACTAAGAAGTGGGCAGCATTATCTCATGTAAATGTAAACAAACATTTTGTCCTAGTGACTGGCTGAACAAGAAGGACTTGTAGGCTCTAAAGTTTTACATTGTTTTGTTTTTGAGTGCAGTTATGTGAAAAAAAAATTCTATATTTGTGAGTTGCACTTTCACAATAAGGAGATTGCACTGCTGTACTTGTATGAGATGTACTGAAAAATACTATTTCTTTTGTTTATCATATTCAAAGTGCAAACATTTGTAATCAAAATAATATAAAGTGAGCACTGTACCCTTTGTATTCTGTGTTGTAATTTAAATCAATATATTTGAAAATGTAGAAAAGCATTCAACAATATTTATAATAAACATAAATTGATATTCTATTATTGTCTAACAATGCGTCTAAAACCGCGATTAATCCTGAGTTAATTTATTTTCAGTTAATGGCTTGAGGTAACGGTGATTCATTGGCAGCCCTAATAATAACACTTCCCATGTCTAAATATGGATTAGATTATCTAGATTTAGATATTAAACTCTTTGGGACAGGATGTTTCTTTTGCTATGTGTTTGTACTGCACCTAGCATTCTAGGACCCCTATTTTGGGTGGCCCTCCAGGCATTACCATGATACAAACAGATGGGCTGGTGGGGGAGAGTGGATAGTGCAGTGATACTCAGACCTTGGTGGTTCAGGAGCCGAATTAGTGTAATTAACATTAATTACACGTAATTAGAGTAATTAACATTACTCAAAAGAGCCACAGTAGTGTAAATTCATTGTTTCATTTACTATAGCACTATATATTCATATTTAAGCAGTATGACGGGAAATATTTGGTGTGTATAAAATATTAATATATTATATGTATATAAAATATAATTATTAATCACTCAGGGTGCTTTTACTATATCACTAGCCAATTGTAGTTGATAAATAATAATACTTGGTCAGTCATTTTGCTGTGATATATCAATGACTGACCAAACATTATTATTTTATCAACTACAATTGATAGCATAGATTGGTTAATAATTCAATCGCAGAGTGCTTTTATATCATGCTGCAAAGAGCCACAGGAGACACATTAAAGATCCATTTGCCCTCTCAAGAATCTCAGTCTGAGTATCAGTGGAATAGTGTAAGGAAGGACAAGGGTTATAGCAATAAGGCAGGATCACACATTAACTCACTTGTAAATGTATGATTTTTAATTAAATTAACTTGTTCCTTTTGAGTATCATGAATTTCAATAGTAGTTTTTGTTTGAAATTTCTTTCCTGACAGCTCTGTCAAGCCAAGAGTTTGTTTATGTATATGTTTTTCTGCAAAGTTGAGTTTTTCCATTGCTGGTGAAGGAGAAGTGGTAGTGTTCCTCATTTATTCAAGCCGGGCGGACTAGAGAGAACTGCTTGTGCCTTAATGAATTCTCAATGGGTTTCCAAGTGGGGAAGAACAATCAGGGTTTTGCCTAAATCAGTCCTGCCACTATTGAGGAACTGACACTAAGAAGCTGGTGCTAGTGAGAGAGAAAGAGTGGCTGAGACACATTCTCATATTGTCTGGGGGGCCATGTTAAGAATTTTCTCTGATTAAATAAAGTAATTCTCATGTTGGTTCAGCCTGAGATTGCATCTCTCGTCTCAGCTCAGCTGAATTGGATGGACAAGTCTAGTCTGCTAGCATTTGTTGTGATTATCATCCCTTTGGGTCTGAGCCAAACTCCTCTTATGATGACATTTTTCAAGGAAAGACGACATTACCAGGCACATAAGTTAATATGTATTCTTTGAGGGCTTGAGCTTTAATTTTTTTAATTATTACTGTTTTGTATGTGAAACTTGACACAAAAGTCCTATGTTTAGCCATCTTCGCAAGATCTGAGAGATTAAAGAAGCTCCATTTGGTCTAGTTATTACTTAGTCCTACCTTGAGTGCAGAGGACTCGACCTATTGAGGTTCCTTCCAATTCTACACTTCTATGACTATGATTTATTTAATCAAAGAGAAGGTTAAGAGGCAACTTGGTCATTGTCTAGAAGAACCTAAATAAGAGAGAGATTTCTGAAAGTAGACAGCTCTTTAATCTAGTAGAAAAAGGCCTAATGAGATCCAGTGGTTGGAAGATGAAGCCATATAAATTGATACAAGGAATAAAGTGCACTTTTTAATAGTGATGGTAATGAATTAAGTATTGGAAAAATGTATTTAAGGACATGGCCCATTTTCCATCACTTAAAATCTTTGCATCAAGACCATGTCTTCCAAAAACATATGATACAGAAATTATTAGATGAGGTTCTTTGGTTTGTGTTGTGCAGAAGGTCAAAGTAGATGATCATAGTGTTTATTACTGACAATAAAAACTATCATCTCAAAGAATTCAGTTGTACTTTCATTGAATCAAAGTGGAGAATTATTAGAACTGTGTTAAATCTTCATAACAGAACCAGAACAATAAGAAAATTGCAGAGTTTGGATTTTTCTACAACTCTAAATTCAGCCAAGTTGCTTCAAAAGTTTCATTAAGGTTTGCAAACCAGAGCCCAGTTTAAGTGAATTTTAGTTACTTGTATCAGAAATGTGATAAACTTGGTAGTTTCAGTTGAGTTTTGATTTTGAAGTTTCAGCATTTGTTCATATCTAGCCAATAACCAGTAACCTGTACTCCAACAGTCAATGATTTAGAGTAAAATATTGCTTGTGCAAATACATGTTTTTATTAATTTAGAGTTACACTCACTCCAACTAGCAGCAGCATAGAAATCCTCTCTGATACTGTGTATTATTAGTCAACTTACATCAAGATTGTATATCTATGGCCCAATCCTTTGATCATGTAAATCAGTAAAGCTCCATTGAAGTCAGTAAAGCTAGACCAGTTTATACCGAGGATCCCAAGCTTTTGATTGAAGGTATTTTTTTTTACATGCAAGTCTTGAGTGTAGTAATACTATTTCTTGTGGGATAGTGGATGCATAGTCTATCTAATTTGCGTCTTTGCTTATCCAGCCCTCAGTAATGCAGACAGAAAATCTTTATTACCTGTGCATTAACATAGCTTAGATTTCTTTATTTTGAATGAGGAAAAGCAAAGGTCCTCAGTGCATCTTTTTGTTTAAAATCAAATTGTAGTTCAGAAACTTTATTTGCATAGCTTCAGTTTATTTGGCTTTTGTCTCCTTCCTTTGAAATTTACATTCTTATTTCTATCATGAAGTACATGATTCTGAGATAAAATAATGGCCTTAATACAGATATACAAAGATTAAGCCAGCCATTTCTTCTTGAGCAGAACATAGAACACTTCCAGTTTTAAAAGCAAAAGAATTTGGCTTTTTTAAAATTTGGGCCAATGGCTGAAATGACAGTATTGGTTACATTTGGAAAATGCATTGGGATTTTTAGCAATCAAAGATGCTGACCTAGATTCTCCTTTGTATTATGGCAGCCATAGGTAACTGGAGATGGAAAAAAGTAATGAATGCTCCTACCATTAGTACTTTTCATAAGCCTTCATAGTCAAATAATGCAGTTAGCTTGACAGTCCTCTGTTTCATATTTTTATTGTATCATCTTATAAGCAGTATTTATTTCTCCCACTGGATAATCAATCATTTCAATGAAGAAAATTTATTGAATGTCAAAGAAGAAAATAAGTATTTTGCCTTTATGAGGAAGAAACTGCTGTAGTTATTTATGATGACATACAGTCCAGGCTTTTCATTTCCTTATGTAAAGACTAGCCTTATTCTCTGGTTTATGCTGGTCTTTATCTACTGAGTATACTGGATTCATTAGAAGCTGCAGAGGCATGTATATAGGCCAAAACCTACTTTATTTTATGTAAATTAAATTAATAGCATTGCCTACTTATTCAAAAATATTTCAGATTTTGAGAATTAACTGGGCCATATTTTCTTTTGTAAATTTTTAAAATCAAGTTATGTATTTAATTATAAAGACATCTGTTTCTGCTAAAGTTAAGGGTGTAGATTCTGCTATCACATGTATAGCCATTATTGCTTTAAAAGCAAATGCAGCACTTCAAAGTGAAACTTTAATAGCTACGAGGTAGGCTCAAACAGGTAACTCAAACCCAAATTTTTGAAACTTTTGCTGGTGGTGGAGGGTTTGGATTTGAGATCCCTGAACCAAACCAATCAGTTTGGGTCTTGTTCCAGGTCAAGGGAGTCCCCAGAGGACTGGTCAAAACAGCTTACCATCTACTTTGTACTGTTGGAGTGGCATAAACTAGGGGTCTAGGGTCTTTGCAATGTTTCATTGAATTTTTGTCAAAAGGAAATTATTACTACTTGGCTTTTAGTCATGATGATAACATGGCTGATGATCAGACAGTATTTAGTGATATTCATTTAATTATATTCAAAATAGCAAGCTATCTTGTGATTCAGTATGCTACTGGTCTCTCATGCTAAGGTGAAATTAAGTGGAAGGAGACTAAGGGCTTGACTGCACGGTGTGTTAGTCTGCATTGTAGTGATGTAAGTTGTAGGACGCCCTAGTGTAGTCATTAACATGTGAACCCTGCTGGTGCACAATAAAAGTTCCCTACTGCATGGTCATGTAGTCCTGATTCCAAACCTTGAAGTCTTTAAATCATGATTTGAGGACTTCAATACCTCAGTCATAGGTTAGTGGTCTATTACAGGAGTGGGTGGGTGAGGGTCTGTGGCCTGTGCTGTGCAGGAGGTCAAACTAGGTGATCATAACGGTCCCTTCTAATCTTAAAGTCTATGAATCTAAAAATTTCTACATTAATGCTCACTAGGGAACTTTTAGTGCACACCAGCAGGGCCTCACGGACTAGTTAGTCTGCAATACGCTTTTGTACGTTAGAATTTACATCCGCCTTTTGCAGACTAACTCACCATGTAGCAAGCCCTTAATCACTGCTTAAAATACTACAACTTGATAATGTTTTATGCAGACCCCAGTTGCTATGAAATTATCTGTCACTTGAGTACCTCAATTGCCAACAGGCAGTTTGGCTCATCTGTAATTGAGTGCTTAGCAGAGTTTTCAGTTCAAAATGCTAATCTAATAGTTTGGGAGGAAGTATCTCATTTGGTGCTACAAACTGATTGACAGCCAAGTGTTTTATCCATGCTGGATAAATGGCATCATAAAAATCCAGTGAAAAGGCATGAGAAAAGAAAAGTGCCAGAACAAGCAGTCTCAACCTGTGTGAATCATAGAAAATGAGGGTAGGAAGGGACCTCAGGAGGTCGTCTAGTCCAACCCTCTGCTCAAAATAAGACCAACCCCAACTAAGTCAACCATGCTGAAATGGGGTGGAGTTGGACAGTAGCTGTCCTGGAAGTGTGGGAGGGTCATAAGCCCTGCTCCAAGTCTGTGGGGCCAGATCCTCTGCTGGTGTAAATAGTAGTCACACCATTGCAGTCAGTGGAGCTATGTTGATTTTCACCAATGATGATTTAGTCCCTGATCTTTTATTGAAGTAGATTGGCTCAGTTAAAAGTAACTGATCCTCTGAAACACACTACAAGAGACCCGTACATAAGCAATTTTACTGACACAGTGTTGTCTGTACTGAAACACATTGATAATTGAAGCAATGACATCTGGAACATCAGCTGTGTGTGGCTGGATGTTCATGATAAATGAGCAAAAATAATACACTGACTTAGATCTGTGGTTTCACTTTGTCCCCTCTGTGCTGCTGTATAGTACAAGGGGGAGAGAAAACTCAATTACACTACTAACTCCTTCCTCTGGCATAGTAGGTGTTCCGGGGATATTAGTGAAGAAAAGGGGAATGGCCAGAACACCTTGTGTGCCAAAGATCTTGGGTCAATGGAACAGTCCCGAGGGGGTATTGCTTTTGACATTAGTTATAGCAGCCTTAGGACTGTTCTATCTTACACTTGCCAATGGGAGCATTCTTACCCCTCTTTCCTCACCCTGTCCCTAGTCCAGGTGATTAGAAAAGTGGCATAATTTCATTTTTTGCTGCCCTCCTTTGGTCCTGTGCCAAATGCAACTCAACCAAACCTTAGAAACTGGTTCACTGATTTTTAATTACATTGATTGGTCTTCTTTGGAAGATAGGATGTTATCAGCTAAAACTGAATGAGTCTTTTTTATTTCAGAAGTGACTGAAAAACAAAATTAGACATGCAACCTAAAGGATAATACAGAGACATATCCATGTGAGACAGCTAAATAGGAATATCTGACTATACTAACCCCAGGCTAGCCAGGAAAGTGTTAAACCACTGCTGTGGGCTCAGTCAGCTGAACCCACTACACCTACAGTAGTGGCAGGCTTGGAGGGAGAGTTTAAAAGAGAAAAGCCCAGCTCAGCTGCCTGGGAAGGGGAGCACATCTCCAGCTCTCACTCTGTGGAAGAAGTTTGCCAATGGCTAGGAACTTGCTGGACCCTCCCTGAGAGGAAAGAGGCCTAATGTGAGTTTGTTCCTGGGACTTGCACTGAAAGCCTGCTGCCTGACAGAGTTTCCCTGAAGGAAAGTAGGCCTGGTGCCAAACTATAATTTGATATGAGAGCATTGCTTGTTGCTTTGACTTAACCGAGTAGAAACTGGTGCCCTGTCTGAATGAGATGATGGCCTCTTTGTTTTGTCATTCCTCAAGGTTTTGGTAGTCTGTCCTGAGCCCAGGGGCATCCCTGCTTACAGAATAATACTGATCACAGTTATCTGAGGAATAAGTTCTTTACATTATTAGAAGTAAGCAAACTTTTGGATACAATATAAATTTACTTGGACCATCTGTGACCCATCCGTGCCTAGGGTAGCCAACTGATAATGCCAAGGTCAGGGCAGGCTGTAAAAGGAGAGCAGATTCTCCCAGCACTGGGGGTGACACTGAAGTCAGACTTCCCAACCAGCCACAAACAGTGCTTCTGATTCCCCACACTGGTTATCTAGAAGCCACTATACAAATACACACAGGCCCCCTCTACTGCATTTCAGTCTCTGGCTCCCAGTCCGCCACTAGGTCCAGTAAAGAGACCAGTTATTTAAACTCTATGCTCTTCACTAAAAGGTTCCCGCTGATCCCAAAGGGTCAGCCATAGTACCAGATCAATATAAGTTAGGATCTTACCCAAAATACCACGCTGCCAACCAATCCTTTAGTAACTAAAACTAAAGATTTAATATAAAAAAAAAAAAACAAGCAGTAAGAGTATGGGTAGGGTTTTGTGGCCTGCCTTGTGCAGGAGGTCAGACTAGATGATCATATTGGTCCCTTCTGACCTATGAGTCTATGAGATGTTAAAGGATTAAAGCAATCAGATACATAGAAATGATTTGAAAGTCCATATACACCAGGTTTCTAGAAGAATTGTGGAGTTTGCAGGCTTGTATGGTCCCTCTGGTGTACATCCAGTACCTGGATGGGTCTCAGTCCTTCATTTCACAGCTTCAGTTCAGATGCAGATGGATTAATCCAGAGGTAGATAGTTGGCTGAAGACAAAATGGATTCCCAGGCCCCTGCCTTATATATTCTCTGGCCCTTGCCACGCTGCTTGTGGAATTTTACAGGAACAAAAATGGAGTCCAGAGTCACATGGGCCAGACCTGGTGACTCATCAGGTATATCTCTGGCTACTCCCCTTGGGCCCCCTGCACCTGGGAATTTCTTAATGGGCCATTAAGCAGGCTATTGTTCTGCAGCCATCCTGTCTAAGGCGTGGCCTAGAAACAGCCCAATTTGAAATACTGATATATCAAACCTATCCATAACTTCCCTCACACATGTAACACATGAACACAAACATTATAATCTTACTCAACACATTATAGCCTTTCTAACAGTACTTGACATGGCATATCTCACATGGATTACTATTTTTTTTGACATACTCATGTCAAATAACTCAATAAATGCCCCCCTCCACAATCCAGCCAGTGTGACACCTCCAACGTGAGATTGGTGTAGAAGGTAGTAATCAGAGCTCCTAAATACATCTCAAGGCCCCCTCAATCCAGTCAGCATGACGCCATCATCCAAAATTCTGAGGCAAAGCTGAATCAAACATTTTTATTTGGGAAAAAAGTTAGTTTTCCTGTATTTTTTCATTACTTGCCTCTTTTGTGCGTCTCTGCATTCAAAGTGTGTTCTTTTCAAGGTTTGTTCATCACAATTCTTTATATGTCAGATGGAGAATCCTGGGGGTGGGTCAAGTGGTTCCCAGTTCTTTACTCCCACACCTGGGTAATCCCTCTTATCCCACCTGGCATCAATCCTCATCGGGAGGCAGGAGTTAACCTCAGGAATAAACAATGCTCTCAGCGAGAATGCAATACTCTTAGCTAAGCCAGGCAAGCCCTCAGGGGTAATACCAGGAGGAAATCCTGGTGAGAAATCTAATATATAAATTCCCCTGCAATAATACAGTGACCCCCAGTTCCCCAACATCTAAATATAGAGATTAAGGCTCTCTGACTCAGTTAATAGTTCCAATAGCCTTTGCCCAACCACTCAACCCTGTGTTGGAGTCACTGATGCTAATGGGACCTGTGAACTTGTTGAATACTGGGTTCTAATTCCTGTTCCCTGGACAAGCCAAATCCTTTGCTGCTGGGGGGTTTGGACTTCCCAGCTAAATCCAGCTGTTCTTTGAAATTGGCTCAAACCCTCAGATGCAGTTTTCAGATGAGTCTAGCTGCTCTCAGTACCTGAACTCCCTGCACAGCTGCAGTGTCTTTTCTAGCATCTACCTACAGTGCAGCTGACTGGCCGAGGGTCATGCAGGGGACCACCAGCCAGTCCCCACTCTTGGTTTTGAAGTAACAACGGCCCATCCCCCACCTTCAATGAAACTCAAGTCAATTGCAACCAACTCCTTGTCTTTGTTTGGAAGGGACACTGCTCCACCTAATGACAGTCTGTTGGTCTGTCAGCCAATCTCCTTTGAGCATTCTCTTCCCAAAATAGAAGGCACTGTCCTGGCAGGCACTCTGTTGACGGTGCTCCCTGACTCTAACCAATCATAGCTTTTTGGGAGTGGACCTGTGCCTCTTCACATACTGGGTTGCAAATAAGTTGTGGCACATGTATCTAGAATTCAAGATGTGATGGAGAGACTACTGAGACTCATCACACTCTCAGATACTACCCCTTCCTACTTCTCCAGGTGGGCACCAATTACACTGCAAAGAACGACCTTGAGTGGATCACTGTGGACTATGTGGCTCTGGGAAGAAGGATAAAGGAGTTTGAGGCGCAAGTGGTATCCTCGTCCATACTCCCAGTTGAAGGAAAAGGCCTAGGTAGGGTCATCGCATTGTGGAATTAAATGCGTGGTTACGCAGGTGGTGTTAGAGAGAGGGCTTTGGATTCTTCGATTATGGGCTGTTGTTCCAAGAAGAAGGATTACTAGGAAGAGACGGGATTCACCTAATGAAGAGAAGGAAGAGTGTCTTCGCAGACAGGCTGGCTAACCTAGTGAGGAGGGCTTTAAACTAGGTTCGATGGGGGACGGAGACGTAAGCCAGAAGGTAAGTGTGGAAGTGGGACACCACAAGGAAGCAGAAAGAGGAGGGTGCAACAGGGGACACCTCCTGATTCATACTAAGAAAATAGGGCAATCGGCTACTTATCTCAAGTGCCTGTACACAAACGCAAGAAGCCTTTGGAAGGCCTGGCACAGTCAAGGAACTATGACATGATTGGAATAACTGAGACTTGGTGGAATAACTCACATGACTGGAACACTGTCATGGATGGGTATAACTATTCAGGAAGGACAGGCAGGGGCAAAAGGGTGGAGGAGTTGCACTGTATATGAGAGCACTATGATTACTCTGAGCTCCAGTGTGAAACTGGAGATACACCAATTGAGAGTCTCTGAGTTAAGCTTAGAAGCAAGAACAATAAGGGTGATGTTGTGGTGGGTGTCTGTTATAGACCACCAGACCAGAAGGGTGAGGTAGATAAGGCTTTCTTCAGTCAACTAGGGAAAGTTTCCAGTTCACAGGACCTGATTCTCATGGGGGACTTCAACCACCCTGACATCTGCTGGAAGAGCAATACAGCAGAGCACAAACAATCCAGGAAGTTTTTGGACTGTGTTGCGGATGACTTCCTGGTGCAAGTGCTGAAGCAACCAACTAGGGGCCGCGCTGCTCTTGACCTGCTGCTCACAAACAGGGAAGATTTGGTAGGGGAAGTAGAAGTGGGTGGCAACCTAGGCAGCAGTGACCATGAGATGGTTGAGTTCAGGATCCTGACGAAAGGAAGAAAGGAGAGCAGCAGGACATGGACCATGGACTTCAGAAAAGCAGATTTTGACTCCCTTAGGAAGCTGATGGGCAGAATCCCCTGGGAGACTAATATGAGGGGGAAAGGAATGCAAGAGGGCTGGCTGTATTTTAAAGAAACCTTATTGAGGGCACAGGAACAAACCATCCCGATGTGCAGAAAGAATGGCAAGTGTGATAGGTGACCAGCTTGGCTTAACAAAAAAGTCATTGGTGAGCTTAAACATAAAAACAAGCTTACAATAAGTGGAAGTTTGGTCAGATGACTAGAGAGGATTATAAAAATACTGCTCGAACATGCAGGAATGAAATCAGGAAGGCCAAAGCACAATTGGAGTTGCAGCTAGCAAGGGATGTGAAGGGGAACAAGAAGGGTTTCTACAGGTATGTTAGCAACAAGAGGAAGATTAGGGAAAGTGTAGGACCCTTACAGAATGGAGGAGGCAACCTAGTGACAGAGGATATGGAGAAAGCTGAGGTACTCAATGCCTTTTTTGCCTCTGTCTTCACTGACAAGGTCAGCTCTCAGACTACTGTACTGGGCGGCACAGAATGGGGAGGAGGTGAACGTCCTGCACTGCTGAAGGAACAGGTCCAGACTATTTAGAAAGACTGGACATACACAAGTCCATGGGGCCAGATGCAATGCACCCGAGGGTGCTGAGGGAGTTAGCTGATGTGATTTCAGAGCTATTGGCTATTATCTTTGAAAGCTCGTGGCAACTGGGGGAGGTCCCTGATGACTGGAAAAAAGCAAATATAGTGCCCATCTTCAAGAAAGGGAAGAAAGAGGATCCAGGGAACTATAGGCTGGTCAGCCTCACCTCAGTCCCTGTAAAAATCATGGAGCAGGTCCTGAAGGAATCCATTTTAAGGCACTTAGAAGAGAGGAAGGTGATCAGGAGCAGTCAACATGGATTCACCAAGGGCAAGTCATGCCTGACCAACCTGATTGCTTTCTATGAAGAGGTGACTGGTTCTGTGGATGAGGGGAAAGCGATGGACATTATATACCTTGACTTTAGGAAAGCTTTTGATACAGTCTCCCACAGTATTCTTATCAGCATGTTAAAAAAGTATGGGTTGGATGAATGGACTACAAAATGGATAGAGAACTGGCTAGATCAAAAGGCTCAATGAGTAGTGATCAATGGCTCCATGTCTAGCTGGCAGCCGGTCACAAGTGGAGTGCCCCAGGGGTTGGTCCTGGGGCCGGTTTTGTTCAACATCTTCATTAATGATCTGGAGGATGGGGTAGATTGCAAGTTCAGCAAGATCAGCAAGGTTTCAGATGACACTAAGCTAGGGGGAGTGGTAGATACCCATGAAGGGAGAGATAGGATACAGAAGGACCCAAACAAATAGGAGGATTGGGCCAAAAGAAATCTGAGGAGGTTCAACAAGGACAAGTGCAGAGTCCTCCACTTAGGATGGAAGAATCCCATGCCCGGCTACCAACTGGGGACCAACGGGCTAGGCAGCAGTTCTGTAGAAAAGGACCTGGGGCTTATGGTAGATAAGAAGCTGGATATGAGTCAGCAGTGTGCCCTGGTTGCCAAGAAGGCTCATGGCATATTGGGCTGCATTAGTAAAAGCATTGCCAGCAGATCGCAGGAAGTGATTATTCCCCTCTATTCGGCATTGGTAAGGCCACATTTGGAGTATTGTGTCCAGTTTTGGGCCCCCCACTACAGAAAGGATTTGGACAAGTTGGAGAGAGTCCAGCAGAGGGCAACAAAAATGATTAGGGGGCTGGAGCACAAGACTTATGAGGAGAGGCTGAAAGAACTAGGCCTGTTTAGTCTGCAAAAGAGAAGAATGGGGGGGGATTTGATAGCAGCCGTTAACTACCTGAAAGGGGCTTCAAAGGAGGATGGAGCTAGGCTGTTTTCAGTGGTGGCAGATGACAGAACAAGGAGTAATGTTCTCAAGTTGCAGTGGGGGAGGTCTATGTTGGACATTAGGAAAAAGTTTTTCACTAGGAGGGTGGTGAAGCATTGGAATGGGTTACCTAGGGAAGTGGTGGCATCTCCATCTTTAGAGGTTTTTAAGCTGTGGCTTGACAAAACCCTCGCCGGGATGATTTAGTTGAGGACAGTCCTGCTTTGAGCAGAGGTTTGGACTAGACCTCCTGAGGTCCCTTCCAACTCTAATATTCTATGAGTCTATGATTCTATGAGCAGAAAATAGTTTTAAATTATTGTAAAATATTGTAGTTTGTCGTGACCATTTCTATAACCAAAGATATTCTGTTCGTGGGGGTGAAAGACCACAGCCTTTACATAAGAGAATGTTGTATTGTTAGCACCTACATGGGAAAAGGTTTTAAGCTAATTAATAGGTATGCCATTATTTTGCAAGACTAAAAATACACTTTGATAATTGCTAGCATGATTTAAAGGTCTATGTTTGTTATCTGTGCCTATAGTTTTGTTCTGATCACTGTGGAGATTAGATATGGACTGAACAAGGTTAGAAAAATTCTGGTATATGATGAGCAATGGACTTTATGTAAATGGAACTTGCATGAAAAGTTGCATTCTTTTGTACTGGGCCGTTTCATGACCCAGAAATTGTTTTCTTGTGAAATTCCTATGAAACAGAAATATTCACACATACAAAAATGTGAAATTTGAACTTATTTTCACCTGACTGTAATTTAGAATTTCAAAGATGATGTAGTTTTTTGCTCAAACATTCAAATGTGCATGGTTTTAGACTTGTCCATTTATTCTTGGATACATGCAATCAACTATAAACTATGGACAACAATTAGAATGCAAATACTGAAATTCTACCAAATCCACCAGATCCTTAAAGTTTGAACTCCCCCACTTCCTTGCATCCCCATTCAACTACTCACCCATCTCTTTATTCCATACACCTGCCCAAGAAAACAGGATAAAATACTCATCT
>ML675601.1:102862863-103144114 GCA_007922155.1 Mesoclemmys tuberculata | reverse complement strand
ACAAGGGACTCCATAGGAACAATCTCTGACAGTAATCGGCACCAGATGCTTCACAGGAAGGTTCAGGAAACCCCCTGGTAAGCAGATATGGAATAGTTGGCTCCACCAAGGTACTATCCTAACTTTAATAGAGATCAGCTTAAAGCCAGAACCATGAGATTTTTATAGTCCTTCCAAAGTTTTTCATTATTATCAACTATTATTATTCTGGATTTCTTATCCATAAGAATGTCCAATCTCTTTCACCTATTTTTCAGTGTGTGAAACTTTCACAGTACGACATTGGTAGCTCAAGATAATTGAGTTCCATTCCATTCTCTGCTACAGTAATAGCTACTTTGTACTTACATAACATTTTAACGAACAGTTTTAGTTATGCCTTACAACAATCCTTTGAGATGAATGAATATCAGAATCTTCGTTGTACAGCCACTGGGGGACTTTTTGCATAATGTTAATTTTCCACAATGAAGCATGCAAAGAAATTGAAACAGCAATTATTCTAAAGAAAACTCATGAGTTTTCAGCTTGAAATGAAAGTATTGGTATGTACCTCTGACCTCTATATTTTGCACTTTTATAGCTTTTTGAAAACATTATTTTAGCAACAGTATCAACAGTCAATCCAGTAGGCTTTACCCAGTCTTGTAAACAAACACAATGTTGATCTTGTTAAACTAACTGGCTTTGTCTTCTACAAAGTATCAGATCCATCAATTCCTTCAGCGTCTAGAGTGCTTTTAAAGTTGAATATATTGAATGCTGAAGGAATGTCAGGAGATACATAGCCACACGAGAGCTAGTTTGCAAGCTGTACAGAATAGTATATGCAATATGTTAATTTCTTGTTGCTTCCCTTCTGCCTGAACTCTCAAAGATCTGGCTGATTTTGGGGTAATTTTTCTGATTATATTAAAAGGCAAGGCTCATGGACTCACTTGTAGCTTTGTAATATACTTTGAGAAAAGGGCAATGCACAGCTGTACTGCCTTAGGACCAGAACAAAATAACCTCTATTTAGGCAGTCACAATCTGAGCAGGGCTGAATGGGGGAGGGCACATTGTCCCCTCTGTGGTTGTAAAGGCTGTAACCATCCAGCCCCAGATGGTTAAGCTACTCATTCCATTTTAAATAAGGTTAGTGAAAACAGGAGGCAAAAATTAATCTATTGAGTTGGCTTCAGTGTAGTATCATCTCTTGTGGAGATCTAGCCTGCTACAGCTTTTTATCCTTTTTCAAAAAAGTGATCAGAAGCACAGTAGGCTGATAGTGACTCAGCTGTAGCTTCCTTGACACGTTGGTAGATGAGACAAGCAAAATTCAACAAATTTGCTATAGATTAGAGAAGAGGTGACATACCCTTGGGTAATCCAGTTACCAGTCAGGGTTTAGTCAATGAAGCTAATGAGAGACTATCCAAAGCCACTAACAATGATTCCAGTCCATTTACAATCTATATACTTCTGAAAAACTCACTAGAATTTTGCCTTATTCACTCTCCTCAACCCTGAACTATTGGTTTAATCTTCCAGGTGAATTCCAAGCCCTGGCTCTGTGGTGTGACTAATTATAATAAAAAAATAATATGTAATCCCTGTGGGCTAGAATCATCCCGTTATGCCTGTCACATCAGTGGGGTTATAACCAAGGAAAGAATTGGCCCTAACTGTTCATATCTTGTTTGCATAATGTATATCACCATATACGAGGGCCAGATTCTGAGTTCGTGTAAATGGTGGGGCATTTACATGCCAGTAAATTGGTGAATTTATAAACCAAAAGGACAGAAAGGTGCTTTATATCAGAAAAAGCAAGCAGCAAGAAGGGCATAACAACTTGCCACATACCATATCAGGGCTTACTTTATACTGCAACTTCTTACATTTATAGAATACATGGGCTTACAGTAGGGTTACAATGTGTAATTTTTGGGAGGAGGCAGTGGAAAAAGAAAGTTAGGAAAAGGGAAGGGTTGAAAAAAGCATGAAAGAAGGAAACCGAAAAATATAAATGCGGAGACATGGGCAACAATAAGTTTTGCAGAGCTTTGCCAGACAAGAACTAGCACCTGAAACAGAACATGATGCTGGGTCACCAGCAAAGTGATCTGAGAAGATCAGTCACATGGGAAAGGAATATTATTTGGGCAGGTGTGTTTTGGGTGGGTGGGGAAGGGTGGGACAAGTGAAAGGCAGACAGGTCAGAGGGGAGGAGAATGCAAACGTTAAGGCCAGAGATAACTAAGGTTTGGGTGATTGTTTCGGCAGCAGGCATGGAAAGAGATAGGAGAATAGTGCATGGAGGTGCTGGAGAAGAAATAGGTTTTAGTGACGGGTTGGATGTGACAAGCTGGAGAAAAAGGAGTAAAAACTTAGGTGATGGGGAGGACAGTAGAGGTGCTCCATTTCTCCCTGTCCCCACTATGTACCTGTGTAAGTCAGGCAGAATTTAGCTCTTGCTAACCATACAGAAAGTCAAGGAATATTGGACAATCAAGAAAAACTATTCACATTCCTGTATGTTTACAGATATTCAGTATATAATTGGGGTAGGAGCCAGGGAACTAAGGCCCTGCTCCTGCTCCCATTGAAGTCAATGGTAGAACTCCTATTGACATCTGTGGTATAGGATAATGCTGGGAGAAGTTCACACAGCAGGGGCGATGTGGTGGTTAAGCAAAAGATTCCACCCCCCCACCTTGATCTGCAGTTAATGTAACAGAAAACAAGTGCAGGAGACAGCCACATGGGCAGAGCGTTTCTGTGAAACAACACACAGGATGTTTTGGGCTGAGTAATAGCTGCATGAATGAATCAGTTTGGCAGCTGCCAGACCTCCCCCACTCAGTTGTGACTCTGCTCTGCTCTAAAAGCTGAAGTCACAAGGAAGGTGTGCTGGCTGCTAGTCATTTCAAAGAAATCCAACACTTCCAGTTGCCTGTCTGTGGTCCCACTCACTGGGCTGTAGCAGCCAAATCCACACCAATCCCAAATTAATACCTACATCAGCACTACAGTGTTTCCCTGACATTACCAGAGGAAAGAGGAGGATTATTTGTATTTCTACTTCTTCAGATAGGTTTTTCATCTTTGTTTTAACAGCCTCTCCTCTCCTTAACCCAGCTGACATTTCCCCTGTTCCCCAGTTTGACCATTACTTGTCTAGCATCTTTGAAATACATATTTGAATAAGGGACTCGAAGGGCAGCGCCAGGCTTTCAGGGCCAAATTCTTTGCTGCTGCCATTCCACTGAATTTGTTATTTTATCAGAGAATTTGGCACTCAGTATGAACATACAATAACCATGGACAACAGCACTAAGAATTGCCATGTTGGGCCTTAACTGTCTTTGTGACTATAATTTTCTTGGAGCAACCTCTTGGAAACTGGGCATTAGTTCAGCGACTTCTACCTGAAATGAAACCTAGGCATCGTAATGGACACAATCTAGAAGCCATAATCTGAAATTTGAGAGCTGGTACCATGAGATGACCCATTTACTGTATGTCTACCTACATTTAGGATCCTAGGGAGCAACTGATTAGAGCTAGCACAGCTTGCACTAGTGCTCTAAAACTGGCTGTGCAGACAGCTTTTTGACCCTGCAGCATGATCTCAGACTCTGAAGGCTAGGAATGGGGTTGGGCTTCAAACCCCATTCTCCAGTTTCAGCCACAACTTCAAAGCACTGCTTACACAGCTCTTTTTAGAGTGCTACCGTGAGCCCCGCTAGCCAGAGTCTGTTGACCTGGGTTGGGAGTCTCACTCCTACAGGCTCCAAAATGTTAGTAGACATACACAACTAGAAAAGTCTAAGGGTATCTCCTGCAGTCATAGCATATCACAGTGTTTTACTGGTTCTGAAAATCTGGTCAGTAGTTTGATGGAAGACCTCCCAACAGAGCTGTAATCTAGGTGCAATTTTACCAAAAGAGAACCTTTGGCTTTGCTCACTTTACCTGTGTATGTTTTCAGTTATGGAGAACAGGCCTGAAACCTTCTCGGCTTGGGCTCACCCAAAGTTAAACTTCTTTGGAAAGTTTAAGTCATATCCCTTCCATTGTTTTTCAGTCACACGCAAGTGACCAGATATGTCTTTCCCACTGTGAAATTTTTTAGCCACATTTTAAAAAAAGTGCTACAGGGGAAAAAAATCATGAAAACTTGAGATATGGCATGGGCACAAGTCAAAGGCTGCAATCCTATGAACACTTACATACATGCTTAATGTTAAGTATATGAGTGTTCTGCTGAAGTCCACTGGGTCAACCAGTGCAGAGTAGCTTTCACGTTCAGGATGTTAATACATGGTGTGTTCCAGGCACTTTAAGTCGTTGCTCATCATATCAAGGTTCTTTGGTAGAAGTTCTTTAATTTACGCTGTCTGTCTGCTTTTTTTTTTCTGTACATGTGAGCTTTTAACCAATATGCTGAAAGCCACAAGGAATCAGTCATTGTGAGTGTTTCATAAAAAGGATCCAGTTTCCCTAGCAACAGGAAATACATGAATTATCTCAATACACATCCAGCCAAGAAGCAAGTCTCAAATGGTTTGGGGAAATCTAGAAAACTCTGAAAAAGAAGGGATGTATTTTCCCAAAATCACTGGTTTGTACCCACCAAATCAAACTCTGCTTTGTCAGCCTGAAGTGAAGTTTAACAGTGCTACTCTGATCTATGTTTATATATTTTAAAACACACCTATTGGGCTTGAGTGTTCAGTGCCTTACTCCTGGAGT
Source organism: Mesoclemmys tuberculata (assembly GCA_007922155.1). Taxonomy (NCBI): domain Eukaryota; kingdom Metazoa; phylum Chordata; order Testudines; family Chelidae; genus Mesoclemmys; species Mesoclemmys tuberculata. The sequence continues at coordinate 103,139,374 of ML675601.1, read as the reverse complement.
GGTTATTTAAACCTGTGAATAGTAGATGTAAAATATCATAGGAGATCAGAATGGTAGCATTTCGCACCCACATTTCCCATGTTTTTCACATGAGTAAATGATTACACCAGGTGCCAGGTAGTGGCAAACAGACTCACTGTATATATGAAACTTTTCTGTGAGAATTTGTTTTCATATGTCTCACAAGGGCAGGAGAAACAGGCCTTGTCTATGCTGAGAATTAGCCTCAGCAATCGATGGCTAGTAGAGCTGGTCAAAGTGTCCTGTTTTTAACAGACTTGTAATTGAAAATTCAGTCTTTAGCAGGAGGAAAAAGGTCATTGAAAAACCTCAGGGTTTTCAACTGGCTATAAATCTGTTCAAAATAGCTTGACAATTGAAAAATGTTGCTATTTTTATTTTTTAAATTATGAAATGTAAAAATTTAAAAAAATTCCCGTGAATTATTTATTGTCTTTTAAACCAGCTCTAACGACCCACCATCCTCCTGGTGCAAAGATCATATGTGGGTGAGGAAAGCTGTGGTTTGCACTGGTGGAGTTCACCCCTGTGTATACTCAGAGTAAACTCCGTTGGTGCAAATTACAGATATCCTTGCCTGTCCTTGGGCTCTGCATTGTTGTAGCCACATCATTGATAGCTAGCCACTGCTTGGCTGGAATCAGGACATATTTCCAATATAGATAAAGCTATCATCATTCCTCTTTAGTTCTCTTTAGTTATTCAGGCTTTTGACAGGATTGGCAAATTTCACCCCGTCTGAATAAACTGGAAAATGCATTTCAAGTTACACTTTAAATCACAGTTGGCATGTCTCATCCTATGACTGGTATCAACCATTACATAGAATACTGCAGCTCTCTGTCAGTATTTGAACTGAGCAAATAACTAATTTTTCAATTTGCTGGCGGTTGCAAAAAATCAAAAGTATTCTCTGCCAGCCTCTTGAAACAAACATGGAAATACATTATATAGGTTTAGCACTGTTGACACATTTTTGCACATACAATTTGTTTACATTTACTATAAAGTTAGCAACCTTCTTACTTTGATAAAAGGTTGCCAAACTGAATATACTGAGAAATGCTGGACTAGTGGATCTACAGGAGTAGATATACAACCACAAAGAAGACAGTCAATCAATGATAAATGGCAATTTTCCTAAGACCCGCATTCTGTGCACTGTATCATGCAAACAGATTTCTGCATCTCTGCAGGTAGCATTATAGTTAATCAGACTCCATGAAGGCATAGTGGTCTAGCCTCATGGAACAATCTACAGTATCAGGCCGTAGAAATTATAGGTTCAAAAGCCTATTGAGTCATTTAGACTATACTCTTTTCACCTGCAATATATTGTTTCTCAATAATATATTGTTATTAGGTGGTTTAAATGCTATTGAAACTGGGTGAAGCAACTGTCCTTCATGTGGAATAAATGTTAAGAAAATATAATCAAATCACGGGCCTATGTCACGGTATACGTGATTCCACTCAGGAATTTGAACTATGTGGGCAGATGACTTTTGCTGAGTATTGTTGGTGGAGGAGTGTCTGTCTGTTAGAAAAGCAGCAAAAAAAAAAACCGGAAAAAAAAAAACCCCAAGCCAAACAAAAGCCACACATCAGAGAAAAAGCAATAAGGAAACTCCAGACACAGCCTTGAGTGTGTAGTCCCGAGAAGCCTGCAGAGTTCTTGGACTGAGTGCTGGCTTTGAGGCAGTTGGAGTTGAGAGCAAAGAAAATATCTCCTGTCTGAGTCTTGATTTAGGGGAACAGGAATTCGTATATTCTTCGTAAATTGAAGGAAAGATACCCAACTCCATCAACCTCACCTACCAGAAACAACCCGTAGGACCCTGAACTTTGATTAGTCACTTGTGTCAAAAGGGGTAACAATATTTTCTAGTGCCGTGTCTAGTTTCAAAGACTTATTTACAGAATCCCAGTAAATAAATACTCATCTTTGTCAGTTTTTTCTTGTAAGTCATTGGCTCCAGCCTATTCATCAGTTTGTTGCATTTCTTTGAACTCACTCCAGTTTTTCCAACACCTTTCTGCTAACAAGGACAAATTGGGTGCACAATTTAAAGCTGACCAGTTTTATTTATTTAGATATATATTTGAGATTTTAAACCAGAAGGACAGATAGTTCTAGAGAACTCATTTACACGAGGGTCTGGGTCATGAGGTAAAAAAATGCCAAAGATACAAAAAGCAAAAGTAATACAAACATAATCAAAATTATGTACAATGTCAAAAGTAAATCAAAGATTTAAATAAGTCCAAACTATATTTAACCTTTAAAATAACATAACACTGTACCTGAAAACAGATATATTGGATAATGTATGATAGCTGTAGTTAATTTATACTGATCGCTCACAGTATGACAATAAATGCACAAGGTAGAGATTGTGACCAACGTAAGAAAAATGTTACTTTCCAGAGTTATCTAGTCTCCCAGAGAGAAGGCAGGGTTGTCTACTAGATGGAGTGTAGCAGTTTAGTCCATTCTATTTTACACTCAGTTTATGATGTAGGGCAGGGGTTCCCAAACGTGTGCTCCTGGTGGTACATGAGACACCTCTGCGGGTACATGGGAGAAATTGTGTAAAGGTAGATTTTATTTATTTATTTTATTGATTGCATTTTCATAATATGTTACTCGGACAAAGAATTAAAACTGTGGGAATTTGCTATATAAAATATGGTAGTTAATTTACTTCAAGATGTACCAATGAAAACACAGATATACAAAGACACTAATGTACACAGCCCTTCCCTCCAATCACCGTACAACATGGGTTCAGTTGCCCAGGAACTGTCCAGTGTAACTGAGCTCAGAACTTAGTCAAGGTTGTTGTTTTTTTTTTATTGTATACATCACACTATAACTATATCTGTACGTAACAGTGAAATATGGACAGATTGCTAAAGACAGGTAGTGTTAATAAGAACACACAAAGTACCAATGATGAGAAGGATAGGGGTAGATAGGCAGCTGGTAGATCTTGAAGAGGATACACAATAAGAAAAGCTTGGGAACCTCTGATGTAGGACAAGTCATGTCACTTATCCATATCTGTTTCTCCATCTGTAATACTTGAAGAATAATCCCTAATTATTATCTCACACGGGCTTTGTCACAATTATTTTTGTTCATATAAAGCTTCAAACATGGGGCTATGTATGTGAGAGGTGCTGTATTCTTGTGGATTGGCTACCAGCCTGGGAGCTAAGAGAACTGAGTCTGTTCTCAGCTGTACCAGTGACCTTGTGGAAAATCATTTCACCTCTATATCTCTTCCTACCAGTGTCTGCCTTGTCTATAGATATTGTAAATGCTCTGTGGCAAGAATAATTCTTCCTGTGTGTTTGTACAGTGCCTAGCACAATGAAGCCCTGATTTCAGTGAGGCCTTTATGTATTGCAATATTATAAAGAAGAAACTTAAGTACTGTATCCAAGGCCATGGAGAAACTGATAGCATTCATTATCTCTACAACATTATCTTCCTTTTTGGGGTGTAATGATATTTGATTAATCTCACGTTAAGATTCAAAATGTGTCCTTTGCTCTATTGCCAGAGAATAGGTACTGACACCAAATGAAGTCAATGAAGTACTGCTACCATCTATCTGATCATCAGAGAATAGAGCACATATCATGAATAGATTGTTCTGAGGCGCTATCCTGGCATTTACTTTAAATGTACTTTCTTTGAAATATACTAGTTCCTATGCATTACTCCCTGACAGAAGCAGACTTTTGGTGATGAATATCATGTACATTTCAGACTACAGAAAACTTACACCAATATATGGTATAAAGAAAATAAAACCTTTATATCCAAGTTACATTCAAATGCATGTTTAGCCAAGCTCTGTGCAGAAGTTTGAACCTGTACAATAATTATATAATTTTTTTTTCAATCTTGTATTTCTATAGTCTGTGAGATTAGTTACATGCTTAAAATTACATGTGTATAAGTGCTTTGCTGAAGTGGGGTCCTAACAAGGACCTATCATTTATCACTGAGAGGCAGCCACCTATGACCTAGACCACAGAAAGTGTTTAATAGGCACAGCAAAAATATTCAATGGCTTATAACAAAAAGTAAAAGAATCTCATCCAACTGAAAATATATGGGAAATTTATGTGGGCAGAATGTAATTTCCTGAACTAGAACTGGGACAAGAAAGCACAGCTAATAATCCTGTAACAAATGGCCTGGAATATTTAATGACCGGTACTAAGTTTCTTTAAGTCCCTGTCACAGAGATAGGCACTTCTCTCTGCTAGTGATTCACAACTGCTGGAATCAGGTGGCTTAGGCACCTGTCTTGCTGTTTGTGAGGATGAGTGAGAGACCTGCCTGGTTCCACACAACATATGAGGGGGGAAAGGAGGTATTGCCACAGGTAAATCTGTGGTTACAGCACTTACCTAGGGATGTAGGAGACTGAGGTTCAATTCTCTCTTCAGGCAGCTGGCAGGGGAAAAAAAATTTGAAGAGGGTCTCCCACCTCTCAGAGTGTTCCATCTGTAGGATGTTCTGAGGTGGGGCTTCCTCAGTCTCTCCCATTGAAGCTGTTCCACTGTGAATGAATAGTCATTGGAACTGGATCTGGGTCATTCATCTCCAGTTGAGTGCTACAAGCATTGGACTATAGTCACTTTCACGCTCTCTCTGGCCATTTAATTAAATGACTATTTAATTATTTATGGAATCTCTGTGGCAGATTCCCTGTCCCAGCTTTTGTCCACAGAAACCCTCTTCCACAGTTTTATAATGAGAGAGGGGACAGTTTGATCCTATAAGAGGGACAGATTCTAACAGGCCCTTATGTGGGTGCACAGGTGTTGGGGGAAGCCTACAAGGAGAGTTCTGCGCTTAGATTCCCAGAGCTCAGGAGTACGGGACCGATTCTGTGCCCCAAGGTGCAGGGATGGGAGACACCATTGCCTTGGGTCTCCCTGCATAGCTCCTGGAGTGAGCTGGCACACAGGGGAAGAGGGTGGGAGTATGCCTCTCTCTTGATGCAGCATAGCAGCAAGTGTGCAGCTCTATATTCCAAGGAGTCCTGGTTGGAATTCCGCCATGTGGTTCTACTGCTTAAATGCAGGGTTATTCCTAAATGGCATGACTGAGGCCTATGTACTTAGATTGGGTCCCATATCAAATGGATTGTGCATTTGCAAATAAATCAGCAGTGAATTGCTAACTGAACTCAGACCACTGATAATTTGTCTTTATCACAGGGTTTAGAGACATTACTTCATGGCTTTCAAATTGTATTTATTTCTTTTGTCCTGGGCTTTGGGGCCCTATTTTGCATGTATTTACAACATAATGTCCTTCAGTAGACACATGGAGAACTAGAGATTTATGCCCATAATCCCTTTCTTACTTCCAACTGTGTACCTGTGAGAAATAAGAAAAACACAAGCAAACCAAAAGGCTGTGGTTAAATGTGAACGGCTATCCATAAATGGTGCCAAGGATCGAGATGGGTAATCTGGGTACAAAGGTCTGTTGCTCCTGGTGTTCATTCCAAATGTCATTTCTTCATTTGCTTTACTTTATTAAATGGTGTTTGAAATGCTTATTTTCCTTTCAGACAAGGATGACATCTGAGACCTGAGAGAGACTCTGAAAGCTTAGAAAGTGGAGTCTTAATACTAAGCAATTAGAAATTGGAAGGCAAGAAAAGGAACAGGGAAATAGAGGGAACCGATAGACAAAGCTCTGGGAGCATACAGGTAGAGTTTGAACAAGAGAGATACACCATAGGAGATGAGGGGTGGTCAGTCCTGTGGATGTGGCCATCAGGCACTGCTGAGAGTCTGTTTTTATTTGTATTCAATTTTTGTGATATGAACAGTTTGTTTTTTTTAAACAACAAAAACTCTTGCTAGAAGCTATAACTTTCCAGTACTGAAAAATGTGTATTTCAGCAGCTAACAAATTTCTTTGGCAAACCAACTTTCTGAAACAGTTTAGAGAATTGTTGAAGAGTAACTATTTCCAGCCCTTGATCCATATCCTCTACTTTTCAGCAACTTTGTTACATAGGACACAGAGGTCTATGTAACTCCAGGCTTGCTGGCCCCTCCAGAAGTTATACCCAGTGGTAGGGTAATGGAATTAAGGGGTAGGAAATGGTGGCATTTTCCTCAGAGATTGGTCTGTGATCAACCCAGGGGGTTTACCTCCTTGTGGGACCTGTCAGACCTGACAGATTCCCCTCAGAGCCAGTTAGCTTCAGGGAGTCAGTGGGAGACCAGGGCCAACCATGTGCCCATGGTGCCCTTGCCTCCATTCAGTAAGAAAATGGTTCCAGTGGAGCTTTGTCAGGGTTTCTACAGCTGGCAGCTGCCCTGGTGACCCCATTAAAGAAGAAATCCCAGGACAGAGGGGCCCAGTGACATAATACAGCAGAAGCTTGTGTTATCCTTCTCCCCTGACTTTTCTTATCAACCATTTCCAAAGACATCGCTCTCTGCTGCCATACAACAGATAGCTCTTGGAGTGCTGGAGAGGGACATTTGATAGCAGATGTTTGCCCTGGTTGCCTATTGGCCTACCCACTGAACAGGGAATTGAACCTCACTCTTCTACATCCCTAGGTAAGTGCTATAACCACAGATTTACCTGTGGCAGCACCTCCTTTCCTCCCCCCATATTTTGTGTGGAGCCAGGCAGGTCTCTCACTCATTCTCAAAAGCAGCAAGACAGATGCCTAAGCCATCTGATTCCAGCAGGTGTGAATCACTAGCAGAGAGAAGTGCCTATCTCTGTGAGAGGGACTCAGAAAAACCTAGTACCGGTCATTAAATATTCCAGGCCATTCCAGTGCTTCATCACTCTCCTAGAGAAAAATCTTTTCCTAATGTCCAACTTAGACCTCCCCCACTGCAACTTGAGACCGTTGCTCCTTGTTCTGTCATCTACTACCATTGAGAACAGCCTAGCTCCAGCCTCCCTGGAACCCCCTTTCAGATAGTTAAAGGATGCTATCAAATCCCCCTCATTCTTTTCTTCTGCAGACTAAACAGGCCTAGTTCTTTCAGTCTCTCTTCATAAGTCTTGTGCTCCAGTCCCCTAATAATTTTTGTTGCCCTCCGCTGGACTCTCTCCAACTTGTCCACATCCTTTTTGTAGTGGGGGGCCCAAAACTGGACACAATACTCCAAATGCGGCCTCACCAATGCCGAATAGAGGGGAATAATCAGTTCCCGCAATCTGCTGGCAATGTTCCTACTAATGCAGCCCAATATGCCATTAGCCTTCCTGGCAACCAGGGCACACTGCTGACTCATGTCCAGCTTCTTATCCACTGTACTCCCAGGTCCCCTTTCTGTAGCTGTGCATGGGATTCTTCCGTCCTAAATGCAGGACTCTGCACTTGTCCTTGTTGAACCTCATCAGATTTCTTTTGGCCCAATCCTCCAGTTTATTTAGGTCCTTCTGTAGCCTAGCCCTACCTTCCAGGAATGCTCAGTCAGGCTAAAGCCACCAGCCGTCACCTGTCTGCGGGCAGGGACCTTTGTCCTACTCCCTTCTGACCAGAGGGTTTTATGGCTGCAGAGTACCCTGCTTTTATTCTGATATCCCTATCAAGCCAGTCTACCTAAAGGACAGTACCTGTGCTTTGCGTTCTCTGAGGGCTATGAACAGTGTATCGCCAGACATTACAAGTTACCACACAGATTTTTTCTAATCAAGCACCTTGATTCTTATGGAAAATACATTACAGGGAAAACATAATAAAAACAACAACAAATTAGATTTAAACATACCAGAAGTTACCCATCAGTCTTATGGGGTCCTTGTCAGCCAAAGTCTTTCTAATCCTTCAGCAAGGGTTGCGGCCTTTCTTTGACAGAAGGATCTGTTCGTTTGCTAGATCAGAAGGAAGGCCTGAAGTCAGTTTAAACTCAGCCTGTTTATATCAAAAGTCCTTTTTTTGTCGGTTGGTCTCTGGAAAACCCAGTTTGAACCAGTACACGCAACCATCCCAGGGGGTAGTACGTCTCTTGTGATGGTTACAACCTGAGTGATTTGCTTAAATCACCTTCCATTATTTTTAGTTTCTGGATTTGTGATAAGCTTCCCTCATGGAGTTCAATACAATGCCTGGCCTGCTAAACCACTTATAAACTAATATAATATGGTCCCCATGGAGTTGCATGGGGTTGCAATATCTGTCTGTAACAAGGCGCCATGGCCTGCCTTGGAGCCTGGACCCAAGGAGGGGTTGCGACATCCCGACTGGAAAGAACCAGGCCCTGCAGGCGAAGCCACCTGGAAGCAGAAGAGCGGAGCCAGTACTGGGGAGAGAAATATAAAAGGCTGGCCCAGCAGCTCAGTCAGGGGGGAGCTGCGGTAGAGGCAGATGTGTCTCTCCAGAGGCTGCGGTCTGGGCCTGAACCAGGTCCTGTGGCTGTTTGGGACAACTGCCCCATTGACTGGAGCCTTCAGAACCTGCCTGGGCCGCCGAACCCTAGTGACTGGACAGGGCCGCAGGACCATAGTGACTGGATAGGGCCACTAGCAACTGGGAGAGGATACCCGAGACCACTGAGTGGGAGAAACCCGCTGAGGCTGGCCCTGATCTCGAGGAGCTGCCTGACGTTGGGGACCCTGAGGAGTGGACTGAACTTCATATACTGGAGGAACCCCTGGGCTCCTGGAATCTGGAGGAGCTGCCTGGAGGAGCTGCCTTCCACGGACAACCCTGAGGAGTTTCCAGACCTGCAGCCGGTCGACAGTGAGGGACTCGTAGGACTCCCGCTCGCCATCTACCCCAGTGACCCAGAGGGAGACAACTGGATGCAGGTACCCGGGGACTAAGTGGGAGGAAGTAGCCAACTAGAAAGCCAACTAGAAAGTGGCTGAGTCCGTGGCCAAACCATTAGTGTGTTGTGGCTGGATCTTCGCTGACTCAGTGGCAAAACACTTTGGCACTGATAGGACCCTGGGCTGGGACACAGTGGAGTCGGGTGGGCCTGTGACCCCTCCCCACTTCCCTAGCCACCCCGGGAGTGCTTTGCTTCTTCTGCGCTGCTGGCCAGAGGACACCGAGCTTTGCCAGACCCACCTCACTGTAAGGCTGGGGGCTATAGACCACAGTACCTGCCCCGCCCACTTGAGGGCCAGAGGCTATTGACTAATTCACCAGCCCTGCCTGGCTTGAGGGCAGGGGTCTGTAAACTGTGTTCCTTGCCTGCCCGCCTGAGGGTTGAGTGCAACAGACTGCTTACTAGCCCTGCCCGGTTTGAGGGCCAGAGGCTGTCGAATGAGTGTCCTTGCCAGCCCTGCTTGACAGCTGGGGGCTAAAGACTACTTTGCCTGCCCCACCCTGCCTGAAGGCTGGGGGAAATAGACTGCTTGCTCAGTCTGCCTGTTGGAAGGTGGGGGTCAAGGACACCTTACCAACCTTGCCCTATGTGAGGGCCAAAGGGCAACAGACTGTCAGGCAGGCCCGCCCCGCTTGGGGGCCAGGGCTACAGACTCATAAGACAAGAGCTTATTCCCCTAGACAAAGGCACTGTGGCCTTCCTCAGAGACTGGGCCCAAGGAAGGGTCATGATGTCCCCGGCTGGATCATGCCACCAGTCTACACAGTCACAGTAGAACCTCCTGGATTTTGTCAAGGAGGTTCTATAATGCCTAATGTTAGGAGGTGGGATATTAGAAAAGACTGATAGCCACTCGGTATTTGTTCATCTCATAGTCCCTGTTATTATTTTATTGTTTGATTCAACTGCACAACATTTAGGTTTGTGTGGGGAGAGTTTACCCAAACAGGAGCACAGTGTTCTCCAACGGAGTAGCAAAGAGCTAGTGCTGAGGTGTGCACTGTTTGCACATTAGCTTCCCAAGTTGCACACACTAGCTTATTTAAGAGGCAATTTCTGCTCTTAATCTTTGGAGTTACCTTGGTGTGTTACCCAGGGTTCTGCCAACCCAAAGTTCATGGTAACTTTACTTTGTGTGAGATTGTGTCAGGAAACAACTGGAGACACGGCTATCCAGCTGATAGATGGACTGGTAGAAACAGTATAACACAAACATGTTCTTACTTTAAAGCTATACTTTTACTTCGGCTAAAGCACTTACGCACATCCACAACAGGTTAGTAAAACACCCCAACTCTCAACCCTTAATAATTACTGACTTCTGGAACGGCTTTTGAGTGGAAAAAGCGACAGCTTTCCGATTGGCCTGATCTTCCAGCTGCTGTTGGAGGATCCAGAAGCTGTGTTCAAGGCGGGATCCCAAAGAGTCCAAACCATTCCCCCTTCCCTCCCATTTATCCTTGTTAGTAGACAATAACACATCAAGAAAGAGAGGAAGAAAATTCAAAAGCTCGACTTAAAGTCGCCAGAGTACTTAATTAACTAGATATGTTCCTACAGATCTGCATAGCTTGAGGCCCAGACAAACATCTCCCAGCTGGCATGCCTAAATAAGCTTATTGGTCTTTTCCTGAAACACAGATCTCAGCACATCCAGCATAGCATCAGGAAGGAGGTGCAGGGCCAGGCAAAGATTGAGCAAGAGGCTCCTCTCCTGACTTGCTCATGCCAAGGCTGCACAGGCCTGCAGAAAGACCTACGAAGTTTGGCTGTTGTTAGTACACTATCAAATGGTCCCTGGCTCTTTACTGGTCTATCAAAATATCCCCATACAGGTGAGGTGGTTCTTACAGATATGTGTGCAAGCTAAATTTATTCCTAGATACAACAGTTTTTGGTCATGTGCCAGTGATTCTCCATTCAAGAAGATGTTGAGTTCTTGTGAAGTGTTAGTGTGACTGAAAACAAAGCATAATGGCACTGTATTTGACACATTGGACTTACCTTCTTTCCTTGCAACAGCCACTGATAGCTAGCCACTGATAGCTTGGTTCAGGTTGTCCTCAATCTTTTCGCTGTCTCTGTCTCTAGGGGCTAGGAAGATGGCACCTGCAGATTTAAATGGCCTTGACATAGTTGGAGGCAGACCATTTATAAATATATGAAAAAAGTTGGGGCAAAAACAGATCCCTGAGGAAGTTTGTTCTTCTGGATCCTCCATGTGCTGAGATTATTTCTTAGCCTTACTTAGAATTGTCTGTTTCACAGCATCACTTACCCAGCCATAACAAACCACAGAGGTCACATCTTTGAGATCTTGACCAGCAGGCAAGTTTACCAGATGCTAGCACATGCTGCTGTCAAGTAAAGAAAAACATTCCCTGTGTTGTCCTTCCATTGAACCTCGTACTCTTTAAGGCATGTAACCTCAACTATCTCCATTAGGTTAATGTTTTCAGATGAAAAGGAATCCAGGTCACTACAAATGTATCCGTGATTGTGCATGCATGTGTGTTTGTACAATGTACAAGATTATTTATAGGCATTCTAAAAGGACTTTTTATTCCAGGCTTTTTGCCTTTCACATAGTTAATTTTCTTGAAAAAAGCTAAACAATCTCCCTGACAACAAAGTGCAAAAGGTTGGACTCTTATATCTAAAATTAGAATATCATTTCAGCACAGCTGAAATTGAGATTATTTGAAAAATTATTGCCATAAGGGCTCATGGATTTTCAAAGAATCATTTTCTTACAGAAAGGCTTGCACAATGTTTTCTTTCATTGTTTCAATCTATGCAATTTCTATGACTCTGAATATGTTTTCAAAATTATTAGGCCCTGATCCTGTAATAAATTCTATGCAAACAGACCCATTGGTATAAGTGGAGCTTTGAGCAGAGGTGTTTGCATGGCATTGCTTCCAGGATTGTGGCATGAATGAGCACTCGAATATGATTTATATGTTCTATAATACCTTCAAGTATTATGGGGACCATATGTGTAAACTTAAAAATAAATAAAAAAATAAAGGTGACACATATAAGGCTGATTCTCTTCCCACTAACAGTGTAACTCAAGAATAATTCCATTTAACTCTACTGAGTTACACTGGTACAAAACCAGAGTAAATTACTTCAGAACCAGATCATTTGTGTCCAAGGGAGTTGTGGTCTGGGAATCTTTCCTGTATTTCCAACCCTTAAATTGTCCATTCCTCATTTTTCTTTTTGTTATGATTGTAACATGTAGCAAAAACTGAGCACATCTATACTTTCACAGATTGGTGAAGGACTGTCCCCAAGGAACTTTCTTACACCAGTGGTATGCCCCAGCAGCCATTTCTGCCAGCCACACAGACCAGGGGCAGTCCAGAGCTGAACGCAGAATCAGACCCTGATTTGGATAATAAAGCAGAGACCCCCTTGCCACAACTGTGAGAAGGAGGCTGGCTGCGGGCGGCCCGCTGCTGAATGCCTCCAGTGGGAGCACAAGGAGCCCGCTGCAGCCCTGCTGTCATGAATGAGTGAGTGGGGCCATGAAGGGAAATTTGCAGAAGGATCCTTACACTGCTGCAGGGCTACAAACATTCAACCCCTGCAGGCACAAGGGGAGGCTGCAGGCCCGTCGGGTCAAAGCAGAGACCCATGGCCAGGAATGTGAGGGGGGGGATGAGACCCCAGCCAGGCAATGGCTCTTGTGCTCTGGATTATCTGACCTCTGGATTATCCCAATAAAATCCATGTCCTCCATGCTATTTGGATAACTGGGAGTATGTTGTGCTCTAAACATCAGCAGACTTGGCTTGTTACAATTTTGCCTCTTTGACCAACAGCGTTAGGTCTGAATCCCAACACATGACCTCACAGCTCATGATGACACCACAGAGAGTTTTTAAGGCTAGAATTTTAACACCTGGCCTCCATTTTTGTGTCTGCAATTATCTTTAGGTGGAGTTTCATATCTAATTACCTGCACGCACATAACAGGTAGCTAGGCATCTAAACACACACTGCTCTTGCAATTGTCTATGGGAGCAGAAAAGGAGTCAACAGAACATTTCAGAAACTGCTTCACTGCACCCATAAAAGTGGGCTGCTAAATCCTGGCAAAAGCTTATCAGCTAAATCACACTTATTCAGTGGTGGTTAATGCTTATTATTCTAGCTGATCAATAATACTGCTAATATTATTGAAAAATTATGCAGTAGATAGGTGCTGCAGTTAAGTTATGTTAAAATGATCACTTCAGATAATGGTCCCTCAATTTGTTTCTGAGGAATCTGAAATAGGGATAAAAAAAAAACTAGTCAGTAAAGCATCTTAGATGCTGTTTATCATCCACCAATCAGTGGATTAGCAGAATGCTTTTTGTGGGTCTTAAAAAGGATACCAGAATAAAATAAAGATAGAACCCTGAAATATTATTTTGCCAATTTTCTGTTCTCTGGAAATCCCCAGTTAGCTTTGATATACCTTAAAACAGGTTCAGCAAAGGAAATGGATGAAAAGCAGCACAGAATAAAGAATCTACAGCACTGGCTTCCCTGGACTTTGTGCTCAGACTGGAGGGATTTGATCTGAAATAACAGGAGCGGAAGAAAGTGGAGAAGACATGGTGCTGTTAGCTAGGTATTAGGAACATACCTGGGTCAAAGGCAAAAGAAATATAGTGACCAGATATTAGGGAAATTTAGGGTTCTCAAAGGGAACAAGGCACTGTAATTAAAACTGAAGGCAATGTAACTACTGGAAAGGAAAACAAGTATGTTTTCTATTGACCTGAAGTAAATCAATGTTAATGCAGAACATGAATCTCAGATTGTAGATGAAGAAATGTAAGAAAAATAAGGGCCAAACACTCCTCAAATATGCACCTTCTGTCACAGCATAAATACAGTCTTCCCAGAAAACGAGGAAGGATGTGTATATGTAACTGGTATCTGTTGTTGTGTTTGCCTTGCACTAAAACTGGTTGAAGAATTTTCACCATTTTTCCATAAAAGAATGCCATTTTGTCAAAAATGAAATGTTTCTCTGAAACTGATTGGTTTCAGGGAGAGAGAGAGGGGGAGAGGAGGAAGGAGTGGTTTCTCTACATAGCCATCAGGCTAGAGTCAATCATCAGTTAATCTCTCACTGGCTATGTCCACACTGCACACCACTAGTGATGGTGTGTGCAGTATGTGTAGCTAAATGCAGCAGTGAAAAGCAAGTTGTGTCCACACTGTGGAGTATAGCTACATGGATCGATGAAAGGCTCTGGCATGGTGGAGCTGCTGGAGTCTTTCCCTGATGCAATCGTCTGTCACAGCCTTTCTCTACTGGCAGCAGGAGATTACAATGGTAAAACAGTGTGCAGTTTTTAAAAAGCAGTGTAGATTGGGGAGACACAGTTTGGGCACACAGAGAGCCATATTTGGGTGCATACCCACAGGGTTCAGGTGTGTCTTTACTCGCCTAAGCAGTGTCTCATTGTCTACACTGATTTTTATATCTATGCTAGCAGGGAGTGCAGTATGTTCCTTTCACACAGCTGTAAAGAGAGTGTAGTTTAGATATAGCCTCTGAATCTCTCCTTTTGGAGCTGTTTCACATTGTATAAAAATTAAATGTCCATTGGGCCCCAGACAGACAGAGATTGACTCAATAACCTGGTGATTTGGGAACTTGCCTACGCTGTGAGAAATCAAGGCTCAAGTCCCTTCTCTGAACCTGGGTCTCTCACATCTCAAATGAGTGCCTTGACTACCAGGGTCTCCCTCAGGTGTGTGTGTGTGTGTGTGTGTGTTTGGAGGGGTGGGGGGAAGGTGAGGAAAATATTTGAAAGAACTTGTTTTTGTTTCACATTGGAACAAAACAAATTTTGACTTGACTGCACAGAATTGTTATTTTTCCAGCGAACTCTACAATGTTTTGTGCCTTTTAAAGAACTTAAAATAGTCTGTTCTGTTCAGACTTTTACGTCAACGTAGCTATATTGATTTATGCCACTTAAGGATTTAGCCATTTGTGTTCAGCTACAACCAGCTACACAGACGATATCCATAGATCCCGCTCCCTTGTGGAAATCTCATTACCAACTATTTCTGGCTTGTTGTAAATAAAGGTCATTCTGGCTAAAAGTACAAGTGTGTGGTTGTTCATTGTGAATGGAAAAACCTAACAAACTTGAACAAAATTTCCTCTGAAAAAAAGAATCTTAAAAAGAAAATGAAGATGGATACATTATTTTGAGCTACAGTAGTTACTTTTCCACATGACACATCAGATTTATCCAAGGAGTAATTTTTTCCATCCTTCCTGTATAATACAAAGCATGTTTTCAACATAGTTTTTTCACTGTAATTTCCCTGGAGGAGGGCAGCCTAGTAGAAAATGTAAAACCTTGTCAAATGTTGGGGGCTACTTTTTTTTACAAAGGGACCAAACTTTTGAAAAGTTTGAGTTCTGCTAAAAGCAGTGTTACTTTCGAGAGGATGGGAAAGGGAGTTGGAAGAACAGTTCACTTAGCAGCTCAGTAGAGGATCAAGTTAGTCATGTAATCTTCTGTGTCTGTATAAGGAGCAGATTGTGTTGTCCTGTCCCTTTAACTGTTTGAGCATTCTCCTCCTCCCCAGCGAAGTGTCTCAGTTTTCAGTTTGGTTGATTTATTGGTTTCAGTTTGGCTGCCAGAACAATAAAAGTTTCCAGGGTAGTTAGCTGTGCTAAAATTAGCTCCTGTGTCCCATATAATTTTTGGTGACAAAGGATTTCTCTCCCACGAGTGCACAGTGCCACCTCTGCTGTTACCAAGGGTTTCAGAACTCAAAGCAGTGGTAACTTAACTGTTTCTCTTCAGGTAGTGTCTGTAATAAATCAATGGGGACACAGCTCCTCCATCTGATCTACTATTGATACAAACCAGTGCTTTTACCTACCTTTTATTAAGTCTCAAGCACAAACACGCACATCTATGTTCTAGCAATAAGTTCAGAGCATTCCAAGAAATCCTTACCAATGTCTGAAATGGTTTTGTGTAATTGACAGCAGGTTTTTGATGGCCAGTAGAACTGCTGAGGAGTTTGGTGTGTCAGCTTACCTGAAGGAAAGCTTCCTCTGACTTCTCCAAAGTATATCTGTTTGCCTAAACTTTTATAGCTAACTTAAACAAAACACATAACCCATAGTGACTCATAGTGGATCACCATAGTCACCCTTGCATGGTTCACCAAATCTCCTAATTTCAGCACACGACTCATTATCTTTTATCGTCAAAGCATTTCTAGTCATAACAACAATAAAATTTATGTGTCAAAGGCACTTAAAACCAAAGTTGACTGTCCAAACATTCCTTCTATTCTTCTGGTACATTAACTCCCTCCCATTTTGATTAGAAAAATTGCAAACCTTGCCTCCCAGGGCCTAAGATTATTCCTAGCTATGTGGCATTTGCTTTTCAGATAGAAGTGGCTAGGCACACAAGATAACTGACTGCAATATTGTCAAGATCTGGGGTTACACTATCTCAACAACAAAAAGAAAAAGTAAGCAAGTACTACTATAAAAAATGAGAAGGTCCCCCCAAGGCATCAGGTTACACTGCTGCTTTTGCTGCTGGGACAATGTGAACCAGTCAGCTACAGAGGGGGAACCGGCTATTAAAAACACTACAGCGGAAAAGGCTGCTTCCCAGAGTACCATAAACATAACAGTGAAGGGCAAGTAAGCAGCTATCTTGGTTGACCTCATGCAAGCAAACAGCCTCAGCCTGCATTGAGGTTCTATAGCTAGCAGATGGATTCCACGATGGATCCCAAAGGAGTGTGAAAATATACAGTCAGCAGAGGGTGATCAAGCGCAGCTATTGCAGTTTTAAAAGAAAGGTGGGGGGGATTGCCTGTGGCAGAGAAGACATCCAGGAGGCATAAAATCCAGCAGGAGAGCAGAGAAATTTTTATGGGCAACTTTTTATGGGCAGAGGAACTAAATCTAAGGCATCATGGAGAGTGTACCATATAGATTTTGAGCAATTTGTAGCATGCAACTCCATTCCAGATGGATAAAGAGTTTCAACGTTGCCCACAGTGATGGGTCTGAAGATATATGGACTGCTACTGCAGTTCAATGACCAGCAACACAGAGTAACTGTTCATGAATGAAGTCTGTTACCAGATTTGCCCGTCACTTTGGGGTATGCTTATTTATTAGGGTTACTTTCCTGGAAAAGGGGGTGTGATTCTATTAGTGTGCTGCTTGTGTTACTTGTGTGTTCATATGGTTACAAGTCCCCTCCCAATGGAGCTATCCTGCAGGATCTAAGGTTTTCAGATTCAAATAAACCCCCCCACAGATACACACACCCATTCCAGATTAACTGAGTGCGTCTGAGCAGACCGGGCTATCAGCACTCTCAGCTGACCCCTTATACGTCCCTGAACTCAGCAGGCTGGGTGACAGAGCGCTATCAGCTGTCACCCTCATGTGCCCGTTGCACCGCACCAGAATGGAGCACACTTATGAGCAGGCTGGGTCCAAACAGCACTTTTCAGCTGTTCCCCTTATGTGCCCCCTGGACTCAATCAGGCTGGGTCAAACAGCACTTTCAGCTGTCACCCTTATGCGCCTCTGGACTCCGTAGGCTAGGCAGAGCAGCACTTTTCAGCTACCCCCTTTATATGCCTCTTTGCAACACAATTGTTCTAGCAGTAACCCCCTTGATAAGCAAACCCCATAGGATTTTGGGCATTCCAGGGATCTTTGGCTTAGGTAAAAGAAGCGTTGCTGCAGAGCAAGGTAGGGAAGCCAAGAACACAAAGGAGTAAATGCATTTAGAGAGAGAGAAACTGGCAACCAGCTTGATTACAATAGTTAGTTTATTGCCAGGTATATAAAACTTATGATGCTAATAGTGATGCCATACAAGGAGAGAAAAACAATCTAACACTTACAATACAACAAAATTACAGTAGGGGTATTGGAGAAAGGCTAGCCCAGGTTTGATTACAAAAGTAGAAAATTATAACTGGATTAAAGAGAGAGAGAGAATTGGGAAAGATGGGGGGGGGGGATCTCACCGCTCCTTGCAGCTCAGAAGTTCCCAGGAGACAGGCTGGTCAGCTTAGTGTCAGGAACATTTGAGTGAGAGGCAAACGCCACAACAGGATCAGTCAGGAAAGCATTTGGGTCCAGGCATCAGAAGAGGAAAGCAAGAGAGAGGTTTGAACTTGGGTAGGGGTTTTTTGTAGAACCAGGTTTGTTTGTGGGTAACCTATGTCTCACTGAAGTACTTCAGGGAGGTTTTCTTTATGCTAGACAATAGGAGCTGATCACTCCCAGCTATGGTCAATGTTCCTTGGGGGAGCTCACAATGCAACCAGGCAGATTCAGTGTTTTGCATGTCAATACTCGAATGGTCTGATAACTGCGGAGCTGGATGGGTGTAGGTGTGAGTTCATTTACATCAAGAGCAGAGATCTCCCATAATGCAGTGTGTCCCTGCCTTGCCAATCCCAGAATTCAGTGCGATTCCTGCTTTGGAGCTTGGTTCTCCATTCCTCATGCTAATTCTTGTTCCATCTTCAATGTAAATGAGGCTCCAGTTCTCCATTCCATGTGCTAATTGAGATACCTCTTTTTACATCTTCCATGTAGATGAGGCATGGGGAGTTGTCTTAATCCTATCACCCTTGTTGGGAGGGTTTTAGGTGTGTCTCCCACAGCCTTTTCATAGCTTTTGTTTCTGGTGCAAGCAGAGGCTGGGGGGATTCAGGTGAGCCAGAGATAGAATAAGGGTTTTTCACCCTGGTTCCCCAAGAACACAGAGCTGCCAGGTAACAAGACATCTATGAAGACTGAACGTAAGAAAGGATGGGAATTGGAAGTTCATAAACTGGAAAGATAAGAGCTCTGGTGAC
The DNA here is from genome assembly GCA_007922155.1 of Mesoclemmys tuberculata. NCBI lineage: Eukaryota > Metazoa > Chordata > Testudines > Chelidae > Mesoclemmys > Mesoclemmys tuberculata. The sequence continues at coordinate 103,120,612 of ML675601.1, read as the reverse complement.
AGTGGTCTAGATCTAGCATCACATGTGTTATTGGAAGCTGGAGTAAGAGATGACATCTGAGTCACACCCTCGATAGAAGGAGCTCATACAAGAATGGAGCTTGATACTGGTGCTGCTGTTTCATCGATTTCTGCATATACCTATAACCAGACATTGTCACAAGTTCCTCTGGAAGAAACCTCCATGATTTTGAAGACTTATACTGCAAAAAAGTTAACCCCAAAAGGGATACTCCAGTTGGAAGTTCAACTAGATGGACAATCAGTTGTTTTACCCTTTTATGTGATTGAAGGGAAGTATCCATCCTTATCTGGAAGATATTGGCTTGAGAAGCTCAAGGTGAATTGGACTGAGATCAAGCAATCACAAAAATATCTTGAAAACTTCAAGAAGTATTGGACAGACACTCCAATTTTTTTGAACAAGAACTTGGACAGATAAGCAACATGTTAGTGAAGTCCACTGTTAAGTGTGAAAGCCAGCCAAAATATGGCAAGCCCAGAGTTATGCCTCTGGTGGAAGCTGATTTGAACTCTTTGGTGAACACTGGAGTCTCGTCTCTAGTTTCACACAATGAGTGGGCTATACCCATCATATCAGTGATCAAGAAGGATGGCCCCATTTAAATTTTTGGAGATTTCAAGGTGATGCTGAATCCAGTTTTATATGAAGACTCATATCCATTACTTTAATTGAAATTTTTTTTTTGCTATGCTCAGTGAAGAACAGCGTTTCAGTAAACTGGATTTGCTCCAGCATACCTTCAAATGGAGATTGAGCCAGCATCTCACAAGTATCTCACATTCAACATGCAAAAAGTCTTATTTTGTTACTACAAGTTGCCTTTGATATCACATCTGCACCTGCCCTATTCCAGAAAGCCACAGATGAGATTCTGAGGAGACTGAATGGAGTTCAGTGCTATTTGGACAAAATACCTATTACAGGAAAGGATCAAGAGGATCATCTTGAAAAACTGGATTCTGTCTTGCGATGTTTGGAAGACCACAGACCAAGAGTAAGTCAAAACAAATGTGAGTTTTTCAAACCTTCAGTTGAGTACCTTGGACATGTAGTTGATGCCACAGGCTTAGACTCAGACTCAAAGACTTTAAGGTCAGAAGGGACTATCATGCTATTTAGTCTGGAAAGCATCAGAAAAAGAGAAGATAGTTCTTTAAGTGCCCGCCAGAGAACATATGACAGTAATGTTCATTCTTAGGACTCCTTAACTACTGCAGTAAATGCCTGCCTAATTTGGCAACAGTATTGCCACCTTTACATGAACTATTACAAGCAAAGAAAAAATGGAAATGGGCTAAAAAATGTGTGTGCGCATTTAAGGAAGCAAAGAAACTGTTGACATCAGCTGAAGTTCTTATGTATTTTGATGCTTTGCCATCCAGGCAATTGGCTTGTAATGCTTCACCATATGGAGTTAGTGCAGTTCTTTCCCACACTGGTCCTAGTGTCATGGAGAAACCAATTGCATTTGTATCATGAACACTCAGAACTCCTGAAAACTTTGTGCAAATACAGTGAGAAGCTTTGAACATTATCTTCAGAATTCATAAGTTCCAGATCTATCCGTATGGTAGACATTTTACCTTGATGACTGATCATTGTCTGTTATTTTCAATTTTTGGACTGAAACATGGAGTTCTGTCATTAGGTGCTGCTCATATGCAACAATGGGCCTTTCAGCTCATTTCTATGCTAACCAATTCCATAAAGGGACTTAGTATAGCAATGCTGATGAGCTGCCATGCCCAAGCTCACGCCAACCCAAAAAAACTCAGACAAAGTCAGAAACACTATTTGATGGGTATTACGCATCACTAGTAAAGACTTTAACAAAGGAACTGCTAAGGATGATTTTTCTATTGTGAAGGAAATAGTACTACAAGGTATAGTGCTGGATCAAAAGAACCCCCAGTTTACACAATTCATGTCATGCCAGAGTGAATTATCTGTGAATCACAGTTGCATCTTTTATGGGGACTGCAAGTGTTCATTCTGAAATAACTTCAGTCTCTTCACTTTTTGGAAGCTCTTCATGAATATCATTTTGGCATTGCACAGATGAAGGCCATAGCCTGGAGTCATGTCTGGTAACTGCGGATTGACAGACATTGAAAGGAAGGCAAAGGGCTGTGCTACCTCAGCAAATTCAGCAGGATCCTGGCCCAGCTCGTCTACACCCTTAGTCATGGCCTCACGCTTCTTGGACACATATTCACATGGACTTTCCCAGATCTTTAGAAGGTTATATGTTTTTGGTCACAATCAATGCCCTTTAGAAATGGTCAGAAGTTTTCAGAATGACTTCTACTACAGCAACCAAGACCATTGGACATCTTCATACTCTGTTCAGTCAATTTAGTTTATTGTTTCAATTGGTGAGAGAAATTGGACCTCAATTCTGTTCTGAAAAATTTCAGTGGTTCCTATCTTCAAATGGAATTCAGCACATATTTTCAGCTCCATAACATCCTTCTACAAACAGACAAGCAGAATGCTTTGTATAAACACTTAATGCATGCCTTAAAAGCTAACAAGTCTATAACAAGCCATCAAGCAGCAATTGGACAATTTCTTCCTTGTCTATAGGAACACATCATGTGCTACTTTCCAGGAGTCACTTGCAACTTGTTTCTTGAAGCAGTCTTTGCGTACCTGTTGGGACTTGCTATATCCTGATATTGCCTCATGCTCAGTCGAATCCCAAGCTATGCAAATTGATCAACGTAAGACTCGTCATTGTTCTTTTCAATTCGGAAATTTAGTGTGGACTAGAAACTAAGGTTTGGAGTGAAATGGATACCTGGAGAACTTGTAAAAATGCATGGGATCTTTTTAATTTGTGGTAAAACTATCCAACGGTCCCTTATGGAAATAACATATGGACCAGTTGCCTCCTCGACAAGTACCAGAGACCAAAAATGGTACAATGAACTTTCTGTTCCTGCAGTCAAACCTCTTTCCTTTACAGCTCCTAATTTCGATGACTGGTTGGAAGAAAATTTGGTACCAGATCACATTGATTCCTTATCCCAAACTGTTTCCATTGTTCAGGACACTGCCACACCACCATTACCACATTATCCCAAGAGTGTGAAAACCAGTGGTGTGCCTGAACTTATACGTTGTTTAGTTAGAGAGCTGCTGTTCCAGGGCAGAATAGTCCCTTGCAGTTTAAAAGTCTGTGATAGTCCATCTCCAACTCTTAGTTAGATTATATAGTGTTTTATATTAGTCATGTAAATAATAATGTGTGTATATATATATATATAGTTAGAAAAGTTTTTTAAATGTAGGGTGGAGGAATCTCATGTTCTGTCCCTTTAAATGTTTGAGGATTCACCCCCCCCTCCAGCATCCCCATGAAAGCTTCAGTTTTTGCTGTTGGTTTCACTATTTTCCAGGGCAGCTAGTTGTGCTTAAATGATCTCCTTTGTGTTTGTATATCCTTCTCTGCTGGGTCCAGATATAACACAGATAAAGAAAGGGATGCAGGTCCTATGGCAGTGAGGGTTTCAGGAAGTAGCGTAGCCCTGTAAATTTCAAGTTTATTCTAATAACACTACACTGTTAAAATAAAGTGTAAAAAGGTAAGTATATTTCAGGAACATAAACTACTTTTTTCCCCACTATATTTTTTCATTTTGGGGGTGGTGGTGGAAGACCTCCATTTCCCCCAGTTTTTATCATTTTATTTTTTTAGCCAGTGGAGTGTCCAATTTACACCATCGGAGGATCTTACCTCAGAAGTGTTAACTAGGACCTGGTCGAATTATGGATGAAAACAAAATAATTAAAAAAAAAAAAGCTGTGTCAATGAAATCAAAATGTACCATGAAAACTTTCCAGTTAAAAAATTCCCAAGATAAGTCTGGGTACAATTGTTATGTTATGAAGCAGTGACTTCTGGCTATTTCATTTCTGCATTGTGGGATATGCTGTAGAGAGCACCTGACTGGGAATCAGAAGATCTCGATTCCATTTCCAGCTCCACCAGTGACTTGCTGTGTGACCTTAGGCAACTCCATCGCTCTGTGACTCTTTCTTCCTCCCCCTCACCAGCTGTCTGTCTTCTCTGTTTATATTGTAAACTCCTTGGAGCAGGGACAGTCTCTTAGGCCCAGTCCTGCAAACACAGAGATATGTGCTTAACTTTCTGAGCAATCCCACTGATTTCACTGGGATTACTCAGGCTAATAAAGTGACTAGGGTATTACTGTGTTTGTACAGGGCCTAGCACAAGGGGGTCTCAACAGTGGTGGAGGCTGCTAGTTGCTACAGTCATACAAATAATACATTATTATAATAATAATTGGTAACCACAGAAACAGTTCCCATCACTAGAAGGGCTTAGGGAGCTATTAATTACAGATATCTTAGTCAGTAAACATTGCTGTTATTTTACATTCTCCAAGAATGGACTTTGATTTTATACATTTATTCATTATTTGAAATTCTTCCAATAGTTTAGCCTCAATACTGTGAACATTTACACATGTGCTTAATTTTACTGCACTAAGTAGTCCCGTTACAATCAATGAACTGCGCATGAGAGTAAACTACATGTGTAAGCATTTGCAGAATCAAGGGCCTTTATTCTGTAACCCTTCTGCCAGATGATATCGGCAGCAATAAGGTACAGGTTTAATATCCTGGGGTTCCTCTTAATATTACCAAACAGAACCAGCTTGAACCACCACCAGAAATCTGGGAAAATGAAGAATCACCATTGGGTGTCTCGAAGGGGCGATACTGCCTCATCTGAAGGGAGGATTGAGCAATGCATCTGCTACTGCTCACTGCTGTCGCTGTTGTCTCAGTTTGCCACTCACGGCCTCCAGCTGCCCTGCTGTATTCTGACGTTCCGGCACTTTTGCCCAGTTCTTAGTGTCCTCAGCTCGTAGTGATTTCGTTGGGTAACAGGAACCTCACTATTACTATTACATCCTCTGTATTGTCTTTCACTGCATTGCTATCCCCCCATCAGGTCTAAGGTTCAGCATCAGGGATTTCAGTTATAGTGATCACTGAGCAGAAACAATGGCTGTAAATTGAGTCTGATCAGCTCTGTCTTTAAGCACTAGAGGAAGAAGATCAAATGGTATCAAGTACTCTCTAAACAGCTGCAACCCCACTGCACAAAACAGTTGTCCTCACCCTCTCTGATTTTCATCTGGAGTACACATCACTACCCCCTGCTTAGCGAGTGAAGTTACATTTAGGGTGAGTGGGTTACCCCTCAATTAGGGATTGCTTGGCTTGGCTGTCCTTCAGTCATATAATAAGGGTACAATATTTCATTACCCTTCTGTTCAAGACTAAAATGAATCTTAACCCAAAAGAGCCACAACTGATCATGTTGGCAAAACAAGTCTGTCTGCTGATCACCTAGGCAGAGTAGATGTGTCTGTGCAAATATGGTCTGCTCCTGAGGTCTTTTCTCCCAGTTCATCAATGGATGGGTAGGTAGAGCTCATTCAGACCTAAGCTTAAAACTGAAAATACATTTTATACTATAGTTGCTCTTGCTTTGACAATGATTAGTTGCTATTCATTATTTTTGGTTTGTGATTTGTTACCCAAGTCACATGGAATTGTTTCTGTGCTCCGACTGTGACAAATTTTAGAAACAAAAGTAGGGCAAGGAGAGGTGTTTAAAAGGCTTCACAAACACTTCCTCTGGGAACCTTCACACAGACAGATTTCCATGAGTATTCATGAGTCTTTTGCGTTCCACAAAATTTCTTGTGAACCAAAAGAATCATGTGTATGCATATTCATGGAAATAAATGTAAGGATCATGAAGACAGTTGAAGCAGATAAAAATTGTGTATTTGAATTAAATGTATGCAGAACTCACTCGCTAGGGGCTAGACCTCCATAAGGCCATAGGCACCTAATTGCCACTTTAGGTGCCTGAGTCTAACACTGAGGCACCACTACCATTTGAGGCACCACTGAGATCATCAAAACTTCTGCTCATTGGCTGCTTAACTCTTTAGGTGCCTATATGTCTTCCATTAAATCCCCCTAAGGGCCTAAATATCTGCCAGTGAGCATGAGCATAGCCGCCTCAGTCAGCTGCCCATCTCATGCCAATAGGATCCTCCAAATAGGTGTTTCCCTGTCTATCTTGCCAGTGGGGCCTGATCTGGTAGATGGGCCCAAAGGCTGCGTAAACCCACAGAAAATGAAGGAGGCACCCTTACAAATTTCAGTCAGTGGTTACAGCACTCATCCAGGACATGGGAGACCCTTCCACCTGCTGTGGAAAATTTATTTCAATTTGGGGGTTTCCCCTATTAAAAGAAGGTCCTAGCTCCTTTGCTGTGGGGTAACTGGATGCAAGTGTTTTTCAATATCTGCTGTTGAAGTTGTTCCACTATGTATAACTACATAAACAGGTTCTGGAGAAAAAAAAGAATATGACTCTCCATAGCCCAGTGATTGGGGTGCTCACCTCAGAGGTAAGGAACCCAGGTTGCAATCCCTGTGCTCCAATGCAGATTTAATGATTTATACACAATTCAAAGGGAGTGAGGTACCTAAGTTTGGGTTGGTTGGTTGGAAGGAGGCAGCTATCTCCACTTAGGATTCACAGGTGTGAACAGTGTTGAGTGGTGCCCAGATCTTCTATATCATGGAAAATGTGTTAAGTACTGGTCTACAAGGGATAAGGGTCGTGTGCCCACCAACAGTGACTTTGTTTTGTGGGCAAGGGACCTGGTCTGGTAGGCTCTTATGTAGTCTCTGAGAACATCTACCAGAGCAGGGCTCCATCAGCGAAATAGGCATGGGAATGCCTAGTCTGAGGATCCTGCCAGGGCTCTGGTGCTGCATAGCTCAGCGTTTTCAGCACTTGGCGACTCTGTGCATGTCCGTTGACAGAAATTCAGGCACTGAAGGGACCTTTCCGGTGGAAGGTGAAGTACCTACAGGATAATGGAGCAGCTGAGTGGGGGTTTGAGGGTATGTCTACGCTGCAGCATCACAGCTACAGTGCTGCAGCTATGTTGCTGTAGTACAGTCTCTTCCTACATCAACGGAAAGGGTTTTTCTATTGATGTAGCTAATCTACCTCTTTGAGGGGTGGTAGTTAGGTCAACAGAAAAATTCTTCCATTGATCCAGCTGTGTCTACAGTGGCTATTAGGCTGACATAACTACGCTGCACAGGGTGTGAAATTTTCCATAGCCCCAAGGGATGTAGTTAGGGTGACCTAAGTTTTATGCCTAGATCAGGCCTAGAAGTACAGATGAATAGTTAAGGTTTGTAAGAGAGACAGGGAAAGAGAGGTCTTAAATAAACACTGGGTTTTTATTGTGTATCTGATTCTTTAGAATCTTTAGTTTTCTGGAATCACTAAAGAGTGAATTAAGCAGAAATTTTTTATTTAGTCCCTTATGGTCTAGAGAGCATGGCCCCTTTAAAATCTCATCCTGATGCTAAGGAATGGCTGGTTGTGTCAGGTGGAGGATGGAGAGAGGGACAGGGGTGTATGTGTCTGAAGCAGGCCCTCACATAGTGAAGCAGATGAGAACCAGCTCAGAGCCCAGGAGGGACAGAGCCCGGAGGAATACCGTGCCACAGAGAAATCACCTGAGATCATGGAGTCACACCCAATATCAGTGTCACTCAGAGCTGTATGGGGTGGGAAGTACTGGAGCTTGTGACTTTGTGTTGGGAATAAGGAGGGAGGCTGTAGCTAGTTAAGTGAGGAGGTTGCTGCTATGTGTGGGTTTGTAGCGAGCAGCAGAAGAGGCACAGGAGAGCCTTGTTGGAGAAAGTTTACTGGTGCTGAAGATGAGTGGGAGCACCCAAAACTCACTGCTGGACTGGAACTTAGCCTAGGATTCCTGACCTCTGAGTCTAGATGCACTGCTCAGTGTCTATCCTTCTACATTATGGTACTACTGGGCCCATGGATCCTCGTGTTGGACGTGACCCTGCTTTACCACTCCCCTGCCTTCTCCCCCTGTTTCTTCTCCATTCATCCTCAGTAAATAAATATTTCCCTTTCCAATATACATTGTGCTATTCTGGTGTGTGTTTATTCAGGTACTGGGCAGGGTTTGGAACAGGTGTAAGAGAGTTTCCTTGTTGTTCTCTTGTGCCTGCCTTTTCTTGGCTGGAGCTCCGTCCATCTGGGCCAAGAGAGTGCTGTAGTTACATTTAACTGAAATTAGAAATCCTTAGAGGGAGTCCTAATTTCTTGTGTTTGGGGAATGGGAGTATAAATGGGTAAGGACAAAGTGTATTAGGGTTTTTTAGGATATTGTTTGTAAACATCTATTACTTGCAAGTATTTTGAGTGATTCACTAAGCCCTTTAGGACATAATATTTCCATGAGTTTTAAGCAAGGATTTCTATGACTGTTGAGATCATGAGAAAAAATTAATTATAGGAAAAAATGACTCCAAAGAGTCTCTAAATTTAGAGGCCAGCCTGAAAGCCCTATCATCCTCCAGTGGAATTCTTTACAATACAGAGCTTCAGTTGATGTAAATCAGTGTAACTACACTAAAGTCCATAGTGCTATGTCAGTTTACACTAGTTCAGGATCTAACTCACGAGGTTTAAACTCCCTTAATGGTAAATTTTCTCCAGGCAGACAGGATTCTGATTGCAATCCTCATGCCTCCTGCTGTGAAAATGATCTTCCTGGTGTTTGGAACCAGTGGTAATGAGTTCCTCTCTACTAACCATTTAATTATTTCAGTAGCTAATTATTTTGTCAATTGCTCTCAGAATATAATTACCTTATCTTTCTGATGAAACCAGACTTCTGATACAAAAGCATGGATCTTTTGTAATCCAGTTCTCCTTAACAAGTATCTTGTGAGTGTATAGAAGTCATTGTATTTACATTTTTACCTTACAGAAACTAATACACTCTAACAGTGACTTCGGACTTTGGTCCAATGCTGCAGTTGGATCTCTGAAGGCACACCTTTGCATCTTCATGGAGCATCACTGATGCTCTTGTGCTTATGCAGATCTAATTACAAGACTGGGGCCTTACCCAGTAAATCGCTATGATATATGGGGATGTTAAATTTCCTATAGGTATAATGAGCAAATCCAACTGGATTATCTAAAGCAAAAAGCAATTGTTGCATGAGATTGCAAGTGTTTATGTTTTTCTGAGTGTCTTTCTGAGCAAAAAACATAAATTACTTGAGGTGTGTTTTGAAAAATATTTTATTCCAAGGTCAATAACACTGTCACTAGGGCAAAAATGTATGCTTTAAAGACATGAATTAGTGCTATTTTGCAATCTGTACTGTGAGGCAGGGGGTGGGAAAAATGGAATAACAGGCAAAATGATGTGAGTTCATCATATTAGTATAGGATTTATCATCAAGAAGCTCATATTTCATGCCCTCAGAAGGTGTATTTGAGAATATCCACCAAGCACACTTAGCTTTTTCTCTTTACTTTCACAAAATTATACTTCTCACACAATGTTTAGTTATATAATAAACCTCATATAATCTTAGAACAAGAAATGCATGTCTGCAGTCACAGACGCCTCATTTATTTCATTGTTTAATTAAACTCATTCATTTTTCAGAATAAATGTGAAGATGGACCAGACTTCTTTGCCTTTTTCATGGTTTATTGCTCAAATGCCTGAAGACCAATTAATCTCTTGTTGCTCAGGTCTCTTCCAGATCTTTTTCAAAGCAATTAAAATACTTTTTTTCTTTCTTTATATAGAAGTGGGCACTAGATGATTTCTAATTCGCTAACAAGCTGTATTTTCTAAGTTCTGAAATTCTGGTAGTAGAAAACAAAATTTCAAGACACAATTTGAAATCTGGTCAATTAGTTACAACTAGTTTCAGGTGTTAAACCTGCTCCTGGGTCCCTCTGCTAATTTTTTTGTGGTTTTACAATTACTTGTACTTTAAAAATGATTGACTTTCCTCTGTTGCTGTGTAAAAGACCAACAAAAACGGAATAAATTTGTTTGGAGGTGATCAGGGCCGCAGGAACAGGATGACTCAGTGGCGGAGTGTATAGTGCCAGCAACTTTATTTGAAGCAGGGTGTCCACTTGTTCCATCTCCCAGTCTCAGGGAGTAAGCCCTGAGTCTAGCCAAGGTGTGTACTTATTTATCCATTTACATGCATCTTGGCCCTCCCTGAGGAAGGTATTGTGGCCCTGTATTTTTACCTTGCAAAGTCTTGTCCTATGCATACACTTAGACCTCCCCTAATATTATTTACCTTTTTATGTTGACACTCTGGGCTTGGGTTCCTTTCCACTGCATGTTTGTGGTTAGGGTACTTCCCCTGGCCTCTAGCAGGACTGGGCTGTGTCAATTATGATGTTCTGATGGGTTTTACCCCTGGCCTCCTGTGGCTGGATATTGGTACATCCTACAAAATTGACTAAGGGCTACTCTCGATTGGTTCTTAAGTGACTACAAAGCCAAGGCTTCCTGTGGTAGTCTGATGGTTGGAAAGAGAATTTTTCATAAACCAAACCCTGACATATTTATTTGAGGTCTGACTTTCCATATTGTTACTCCATGTTTATACCTATGTAACTCTGTTGAGTAGAGAATCAGTCATTTGTTTTTAATCTGGCAAACTCCCACAGGAGCCATGGGAGCCTCTCTTAGCAAAAACATCTGGATTTGGTCCAATATGTAAATTTCATTTGTATTTGGCTCAGTTGTCCATATTCAAAAAATCAAGCATAAAACATTTCTAGGGAGACAAAGCACAGACTTACTAGTTTATACATATAGTGAGTCATAGCATACTTGAATGTTTCCTCTTAACTATGTTTTTCCCTTAGTATATTGTCCACAGAGTACCCTGGGAATGTGTCATTCCTTAAAGCCTATGCTCCTTGTGAGGACACTTGCCTTAGCAGAACAAGCTGCTCTTCACATTTTTTTCCTTTTTAATCTGAGGGAAAAATAATAGCACCAAAAATTTGAGAAGATTGATTTTCTTTCCCTAAATCTTTAAAGATACAGAACGATGATGCTATATTTCTTTCCTAACCCTTTTGCTCGAGAGCTGTTTCTCAACCCCTTTGCTGATAATATATCAAGTACATAGGAAGCAGTGGAGGCAAGTTTTACTCTCTCTGTGGTACTTTTTCTGATAAAAAGGGAATAAAGAACATTTCCTTTATTTTCTAATTTCCTCTTTCCACGATAGGCAGTATACACAGTAATTTGAAGTTTAAACTTCATCGGTAGGCAAAGCCATTTAACAATGGTCTTTGATTCTTTGCTCTTGCATTTAGATAGTTTCATTAGATACAATTCAAATGGCCCATTTCAATAAAGTGTTTGTTCTCTCTTCTCTTTCAAGTTAATTATTTTTTCTAATTCCAGAAAGTGTTAGTATTGTATTAGGCTGATATGCTTGTGGTCAGGAATTAAAGTTCAAACGACCATAACATATTAGCCACCAGTGAGGTTAAATTTTAAAACACACTTCTACTTTTACTTCTGAAAATCAGTTTTAGAGCTTGTTGGGACCTTTTTGGATCAAACTTTCTTTTTTTCCTCTGGAAAACATCAATGACTTGAAATTAAAACTTTTGTGGAAAAATGCTGGTATCAGTGAAACTTTCATCAGGGAGGTTTCTTGGATCCAGGATGGACTTTATTGTCAAAGAGGAAGACAATCACCTCAGAGTGACCACTAGCACCTCTGGCTGGCTCACTCACCTGGAACCTAGGACGCTCAGGCCCAAGTCCATGCTCTGCCTGATTAACAGCAGGGGCTCGTGTGTAGGTCCCTTACATCCCAAATGGGCCTAGCCTAACCACTGAGCCACACAGGTAGCCTCTTGCTCGTTTTCTCTGATCCAATGAATATTTGTACATATTGGAACAGCTCTTACAGGAGAAACAGACTGCAATGGGATAGTTTGTCTCTTATGGGTAGTGTTGCCTAATGGTCAGCCCACCCCCATATGGCTCTGTAAGAAGTTGAAAGGTCTCATTTTATATGTACAAGGACCCAGGGGACATTGGGTGTAAGAACTTTTTTGGGAGGAAATCCTGTTACTGTTGCATTTTACAGGAGCCTTGCAGAGAGAGCAGGGCAAGACTCCCCCCTCAACCAATTGTTGGTGGTCCTGGAGGACCCCGAGTGAGGCCCCAACAGTTTGGGTTCGAGCCCGGTGCGCAATTAGCCCAATTAGACACCGAGACGGAGAAATCCTTGCAAAAGCTGTTTATTTCAGGATCCGAAATGGTGCAGGGAGACTCTGTCTCAAATCCTGCACACCAAGCAGCAAGCATCAACTTTATTTATACCTTCTTTATTTCAACGAGGAGTTCTTTCCCACCTCTCCCTTTTCCCTCCTTCAAGCAGTTTCAGCGTTAAGTCCCTGGGATGGCCATGAGAGAGAACAATGGGCGCTTTAAGCATACGGTTAATGTTGCAAGCAGCCCCCTGTAGCATGCACAGTATATCATACTGAGAAGCAAGCCATCAGCTTACAGCAGCAAGAAAATGTCCCAAAGTAACCCAAACGGAGAGGAGAAGAAGGGGGGGGCTGGCTGGAGGCAGCAGCCTAGCACAGGAAAACCTCATCGGCACCCAAGCCTTCCATTTACCCGAATTACCTAGTGTAATGCCCCAACCCCACAGTGCCCCAAACCACAACACAATCAACTGGAGATAAGCTGGGAGAAGGGGACCAGACTAGCACCGAGGATGCCTCCTCTCTCATAGCAAAGTAGATACCAGCAGGGAAAGGGTGGTCTGCTGAGCAGCCTGACGGCTAACTAAGTAAAGCGGACCAGCTTGGGGAGAAACTGGTAAAGGCCTCACAGCTGGCTAATCCTCAGCTCCGCTCCAGAAAGGATCGCTGAGGGTCCTTGTTTAAGATAGACTAGAAAATCTGATGATCAGAACCTAGATCTAGGGAGGAGGGCTGGGGATTTCTGCTTAAGGAAGGACTGGAAAGGGTAACCTGGAGAAGGAACCAGGAAGGGCCCTCAGACCAGAAACTGTATTCAGGCATAGAAAAAAGCCTCCTGAAGGAAGGAGCCAGAGACTGCTCTGCTAGTGGAACTAAGCCTGAGGGGATGAATGTTCCAGGTGAGCCTCTACTTCTACTTCTTCTTATGGCTGTCATTAACAAATGACACTCTAGGGACGGGGGGCTCTTTGATTAGAAAGGTCTGTCTGGGTTTGTTTATTATCCAGGTGAAGGAAAGTGAGGCAGGGCTTGCCTGCAGTGCCACACTGGAATGACCTCTGTAGTATTACATAGGCTGATCCTATAGCATAGAACAGCTCTGTAATCAACAAAACCTAAAACTTGTAATGTATCATTAATGTGATCCCTGTGTATAATCTGTCTATGCTTTTCTGATCATGAAGTCAGCGGCAATGCCGAATAGGAGAGGTGAGAGAAAGCATCCTCATTGAACACCTGTGTCTGTTTAAACCTTTTCTCAAGTCTGCATTTACTTGAATTGTGTAAGCTACACCTTGCTATAAAATCTTGATGTTAGTTGTTTTCTTGGCATATCATATCACTTCATGGTGTTCCAGAATGACTTGTGATTGAGGCTGTCGAAAGCTTTCTTAAAATCTATGAAGTTTATGATGAATGTTTTTTGCCATCTGATGCTCTCTAATGATTATTCTTAGGATAAAATTATGGCAAATACATTATCCTCTGAGTTAAGATCCAGCTACTCCCTTAGCTTTGCCTCAACTGCTTCCTCAATTCTGCTTAAGATGATATTGTAGCTTCTAAAGTTTAAATTTTTGTATTGCATCTTGCACATCTTTGTTTGCAACCTGAGCTGTTACAATGGCTGGGTCTACATAGACGGCGGCAAATTTGCATGTGTTCTGTATAGACCCGCTCAGTTGATCCAGCAATCAACATAGGAAAACCACCCCCGTAAGTGGTGCAGCGCAGAGTGGACGGTGTGCGGAGCAGATGCAGCGAAGTTGCGTATCTCCCGTCGACTGCCACCAAATCCAGAAGGTAGGTGTAGACCAGGCCAATGTCTAGCTGTGTTTAAAGTCCTTCCCAAAATCAATACTTTCTTGCGGTGTTGGTCTATTTGGCAAGTGCTATGATCATAACTCTCTTTATTCTTTATCTGTTAAGATCTTTCCTTCTTTATCCTTAACGGGTCCCCCAACTGATATATGTTTGCTAGTTAGAACCTTATAAAGTGTTCTACTAACCCCACTTTCACCAGCTACTTCAGCTGCTTTGATGAAGTTATCCGTGTATTTCTTCTTGTCTCTTCTTGTGCTGCTTTTTAATGCTTTGTCCTTTGGCTTTTAAGACTCATGTTATTTTTTTCTTTTAGCTTGAAGACTTCATTTCATTTATTCTGTGACTTTCGTTAAGCTGGAAATTATGCTGGAGTGGCCCCCAAGGAGTGTGTCTTTGATTTATGGGGTGTTACAAACCTCATGAAAGCTAGTGGGCCTGATTGCTGCCTTCTTCTTCAGCTAAATGAGGGAGAAGTTAAATGCCCTTTTGTTTAGTGATAGCTGAAAAAATAGCCCCCATCCACATCACAGATGGTAAGGGTGAAGTAGGAGCTGAGCCATGCAGTCTGAGGGTTTTTCCCCTGGGACTGAATGCAAATACAGGGGCTAGGTTTGTTGGCTGGAAGTGTGTGTACCTGAGAATCAAAGGCAGCCGGATGGAGGCAGAAAAGGAAGCAAAAAGCCAAGGAAAAAGCAAGAGGAGTGCTGTGAAGGTGGCCTTGGGAGAGAGAACTTTTGGAGCAGTGCTGGCTGGAAAGAGGCTTGGAATTGTGAGCAAAGAAACTGCCTCCTGTGGTTTGATTCTTACTGCATTTACAGGAATAGGACTATGAATGTGTTCTTTGTAAATAAAGAGGGTTGCATCAGAGAAATAACTGACTCTACCATCAATTTCTCATCCTAATTGAAACAACCCACAAGGCCCCAGATATGTGTTGGTTAGCTGTTTGGGCTAAAAAAAGGGTAAGAGTACATGATTTTTTAAGTCTCTGATACCATAATTTGACTATTTTAGGCTTTATCATTTGTTGCAGTTCCTGCTTCAACAGCTACAGTCCATGTCAGAAAAAAGTAATATGATTAGGACTTTCTTTCTTTTTTTTTTTTTTTTTGCAGTAGATACTTTGTGCATCACTTGTTTAGTTTTAATCCCAAAATGCCTTGAGGTCTCTTTTTCTCTGCAAGAGCCTGATTTTATGGGAGATTTTTTGTTTTTTGCTTAACCATAGTGGCTTGCTTTGGTTGTTCTACTTCAATAATTACTGTTGAGTTAGATATTGTATGTATCATTTCATGAAAATAGAGAGGCCAGGTTTGTTGTAAGGATTGCTAACCCAGGTTTGTAATGAAACCCAATGAAGCAGCCAAATTCCATCTAGTTACTGCAGGTTCACACAGCTGTAATCCACTCTCACTACCATTTAAAAAAAATTGCATTATCCTCTGAAAAATGCCATCTTTTCATTTCGTTTCTCCAGGGAGACTGAACAGATCAGTTCATCTGTGACCATCAATAGCGCTTCCTCTCAGCATGTTTAGAGCCAGACACACTAGACATAAGAGCCAGTGAAGCTGTTCACAAAATATGCAACAATTCAGTACCACTGTTGCCTACTTCTGTCTGCTCCATCTGAATTGATTATTTCCTTTTGATCCATGTCCTTGGATCGGTTTATCTGTTTGGTTAAACAAAATTTTAGAGATTATTCCAGCCTGATTTTCGGACTCAATGTGCCCTCCAAAACAGCTTTTTGTAAGTAATCATTGGTAATCTGTGAAGGAAACATTCCAGCTTTATTCCTACTTGACCTAAGCAATGGTTTTCACACTGGTGATTGTTCTTGAGCTTTATCAGATCAATGGGAAATTGGAAACATCTTAGCGAGAAGAAAATTATAAGTGGAAAGGAGGGAGGAAGGTATATTGTGAGAAGGAGATGTGTCACTCATAAGTATTGCCTTTAACTGTAGCGCATAAATGTCGAGTGCAAATGCAGTGTCTACAGTGCTGAATTGATTAACCCTCCTGTCCTTGGTGATATTTATCACACCCCCGTGCTTATTTGCTCCTCTCCCTCGTCAAGCCTTGTTAAAATTGGTTTCATCCAGTGAAATGCAACTTAATGAGGAAAAAGCTCCTGCATCTGTGCTTCATTTTAATAATACATCAGTAAATGCCTGGTCTTGCTTAGCCTTTCACCTCCCAGTCAGGAAAGTCGAGCTCTCCTGTAGTGCCAAATTTTAAGCCGCTCAATGCGCTGTCATATGGTTGCATCAAAGATTGCTTCATCAGTATTCAACACCGCAGAAGCAGCATGAGGGAGTGGGGAAAAAAATTGGATGAGGCAGAAACACAAGAAAAGGGAGGGGGGAATACTTTTTTTAATTATGAGGTTGCCTCTCTCTCCCTTACAGATCCTCTGCCCAGTCCACGCAAAGGAAGCTATAAATATGGAGTGTTCTGTAGCAGGACTTACTTGATTTCCCTGCCAGCCTCCTCCCACCCCCACCCCCCACAGTAAATTTGAGTGCTAAGCTGAACTAATGTTAGTTATTTTCTTTCTTTCCTTATAAGAGTCTGCTAAATGGGCAACATGGTAGTTCCCTATAACCTTCTAGAAACAGAGTCATCTATGTCAGCATATAGAAATGTAGGGCTGGAAAGGACTTCAAGAGGTCATGTAGTCTGGCCTTTTCTGCTGAGAGTTAAAGATGCCTAGACAATCCCTGACAGACGTTTGTCTAGCTTGTTCTTAAAAACTTCCAATGCCAGGATTCCACAACCTCCTTTGGAAGCATATTCCCGAGCTTAACTACCCTTATAGTTAGAAATTTTTTCCTAATATCTAACTTAAATCTCCTTTGCTGCAGACGAAGCCCATTTCTTCTTGTCCTATCTTTAATGAACATGGGGAATGATCATCGTCCTCTTTATAACAGGTCATAACATGAGAAGTCTTCAAATATATTATCTTTTCTCAATACCAACAAGCCCAGGTTATTTAATCTTTCCTCATAGGTCAGGTTTTTCTAAACCTTTTATCATTTTTGTTGCTCTTCTCTGAACTTTCTTCAGTTTGTCCACATCTTTCTTAAAGTGTCCAGAACTGGTCACAGTACTCCAGCTGAGGCCCTACCAATACCAAGTAGAGTGATACAATTCACTCCTCTGTCTTCCATACAGCACTCCTGTTAACCTACCCCAAAATGATATTAGGCTTTATTGCAACAACCTCACATTGTTCACTCATTGAATTTGTGACCCACTATAACCCCCAAATGCTTTTCAGCAGCGCTAACATACTGCCACTTATTCCCCATTGTGTAG
Source organism: Mesoclemmys tuberculata (assembly GCA_007922155.1). Taxonomy (NCBI): domain Eukaryota; kingdom Metazoa; phylum Chordata; order Testudines; family Chelidae; genus Mesoclemmys; species Mesoclemmys tuberculata. The sequence goes on along the minus strand of ML675601.1, from coordinate 103,103,257 downwards.
GTATGCATTTGATTTTCCCTTCCTAAACCTAGTATTTTGCACTTGTCTTTAATTAATTTCATGTTGTTGATTTCAGACCAATTCTCCAGGTTGTCAAGAACCTTTTGAATCCTAATCCTGGCTTCCAAAGTGCTAGCAACCTCTCCCAGGGTGGTGTCATCTGCAAATTTTATAAGTATGCTCTTCTCTCCATATTGTACATTTGTATTTCATGTACCATCTTTCCTCAAGAGAAAGACAAATTCATTTTAATTTTGTACTTGAATGATAGAGCTGCCTGGCTGAGATACTGGTAATTTCTTCCTTTACAGGAGGAAGGGTGGTCTTATTGTTTTTCATTATTTGCTTTACCATAGGGTCTAGGAGCTGTAATCATAGATCAGGACTCCCTTGTGCTAGGCATTGTACAATCTCAGAACACAGACTGTTCCCATGCCAAAGAGCTTTCAATCTAAATATACAATCCTTTATGGCAGTGGTTCTCAACCTTTCTAATGACGTGACCCCGCAATACAGTTCCTCATATTGCGGTGACCCCAAACCAAAAAATAATTTTGGTGGCTACTTCAAAACTGTAATTTTGCTACAGTTATGATTCGGACATAACTGTAATTTTGCTACAGTTATGATTCGGACATAAGACTACATCTTATAGTGGTCTCTTATAGTATAAGACCGATGTAGTTCACACTGTGTAAATGTATGGTGCTTTGTGTAAGTGTAAGCTGCTTTGTGTACTGTATAATGATTACACACAAAGCACCTTACACTTACACAGTATTGTGTGTATGGTGTGTGTACTGTTTTTACATTATTAACCTTTTTTACACCAGCAGGCTGTCTCGCAGGCTCTCTTGGCTCTCCGCCTCTTGGCTCTCCGCCTCCTAGGCTTCTGTCCTCCGGCGCTTGCTGCGTCCGCCCACTGATGACGTCAGCAAGCGCCGGACACACGTAATGCGCTGCTATGGACTGTGGAGCGTTCCCCCCGCTTCCTCCGCCCCTTAGGCCCCGGACGGATGATGCAATCACGTCTGCGCATGCGCGCAGGCATTCAGTTTGGAACGCGCATCCATAACGGTGTGCGTTCCCGCTGAATAGCGCTGCTACAGATGGTAGCGCGACTTCTCAGCGGCTAAAGCCATCGGAAATATGTATTTTCCGATGGCTTTAGGCGACCCCTGTGTTTTGGTTGTTCGACCCCCGCCGGGGTCGCGACCCACAGGTTGAGAACCGCTGCTTTATGGTAAAGGCACTGGCCTGGGACTCAAAATGGAGCAGGATCCAATTCACAATCCTGCAGCTGCACCTATATCTTGTGTGACCTAGGGCTAGTCACTTCATTTCTCTGTGCCTCAGTTCCCCAACTATAACTGGGGATAACACTTTTTTTCTCCTTTGTCTAGTTAGACTATAAGGTCTTTGTGGCAGGGACTTAGGGTGACCATCTTTTCAAAAAACAAAAGTGGGACACACACAGAAGCCCTGCTGCCCTCCGTGGCCTGCTCCTTGCCCCTCCTCTTTCTTCTGAGGCCCTGCCACTGGTTAGGCTGGAAGCTAGAGCTGGGCTATGGTAAGAGCTGTCCAGGGAGCCCAGGCTGCTGTGAGAGCCCTGGACCCGGCACCTGCCATGGGCAAGAGACTGAGGGACCCAAAAGCAGCCCCCAGCCCATGTTCCCATTCCCTGGGGCATGCAGATCTGGGCAGGTGGAGTGTCCAGAGCCCCACACAGTGGCCTGGGCTCCCTGGGAGACTCTGACCATGACCCATCTCCGGCTTCCAGCCTGACCAGGGGCGAGGCTTCTTGTGAAGAGGAGGAGCAAGGGATGGAGCCTCATGGGAAATCTCCCTGCTGGCCCCACCTCTGAGCCTCAGACAGGCATGGAGAGATGCCACAAGGAATCTGGAAGAAATGCTGTCCTGGAGTCATTCAGTCAAGGTCTGAGACTTGAACTCTGCATTTTGGGACTGTCCCGCCAATTTGGGATGGGTGGCCACCTTACAGGGACTGCCTCTTACTATATGTTTGTACAGCACCTTGCATAGTAGGGCCTCTAAGAACTAAAATAGCAAATAACATTGACTTAATATAAAGACTTTTATTTAATTAAAATGAAGTGCTCTCATCTTTTTGAGGGGAGTTACTATATACTGTATACAATAAACAGCATTTGGCAGATAAATTAATAACTAAGGGTTTGCATATTAAACACACCAGTGCTTTACTTGGAATTTGCTAGCTAAGCTATCCAGCAGCAGGCAGATGATTTTGGAAGAAGGGATTATTATCTGTCACAAACAATTGTAGCCTAAAAGAGAGAGAGAAGCCACTGTACCAGAAATTACTGGCAACACATGTACCCCCCACTGCAGGATTTGTCTTCACAGTGTGGACATGCCAGCATGGGGTCCAGGCTTGATATTGTGGCAAACCTTTCAATACAAATGGAGCATAGAGCCGTAGCTATTTCCCAAGTCAGTCTGAGAGAGGTGAGGCTGCTATGCAAATAAATTAAATCAATAAATGTCAGAGATGGATAAATGGTGGGGTGTGAGGGGTTGGAAGTGTGCCCTTGGAAGAAGAGACAGGGTCCTTAGAGCCAAGCAATATACTTCTTTCTCTTTAATCACCTCCAGTTTAGCAATCTACAATTCTGACTACTCATGTTAAGGTTCTGGATGTAGTCAGGGAATTCAAACTCACCAACATCACTCACAATACAGGCTGTGCCTTATAGCATGATTCGGCCTTATTGGAGAGAGAGGCCCCAGCTGCAAAAACTTGAATCTAGATCGAGACCTGGCTCTGCTCTTTCAGAATTCCCTAAAGACATCACGACTTTTTATCTGGAGCAGGGCCCTAAAGTGAAGATGCCAACACCAATCATGAACTCTGATTTAGTCCCCTCAGCTATCAGTTCAGATGCCAGTACTGCCTGGAAATGTTTACTTACACGTATAAACCACCTGAAATCAGAAGCGACCGACTCTCACCCAAGTGGACAGGACATATGGTTTGATGTACATGGAAAACAAGGAAAGCCTTACAAAATCAAAGCTGTTCAATGAAATTCAGGAGAAAACTGTGTACTATAAATGATTTGCCAAGTTAGTGGGACAAATTTAAATCAATACAGCTACTGGGGTGTACCTGAAAGCCTCATTTGGCCCAACATTTAAAATTATATAGAAATGAGAATTCTCCTACACACAGTACTTCAAACACAGCACACAATGAAAGTCAAAATCCCCACAGCTGGGAGAGGGGAGCAACCTAGTATTTGCCTCCTCATGTTGGATCACTTTCCGTACAAGTCTTAGATCCTGCCTTCAGCGATGGTCAGAATCTTATGCTTCAGAGGCAGAAGAAAAATCACTAATCCAATGGTCAGTTTTGTATCTGGGGGAAAGGAATTTCTTCTTGACCTCTAACACCCCTAATCTTATGCCCTTAAGTATGATACTTGATTACTCTTATTTTAGCATACTTAACTACAAATGCTGTTGGGCATTAAAATTATTCTGCCCCTTTTAAAATATAACTACAGTGTTTGACACAGCAACCTCCCCCACTAGGGATATAACAGGCTAAATACATACAGAGTTAGGTCAGATTTCCTTTTATTCCTTCTAAATGTACAGGCCGTTAATTTCAACTCATTTTCTTGGGGGGAGATAAGTAGGAAAGAAATAAATCCATAATTTGGGACACAATATCAATATTTCACAACAGTCTTAACATTTTATTTGTGTGAACGTTTCTATAATGTGGTTCCTTGATTCACAATTTCTGACTGAAATAATTTGAGACTATTAGAGAGGATAACAGGTGTGTGTGGGATGGATGCATGATCCCTCAGAGGGACAAGGGAAAGATGCGTATGCTCCTTAATTATGCTAGATAGTATCATGACACCAAACATTGAGCTGTCACACAGAAAGCCTATGGGTTTTCCATTTGTCTGGACAACTACTGAAGAAAGCCTCTGTCCAAAGTGCAACTAGGAGAATGTTGTAAAGGGCAGGGGAATGACAGCGGGAGCCACTGAATAGTTGCTGGCATTTGATCAGTTTGTCAGGCTTCTCCGCATACATCATGGTGAAAAATGTAATGCTGTTTTTCAAGGAAATACTCTATTTTATTTGAAGGACTTCGGTTTACACACAAAAGTCTTAGATGTCTCCACATTTACTCTTTGTTGTTGTTGTTTGTGTGTGTGTTTTTCTTTGGATGCTGCAAATTCATAAAACCTCATCTTAATGTCAATAAATTCTTATTTGAATTCTACTTGTACTGCCAAAAATATTAGACTAATGTATACCTAACTTGGTAGAGGATTGCCTTTGAGTTACCCACAGGTAGCTGTAGCTTTAATTCTGGCATGTTTCAAAATTAAGAATCAATTTAGATTTCAGGAACCTTGTGTAATTGTCTTGCTATTTGATAAAGCTCTGTGTACCCCCTCAGCATGGGGACATAATAATAACTATAACACCGCAAAACATGCTGAGATGAAAAGTGGCTACAGCAAAAATTGTGTTGCTTATGAGAGAGGATTGCACCCGTCTGAAGGTTCATTTAAGTGCTAAAATATTCAGTGTTTAATTGAACATGGCAAGTGGGAGATGTCAATATAGTGTGAGGCCATGATGTTATCTGTTGCTTTTTTAATTCACATTATGTGCAATTCCATTTGGGACCCTGAGCTCTAGACTGTTGGAAATTTCTAACTAACTAACTAAATAATTTGATGTAGAATTTGTATCACATTAGTGCTCTCAGGCCCTAACCAGCTCATGGTTCCATTGTGCCACTGGAAGAAAACCCTTGGGGGCGGGGGTTGTTATCTGCAGGAATTGAGCCAAGGCCATCTGGATCTAAATGTGTGAGACTTTACTGTTTGAACTACAAGTTAGCTTGAAGGTCGTGGCAGACTCAGACTTCTAGCCAGCAGAGGAATTCAAAAAGCCATATTGTGTACAGTACGGGCCATTTCTTCAAATGTATTTGCATGCCTAAAGTCCACCATTTAGGCAACACTGTCATTTTCAAAGCTCAGCTGATGCCTAACCCCATAGGTCCCTACATTTTCTACTCTAGGACCTTAAATTTCCATGTCAGCATTTAAAAAGCCACCTAAGTCCTGATGCCACCCCACCACTAATGAGCAGCTTGGAGCCCTAGTTCAAGCCAGAGCGTCAGTCCAAACCAAAGCCCTGGAGGTCCTGACACTGGATGCTCAGTGCCTATCTTGCCAGCAGGTCCCAATCCTGTAAGCTTCCTCTGAGCTTGCCTAAGACCTGATGCTTGTCAGACCCTGTGGCAGGAGGGCTGGAGGCAGGCCACTGTTTTTTTGGGAGTGGGGGCAGCATAGCACCGGTACAAAAGACAGCTGGGGACCCAGGGAAACATAGGGAAAGTGTGACAGGTATTGAACATGAGCAAGAAATGAAGAGAAAAAGATTGTTTGTTTGTTTCAGCTGCTAGGGCATGTGCTACCTGAACAGCTGACCTAGTTTAAGTACCTAACTCCAGCAAAGGGTTCATGGCTGAGGATCCTGAGCAGAAGTAGGTACTTATCTGTGGCCTGTCTGCCATATGCACCAGGTCAGCCACTTAAGCAACTTTTCTTGGCATTTTACTCTGCCCAGTTTAGATGGCTCCTCACTCAGCTTGCTGGCGTTTGATGATCTCTACCTTGGGTACCTAACTCTCCCCAGGCACTGCATGGGGAACCTTGCCATCTAGCTTGGGGTTACATATTCCACTACGCAACGGGGCATCTAGGAACTAGGAGGTACAGTGCTCTGCAGAACAACACCTAAATAGCTTTTAAGATCCTGGCCTACATGCTGTACATAAGATCGATCTCATCTTTGGGTCAGATCTTCGAATCTTAGTTAAAGACCAGACATGCTACAGCTGGGTGAAACAAACAAATGAAGAGTGAGGAGCACAGCAATGCACGCAGGTTTTTGCATATATCACGTGCATTCCTCGTAGATATAATAGCAGATATGTAACTGTGGTCCCAGCCAAAGGAAAATCTTTGCAGAAAGTCAGGTGAGACCACTTAACTGATCCTCAATTTCCCTACAGCATGTATTGTTCTTGAGAGGGGGAAAGGGAGAGAACAGTTTGACAGATTTGTTGGTGCATGATGCAGTATGTCTAACAGGATAAAACTGCTCTCACCTTAGGATCTGCTTTCTCCCAACATGTTGAATATTTAGCTTATTTGATTGCTTGAGTTGTCTACAGCTGTCATGGTCCTTTGTTTGTCTATTTTTGTAGGGAGCTCCGGGGCTTTAATGTGCATCTTGTTTCAGGTTTCAAGAGTTGTTTTTGTGCTAGCTACCCAAGAGATTATGGCAAATTCAGCATTGATAGCAGCGGTCAGAGCGCCATCTCTTGGCTATTGGAGGACAGTGTAGACCAAGTGGTTTTGGAAGTCGTAAGTAAGGCCCTATTTAACTTGCGATACAGAGGAAATTGTAGATTCCACAACGTTAGCCTTCCTGTGCAGTTTTGATAGCAAGAGCCCCGGGCAGCTGACAGTGGGAGCCCCCCCTCTCAGGCCTGGGCGGCTGACAGAAGAAAATCCTGAAAAATTAATAATGGATTTTATTACTGCAAATAATGGGGTCTATTATTACTTTTCTGCAATTTTCCATAGCCTGTCTGCACCTCAGACAATCATCATTTGACAATCACCCCACAATGCAAGTAGGAACTTAGTCATAAGGATAACCAGTTTGCTGATTAAAATTATAAAGAAAATGACCAGAAAAAGATATTAATTCAAGAGATGACAATAGATGCTAACAGGGGGAGAAAATATGTCATGATTTTTGTGGGGAAAGAACAGAAAACAAGTGTTGGTAAAAAAAACAATGAGGAGAGGAGAGTAAACAAGTGACCGCATAGGAAGAATAGAGGTGAAAATTGAGAAAAAATTATTTTGTAGGAATCAAAGGAGGTGGAGAGGGAACATACACAAGTAATGTGGAAATGGCTGCCAAAGATTGTCTACTCAGAAATATATTGATATAGGATTTCATCAACCAGTGGCTTAGACTGTCCAATATTAGAGAGTTATGGATCAAAAATAAGAGTGTCTGGTGCATTTCTCTTGCAGTACAGAGGCAGACTTTGCTTGCAGTTACAGGCTTGGCATGAAATCCTGGCCACACTGAACTCAATTAGAGTTTTGCCATGGACTTCAGTAAGGCCAGGATCAGATCAGATGTTCTACCTGCAACTTGTCATTATTGATAACAGGTGTGTGTAGATCCTTTGTTGAAGGTTGAGGTTGCTCCGGTTATTCGTCCACTGTGCTCTTTGAATTTTCTGTTCTAAAAGATCCAGGTTCTATACTGTGATTGAATGGTCCAATGCACTCTGAGGCATATCAGCTTCAGATTGGAAAGGATGAATAATGTGATGACTGCTAGTGATGCCAAATCACTTCTGGTTTCTGAAGTCTTTGACTTCAAGCCTCTCATCAGACTAAGGGATTGCACTAATAGCCTACTTATGTGCTCCCTGTGGCAGTCTTTTTCTGTCATTTAGACTGTGAACGCCTCAGGAGGGGTCTGTCTATTATACATTTGTATAGTCTCTGGCACAATGGAGTCCTTATAGTGATTACGGCCCATGGGCACTACTGTGATTATAGTAATTTTGTATTGAGTCATCCTGTTTCTCTTTTGGTACCTTTAGTTGCTTGTAAAGGTTAGGAAAAGACTCAGGACCAGATTCTGATTTCACTTGCACTAGTGTAAATCTGATTTTAATGGGAGGCTGCACAGTCTCTTTCAGTCAGGGCTCAGAACCTCACTTGATCACAGTTTAAAGCCAGAGTACCTCCACTAACCTCCATGACACAACTACGTATTTACTGTAGTGAGTGGGGTGATAATCTGCTCCTCAGTACTGGAAAAGAATTGTATCCATGGCAATATGCAGTTCAGGATTTCACCTCCTAAAACATGAATTACTTTAATTTTTTACACCTTTTTAATTTCACACGGTTTGCTAATAGCAGTAATGACCTGTAGCCCACATCACACGTTTCCTGATAGTCGATGACAAGCTGGAAATGCTTAGAACTAGCTCATCTCCTCTAGCTAGTCATTGTTTGACCAGAACTGTCTGACCCAGAGGACATTAATGCTTAAACCGAAGAGTGTAAAAAGTTATTTGTTTTTAATTGAGAGGAACAATTATATTGCTTCACTATAGTAACTAGCAAACACCTCTAGTTTCTTGCACTGTCACTATGTATTCAAAGAAAAAGAACTAAGATAAAGAATCCAAATAAAGGTTAAAATATTCAGAAGAAAAGAAATCATTAGTTAGAATTATTTTGACTGTATATTTAAGGTTCTTTTTACAGTTATGGGATTTTATAGTCTGGGGTTTTTTAAATAGCTGCAGTTTAATTCCATGGAGTTGGATTCAGTAAATTCTGATTGAAACAGAATCTTTCATTATAGGATTTTATACTATCCTCATCACCATAATATCTGAGAGCCTTCAGGAGTGTACTAAGCAACACGATTAACATCTGCCACACATGGGCCAGTCTCTCCCATCCTTATGGTCCTTAGTTCCTAGGGGAGCTCATTCCACAGTCTTGGGCCAGCCCCTGAGAAGGTTCTGTCTCCTGCACAGATGATCCATGTACTCTTATGGGAGAAAGTTCCTTTGTGCTCAAGGAGCATGGCCAGGGCCGTAATTCGGGCTGGGCAAGAGAGGCAGCTGCCCCAGGCACAGAGTCGCAGGGGTACGAAAAGGGCAGTACAGGATCAAGCCTAGCAGCACTGACTGGGTGCTCAGCACCCCTCCGGGATCAGAGATCCAGTGACTCCAGCTGGAAGAGGCTCTCCCCAGTGGTGCTAAGAGCACAGCAGGGTTCTGAGTGCCAGCTGGTGGGAAGGGCAGAAGGAGAATAAGCTGCCTGATTGATCAAGCTATGTGCAGCCATGAACTGGAGGTAAGGGTCTGGGGACGGGGGAGGTTTCAGGGGCCTGGGGAGAAGGCAGTGCAGGGGTAAGGAGAGAGGGGAGCGCAGAAGGGGAGTGCATGGGTTAGGAGAGAAGAGAGCGCAGGAGGGGGATGGAGCCATGCCTGCAGTCCTCAAGTGAGGTTAAAAGCAGCAAGAATTGATAGCTTGGTTGCGAAAGCACCAGAGCCTGGATTTTTATGTAAACCCTAGATCACTGCAGGGCTGTTTGTCTTAGCCATAAGAGAAAGTGATGCCCAGGGACACCACAGTGAAGAGACTCTTTCTTTGGTCAGGTGCAGGTCTGCTGTGCATTAACCTGGTAGGAGCACCCAGGCTCACAGAAATCTAGTACAATAGATGTGGTCAGCAAGGAGTAAGTGTAACAAGCGTGGTCTCTGTGTTGTCTCTGTGTTGTCTTCCTCCTCCCTCGGCCATCCCCCACTAGAATCTTTATTGTGCTTCCAATTTAGACTGCCTCCTTGGGGCAGGGTCGCTGTCTTTTTTATCTAGCTATAAATACTCAGCACTTGCATCACACCTTTCACTGAAAGCTCCCAGAGCCCTGTACAAAGGTATGTGAGTGTAATTACCAGTGAGGCATAGAGCTTTTAAGGGATTTGCCCAAGATTACAGGGTGGGTCGGTGGCAGAGCCAGAAATTGAGCTCAACACTCCAGATTCCCAGGCTAATGGCCACTCTGCTTAGCCACGCTGCCTACTCCGGCAGTGCTCCTGCACTTTAGTAACCAAGGCATCACTAGGGTGATGTCCCTCCACCCCCCATTCAGTTCTCCACTCAGCTGGACAATTGTGGATTCATTAGTCAATGTTTGTAAATCATAGATTCTTAAAAAGATGAGTTAGACTGTCCAGTCCTTCTTCCTGCCAATGCAGGATTGTGCCCACTTGTGAATTTATTAGTATTTGGCCCAGGTGAGTTTTAAATGTGCCAAGCAATAGGGCTTCCACCGCTTCCCTTGTGAGATCTGGCTGAGGACATAAAGAGCTGTGTGGTATTGTTCTGCAGCATTGATTCAAAGCATAAGAGCTTATGATAACACCTAGATAACATGTTAGATTGCATTTTCTAGCTCTCAGAGGGTAGGATCCACAAAGTTGGTGCCTCTGCTGTCTGATTCCAGGTGGTGAGTGCCTGTTTGGGGACTGCTAAAGTGACAGGTGTCTCAGTAAAACTTGGCTGTAGGTGCCCATCTCTAAGAAAGGGGCAAAGCTTAACACATGCTGTTGTCAGCTTCTCCCATTGCCTAGCTTAGGTAGGAAGTAGCAGTGCTGGCTTTTGTGGATGGCATTTTTAGGCACGTATGCTCTCCATGCATTGTACAGGGAGCATAGGTGCCTCACTCAGCTTTGTGAATCGTGGTGTGTTCCTGTGATTTTTCTAGGTGCTGTGACACTCGGCATTGCAACACCAAGGTCCCTTCATGGATCACGTCCAAAGCACTTTACAAAACAAGAGTAGCAACATTATCTCCATTTTACAGATGGGGAAACTGACCAGGTGGAGTGACTTGCAGCAGCAATTAGGACTGAGAGGGAGATCAGATTCCCAGACTTGTGCCCAGCCCCGTAGACCCTACTTGCAATCAGTGCTCTTGCTGTGCTCTGCACCATTACTGCAGAATTCTGCCATGAAATGCCAGGTATTAATTATTACTATTACTTGGGTGTCACTGTGTCCACTCACACTTATTATCACATAGCTCTGGGCCTTTGCTGATAGAGAATCATGTCTTGCTCTTTTGACACTTAGACATAGACACTGTTCATTTGCTTTGGGATATGGCTTTTTAATTTCATTGGAAAAACAAACCAGTCCAAAGCCATTTCTTTTTGTTTTCCTTCCTCCCTCTCCCCATCTCTAGTCCTCCTCTTGCTTTGCAGGAAAAACACAGGTGGCTTAGATATGCAGGGGAGGTTAAAATACATACTTCAGACAACACAATGAGGAAAGTAACAGAGCCTGTGAAAGAGGAAGATACCTACTTTATCTGAGACATGTTTTAAAAGGGCTGTGTGTGTGGTGGGAGCTGGATTAGCCATAGCCTGCAGTCAAGAATCGCATTTCATTTCAATTCCCCAGGATGAAAAGGTGATGCTGGCTAATTTGAACCCAGTCCTTAAGACCCCATTTAAAACTCAGAGTCAATTAAGCTCTGTTCTTCTCCCCAGCCTGTGACCCTTGGTTTGTTGTTATTAATCAGGAGACAGGGAAATTGCTTTCACCATAAAGCTTGCATTTTCTTTGCTGGAAGCAAAACACTGATGGAAAAAGTTTTTATGGCTGCTGGATAGGAGTGCAGGAACACCTCCCAGAGGAGAACAGTTTAGAACAGCTCCTACGAGCTAGGGTGGGATAGGCAGATTATTAACAGAGTAGGGGGGTCCCAGTGGGAGTCCAGCTACTGTAGTGGATTTTATTCACTCCTGTGACATAGGTTAGCCCGCAGGGATTCTCTCTTAGGAATCATGGATTTTCGTGGTGGGGAGGATTAAGTTCGATAGAGGCATATTTTAAATATTTATAAAATAGATACTACAGCAAGGATCCCAAATGCTGTAGCAACTCCATTGTAAACTCTAGCCTTAGAGATCATTATTGCAGAGCAGTGCAATATTGCTTTCTGTAAGAGCTCGTGACTCATGATTTCTGGTTTATAGGGGACACTTCCTTTCTTTTTTTTTCCCCTCATGTACGTGTTCTGGAGAGATGAACTCTCTAGTTTGCACTCTTATTATGCCTTTCACTTCGCCAATGAACTATACTTCCCACCATCCTTTGGTATGTATCATTATTACTCTTTTGTATAAGGGAAAAGATAGGCACCAAAACATATGATTTGCCCAAGATCACAAAGGAGGCAAGTGTTAGAGTTACAGGGCCATAGACTTGGTGGGGCAAAAGGGCACAAAGCCACAGGAGTGGAGAAATGGGGCAGAAAAAAACAACAACAACAACAAAAAATTAGGGGGCACAAATATGCTTGCTTGTTCCTTGTGCTAGAATGCCTAGTAACGGCTCTGAGCGTGGTTATTGACCAGTCATTGTCATAGAGCTTTAGTTAATCTTTTAGATACCCTAGGCCCTGGCCATTGCATGTTTTGAAGGTAACAACTGAGCCCTTGAAATTGATTTGAAATTCTATGGGAAGCTGATGTAGCAAGTGGAGAACAAGTGTGATATGGTCCTGGTAATCCATGGTGCAATGTTCTGGGGTTTGCCAAGAGCTCATGGCTTCCTGCCTAGTATGTAATAACTAGGTGACCAGTTTAACGTAAGGAGAAACCAGCCCCATTGTCACCTCAGCTCTTCTTGAAATGTCATTGGGCATTAAAGATTGGTGGAAGCAGCTGAAGGTGTCCTTTCTGGAATGAAAAAACATATTTCTTCTGCTTGGAATGAAATGAAAGTTTTTAACCTACACTGTGGATTGGGTCATGTTATTCTCATAACTCTCGTCCATATGTACTCCCCACTTCCTGTTCTCCGAATATATACATGGATGTAAGCTCCTTTGGTGCTAAGGGAGTCACTGAGGGCAGGACTGTGAAAGCCCACCTCCCCATTTAAAGTGGTCGCTGGAAGTGGAAACACTTGCTCTTTCAGCCTGTTGTTCCTCCGCTTCTTTGAGTGAAAACAATTTGCCTGAGGGAAGGAGTGGGCTGAGTGAGACAGAATAAACAAAGGGGAAGGAATACAGTAGAACACATTTTGGAGAGAGGGAGGGAGCTGATCTCTCTACACTTCATTGCTCCATTCTCCTGAGCCATCAGCTGGCTCCAGCCAGCACTCTTGGGGGAGGAGAACAGAGGAGGCATCAAGTGTGAATAGCTCTACAGCCCAGAGGGCATGCTGTACTGTAATCTCAGTGCCTGGTTGAGTCTACTAAGGTTTCTCCTGCTCTGAGAGAAGTATTTGGCCTGGTCTACACTACATAGTTAAGTTTATGTAAGTTGCCTTGCGTCGACCTATTTGTGTATGTCTATGCACAAATCCGTCTCTGGCTGACATGAGCTCCCTGTTACAGTGATGCAGTAAAACCACCTTCCCAAGTGGTCCGAAGGGAACATCATGATCATCTAGTCTGACCTCCTGAACATTGCAGGCCACAGAACCTCACCCACCCCTTCCTGAAATAGCTCCACACTGTGCTAGCAGGAGACGATTAATGGCCCTACACACTGGCATGACAATGGCCCACTGTGGATTTTCCAACTCCAAAATGATTTCCCAATGAAAGGAAGCAATCCAGTGCTGCAAGCTTCCAGAGTGCAATTGTCACTCACTTCTCCACTGTCAATGAAGCTCTCATTCTGCTATCCCTGCATGGGAGGGTGGGGGTGAGCTCATTGCACAAATCCAGGAATGTGCCATTTCACATCCCAAATTCTGCAGCCACTGCTCCTCATCCTAAATCGGCATAACAATGCTGTGCCATCAGTCAGTGCTTGTTCCTGGGGCCCAGAGGCAGTGCTCCGCCTTCTGTGGCTGCTCTGTGAATGCCATCAACAACCTTGAATTGTTTTTTGCTAAATCCCTTAGAAGCTGTCCTTGACATGGTCATATCCCCCATTGTTGGGGTACTTCCTGTGGGTCTGCAAATACAGGACAAATGTGCATCCAGTATTTCCAATGCTCAGGAGAATCATTCAGAGCTCTGTAGGCTTCTGTCAAAGATGGCAGGCACCAAAAAATGCCACACAAGTTTGTGGGATATTTTTTAAAAAGGCACAAATGTTATGAGATATTGCTGGCATTATGGGATGGAGAAAGTTGCATGCTGGGAACTTGATCCCTGGCTCCCAGAGATCCATGGGTGAGTCATTTCTATCCCAAAATACAGTGTGAACATTTCCCTAAAGGCATAGCACCAGATGGCAGTGCGTGGCACACTGGGATACCTATCCATGGTGCAGTGTACTTTACATCTACACAAGCACTTGTAATTTGACTTGTTAAATTCTAAATGTTTCACTGGGGCTGCTTGATTTAAATAAAATTGTGTCAGAACCCAGGCAGGGTTCCAACCGAATCCTGCCCGCCAAGCCAGTTTCTACTAAAAACCTACCTGGTGTCTTCTAGCTCACCCACCTGATTCAATTACCCACAGCTTCTCAGCAACCTGCCAGGTGGGTTGTCTCTGAGTGGGAGGACGCTGGGGCAGCCTACCAGGCATACTGCTTTAGGGCTGGGGTGCTATTCCATTTCATGGAGAATTTCAAAATGTTGGGGGTTTGTTCCAAGTTGGAACGAAAACAAATTCTGAAATATCGAAATCCTCAGGGAACTGGAGTTACCTTTCTCTGCCTTGCTCTGCTGCAAGCCTTGTGAAAGCACAAAATATTCACAGACGAGTGTAAAACCTGCCTAGCTGAGATTATTGAATTTCAATCTTTTTCCTATTTCTAACAGTCAGAGGGCCTGCACTTATTATAGGTTATTAACTGGTGGGAAGTAGGATTTAAATTAATTACATTAAACTATTGGAGAATTGTGAGAATTGGAATTTAACGCCAATGAGCTAGATTTACCCCTGAAACAGCCCATCTGCACCAATGGAAGGAGGCTGTAACTCTCAAGAGGACAGCAGGCAATGTTTACACAATTGCTTTCCCTAGGGATTCTGCCAAGGATAGACAGTTTTGTAAATTACAGCTGGGACTCTATAGGACTCCAAGGAAATGAGAAACCAGTGTATTTCCCAGGCAACCCTTTCCCTGGCCAGTTCTCAAGATTGAGGCTACTCCTATGCCCATACGTAATTAAATACATATTTACAATGTAGTGTATATATACATACACAATTTCTCCAGCCACTATAATGCAGTGTTGACAGGGTCTAAGGAGAATGTACTAGCTACTTAAATAATATTTTACATACCTTTTAGAGTAATATTTGTTCAATTCTTCTGTTTGTCAGGCCCCACTTATCCAAGTCATTCTCCTCCCCCACACATAAAAATCTGTATTTTTAAAAATCTAAAGAATTCTCCAAAGAACTGTGCTATCCATCACCTTTGTATGCTCCATCCTATGTGTGTCCTGCCATACTCCAGCTGTACAATTACACACCGAAGAGGGACCCATTTTTTTAATATTTATTTTTAAGTTATTTTCAAAGGGCTCCTGTGAAAATTCTGTATTTGAAAAGGCTATACTGTACTATAAGCCAAAAATATATTTGGAATCACATGCAGATTAGATAAATAGACTTAAAACTAGCATCCAGGGTGTCCAGTGGGGACCAAACCTTCCCATTGCCTGGTTGTAAAGTTGTTCATGAAGGGCCAGGTAGTGAATGTCATGGAAGCTGCAAAGCTGAAAGGTCATGTGATCCTTATGTTTCCCTGCCGAAGGATTGAGGTCTGGAGAATCTGTATAATGAGAGAGCCACACCCAAAATGCCAGGTAGAGAGTCCCCCTAAAGCAGGGCTCCATGCTGAGCAGAGAGTGTACACTGGTTCTGATTTCAGGAAACCCTGAGAAGGTCATGCAAGGTCTGAGAAAGAGAGCCACAGATTCATCGTTTCCTAACTCCCAGCCCTGTGCTTTAGCCATAAGACTATCCTTCCCCTATTACAGGTTCATTTAGCCATAGGGACACCAAAAGCTATTGAGAGGTGTTAATAGAAATAAAACCAGGAGAGGAAGCCAGGTATTTAAAATGTTCTTTGTAAGGCTCCAATAGATAGTACGGGTAAGAGCTATGCAAGTTCCTGTCCCAGTTACTCCATGTACATTTCCCAGGGGTGGCACAATGAGACACTCTAGAAGTCATCAGACAGATGGGGCCAGGAGCCTACATGAATCAAACAGACTCATTGTGGGGAGGGACAAAGGGAACACAATTAAAATCCCCACCAGAATACAACTTTTTTTTCTCCACACCCAAAACTATGAAACTCCAACTTTTTATTATATTTTAGCTTCAGGATAACTCTTTCCTATGTGGAACAAAGCCATGAAAAGCAGTTGGGAGCTGCCTCAGCTGTATGCAGAGCAGAGATCCTTTCATTATGGAGCTCTAGTATCTTCCTAGGCAGCGTGAGATACTATAGCAACAGGGTGTCAGGTGTCATAGCATTCAATGGATATTCAGAAGAATTTGTATAAAGCATTTTCTCCACATGCTGGTTTTAAATATGGAAGTAACAATGCTGTGGTCCAAGAGTTGTCATAAAATTGAAGGCAGCTGTTTTCACTGGAAGGATTCTTTTCACTTGGGGGAAAAATAATTCCTGCCAATAGACTGACCTTGTAACATCAGGTGGCACAAATTGATTCAGTGTCCAGTGTTTGGTGCAGCAAAGAGATAATTCTGAAAGCAGCACTGAAAAAAAACGAAATAGAACTTCACTCTCCAGAGACGTTTTGATTCATTGACCATCTGCTTTACTTTAGTCAAGTGCTTCTCCACTGTAGCTGTGATGTTCCTTATAGAATTCTGCCCTTAAAGTAAGTCATTGAAGAAACATATAGTTCTTATCTACAAGAGATGCTTTTATTAAACCATCAAATGTTAATTTTATTTCTTATCAGATTAAATGTGTAAATTTTGCCTGTTCATCTTAAAGCTGAACCCCTCACAATTAATTATTATTAGTATCCATTAGTTCCTTAAACTGAAGTAAATGCTCTTCAGGGCTAGAATGAATTAAATATCTATTTGTTTGTTTAGATGGGCAATGTCTAACCAAGGACAGCTTTAATATACATAATGAAAAACATTAGCAGAAAATGAGTTCAATAGACATTAAAGAACATTGTACCCTTGCTCTGCTCTCTTCCAGTAAAGGAATGGAGAGAATCCATTAAGACCTTTATCACAACCCAGTAAGGGTCTCATTTCTATAGGGCATTACAGTTCCATTAGTCTTGTTTCATTATCTCACTCTCTAACATCAAGTCCAGGCAAGTACCAAATTAGATGCCCTCACTAGATTAAAAAAACAATAAAAATTTGATATCAACAATGGAACATTGTTATCAACATGTATAACTGCAGTACCAACAAAACTCACTCCTTGTGAGGCTTAAAGTGAGCTCAGAATGGGCTTAATGAATGTTTCAGGCTAATTTGAAACACACTGTTTAGGATAATGTCTCAAATTAATGTCTGATCTGAACACAGATGTATCATGGCTTATTGATTAAAGGTAACTTGTCTACATAGCTTACAGCCTTACAGTCAGCATAAGGAAGCTGTGAATACCTAAAATATGAGAGAGAGAAATGAACATTATTTTCCTATATGGAGAATTAAAATGATTCCATCCCCATCTCTTGGATACATATAAACAACAATAATTGGTCCACTGACCACTAGTCAAAATAAAAGACATCATCACAACTGGCAGAGAGCCAAAAGACTGAAGTCTATAGCCAAAAAAGGCATGTAATTACATGCTTGAGTATATGAGCAGTCCCACTGAAGACTGTAGAAACTCATTGCCACAGGAAGCCAGGTACATAGCGGGATTCAAAAAGGGATTGGAAATCTATATATGCATAACATGAATATGAGGCGTTGTAATAGCTAATGTTAAAAAAAGTTTTGGAACAGATATAAAACATCATGCTTCAGGGCTGAGCCAATCCCTAACAAATTAGGATGAGATCTTCATGTGGGAAGGGCAGATGAGATTATCCTACCTCTACCTACTATAGGGTCTAGTACCTGGTACTGGCACTGTCAGACAGGATACTAGATTAGGTCCACAGTCTGACGGCAATTCCTATATACCTAAATATATGCTTAAATGCTGTGCTGGATGGAGTCAGACTGGGCATGGAGACTGAATGATGCTCTCACTGGATAGCCACTGGAGAGCTATCTGGGTGAGCTGGAAGTAAAGTAGATGAGTGGCTTCCTGGGAAAGGACAAGTAGGCCTGCTATCTGCCACTGGGAGGTGAGATGAGTTCCATGTATATAATATAAAAGCAGATAATACAGGCAGATCACAGAAAAATTCCATATACTAATTAAAGCTTTTGGAGCAAACCAAGAATTTTTATTCAGTACCTGGAATGAAAAGCTTGTGCAATTACAAGACTTTATAAACAAATCAAACCTATTTAAAATCCTATATTGCAAAAAGGTATCTGGTAAATGCATGTTTTTATTTTTACCCTATGGAACTAAAATATAAATACTACTTTGGAGCCTGCAGTGACTTTTAATAGTGGTGGTAAAACGTAAGTGCCGACACTATCTGAGATATTATGTTACAGTTATATGTATTAGAGAACCAGTTATAGGAAGAAATTTTTTTTAAAAAAGACAGACACAAGCAGATAGAAAGAGCGCTATATTCATTTCAAGATATCTCAGATGCTTTAGAAACACAACATGTAGCTCTTGACATCTTGTGGTTTCTTTGTGTAACTGCAAGACTGATTATTTTAAAATGTGCTTGGAATTATGTGTATGTTTAACACCAATATTAAAAAACAGAATTTTACTAGAAACAGTAAAGTGGCAAGAACAAAATGTGAAGGAGAACAACACATTGGTGGATTTCATTGTGGCACAGAGGTCTTCATGCAAATGTCTTCACACCATTTAGGAGCTGCTGTAAAATACACATCATATTTACTACCTTATCGTAAGATATTAGACATAGTTTTCAGATTTCCTAAATCTCTAATCAAGAGTTTGATGAAAGAGATTGCAACCTTTACCTGGAATTCAATATTATTTTCTTATCTCATGTTCAGATGGTTTAAAGAGCATTGCACTTTAATCATGCATATTTCCTGAATGCAAACATCATGTTGCATTTGGAGTGCATGGGTTTCCTTTCTTTGTCCATAGTTACCAAGGTCCTGATTCAGGATAGCATGTGCTCAACATCAAGTTTGTCAAGATTAAGTACTATTCTGAACAGGACAAAATTTTCTTATAGTCTGCCGATATTGAAAATCATCATCGATGGAACCATAAGTAGTTATTGCTCTTAGCACCTTGTAAACATATTTGATCACAATTCCTTTAATTTCTAAGAGGTTTTCAGCTTTCATCATCAAAAATCTTTTCATCTTTATTAGGAATCCATACTTCAGTTCATTATCAGAGCTACTTTATGAAATCAATGTGTTTTCTCTGCATTAGCAACAGCTCCTCAGAAATTCATTTGTTTGATATGTTTGATTTGCTCATATTCCCGCCCCCAACTCTTCTTCTGCAAGTCATTTTTTCTATAGATATTTACATTTGTAAATATATTTTAAGCACCATAATTCTAATTTATGTTGTGTTTCTGGTTCCATTTACAGAAACTGTTCATTAAAATGTATTAGCAAAATTCACCATTTTTACACTGCACTGTGTCAGTGATGGATTAGGCTTTTCGCAGAGATTAAGAACATTTGTCCTCTGGTCTGCCCTAAGGAAGGGCAAGATATATTTAAAAAAAAAAAAAAGTCCATACTCATCTTGATTTCCTGACCTAATGGAGTCAAATTTGGAAAAGAGGCAAAACTTCAAGTATACATGAGAATGCATTGGACACTGTGTCCAAGTGATCAGAGAGGCTCCACTGGGTCATTAACTCATGACTGCGACAAATCAAACCAACAGAGGAAAAAAAACCCTCATTTTCTCAGTGCCTGAATGCTGCCCTTAACTGCTGAAGATGTTGGTGCATCCAGTCCATAGGAGGGTTTTGGTACTTATGTGCCAGCCTTAGAACCCCACTTACATCCTGTAATGTTTTAAATTCTCTCCTTGTAATGGGAAAGAAAGGATTAAGGTATGCTAGAGAGGCCAATTAGCCTATTAGAGGGGAAACAGGGGGGAATTAAGACCATGACAGAAGCCTTAGTTAGAGAAAGCTCACCTGTGCAGGAAAAGGCGGGGCATATATATGCCATTAACAGAAGGGGATTCTGGGAAAGGGGAGTAATGAAACTGGCAGACCCAGTGAAGGAAGGTAGAGATAGAAGGTTAGGAAAGAGCTCAGGGAAATGCAGTAAAGTCCAGGGTGGAACAAACCTTGACTGCTGACTAAAGGGTCCCTGAGCTAGAACCCAGAGTAGAGGGAGGGCCCAGGTTCTCCAACCAGCCACTGGTGAAGTAGTACCATTGGGGCAGTGCATAAGAAGATTGTCTGAGACTCTTTGGGAGAAAAGACCTCCCCCTGAAAGGGGAAACCATGGTAGTGAGTCACAAAAAGGCTGCAGCAGCTCCTGGAGTGTGGAAGGGGTTGCAAACAAAGAAACCAAGGAGAAGGGACAGTTTGCAACCATGGGGGAAAGGTGTTGATTTGGTGAGCTAATCCTCAGAACCTCCAGGAGAAGGTGCCACACCTGAGGTCAGTAGAGCATCCCATCACACTCTTGCTTTATATCCAACAGATATTAGAGCAAACATGGACCTAGTCTGTCCTGATGCATTGCTGAATAGTGCTGATCTCTACTGACAGTGTGGCCTTGCATGCTGATAATTCCATAACTTGCCTTATTTGTACATCAATTTACCTAATGCATCTATTGCTCTGTAACAACCGTACCATTTTACTGGGGATGGAATTTGATTTTTATTGGCTGCAAAACTCAGAAACAGCATAGTTCTTTTCAGTGGAAGTCTATCACTGTAAAGAGCTACTGACAACACAAGAGGAGTTTTCCAAGAAACATTTCTCAGTATAATTTTCCATTTCTCTTATTTTGCATGTCTAAGGATTCCTTGCAGGGAAGTGGGATCTTTCTTAGGAAGCTGTAATCATGTGACTCACAAGCTTGTACACCCAGCGTGGCAGACTCTCCTCCTGTAGCTCCTCCTACTACCAGCCAGTCCTGACCTGTGGTGGTTGGGTGTGACTTCGCCCTCTGGAAGGGTCACACGTAGTCCTACCTCTTCCAGGATAAACCAATAATCCAACAACTAATAGTCCTTCAACTTCACCGGGGACCTTTGTTCCGAGTGCAGATTCACTAGTCCATACCCCTGGTGTGAGGGGCTTTCAGCAGAACTCACCCCTTGCAGGGGAGAGAAGAGGAGGGGGTTTCTTCAGTGGGCTGGGTGGGGGAACTCAGACCCTGCCCCTCTACTTGGTTCCACTTCAGGAACCTTTTAATAGCTATTCAAGGCCTGACTCCGCAGAGCCCTTGCTGCCTCCGTGGATAGTGTATCAGCTCTGCTCTCTTTCAGTGTCTTTCCCAGCCCCACTGCAGAGCTAGTCAGGAGAGTTTTCTGCACTCCTTAACAGCAAGGCAGTCTCTGATTCAGCTGGTTATTTTCTGCGCACTGCAGACCCCTTAAGCAGGCTCTGTCTGCCAGCAATCCCAGTCAGCTCCCTGGCTCCAGCCAGGCTGCTCTCACTGGGTGAGAGTCAGAGAGCTGCTCTCCTTCCTAGTCAGGCCCTCACTGAGCCAATTCTAACCTTGTAACTCCAGGTTTGACCCTAACTACAGGTGGAGCAGGGTGAGGCCAATGGCATCCACAGGCTCTCATTAACCCCACCCAGGCTCAGCACCCCACCGCAGCAACACCCAATAGCTAGCAGTTTTAGGGTTAGAACAAAACAGAGAGGACGTTCCACCTCTAATATTCTGTGACTGATGAGCCTTCCCCACGTCTGCCTCACTGTCCCACCCTCGTAAAGAAGCTAGGCACAGTTGCAGTCCCTGCACTTTCTTGGCTACCGAATTGCTCCTTCCTGTTGTCTCTGGGGATGCTAATGGAAAGGGGTTGAAGGGCAAAAAAGATGGAGAGGCAAGACCCTGACTCCCAGCCCCTTGCAGAGCTGGCCGGTCCTGGAAGGGAGTGCACAATACACCCAACAAAGGGGTGCTGCGGTGGATACACTGCCCCTACACAGAGAGAGTCCCAAGAGGAAAGATGCCCACCAGAGAGTCCCTGGGGTGATTCAAGTCTATATTGTCTCCAGTGCATGCTTGGCTTTAACAGCACAATCTGGGTTTAAAGACTTCTCCTACTTTTGTTTATTATTATTCCTCACCTCTGCAGATGTAACCCTCTATTTGTGAATCATCATTTCCAGTGGAACCAGTTAGGGGTTCCCAAACCTTTTCCCCCTGAGGCCCACCTGTGCAGCTGCAATAGGCACTGCAGCCCATTATTAACATGTCTCCGTCAGGGAGAGGGGTCTCGCAAGGCATGCATGGCTCCTTGCCTCAGTGGGGAACAGGGTCTGAGAGAGGGCCAAATGCCCAGGCAGGTGCCATAGCCAGCCTCCGTTGATACCCTCTGTCTCAGCAGTCTGAGTGCCTTGAGCTGGTCACCTGGCAGCACTGATCCACTCACCCACCCAGAGCCCTGGCACACCAAATAGGCACCCCCTATCCGGGAACAAGGTAAGGGCTTGGGAATCACTAATGCCGGCAGAGGTAGACACTTGGGCTGGCCCTGGCCATTACCTTGGTGGTCCCAATCACCCACTGCCAAGCCCTGATCTCTGGGCAGGCTGTGGGGCTGATACTCTAGGGATCCCAACAGCCACGGATCACGCAGTGTGATGGCTCGGAGAGGGAACAGCCCCAAACCCTCCAGCCTCCTCCAACCACCAGGGGAACCACCACCTCTTGGGGCAGCCCCTTCTCCTTGTCTCCACTCTGTCAGCAATTCTTCAGTCTCTGCCACCCACCAGGGGTACTGGGTTCCTCTGGCCCTGGGTGGGTATCATCGCTGGACACCACTCTGCCAACATACAATTTTGGAGGGAAATGCCTCCTTATACACCCACAACTCCACCAAGGGCAGACTACCCAGGACTGTGTTGCAGTCCAACTTTGGGCCGTGACCCACAGTTTGGGAAACCCTGAGTTAGGAGACTCAATGCAGGCATCAAAACAAAATCAAGTCATTGCATGGGGCTTCCACCACAACCCAGGGCCCAAGGCAGATATACAGGCCAACTTTCAGGAAGAGTTTACTTTATGAATACAGGCAAAGAAATTCTGTAGACAATGATGTGGAAGAATTCCTGGTAAGGATGGAAACGTAATTTGTTGGGGGACTTTTTTATATATATAAGTAACAGATAAACTGACAAGATGAGAAAAATTTCTAAAGCTGTGATCAAACTCGGTTGAATTTAGTACTTTTAATTGTCCAGATACTATGGGTGGGGAAGGAAAAACAGCTGAAAATAAGGACTCTTACAAAATTTTAAGAAAAAATGGTTATACAAGAGTATCATTAGATGGAGAGACAGATCTGTGACAGATCAAATGGAGTGAGTCTGATGCTGGAGCATGTTCCTGTGTCAATAATTTGCTGCTGCTGCTGTAAAGATGCAGCTGTTTTAGATTTCAAATAAATTCCATGTGTGAATGTGAGTTTAAGACAGCCCCTGTGCTGAATATTTACAATCTAAGTAGATGAAGCATAGGAGATAAAGATCCAAAATGCAAGCATAAGATGTGGAGCTGAGACACAGAAATTCCGAAGATCACAAAAGACTCCGGGGCTTTCCGGAATTCATTGCACAGGATGGGAGGGATTAGTTCTTTCACTATGGCCTCTGCTGTGGCACTTTAGGGCTGTTTAAATTACTGCAGGGGTCACACCTGCCCCTACAGCAGCCCAGAAATAGAAGGTCTCAAGGGTGGCTAAAAAGCAATTTAGCCCCCTTCCCTTGGACAGTGAGCATATTTCACCCAGTAAACATTGTAGAATGACAAAATCAAAAGTACTCCTATTAATGTAACTCACGGGCACTGGTGACGTTATCACTCAACCGTGCTTGCGTTGGCTTGAAGACAGTGGCAGACTCATGCTTTTCGATTTAGTGGTAGCAGGTTCACTCACTCAGATGACCTGACCAGCACCATTGTTACACTAGACTATTGCCACTTTTTTGATTTTGTAAATGTTACCTTTGTGCTAAAATACACCACCCCTTAGGAATGTGTCTGGACATGACATATCCTCCCAGTGACCCCCTGGTACCTTGTGAAATTGGCAAATGGCACTATGTGAAGTAGTGCACGTCTGTCTAGGCGCTACACGTCATCCTCCTAATGGAGCAGTGGAATTCATAGTTGCAACAGAAAACACATTTTATCTCTACTAACTCATTTAAAAATTGTACCATCCATGTAATTTATGTCCTTTTGCCTGATTTTCCATGAAGCAGTCTCAGTAATTTTAAAGTCATTCATTTATTCATATGTAAATACAGGTAGATGTGACAAACTACTTCAGCTGGCTATGGGCACATCAAACCAGAAGGTTACCATCTGCCACATAGATTTTTCACATGCAGTATGGTGAAGCAGTGGGTTAATATAACCCATGTATATCTTTTGAGTCTTCCTAGTCATGTATCGTGCTTTTAAAAAGAGTCATTTTTAATTGGGGGAATTTTAAAGCATGCAATAATCTTTTAATTTTGCCCTCGTTATGCAATGGTATCTGCACACAAGTGCTAGCAGATGGGGAAGAGTGAGATGTAATTCTGAGATGGCTCTAATTATGATAAAAATTAAAAAGTTAATGACAGCAGTTTTTATTTTTAATCTTTTCACTCTTAACTATAAACGTGAATGCCCCTCCCTCCCTCCCTTAAACAATGTAAAATACCAAAGGCCAGATTCCCACAGACTCATAGACTTTAAGGTCAGAAAGGACCATCCTAATCATCTAGTCTGACCTCTTGCACACTGCAGGCCACAGATGCTCCCTCCACCAGAAGAAAACTTGTGTAAGAACAGAGAACTGCAAGTTGAGGGGTTTGTCCACCTCTCTACCTTCTCCTTAGCCCTCCCCTTCCCACTGCCAGGCCGTTCTGCCTTCTAAACCCATGTGCATCCCAAGAGCTGCAGAGATCTTGACATGTGGAGAACAAGTCCACAGGTCATCCCATGTCATCATTCCTCTGGAGCTCTGCTTGCCTGTTGCCACTGCTGGTCACAGCCTCTCCCCGAATGGCGAGACAACCAGTGTAACATAAGCAGGTGGAATGTCAGAATTATCTTATGCTTTATAGACCTTGTGAAACTGAGAGGAGACAATACTGTGGAGAGAAGCCCCACCCCCTCCCAATCTCAGCACATCTGCAAGGGGGTGGCCTATAGGTCAGGAGAAGAAGGAATCTTGCCACATAGCTATTTTAGCTCCCCCGTTCACTTCAGATCTGCCCAGTCTTGGTCTCTTCCATAAGCCACAATGTAGAGGATGACCAGGCCCATAAAGTCCAAAAAGCATATTTTCACCACATTGTAATGATGCTAAAAGAGGCTAAACCTTGGGGCCTAAGCAAGTCATTCTTCATCAAAGCTTCTCAACTATTTGAATGTTCTCAGTAGAACATTTAGTGCTGAGTTAACAAAAATATAATACTTTGCAATATTCTAAGACCTAGTGCAGAGAGTTAATACTCTGTTAAAAGTGAAAATCAAATATGGGCTTACAGAGATCCTTCATCTTTTAGACTGTAAATCTTCAGGGCAGAGATTGTCTCTTATGGTGTGTCAACACAGCACCTGGGAGCCTGTCTCCCCCCCTAGATAGACAGATGGGTGCTAGCTCTGCTTGAGCTAGCCTGTTAAAATTGTAGTGTGGATGTTGTGGTACAGGCTACCCAGCCAAGTATAGGCCCATCTGACCCTCTCAGCTGATATTTGGGTGACTAGCTCATGTTGCCATCAATGCTGCAACATCCACACTGCTATTTAGAGCAGGGCTAGCATGTCTCTCTACCCGGGCTGGGAAGCTTGGTCCCAGCTGCAGTGTAGACATAGCCTAAAACTCACTTTTACAGATGGAATTTATGTGAAGTCTATTCACTCTTTTTCCTTTCAATACATTGTCTCCTATTTACAAGTCTTCTGATTATTCTAATTTAATCTAAGAGTTTGTCTTCACTGCAACAGTTAGATCAAGATACTACACTCAAGAAAGCCTGTCTTAAATGAGAACAGCCACACCATGAAACAAACCTAGATCTACACAAAGTGAATTGTTTAGTGGCACAGAGTGACTAGATTAACAGCTGGGAGCTGTGCTAACTCAACCTGTAACTTGTAGTTGCATCCCTACTGCAATACTAGCTTGTCAGCAGCATCTGAGCTTCAACCCACACTCTCAAAAGGGCAGCTAGTTTAAAGTTCCACTTAACTCAAGCTAGAGATTTTTGTGTGTGGGTGGAAGTCAGGTTAGGGACAACACTTGAGTTATTCCCTGAGCTAACACTGCAGTGAAAACAAGCCCTAAGTAATCGACTGGCTTCTAGAAATAACAGATGCCTTAAGTAGGCTCAAAGCTCTGAGACAGGCATAGGTACCAGAATGATGACTTCTGTAGTCAAAAAAAATCACCTGTATTAGTTGGTCATAAGGACCTATAATCACCATAGACCCTAACAAGAGGGAAAGTCTAAAATGTCAAAGCATCCTCCAGTCTGTGCCTACCTTGTGTTGATTCTGGACACTTTGTGATCAGTGTGAATACCAGTGAGACACGGTACGCCCGATTTGCAGATCAATAAGGTCTAATGTACAAGGTTTTCTATAAATATACTAGTTAGCTACAAAGCCTAAAATTAACTACAGTATATCATACTCACTAAACCTGGAGAGCTAAGCAGTTACTCAGAAGGCTGTATACAGGAACGGCTTTCTTCAGGGGCCCCGCCAGGGAGTCAGTGGATCCTCTGGTCCAACCAGCAGCACCTCCTGCAGAGTCAGGTGTTGATGGAGCGCCCCCCTTTGTCAAAGTGGTGACTTCTTATACCCTTCCATAAACAACCTTCACCTAATTATCTCTCTCATTATCATATATGCTAATTACCTACATTGGGTTTCACCCTTACTACATTTCATTCTCACCATAATAATTGGGGTCGTCAAATCAACATCTGGTGATAGGAGGGGCAGAATAAAAGTATGCCCCTTGGCAATAAAACAGATGTTAAAGGATAACTTCTTGTTCCCATCACCTTTATCTATGTGCAGCGGCAAGCATACAGTATCTGTATTTTGTCTTATTATGTGCCATGCTATGCAGAAACTGAGACATCTATAAGGTTATTCAGTCTCTGCCAACTGGAAGATGTCATGCTACAGGGGTCAGAATAGCCAAGCAGCAACCGAAGCTATGCTAGGCCTGTAGGGCAGTGGTCAAGCAACTCAAATTGTACTGGGCCTCCAACACCTTGTTTCCATTCCCTGTGAAGCATTTGTACTCTGGTCATTGTGCCAACATTGCTTCCCAAACTAAGGCAGATGCTGTCTGAAATGGATAGGTGTCCATGCTTGGGGTACACCTGATTCAAAGAACATCTTGGGGTTCTAAAAAAATGGAGAGTACCTGGACAGGCAGGAAAATAGCACAATCATTCTCCCCTTTTCATACCAGACAGATTCTCCCGGGGTTGCAGACTTATTGAAATATACTGTTCTTTGGTCAATATATGCTGAGACATTGTTGGTCATGGAGCTCTGCAAAGAGCCTTTTAGAAAGTTAAATGGTACTTTTAGACAATGGTGAAATCCTAAGCCTGCTGAAGTAAATGGTAACAGTCACATTGACTTCAATGGAACCAGGATTTCACTGGGTATTTACAATGCAATAAATGCCCCACAAAATTTCTTATTTCTCCCCTTCATTAGCATGATCTTACCTGATCCTCTAGGACATATTGGTTAATGAGTTTAAAGTCTGCGATTATTTTTTGTGTCCATTTCAGGTTTACCTTTTAAGCTGATGAGTGGTTATGGATGCCCAATGTGAGTTCAGTTGTTATTATTCCTGACTTGTGTTACCACATCACAGTGAGGCCCCAAATGTGATCAGAGCCCCATTGTCCTAAGAAACAATCCCTTCTCTAACGATAAAGAGTGAAATCCTGGCCCTATTGAAGTCCATGGGAGTTTTGCCATTGACTTCAATGGGGCAAAGATTCCACCCATGCAGTCTCAACACATGAATATGCAAGCAGAATTTGAGCTGAGGCACAAAGCAACTTACTGACTTGCAAAAGGTCACAAGAAGTGAACCTCTATCTCCTGAGTCCTAATCTAGAGCCTTAAATACAAGGCCCTTGTTCCTTCTTGAACTTTTGCATTTTCCCTTGGCAGTAATTCAACCTAGGCTCTAGGATGGGCAGTTTGGGTCTCCCAATTCCTTCCTGATGCATTCCCATGACTTATTCTCTGTCGTGCTTTTTCACCTGTATGGAACCGGCTGGCAGACATTTCCTTTCCCCTTTTCTATGGTGTCCGCTCCTGGTGCAGGCATCATCATTGCTTTAGTTGCGGAGCATGGCTTCACC
The DNA here is from genome assembly GCA_007922155.1 of Mesoclemmys tuberculata. Taxonomy (NCBI): domain Eukaryota; kingdom Metazoa; phylum Chordata; order Testudines; family Chelidae; genus Mesoclemmys; species Mesoclemmys tuberculata. Next base: position 103,074,992 of record ML675601.1, on the reverse strand, counting down.
CTTTCTACTATGATAAGAAATATCTCCCCAAGTAGTGTGTCTTCAGTGCATTACAGTTTTTCCCAAACATCTCTTTCATGAACTGCTTCAGTGTGGTTTTTCTCCCACAGAAGTAGACTTCTTGGTGGGTTGTCACCTGAGCTACTCAAAGGTAAGGGATATCCTCTTCTTTTTTCCTTTCCCCCCAAAAATCTTCATTCCATTTGGATTATTACTTTATTTCACACTCATTTTTCATTTTTTGTGTGAAATGTTAGGACTATGAGGAATTTGTTTTTGCACTGGATTATACACAACTCAATAACTCAAATGTTTGCGTTTGTGAGATTCTGAATAGAAACAGATGGCAGGGTGTTGGCCATGTGTGTAATGTGTTTTATGGAGAGGAGAGAGGGTGCAAGAAAGAGGAAAGAAAATTGTACTATTAACATACATTCTTTTTCTGATGGAGCACTAGGAGGAGCAGAAGATGGGCAGAAGTGGACAGTAACCTATAGATGCAGCTGATGGTGAAGGACCGAGAAGGCAGTGTCCAAAGTTCAGGTATATTTTACCTTGAATGAAGAATGGCATAGGTAATGTGGACATTACTTGCATGCATGTGACTTGGCTTTGTGTCAAAAAGGTCCACTGGTTCTGATGCCAGCAAATGCCTAACATCTGGAAAAAAGACCTAACATCTGGAGAAATCATCTTATATCTTGGTCACCTTGCATGATTCTTTTAGTTTTGCATGGCAAAGGAATGAGACTTGTTAAGTTGTTGTTTTCAGTTCTCGGAAAGCATGAATATATAGAAGTCTGTATTCCACATTATAAATGTGCATATGAAGCATCTGTCAAGTTACATGCAAACTTTTAGTCATTGTGGTGTATTGGATCAGGCAGTTCAGGGAGAAGGTATTTGTTAATGGTATGATGCCAAAGGCTTGTGGACCTGGTCCTTCCCACGAATCATGTGGCCAAAATTTGTCAACAGGAGGATTTTATTGCAGAAGAGATGCCATGTGCCTTTTTATACACTCCCTGCAGAACATATATTGAGCTGAACTTGGCACTCATTCACAACTTGCACATCAATTTATGATGTGAACAGGCACAATGCCTCTCTAACAGATGGGCATGATCATAGGCATGCCAGAAAACCAGCATGTGCATTGAGTTTGGAATATGAGTGTGTAATTTAAAGGCATTTGCCATCCCCATTCTGGCTCTGTGCTGTATTAATTTTGAACAGAACAATCTGCAATGATGGTCTTTAAAACATGCCATTTCCTTAGATATGTCTAATGCAGTTAGATAAGTTCAGTGTTTACAAGATTTCCTGTGGTATAAGGCAATTCTATGGCTAGACTCTGATCCCGCACCATTACAGTCACTGAGAACTTTGCCACTGATGTCCATGATCATTGGATCAAGCCTGTAATCAGGTAACATGTATTTGTCTTAAGTCAAATTGGCAAGTTTTGAAGAGCTGACACTCGGGGCTCTACATTCTTTCAAAAATGTGGCCCCACAGTGGGTACTATGCTTGGAAATTTGGATTTTATTTAGGTGCATAAAAGGCAGCTGAACTTTTTGAAGAATATAGCCTCAACTGTGGGGCCCACCGCTTGAAAATCTGACCCTAAGTGATATATGTAACTTCCACAATCATGCAACATTATGTTCAGTTCTGGTAAAAATGAGCTTGCTGTTCTGTAAGGGAAAAAGGGAAATGCTTTGAACAGTTTTCTACAACAGAGATTCATGCATCTCCACAGCAAAGAGTTGTCTGCTGAAAAGAAGTAGTAACCAGAGCTAACAGTTGTGCGTAATTTCTGGAAAATACACTAAGATCTTAATTTCAGGTGGAACAGGAATTTTAAATGTATCTGCATATTAATTCCTTTAGCTGTGAAATGTATTACTGCTGATATAAGTACATTATCATTTTTCAGAGCCAATATATTTTTCTTTTTTGGGAAAAAAAAGTCCCCATACTAGAACTGTTCCAAAATCCATTTTGAAATAAAAACAAAGCCTGATTTTAGGTGCCACATCACACCAGCTTCAAGGTTTGCAGGAAGATATTAAATATGTTCTCTTAGTGCCAATGACAATACATATAAATCACCAATCGCATCTGACTTCTGCTAGAGAAAGTTCAGTACCAATGAATGCCCTCTCCCCATCCCCCTTTTTTTTGGTCAGTGCATTACCTGTTACTAACAAGTCATGACATCTAGAGGAATATTTTTTATACATGTACATAAAGCAAGTTTATTGAAACATAATCAAACACATGACAGTTACTTAGATAAATGACAGATACTTTTTCAGAGATTAAAAATAAAATAGGTGAATCACGTCCTCCCATATCTTTTCCAAACATTTGCATATGGTATCCCTGGCATTCAGCAGCATTGAAACTGAGTCACCCTTTGTCAAAAAGTAATATTTCACTCCAGCACAGGCAATGGGAGCACAGTGCAGTGAATACAGTAGCACTGCTGGGATGAAGTGTTGCCTACAGCCTAGGTTTTCAAACTAATTACCATATCAAAAAATCAAGCAAGGTCCTGATCCCGCAAAAAAAAAAACTCAGTGCAGGAAGAGACCTGCAGTTGCCCACGGCTCTGAAGTCCACAGAGCTTCATGTAGGACCACGTATATACTCACACAGAGCTCACTGCAAGATCCGAGCCTGCAATTTGAAAAGCCAGCCCACACTGAGATTTCCTCCTAGTTAGCCCCCTCCTGTGGGGTCTAGCTACAAGAGGGAAGCGATTGGGCCCCAGGTTTCAAATTTTTAATCGTAAGCTCCTTTGGGCTGGGACTTTAAGATGTCTTGTATAGTGCTGACAATTCTGTCAACTGGTGCGTACCTGCTTTGTTGGATCAGAGCTATAATTAATAATAGGTTCATCAGCAGATTTTGCTACCTCGCTATTCACTCCAGGACTCCGAATCCCTATAAAATATATATTGAACAGCACACTGGAATAAACAGGCTGTCTAATGACTAATGCCAACCTTTTTCAAACAGGGGTGCCTATATTTAGGCACTTAAAGCCATTTTTAGGCTCTTGAACAAGTGGAACTAGCATTCCAAAGTGCTGGATACCAATAGAATCCACCACCTTCAGATCCAAATATGGCATTGTCCTCCTAAAGGCTGTGTAACCCCTTGGAAGGGGTAATCCTCCCATACTGATGTTGTGACATTGCAGATAAAGCAACTTGTTCGGTAACTGTGAATTCAGTCCACAGGCACACAATGTGCTGCCACTGCAGTCTCTGATGGAACTGGCGGTGATGTGCTCCAATGCCATGCCACAACAAAGTGTGTGTTTGTGCTGGAAGTACAGGGTCACTATGCAGTATCTAAAATGTGGCATGATCATAATGTCACTTGACGGCATTGTACGTGCCATTTCAATACAGCTCCATTTCTGTTACATATATGCAAAGATGCAGACAGTTGTAGCATATGCTTGCCATTGCACTCTCATCTTGAATATTAGCATATTATGCATCTGCTTCATTATTATGTACTCGAAACAAAATTAGGCTGAACATTCCATTTCCCTCCAACTTGTCAATTTTTATTTAATGATTCCATTAAACCTATATTTAAATAGTGCTGTGGTCCTTTAACCCCAAATGCTTTTACGTATCCTGGGTGTATCCTCATATATGGCTAGATTCTGCTTTGTCCTTACACAGGTGCCCAGCAGGGGATAGGAAGCATAGAGACTTCCCGCTCTTGTACAGCCTGGAGGCACATGGCAAATTGTCTCCTCCTCACAGAGCTAGAATAGACAGAACCAGGGCTCTCTTTCTTGTGTGCTGAGCGAAGCATGCTGCATTCCTCTAAAGGAGTATCGATTTTTGTGCAGTCAAGGGAGCTGTCTGCTTCTCAGAGGCTGAATGAGTTCATAGAATCATAGGACTGGAAGGGACCTCAAGAAGTCATCTAGTCCAGTCCCTTGCACTTGCAGCAGGACTAAGTATTATCCAGACCATCCCTGACAAGTGTTTATCTATCCTGCTCTTAAGAATCTCCAATGATGGAGATTCCACAGCCTCCCTAGGGAATTTATTCCAGTGCTTAATCACCCTGACATTTAGGTAGTTTTTCCTAATGTCCAACCTAAATTGCCCTTGCTGCAATTTAAGCCCATTGCTTCTTGTCCTATCCTCAGGGGTTAAGGAGAACAATTTTTCTCCCTCCTCCTTGTAACAACCTTTTATATACTTGAAAACAGTTATCATGTCCCCTCTCAGTTTTCTCTTCTCCTAACTATATTTTTTCAATCTTCATGACTAAAGGTCATGTTTTTTAGACCTTTAGTCATTTTTTGCTGCTCTTCTCTGGACTTTCTCCAGTTTGTGCACAGCTTTCCTGAAATGTAGCACCTCAGAACTGGACAAGCTATTCCAGCTGAGGCCTAATCAGTGCAGAGTACAGCAGAAGAATTACTTCTTGTGTCTTGCTTACAACATTCCTGCTAATAATCCCAGAATGATGATTGCTTTTTTTGCAACAGTGTTACACTGTTGACTCATATTTAGCTTGTGATCCACTATGACACCCAGACCCCTTTCTGCAGTACTCTTTCCTAGGGAGTCATTTTCCATGTTGTATGTGTGCAACTGAGTGTTCCTTCCTAAGTAATTTGCATTTATCCTTACTGAATTTCATCCTCTTTACTTCAGATCATTTCTCTAATTTGTCCAGATCATTTTGAATTTTAATCCTATCCTCCAAAGCACTTGCAACGCCTCCTACTGCAAACTTTGTAAATGTACTCTTGCCAGTATCTAACATATTAAACAGAGCTGGACCCAGAACTGAACTCTGCAGGACCCCACTCGATATGCTCTTCCAGCTTGACTGTGAACCACCTATAATTACTCTCTGGGAATGGTTTTCCAATCATGCACCCACCTTATAGTTGCTCTATCTAGGTTGTATTTCCCTAGTTTGTTTATGAGAAGGTCATGTGAGACAGTACCAGAAGCTTTACTAAAGCCAAGATATACCACATCTACCACTACCCTTCTCCACAAGGCTTGTTACCTCGTCAAAGAAAACTATCAGGTTGGTTTGACAAATACATGCTGACTATTATCACTTTATTTTCTTCTAGCTGTTTGCAAACTGATTGCTGGGTTCCGACGAGTCAGTAATTCCCCTAATTATCCTTATTTCCCTTTTTATAGATTGGCACTATATTTGCTCTTTTTTGGTCCTCTGGAATCTCTCCCATCTTTCATGACTTTCTGAAAATAATCACTAATGGCTCAGATATCTCCTCAGTCCGCTCCCTGAGTATTCTAAGTATGTTTCATCAGGCCCTGATGACTTGAAGGCATCTAACATTTTAACTTGTTCTTTCCCTATTTTAGCCTGATATCCTACCTTGTTTTCACTGGCATTCACTATGCTAGATGTCCAAACGCTACTAATCTTTTCAGTGAAAACTGAAATGAAAAAAAAATAATTGAGCACTTCTGCCATTTCCACGTTTTCTGTTGTTGTTTCCCGCCCCCTCGTTGAGTAATGGGCCTCCCTTGCCTTAGTCTTCCTCTTGCTTCTAATGTATTTGTAGAATGTTTTCTTGTTACCGTTTATGTTTCTAGTGAGTTTAATTCCAATTTATGCCTTGGCGTCTCTAATTTTGTCCCTACATAACTTGTGTTATTTGATTATATTCATCCTTTGTATTTTGACCTAGTTTCCATTTTTTGTAGGACTCTTTTTTGATTTTCAGATCATTGAAAATCTCCTGGTTAAGCCTTCCTATCTTTCCTATGCAGTGGTTCTCTTGTGCTTTTAATAATGTCTCTGAAAAACTGCCAACTCTCTTGAACTGTTTCTCCCCTTAGACTTGCTTCCCATGGGATCTTCCCTACTAACTCCCTAAGTTGGCTAAATTCTGCCTTCTTCAAATCCATTATTTTTATGCTGCTGTTTTCCCTCCTACCATTCCCTAGAATGATGAACACTACCACTGCATGATCATTTTCACCAAAGCTGCCTTCCACTTTTAAATTCTCAACCAGTTCCTCCCTATTTCTCAAAATCAAATCTAGAACAGCCTCTCCCCTAGTAGCTTTCTCCACCTTCTAAAATAAAATATTGCCTCCAATACATTCCAAGAATTTGTTGGCTAATCTGTGCTCTGATGTGTTATTTTCCCAACAGCTGTCTGGGTAGTTAAAGTCCCCCATCACCACCAAGACCTGTGCTTTGGATGATTTTGTAAGTAGTTTAAAAAAAAGCCTCTTCCACATCTTCTTCCTGGACAGGTGGTCTGTAGTAGACCATGATATCACCCTTGTTTTTACCCCTTTTATCCTTACCCAGAGACTTGCAACAAGTTTGTCTCCTATTTACATCTCAATCTCAGTGCAAGTGTATATATTTTAATATATAACACACCTCCTTCCTTTTTTCCCTGCCTGTCCTTCTTGAGCAATATTCTTGAGCAATTCTTCTTGAGCAATATTCTGGAATATTCTTCTGTAGCAATATTCCAGTCATGCATATTATTCCACCAAGTCTCTGTGATACCAACTATATCATAGTTGTATTTATTAATTAGCATTTCAAGTTCTTCCTGCTTATTCCTCATACTTCTGGCATTATTGTACAGATATCTAAGATACTGATTTGTGTGCCCCTGTATGTTCTCTCTTGTCTCTCCCTAATCCCTGCTGTAGTAGCCCATGCTCCCCCCAGTTTCTGACACTTCTTCCAGGTCTCCATGTTTTTGACTTATCTGTGGGCTTTTGTCACCTGGCCCTATTAGACCAAGTTTAAATCCCTCCTCACTAGGTTAGCCAGTCTGTATCCATATCAGTACTCCTTTTGGAGTGATATGGCCCAGCTCTACCCCTAGTCTCTACAAGGCACAAGCCAATCTTGAGCAGTAGAACAGAAATTACACGTACTCAAAGTTCTTAACTCATTAGAGAAAAATACGTATATTTCTCTTGTTATGGAGCCAGAGTTATTACAGTTTAGGTTTCATGAACCAAGGAGATTTAAAGTGGAAAGTTTCAAAGCAGTTTCTCAATTCTCAAATACAATATATTAGACTAGTTCAACTGGATGTTTGAGCCCTGTTAGCTAAAATGACTATACATCCTGGTTTTACCAAGACAGTCCCTGTGTTTTGTATGCTGTATTAGCATCTTCTTTCAGAACGCTGAACATGACCCAGTTCTTTTTTTTTCCCCAATCACAATGTTGGGGGGTGGTAAGACCTACAAATTCTAAGATGCATTGCTATAATGAGATGCATTGCCATAGATAGATAGATCTGTCTCTCATACTCAAGTATGACTACAACTGGAAATCAATTTCCACATGTAGCGGTCAGGAAACATGCCTGGGTACGTTGGTGTCTATGTTCCCTCCTACTATTGGCCAAGGTGGTGTGATGATATTCTGTTGCATGTTCTTCTGCCTTTGTAGCAGAGTGCCAAGCTCTCCTGTCCTGGGCTGTATCCTCCCAGGTCATTAAGTCCAGTCCAACAGACGGTGTGCCGCTTTTAGGGATGGCCAACCTTCGAACTGTCTTTTTTTAAATTCACTGTATAAAGCTCTCTTAGGCAGGCGATTGTTACCCAGGTCCTTTGCCTGGGCACTAGCATGACTTCCACACTTAGCATGGCTGTCAGCCCTAGTACTTCATTGTCAGTGATTTTGTCTGACCATTTGATTCCCATTGTGTGGAATTGTTGCAAGCAATTAGGTTTTTGAATATAGCGATGGAAAAGGGGGCAGGTCTCTAACAAGTATAGCAGATGAGGAAGCACAACAGCTCTGTACACTTGGTGTTTTGTGGACACTTTGACCCCCTATCTTGTCCAAAGTCTTTTCTGTAGATGACCAAAAACTGAGGCTGCTGACTTTAAGCGTGCTGAAAGTTCTTTATCAGTGCTTGTATCATTGTAACTGTGCTGCCTAGATTGCACAATGACTTGATGTTGTTTAATTGGCAGCAGTTCAATTTTATTTCTGGTGGTGATGGAAGCAATGGGTTTCTGCCAGGAGATAGTTGATACAGGATTTCTGTTTTCTTTATATTAATACAAAGGCCAAAAAAAGGATACAGCATGGGCAAAGGAATTCAGCAAATGTTGCTGATCATTCTCAGAAAGGGCAACAAATGCTGAGTCAGCAGCATACAATAGATTAGTTATTTCACGTTGCTGGATTTGCTTTTAGCCTTGAATCAGCAGAGATGTAGAAACCTGCCATCAAATCACGTTGTTAAAGTGACACCTGTAGTGGTAGTATGGGCAGTGACTTCTAGCACTCCAGCCAAGAACAAAGTAAATAATGTCACCCCAAACAGCCCTGTTTAACCCCACGAGCTACTGGAAAAGGATCAGATGAGTCAGCACCCATTGATACAAGGGCCTACATGTTGTCATGGAAACTGCATATAAGGTTGATCGGTTTGTCTGGGCAGCCAAACTCTGCAAGAAGGCACCAGAGGGCAGAGTATCCGAGGGAGTCGAACAACTTACTAAGGTTGACATAGGCTATGTACAGCAGCATTTGTTGTTCAGCAGCTTTCTCCTCTAACTGGCATAGGGTAAATATCAAGTGGATAGTGCTATGTGATGAACAAAAACCACACTAGGATTCAGGGAAGACATCATCTGCAATAACCTGAAGCCTTTTCAGCAACAGCTTACTAAGGATCTTACCAGTGATGGGGAGGAGTGAAATGCACAATAATTGTCACAATCATCTTTGTCCTCTTTACCCTTGTAAATTATAACTATTTTGGCATCTTTGAAATCCTGGGATAAAACCTCGTTTTCCCAGCAGAAAGAAAATAGATCTAGCAAAGCTTTGTGACGTGTAGGACCACTGTGTTTCAGCACTTCATCTGGAATTTCATCAGCTCCACCTGCCTTTTCATTTGCCTTTTCCATAAGTGTGTTCTTACTCACCACCAAAGTCAGTGAATCCTCAACTTCAAATCAAACTGGTCTTTGCTCGACTGAGTCTCACTATTTGATCATTTGCGTTTGACTAATGATTGAGAAGAGTCGCAAAATGTTCTTTCTGTCTTTCTAGTATCAAACTGTGCTCAAACAAGAGAGTGATTCTGTCAGTGGACAGGATTAAACAGTTATTGTCTCTTCATGGTGCATAAATGGACTTTAACTCTTGGAATAAACCTTAGGTGTTATTAGTATCAGTAAAAGCTTGTAATTCTGTTGCTTTATTTCTCTACTAAGTGTCCTCCATCTTCCTCAGCTTTTTCTGCACTTCGGATTTTGATTTCCTGAAGGCTTCTGCAGCAGCAAGAGAGAAGGGATTTCTCAGTTTAAGTTGGTTCATGGCTCGATGGACCACAAGGAGAGCTTCGATCTTGTAGTCAGTAGTGAGATTAATTGCTGTAGTGAGATGTATTGCCACACTGAGCAAAATTAGCTCTGCATTTTCCAGGCGCAAATAGGCTAGTGGAATGAGTGTTAAAATGTGATGAACAATTTTGGGAGTTAAGAGAAAGGATGAATAAAGGTAGACACTATCTGATCTGTTCTGTTGTGTTGTTCAATGTGAATATTAAGAACACTTGTCCAATATTTCATGCTCAACTCATTCTGAATGCTGTTACTGAGGAGAAAAAATCCTCCGCTGTGAGAAATATGCACATGTTGCTGTTGAATCAGAAGCTGATACCAGTACACATTTTCACACTAAACAGCAGTGGTGACATTTCATGTTAAATGTAAGAAAACTCTTTTTACAAAGCTTAAATGTCAATGAAAGTCTTATGTAAGACAAATATATCCAAATCAAGGTTTTGTGACTCGTACTACCAATTACAACAGTGTAATGGCAGAAAATGGAGATATATGGGTGACTGATAAGTATGAAATATGCAGATTTATGAAAATAGTTTTATGCTGGTGGAGCTCATTGTTTTCTGTGGAATTCTTCCTGATTTACACTAGTCCAAAAGAGGACTCAAGCACATAAAGTTCTGAAATTAAAATATTGTGATTTACATTTGGTTAATCCTTGATTTTGTTTTTTTCTGGTTAGTCTTCATTATTTTAAATGAACCATAAATACAATTCCAAGCCTTTGTTGATAACCTGCACAAATCACAGCAGTGTAGCTTTCAAAGTATCCTAATCCAGATTATCACCTACATGGGAAAAAACAAGTAGTGGCCAACATTGGAATGCCTTTAGCTAATCAAGGTAGACTACCACTATTCTTTCCCTCAACATAGTTTTTTCAGTCATCTCAGTGTCCCTACAGCAGAAATCTAAAATATATCTAACTGTGACCACCAGTCTTGCATTTATCTTCTGTTATTGCATAATAGTATTCCTGTTTATTAGGAGACAGAAGACAGAACCTCTCTTCAAAGGCTGAAAAAGTAGCTTCTCACATCACTGAGTGCGTATTCATTAGAACTGGCTAGTTAGGGATGTTTCCAATTCCTTACACAATTTATTTTCCTTCTTAAGTCATGTCAAAATGTAGCTTCCCACTGCATGACCCTCTCAAAAGAAAAAAAAATCTTAGATATCGTGGAAGCTTACTTAAAATTACTTTTTTACATATTCAAGAAGTTAGGAAGATTCACCTTGGACCTAAAGTATAACATATTACCCTTGTAGCAAGTTGTCCAATTTATAGAAATGAGTTGACTGTTTCATAGGGATACTAGATTTTTCCCTCAATAGTCTTGTCTTTTCATCTCACTGATAATATCTCAAATGCATGGCTCACAATCAAGAATTTCAGTACAATATTTTAACTAGAGGTATTTAGTAGGGTTTTTGTCACATGTCTAGTTCTACAAATCCAAATCCTGTGGCATATAAGTGATGGATGGCAAGAGCTATATATCTATTCACACAACTCCACAGGCTTAGAATTTGCTGTATTTAGCAGCACTTTCCCACAACGACAAATCAACTTATATTCCATAGAAGAATATACTGGTGCCACACAGTTTAAGTAGGTGAACACTACCCAGAACTAACTGATGGTATAACTATTTTTTTAAAGTTCCATGGCATTAATTATCTATGTACTAGCTACAATGATATTTGTTATAAAGACCCCAGCAAAAATCACTGTGACAGAGACTCAAGAGGCCTAGTGCCAGACTTTTGTAGAGGTATTTAGGCTGCTAAAGATGCAGATGAGCACATAGTGGGATTTTTAGAAAAGTGTGAATGCCTAACTCCCATGGATTTCAATTTGAAAATCCCACTAAATACCTGGATCCTGCATCCTTATAAACCTACATACTTTAAAATATCCTCCATTCCTAGAAATCATAGAATCATAGAAGATTAGTGTTGGAAGGGACCTCAGGAGGTCATCTAATCCAACCCCTTGCTCAAAGCAGGACCCATCTCAATTAAATCACACTAAATACTGCATGTCACTATAGAGGCAGAAGCTGGCAATAACAACAACACTATTTCTTTTTTGAAAAAGAAGTACTGTTGTCTGATTATTTCACAACTCCAAATATGGTGCTAAAAATGGTTCCAGTTTATTATCTTGAAAATATGATCACTGTAGGTGTAACCTAAAGAGATAGTACATCCTATTTTGATTATTAAAAAAGATGTTCGTGAACCATGCTCAATTCTCCTGCATGTTGTACTCATGTAAGTCAAGAAGATTCACATCATTCTGCCAGTCCCAGGAGGCAAAGGTATCTTAGGAAGAGTCCATAATTGTGGACTGCCTCACATACTCTTGACTGATTTTCTGTTAACCATAGAAGGATGAGTCCACTTGGCTACATTCACTTTTTAGTGACTAATAATTTTTAGTAAAAGTTAAAGAAAATTTCTCACCACAAACTATTTTCTTCTGTACATGGTATAAGTGAGGGCCCCAGAGATATAAAATAAGGAAACACTGCTGATTTGCTGCAGCTGAGGTTAAAAATGTTAGAGTCACTAGCTATCTATGTGTACCTGTAGTCACATTTCTAAACATCCATAAATCGCACTTGAAATACACATGTAACTATCACGTCTGTTGAAAGTGAAGAACAATATCTACATTGTAATATTACTTACTACAAAGTGGGTTTATAATTCATAATTCCCAAGAATAGTTTTCAACATTTTAGTACATCCTCTTGTCAAAGACAAGTCGCAGGATGCTTGCACTTTGAAAATATTTCTTAGTTATATCATCTCCTGTCTGTATTACAGCAGACTACAGAACAGTATTTAGTAAGAAGTAAGTCAATTTTAATATAGAATTAATAATATTTAATAATAATATTTAATATGGAATTAGTAAGAAGGAATTAGTAAGAAGTCAATTTTAATATGGTACTGTGCCCAAACATATACAATTATAATTCAAATGAGCAATTATACATTTGGGTTGCACAGAAAACTGAAATTCCAAAGACAAGCTATAATGACACAGCAATTGAGATTGGAATAAGGACAGCGTATTTCCTATAGAGTTTTATTCTGCATTCCTAAACTCTGATCCTGCAAACACTTTAAATAGTCCCATTAAATTCATTGGGATTACTCACAAGTTTAAAGTTATACACATCCTTATGTACCTTGTTGAAATAAAGTTATTGTTTAGGTTAATGATTTCAAAATTACACATGGGCACAAAATTCAGGCACACAATTTTTGCAGTAATTACTATATATTTGGGCCAGAGAGAAAAATGAATGGCTGAAGACAAGCTATAATGACACAGCAATTTAATTTGGAATAAGGACAATGTATTTCTTGTAGAGTTTTATCCTGCATTCCTAAACTATGATCCTGCAAAGACTGTAAAAAGTCCCATTAAATTCATTGGGATTACTTACACATCCTTAAGTTATACACATCCTTAAGTACCTTGTTGAAATGGGGTCATTGTTTAGGTTAATGATTTCAGAATTACACATGGGCACAAAATTCAGGCACACAATTTTTGTAGTAATTACAATTGCAAATTATGCATGGTCATTTTTGCATGTGACCTTTTGGTTCAAAATTATTATTAGTTGACTCTGTGCTCTGCACTGCACAGAACATGGAGGTCCCTGCACTGAGGAATTAACAGTCTAAGCAGATACACAACAAACAGTTGAGACACACAGCCCTGGGTGTCAAAGACAGAATAGTTACAAAGTGGTGAAGCAGGTTTGATATTTACTACCTAGATGGGAAACTTGTGGGGGGTAAAGGCATTCTATAGTGCCAGGAACAAAGAGCCCGTTACCTGTGACTTGGTTCCTGAGGGCTTCATCCACAAAGGGACTGGGGTTCCTACTGCCACTTTGGATGCCTAAGTCGAATGTTTAGCTACCACTGCGATCTTCCAAGCCCCCACTCAGCTGCCGACTAACCCTGTAGGCATCTATATTTCCTAAGTGCCTGCATTTCTGACACTGGTCAAGATCAAAACTGCCTAAATCCCGAAAGGCAGAGCAGCCAAGAGGCCCAGCAGGATTCTCAAACGACATTCCCCCACCTATCTTGCCTGATCTGGCAGACGTGCTCTGAGCACATTTTCCAGATTGGGCCTCACACAAAAGGTTGCCAGGGACAATCAAATTAGGAAATTGGGGGTGTCTGAGAATACCAAATAGTCCAGTGGTAAGGGCACTCACCTGGGTGGTGGGAAACCTGTGTTCAACTCCCCACTCTGCCTGATGTGAAGCAGAGACTTGAATTTGGGTCTCCCATATCCAAGGGCAGTGCCCTCACCAGTGGGCTTGTGGGTATTCTGAGTGGCTGCTCTCAATCTCTCCTATTGAAGCTATTTGCATAAATAATTAAGTATTCACTGTGCCAGAGAGACAGTGACTACATAGCTTGGCAGTAAAGTCACTCCACCAGGATGTGGGAGACCCAAGTGCTTGCTTCAAACCAGGCAGAGCAGGAACTTGAAGTTGAATTTACCACATGAGTACCTTAGCCACTGGGCTGTAAGGGGGGGCGAGGGGAGGGGAGGGAAAAGAGATCTCCTACTATTTTTTGTGAGAAAGGGCTGACCTGTCTTAGGTGCCTAACTCCAGATGAGGGTTCATGCCTGTGAATCCTGAGTGGAGGAGGCACTTTCCTTCAGTCCAGAGTTAGGACCCAAACTAACTTTTTTAGGCCCATCCCTCTCCTCAGCATTTCCTACTGGCTAGTTTAGGTGACTCCCCACTCAGTTTGCTGGCTTCTGTGACTCCCATTCTCAGGCATCTGACTTTCCTCATGCATTGTATAGGGAGCCTAGGTGTCTAACTCAGAGCTGAGGATGCCGTGGGGTGGAGAATACCTAGAAGTTAAGCATTGCAACGCTGTGTCTAAACCCCCTTTGTGAAACACTTAGACACCCCCTTAGACACCACAGTAATACACATAACAATTCACATGCTGGATGAACACTGATTGAATTTAGGTAAGAAGTATGTTTTGTGGTAGGAGCCTGAAAGAATGTAGGCTATACAGGAATAATAATAGAATTCGAGGCTTAAGGAGCAGCACAGAAGATGGTAGGTTCGAGTGCAAGAAGAATACAAAGAAAGCAGTTAGGCATGAATACTGTATCAAACCATCAGCCATGTTGATTCAGATATAGGCTGTTGAGAGCCTTAATAGCAAGGACGAGGGCTGAAATTTTCAAAGGAGTTAGATGTCCTAAGTATCAAATTTCATGGGGAAATTGTGGGAGTCAGAAGGACAAGGAACAGGTTGCAGTAGTCAGTGGAACACGGCTGATGGACTTTCATATATTAAACAAAAGCAGAACCATTAAAAAAATTCCAATAAACTTGAAGAAAATTAGATTCTCTGCTGAACACCCAATTGTATTTCTAAATTTAGACTTTGTCATAGATATGCTTCTTAGCTAATGATGCCACCAGGCTGGGTGAAGTTCAGAAGCATTTTCCTAATAACCTGAATATTATGGCGATTTGTTTGTCTGCTTTTAACCATTTTCTGAATGATCTGTAGAAGGTGTTGGTGTTGACCCATCCATCAATGATAGCATCTTTTACTCACATTGTTATTCAGCACCTCTGGGTACCAGAAGCATATGTTCCATATACCTTACTCTTGTTTCATGCTCACACATCTGCAGTTTGTCTGTTTTATCCTCCAGATTACCACATGCATTGTCTCTGTTAACGATGATGTATAGCATTTTTCATTCAAAGATCTCAAAGTGCATTACAAATAATAATTAATTAAGATCTCACAACAGCCATACGTACAAGGCAGGGAAAGAAAAAGACAGATATTTAACAATGCACAGCAACAATACAGAGCTGTTTATCTCAGGAAATAAAGAAGAGTACTGTATCAAATTGAGGCAAATGGTGCAACTGACAGGAGGTAGGCAGCAAGTACTGACATTTGGCCAGGATACTGACATTAACAAAATATGCCATAAGATTTTTTATGGACACAGGTGGCCATTGATTTTACACATCCAAAATATGGGTGTTTAAATTCTACTGACTTTAAACATTACAAGAAGAACTCACGAAGAAACCAATAAACACTATGTCAATGACAATAATTTCTCAAAGATTGCAAAATTATACAAATAAAATAATCCACATACAGTTCTCAGCACAGCTTTAAGCAAGAGGGAAAATGGATTCTTCTGAGTTATAAAATAGATGGACAGATAAATCCCTTACATTAAGGATTAAACATTTCAAAATTAAAGGGAACGCATCTTGTTATTCCTACATCAAACACAATCTTAAATATATGACTAGATAAAAAAGTCCATCACTTAAAACACATAGAAAATTATTCTTCATTTGCTGCTACTGATAGCCAGTCCTGAAGCTCCTACTTAGGCAAAACAACCTTATCTGAATTAATAAAATACTGTGTCCTTAGGATATTTTAAAATATTCTTTTCCCATTCATTGTTTATAAATCTATGGCACGAAGTAGGTGTTAAACTTGTAATTTGGAATTATATGCAGTTTTTGTCCCTTAAAATTATGCCTCTGTATTGGCGAAATTGGGGGCATTGCTCCATTTTTGCAGTTTAAATTTTCTGTTAACTGAAAATTGGTCCAGATGGTGCTGTACAAATGTCTTTCATGAGGACTTTAACTTTGTAATACGTCTACACAACTCAGATGCCAGCATTTGCCTCCCCTTGAGAAAATATCCCTATTTGGTTTAATTGACTTAAGCTAAAGTGTGTGTGTGTGCGCACGCGGGTGCGCACACGTGTGTGGTGTTTGTGGGAGCAATCTACCAACTACTCCTTGTTCCTTTGAAAATCTCCCCCATAGAGGTTATATATTGTGCATAGAAATGTACACACATAGTGCTTCAAAAGTAAGATTAATAGAGTAATGCATATTAGTTTAATGTTTCATCTCTATGTAATCCTTTTGCCAGGGGGTTAATGACAGCAGAAAGGGCTGAGTTCAATATATCTAGGGTATATCTAGACAAATAATTAAACTAGTTCAAGATCAACCCAGAAGCCTGGGAAAACTATTCACACTCTCCTTGTGCCCTTAATAGGCAAAACTTGCCCAAGCACTGTGAGCATTCTGAGACTGTACAAGAAAATCTTTATCAGGGGAAAGGGAATACAGTTATAAATTTGGGGGAAACATAGCAACAGAATACATATGCAAATAAAGAGTAAACTATTCCCCCACACTTCAGGTACCTTTGGCTGTAGTCCATCTAACTCTGTTCTCACCCACTGGTGAAAATATCCCACCGGTAATATTTCCTTGACTGCACCACTTCCCCCATCCACCAAACCCTATTCACGGGATCAGCAAGTAGCAGTATTACAAGTGTCTCTTTTCAGTTGTGTCTCCA
The DNA here is from genome assembly GCA_007922155.1 of Mesoclemmys tuberculata. Taxonomy (NCBI): domain Eukaryota; kingdom Metazoa; phylum Chordata; order Testudines; family Chelidae; genus Mesoclemmys; species Mesoclemmys tuberculata. The sequence continues at coordinate 103,058,166 of ML675601.1, read as the reverse complement.
GTACCAAGACACTTGCCCAATCCCACCGGAAGCTGCCACGTAACCCAGTTTAGCAATTCGACTTTATTAAGGTGCTGGGTAGGTGAAGTCCTATCAGAGCCCATTCATCTCTGCTGCTGTACTCTGCATAGGTTCTTACAACAAAGTCCTCACAGAGGAGCATTTAAGACCATTGAGTAGAGAGTCCTAGCTGCTTGGAAATTAACTCTTCACCACAAAATAAAAAATGTTACCTCTCTCTGAGCTTTTCTGGAAGCCTACGTATTTCCCTCCCCACCCCAAAAAATCCAGGCTCATGTACAATTATGGTGACTCCCCAGGTATCACTAGAAACTAGCTAGTAGGTAGCCTATGCAAATAAAGCTACCCATGGCAGCAGTTTTCCCTGTGCACCAACAGATGGAGTAGAGAGCTCTATCCTCTCTGCAGCTTCTGGCCATGGGATTTCGATACATAATGTAAACAGTTATGCAAACAAGCATGCATTTTAATAAATAATGTATTGTGAGCTTTTCAGCTCCATGAGTAATCAGTTGCTCTTTTTCATATCATTCCTGCTGATCCGTATGCATGCAGAAGATTTTATCACAGTTGCAGTTCTGCTGCACACTTGGCGTAGCAACCAGCCAGAAACAAAACTGAAGTACTGGAGAAGAAATTTTTGTACAATATTTTTCATTAGTAAAATGTGAATCTGCAGGGCTCTAGCTGTTTGTTTTTAAAAAACAAAACAAAACATGTGCAGTGTTGGGAAGATCTCTTTTTCAAGTACACTGATTCCAAACAAAACAAACAAACAAGTTCCCTCCCCCCACCCCCCAAAAAACACCACCCCCATCATAAAGGGCTCAGTTTAATTAAGGGACATTTCCTGACATTTTCATCCATACCTTGCCCAACCCCTTCACCTGTCAGCCCCTACGCCCCATAAATTCAATTTTTACGTTTTTCTCTAGATTCTGATTTCAGATATCCTCCCATGAAATCCAGTGTTATTAAGAGGGATGTTTTCACCTACACTCATCAAAATGCCAGCGGTAAAGAGCAAGAGGTTGCCTGCAGTAAAGACACAGAGAACATGAACTGCAGTTATTTCTTTAAAAAGATAACTGATGAGCAGAAACATGTCTGAGAACAAGAAAGAACACTGACATCAAAGATCATTTATAAGACTTAACAGTGGAAGTGTCAAATGCTTAGAACTCTGTGGGGCTCTGGGTCTGCATGACTACCCCTGACTTTAATGGGAGTCATTTTTAAAAACCCCATGTTCCATTTTCAGAATTGAGGGGACAGATGGGACTTTTAATGGTTTGAAAGCTTAGAAATATGGGAAAGTATTCCTTTTGCCTTCATTCTGATCAAACTTCATTTGAAAACCAGACAAGCAGGGTGAAGTCATACAATTAGACATCAGAGATGGAAAAATCCCAGTGGATTATCTAGCTCATCCGCCTTGGCCAGATCAGCACTGAACCTTACAGTATATTTTCTTGTAATTGGTTCAATCTAGTTTTAAATATTTTAAGAATTATGGATTTATCTGGCTCCCTTGAAAGACTCTTTAACAGAGCTCACACTTAGGATCTGGTTTCCTGATATTTAGTCTAAACTTTCCTTTTCTCTAGTTATAGGCTCTTTTATCTTTTTAAAGAATTCCTTTCCCTGGCTGATTACAGCCTTCAAATATCTGTGAGGATAACACATTACAGTGCTATTAGGATTGGATGGTGAGGGAAATTGTGTGGCAATGAGGAGACCTGGGGTGAAATCCTGGTCCCATTGAAGTCAGTGGCAAAACTCCCATTGACTTCATTAAGGCCAGGATTTCATCCGTGGGATGAGATTTTGCAATGCACTTCTAAGGCACAGCACAGAACTCAAAGTTCAAAGGGGTGGCAGAGCCCTGCTTTGTGTCCTCCTGTTTCTTGGCTGCGCTGGGGGCTAGAGATGGCCCTAGTGTAACTTAGCCTAAGGGCCCTGTTTAAGTTACAGCAGCTGCTCTTGGCTGATCTATGAGCCACAATGCTACTTGGAATCTCCCCAAGCCATGCTGCAGCCCCACCTCAGCATGTCTCTCTAGGCCCCAGCCCTACATCAGTATTTACAAAGAGGTTCTCAGAAGTCAGCCTTATAGCGGTCCATTATAGTTCCAGGCCAGGAAAGCTTCCCCTGAAGGGATATAGAGTTTTTAGGTCCCTTTTATGCTGTTCCAGCCCTTCTATCTGGAGTTGGGGGTGAGGAACTCACCCCAGTCTTTAACCTCAGCTGTGGTGCTGACTTGCTGTTGAACAAATCACATGAACTCTCTCTCTCAGTTTCCCCATCTCTAGAATGGGAATAATGATGCTTTCCCAACTTTTCAAGGTGCTTTGAAATGTTCCGATGGAAATATTACATAAAAGCAAAGTATGATTATTTTATTCTTTAATTGTTCTTTCAATTCAGACACATTTTCAGCATTATCTTCTAGAATGTGAACACAGCTTCAATAGTTAACAATAGTCCCCAAACACTTTGCTGAAAGTATACAACTCTTTGTCTAACATCTCCGATAACTCCTAGAAAACCTCATTCTGTCACCAGCAATATATATTTTCCTGAAAGCTGTGTGTCCCTGACTTGTCAGAAATGCAGCCTTCATTTTCTTCTTTCACCCATAGTTTTATGTGTACTAAGCTTACGAAGCATTAAAGCAGCCATAATAATTATTTTTTTCCAGATTCAACGTATAGAAAAATCACTGCAACAAGCTATTACATCATAATAAATGTCCAATTATCTTGTTATCTTCCTCTTTAAATTCCTTGTAGCCTACTTTAATGTTCCTTATTAGTTGGTTGATTATTTTCCTTTCCTTTTCTTTTGATGCCTCTGATTTCCAGGTACGTGTCCTTGTAATGTCACCTAACATCCTCTTCTTTGTTCACCACTCTTACATTGCTCTAGTCTGAAATCTGCATTCTGCAACCTGTGCTGGACATGCAGTCAACTAAAACCATTTGCAGATTTAATAAGCAATTATTGGAGGTGCATCCACAAAAGAGGTGAATACATGATGCAACTCACCACATTTTGTGCGAGTGAGCATAATAGTGATGCCCATATCTATCCTGGAGTGTGTCTGGAAAATAGAGTTACATGAATCATGACCCTCATGAATGTGCATGATGTATAGCAACTAGAGCTGGACCAATACAGTCCAAGTCCCTAGGCAAAACCCCTTCATCCATGCCCATGCTATGGACCTCTTCTTCATGCAGTGGCTGTGACAGGGAGCCCCTCTTCCACTCCAAGCAAGGCATGAATAGACTTATTTCCCAGGAGTGGCAGCTGGGTCTCCTCTCTCCTTGGAAGGAATGGGGGTCTTCTATCCCAGCAGGCTTGGGTGACACCAGAAGGGCTTCTATTATTTACTCCAGCTGGTGGAGTAAATATCTGCTTGGGTGAGTTGACCAGGGCTCATAGTGAACTCTTCTTCTCCTGCCCCCTCCAGAATATTCCGCTGGAATCGTGTTCTCAGGGTAGGCTGACCAGATAGCAAGTGTGAAAAACTGGGACAGGGGGATGGAGGCGGGTGAGGGGGGTAATAGGCACCTATAGAAGAAAAGGTCCTGAATATCAGGACTGTCCCTATAAAATCGGGACATCTGGTCACCGTATCTCAAGGCCTTCCAGAGTAAGCTGGGAGTGAGCCTCCCCTCCCGAGTTGACAGGCTTGTGCTAGCTGGGCTCAAGCTAATGTGCTAAAAATAGCACTGTGGATGTTGCAGCTCCAGTGAAGACTTGGGCTAGCTGCCAGAGTTCAGACTTGTGGGGGGGGGGTTGATGGGCTTGAGAGCCCAAGCTGCATCCAAGCCGTAATGTCCTCCACACAGCTATGTTTATCTGTCTGTGAGTGTGTCTACCTGGGCTGGGAGCCTTGCTTTTAGCTGCAGTGTAGACATATCTCAAAAGCCAAGTGGATATTGCAGTTAATATCCCAGTGAGATGCATGGGGAAGTTCACAGCTCTCAAAGCTAGTGTAAATGGACTTACTTCTGTTACTAATACTGTGTCATCAGCTGTTCCCTGAACAGGCCTCTGCACACCTCAGCTATTTTAGGCCTGGCCTACCCTACAAGTTACATCTACCTAACTACATAGCTAAGGGCTGTGAAAAATTTCACACCCTGGGCAGTGTAGTTGAGCCAACCTAAGCCCCAGTGTAGACACTGCAAGGTTGATGGAAGAATTCTTCCATTGACCTAACTGCCAGCTCCTGGATTTAATACAGCAATGGAAGGACCCTCCACCTCTGTAACGTTTCTGGTGTAGACATACCCTGGATAAATATACAGTGTGATTTCAATTGTGCACTCATAGATGAATGTTTGGGGAAAAGATCGCACAGGGAGTTGAAATGACTAGACCTAAACTTGGTGTAAATTCACATGTTCTCCTGTGTGGGTCCAAAATGCAGTGGCTCTTGGCAGTACCTAATGCTGTAGTGCCACTGAAAGGATGTAGACAGGATTAACTGTTGCCTCTGCAAAAAATAAGAAGAAAAACAATTAAACCAGGGTGAGAATGCACGGGATAGGTGATAAGAGCAGAAAGAAGAGTATGAATGAAAGAAAAGCATGGACGAAGGACACCCTGGAAGCACAGCGCACGAAGGAACGGGCTGTGTAAGAAGGTTCTCTTCTTCCCAGCGTAAAGGGCTGTATTCAAAGAAATACATTGTTATAAAGCTAGATCGAGCTCCTGATCCAGTGTCCCCAACCTCCCATGGTGCCCTCATCGCACAAGAGGTGCCAAGCACTTTGCAGGGTCAGGCTGCAATCAAGCAGAGAGCAAATCCTGAGTCTTTCCAGGGGAGTGCGTCCTCAGAATCCTTTTATTACCACATCTCACCTTTAAGGTGCAAATTTTAGGACAAATTCTGCTCCTGTCAATAGTGAAACTCTCATTGCCTATGGGGAGCAAGATCCACAAATTTGGCCTCTCTCCAGCTCTCCTAGTTTAGCACTTCCCTCTTCCTGATAACTAGGTAGCTCCTTAGGCCAGATTTTCATAGGTATTTAGGTGCTGAAAGATGCAGACCGGCATCTCGTGGGATTTTCAAAAGCACCTAGTGCCTAAGGCCCACTAGACGCTCATCTGCATTGCTTAGGCACCTTAATACCTTTCAAAATCTGGCCCTTAGCTCACACTGACGTTAATGAGAGTTAAGGCTTAGGCCTTAGGCCCTTTTAAAATTGTGCTAGGTGCGGATCGGCATATTTTGGTGCTTAAATACCTTTACGAATCTGGCTCTTTATCTCTAAAGTGCTTCCCGATTTTAGGCCATTTAGTCCATTCTGAGCCCAGATATGGACCTATTTCCCCTCAATCAGGAATTATCCAAACTGTTTGCCTTCATTATCCACTTGCGCAGGCATCGGAAGCAGAACCATTTAGCAAGGATTTAACTCCCTGTTTGACAGTACTGGTGCGGTGTGTCATATGCATGTTTTCCCTAGAAATATATTTGCTTATTGTGGGTTTTATTAATGCATGATGGATATACATTAGTGAGGGCAACCAAAGAAGGACTAAATAGCTTTTTTATCTGTTTTTGCTTTATGAATCAATAGCTCTGTCACAGTAATGTGTTTTAAACACCCAGCAACGCTAGATACTTCTTTGAGTAAGGAGATGTCCAAATATTTGCTTGGTATCATAAATGCTGACATCCTCTAAGAACAAAAATTGCATCACTTTATTCCCTCACAGTGTATACAATAGTCTTATTTGCCATCTTCAGAATTTTTTGTGGTCTTCTTCAAAATAGATTGAACAATCCTACAGACAAATCACGGCATTTCTTTCCTGGTTCTTAAACTTTTCTCATTAAGGCTTATTATTGCCTCCTTTGTCAATTTAACATATGTAAAAATAGGAGGTATTTGATGCAAAAGGACCAAACAAAAAGCCATGTGCTGGCTTCTACATTATGCTCCGGTCTCTTTATGCTGCACCAATTTTGTGGGACCACTCTATGGAGCAAATACCTCTGGCATGTTCCCTGGTGATGTGAGCAAGTGAGGTGCCCATACCTCAGCTCCTCTCAAAGCCAGAGCACAGGCAGCTTTCTGGGACGGGGTGGGTGTGTGACCAGAGTGTGCTTCACTCTGGCTATTCATGCCTGTGGACTTGGTCCTTGGGAGCTGCTACAGCTTGTTATGTTCATGGTACACATCAAGCTCCCCTCTAAATTTCTTTTGAACTGTGTGGGCTACTATTGCCACTGAGCTCTACATTTTTGTCCTTGGCAAGCTTTGTTCGGGGGGAGCGGAGTCGGGGGAGGATGAACAAACAACAGCTGTCCCAATGTCTCTGACTTCACAACCAGGGCAGCAATTCAAGGGTTTAACTCATTAATCAGGAATGAAGGAAGCATGAAGCAAAAGGTAAACTCTAAATGTTGTGCCCATCCTGCAGGTCTGAGCTTAACTTATTAAGTTGTCCCAGGAAGCATCATATGAAACAAACACAAGAGGCCACAAATATTGTATTGAAAAAAGTGAAAGGTATTTTTAAAGTGACATTTCAGTAATACATGTTTGCAGTGTTGTAGCTATGTTGGTCCCAGGATATGAAAGAGACAAGGTAGGTGAGGTAATATCTTTTATCGAACCAACATCTGTTGATGGAGGGCTCAAGCATTCTAGCTGCACAGAGCTCTTCTTCAGGTCTGGGGAAGGAAATAGAGTGTCTGAGCTAAGTACAAGTTGGGACAGATTGTTAAACAGAAGGGGTAACACAAGGGAGGAGGCCACTTGAAATGAAATGGGCAGTCGGGGATTAGACTGTTATGCATCAGTGGTTTGAAGTGGCAAATTAATGGTAGCAGGCAGTGTGTTTTTATATATGTGTGTGTATATACATATACACACACACAAATATATATATATATATTAGTGCTTCATTTGTAATGAAAGAGGTGCAGGGGCTCAAGCAATTCTTTGACATTCATAACTGATGCAGTAAGCTCAGAGGTGCTAGGGCTATGAACTTTCAAGATGCCGTGGCTAAGCACTGGCACAAAGTAAGCACTGTATGTAGGTATGTGTATATATACGTATATATAATTCAGTAATACGTATACTCTCTGAACTGGAAAATGTAGAACACTTTTCCTGTCTTGGCAGCCATCTTTCACAGAGGGCAAACATAGATGTCAAGATTCTGCACAGAATCTGCTGTGCCAGAGTTGCCTTTGGCAGAGGCTGTCTGACCGGGTGTTCAGCAACCATGACATCAGAACACACATTAGACTTTCAGTTCACAAAGCGGTAGTAATCCGAACTCTCCTCTACAGTTGCGAGACTTGGGAGACCTACAGAAAATACCTGAAAAATCTGGAACTCCAGCACCAGCATTTTCTCCAGAAGATCCTCAACATAAAGTGGGAGGATTGCAGCATTAAAGTCAGAGTGCTCACATAGGCCAACACCTTCAGTGTTCAAGCCCTGTTTAGCCAGCACCAGCTGAGGTAGAATAGACACGGGGTGCCCATGCGTGATGCACTCCTACTCAAAACAATTGTTGTACACCCAGCTCACCAAAAGATAAAGGAAACAGGGAGGCCAAAAGAAATGCTTCAGAGACACCCTCAAAACCAACATCAAGAGATGTGGCATTAACACCAAATACTGGGAGACAGTAGCCCAAGAGAGGGCTACCTGATAAAGACCTGTAAGAAAAGAAATAACCACTTTTGAGGAAAATCATGTCTCCCTGGTTGCAGAAAAATGTCAGAAAAGGAAGGACAGACAACTTATATGCAGTAATTGTGGCCCAATCCAGACTTCCAACACCACCTGCAATGTCTGTCAATGAGTCTGCAGCTCAAGGACTGGACTCCTGGAAAGGGCCCTTGACACCGAGGGATCCCTGCTGAATGCATATACATATAGGACAAAACCTCCTATATTGCAGACACCCAGGGGTGGGACCATATGTTGGAGGAAGGGATTTTAGGGTCGTCCCCTCTCTGCCTCGCATCCAGGCCTGCTCCCCTGTCCCCAGGCCCCAGGAGGGAGTTTCCATTTTAGATAGGAGTGCAGGGACCAGACATCTCTCCCTACAGGCAGCAGCAGCAGCACAGGCTCCCTCTTTCCCCCCTTTTCCTCTCCCCATGCTGACAGGCTGGGCTGCTAGAGTTTAATTTCAGCACTACCAGTCCTCCAACACTTCTGTGGCAGAGACCAGCCTCTCCACATCTGGCTCAGTGCACCCAGGATAGGAGGGGATGGTCAACAGCCTCCCTTCTGTCAAGTGCAGATCAGCTGGAGTTGGTGGATTGCAGCATGGGGAAGGCAACTGCTTCCCCCACCCTACTTCTTACCAGTTCCCATAGCACCGAGAGAAGCTGCTGTGAGTTCCGGCACAAGGTCTCTGCAGGCAAAGTAGGATCCAGACGCTGGTTGAACTCTCTTCTGAGCTGCTGGCTCTCCCACCCCTCTTCTTATCCTCTCCTGCTGGCTTGAGGCTTCTGGCCAGTCCCCAGTGCCCAGAGGAACTGTCATAGGGGCTGGCTGCACTCCCAGCCGTGTAAGAGACACAGTAGTTACTGGACTGCTGCACAGCCGCACATGTACCCAGCTTAAGGGAACATTGGTATACACAGAGAGAATTAGATAAAAAGCATGAAATAGTCATGCTAGAAGGTTGTAATGTAACTGTTATGTATGCAAAGGGGACATTGTAGTTTTATGTAGGGAAATGCACTCACCAGGGGCGCTGCTGTTAGTACCCGTGAGCTGTTGTCTACAGAGGAAGGATTCACTTGGGGTTCCATTCAGCTTCCTCCTCGCTAACAGGCAGTTCATCTGTAGTTTTCCCATTCCTGATAAAAAACAAAATGAAAGGTCACGGTTGCGGCTGACTGTGAGTAATTGCACATGCACCATACAAATACAACCCCTAATTTTGCTGGCAATGAGGACAGAATCCTGCTGAAGATTAAAGACAAGCAGCAGGATTCTGGAACTGCCCCAGTAGAAAATCATGATCTCAAGAACAACCAGCAAGCATTCACATTCTAAGGCACCGTCTTGGAATCAGAACCAATGTTGTTTGCCTGCAACTTGAAATGGCTACACTGGGACACACTGACACCTTTGATATAAGTCAACCTGAATCATGGGATTCTTATTCAGAAAGAATTTATTATTACCTTGAAATAAATAAGATCGACAAACCCAGAGAGAAACGGGCCATTCTCTTGAAAGGCTGCAAGGCCAAGACAGTCTACATTATATTGTTCGTTGCGCCTACTTTGCCCAAGACCAAAACATATGATGACGTTGTAGCTTTGATGAAGGCACATTTCTTGTCCACACCATCCAACTGTTATTGTTCAGATATTTCAATTTCACAAATGAAATTAACAAGATAATGAGGCATCACCCCCTATATTGCTGAGATGCATCACTGCACTGAACATTGTAACTCTGGTAATTTCCTTAACGACATGCCGCGAGATCGCTTTGTCTGTGGAGGTCAGGATGAAGCACGTCAATACCATCTCTTTGCTGAGCTGAATTTGACAATCACCATCACTCAAGAAAAGACCTTGGCTGCTGAAAAAGCATCATTGCACACTAAGGATATTCGAGTTACGGCAACCAATGTGAGCACTGTCTATCACGATCAGAAAGATGATCGTCAACAAACACGGGCTACATCTATACGGATGGCGGCAAATTTGCCACCTTCAGATCAATTTCTCTGGATTGACTGAGCAGCCAGTAAAGACCCACTCAGTCGATCCAGAAATCGACCTAGGAAAACCACCTCCAAAAGTGGTGTACGCTGCGTCGAGGGGAATTCTGTTCCTGTTGGTGCAGCACAGTGTGGACGGCGCACAGAATGGAAGCAGCAAAGTCAATCTGAGTTACGCAAGTTTTTTACGTCGCTTGTGTATCTCCCGTCGACTGCCGCCAAATCTCAGAGGTAAGTATAGACCAGGTCTTAGTGGAACAAAGGGAACTCTATCACATTAATGACATCAGATAAGATTAATCAACTGAAGATCTTCTTAGACTGCAAAGGACAATGTCACACTCTCTGGAGTGGCTCACAACTGTGAGTGCCAATCTCAAGGCAGACTGTCAGAAAACGTGGGCAGATATCCCCAAACTGGTGGTATGTTCTATAATTAGATTTCACCAATCCATGAACAAATGTGAACTCCTGGGTCACTATACCAGTTTTACCATGGAGTCACAGACAGTCCCCTTAGACTCACCAATCTATCTTGCCACCCAGATAAAATGAAGTTTGTGACGAAAGGCTATTTAAACCTAAAATCATACTACAACAGGTTTCTCCCAGTCCCAAGAGACCAGCCATTTACCCCAGATCTTGGGGATACTCCAGATCTTACAACAAAGACAGTGCTGGCAGCCAATTCTAAAGTAAACTAATTATAGGTTTATTAGCTAAGAAAAAAGAAGGAGAGTTATTGAGAGGTTAATGCAGGTAAGTCAAAGTTTGTAAATCCAAAATGATAGCAAAAATGTAGTAATTTGCCAGTTTCCCAAAAGCCTTTTCAGGGCTACCAAGAATAATGCTGGAGATCTATGCTTTGCATCTGGTACACTTCCCTGTAAGAGTCCAAGACAGTTCAGAGATAAAGGGTCTTCCTTTGAATGAATACTTATAGCTTCTTCTTCAGACAACAACCTGAGACAACTCACACAATGGCCAGTTACTTTGAATGTAGCACTCTTCCTCCTTCTGCACTCAATGAGTTATTTGTTCACAGGGATATACGTAATGTAAATGCCTGCCATTACATTATAATAGGAATAGATAAGTGAAAACAATACAAGTAACATTTCATTAGTTTTCATGATGTTCGAACACCCGACTACACACTTACATTAACACACATTTTGATCTAGGGTTATTTAATTACCAGGCATGCATAATATAAATATAATGTAATAGTAAACAACAGGATATAGAGAGGTGAAAACAATACAGTTAACATCTCCTTTGATCTCTAACACACAAGTGAATTGGCCTTAATATATATACTAATATATTTATCTGCTATGATATTCACACACAAATAAATTGGCCTATGGCTCTGGCCTGAGCTTGTCTGTCAGCATCACAGACAGTATCAACGCTGTGCTTGTGGATTCAAAGACACCACGTGCTGTTTCTGCAAAAAGAAAAGTCACATCAAGTGAGTGTGCCAATCAAAGGTCAACAATGTGAAGCAAAAGGACCATGACAATAATTCTTGTCCTCAAGCATCAAGCAAACTTGATGTTTCTTTCAACAATGATGTCAAGATGCTTTAAAACATTTACAGTGCCCGTGACAAGGAATCTCAAGGTTCTAAAATGTTTGCGATAGTGTTTATCAATGGCCATGATTAAAAATACCCATAAAATACTCTTGCTGGAAAATCGTAATGTAATGGTTATGTCAGTTCTTCTTTTGGAGTGTCAATTGTCAATGCAGACATATTCTGTCATTGATTTTTTGCATTGTCCTCCCAAGCTGGCAAGTCCCAGCATGGAGCCTTTGAGACTCCAATGGACAAAATGTCAGCCTCATCAGAAGCTGTGATGTGATATTTGCTACAATTCTTTCTGGGCACGATTGCTTCTCATTGTCACAAAAGGTCAACCTAAAAGCCTTTTAGATAGGATCAGGTTCACACCATTGGGAATCAGCATCCAAGGCGTCCGTGCCATCAACAGACAGTAACTAAGAAAGATTATTGATATATTCCCTCAAATGTGTTCTGAAGAACTGGGAGCTTACAAGGGACCACCAGTGTCATTCTATCTGAATTTGACAGTCATATAATCCACATGACAGTCAGGAATGTGCCATTTGCCATACATTCAAAGACTGACACAGAGCTAAAGCATGTCATCACATAGGGACTCCTTGAGCCAGTTACACATAAATGGGCTATGCCTATCGTACCTGTACTCAAGTTGAATGGCAACATACAAATCTGCAGAGATTATAAATGCACTTTGAACAAAGCAGTCAAACAGCACACTAACCCAATGTCTGCTCACTGCTCTTGCTGAAGGAAAAGTCTTCACAAAACTTGAGCTTGTCCAAGCATATCAACAACTGATTGTTGATGAAGATTCTGTAGATGTGCAGACACTTATCACTCATCAAGGAGTATTTTGAGTCAAGTGTCTTTAATTTGAAATTTCGATTGCACTGGGAATTTTCCAACACTTCATGGAAACTCTACTTTTCAGAATTTCAGCTGCTGTACCATATTTTGAGGATGTCCTGATTATGGGATCAACTGAGGATGAACTTGCTGAGTGACTTCAAGAAGTCTTATGCCTGTTTTAGAAGTCAGGCATTTGAATCAAGGAAAAATGTGAAATTGGAGAGATATGTGTCACCTTCTTGGGCTATCACATTGATGTATGTGGTATCCACCCAAATAAAGAGGTAAGGACAATTCATGATGCCCTGAGCCAAAATCTGAACAGGAATTTTAAGCATTTCATGGGTTGCTTAACTTCTAACACAGTTTTCTTCCAAAAAAGACAACAGTCATTGAACTTCTTCATCACCTTCTTGACAAGGGAGTTCCATGGAAATGGACTTACCAGCATGCAGAACCCTTCAAGAACATCAAGAAATTACTGATGTCTGACTCCATCCTCGTCCACTATGATAGAGGCCGTTAATCATTACTGTGGTGCATTGCCTTATGGAATTGGAGCTGTTCTCCGCCATCCCTTGCCAGATGGAACTGAGGCACCTGTTGCCTTCTAGTCAAGTACCTTTAACATCCACTGAGAGAAACGTTGCACAAATTGATAAAGAAGTACTTGCTATCATTGCTGCAGTTGAGAAATTCCACAGTTACATCTCTGGACATGTGTTTGATTCGTATTGACCGCAAGCCACTTCAACCGAGAATTCTCTCCAGTAACAAGCCAAAACCTCCAGTCATGTCACCGTGAATGCAATGATGGAGTATCATACTAAGTGCTTAGGACTACACACTTGTCTACAAGACAGGAAAGTCAATCACCAGTGCACTGAGATGAATTCCACAGATGTCGGATTGTGCTGTTCCTCCTCCAACTGAAGTTTTGATGTTGGAATCCCTCCTGACTCACCTCTTGAGGCTGACCAGGTTGCAAAAGTGACTGCCAAAGATCTGATACTGGCATATGTTCTGAACTGGGCGTGGAGGAGATGCCAGCTGAGAAATTGCCCCTGGAGTTCAAAACATTTTTAAATCATCAACATGGGCTTTTCACCCATAAATAATGCCTCTTATGAAGACATTGCATCATTATTCCAGAAAGAGGTCACCGAGTTATCTTAGCTATATATAATATATAACATTATATGCAGCACATCCAGAAACTGTGAGCATAAAAGCATTAGCCAGAAGTAATGTCTGGTGGCCTGGAATTGATGATGACGTAGAAAAAATTGTAAATGAGTGTAGCACCTGCCAAGTTACTCAACATAACCCACCAAAACCCCAGTGTTTCCCTGGAAGTGACCAAGAAATCACAGTCAAGAATCTATACTGACTTCATGGGCCCCTTTCAGGAAAAGTACTTTAATTGAAGTAGACTTTTTCAAAGTGGCTCAAAGAGATCATTGTTTCATCACAAATTCCTACTGCACTGATCACTGCTCTACATCAACTGTTCGTAACTCATAGGTTACCAAATACTATGGTGTCCAGGAACAGAACTGCTTTTACCTCTGACTAGTTCAATGACTTCACCAAAAGCAATCTCATTGAGTTGTCACCATTGCTCCACTCTGTCCCCAAACAAAAGGGCAGGCCAAATGGATGGTGCAGACAAGTCCAATAATGCCATAATGAGGATCATTGAAGAGACTGGCCGACAAGGCTTTTCATGTTCCTCATTGCTCAACATTTCACTCCCTACCCAACTACCGGAGATAGCCCACCTGAGCTACCCATGGGATGATATCTTAAGACATTCCCTCAACTGTCTCAACTCCAACCTATCTAAGAAATTGCAACGCAAGGAGGATCAGGCTCTGAATTCCTCCCTGTTATAATCTACCCTGTGTCTCTTCACCCCACAAGAAAGTGTACTGGCTAGGAGTTACAGACCTGGACCAAGGTGGGATTCTTCAACAATCGAGGTCACCGGTCTCATCTCATATATGGTCCAGACTGCCAGTGGACAAGTTTAGCATCACCATATCAACCATCTGAAAAGATGGACATCTCTGAGCAATTTTACTCCAGAGAAGCCTTCATATATGCTTCCTCTAGAGACCACCATCGATGCTTCGTTATCAGTACTGCCTCCGATCTCTGACACTACAAGCTTGTTGAAGCCTCTACTCAAAGGGGACAATGCTCCTGTCTTGCCAAGGATTCACACTGAATCACAGCCACCAAAGATAACTGACCTGCCAGATGTCAGAGAGAGATCACAGCCCAGGTGAGAGCACACATGATGATCGGACAATTATGTTGCCTAAGGGGGGAGGTGTTATGTATGCATAGTGGGCGTTGTAGTTTTGTGTAGGGGAATGCACTTACCACAGTGGCTGCTGTCAGTACCTCTGAATTGTTGTCTAGAGAGGAAAGGATTCACTCAGGGTTCAGTTCAGCTTCCTCCTTGCTAGCAAGTAGGTCATCTGTAGTTTTCCTGTTCCTGACAAAAACAAAAATTAATTGTTGCTGCTGACTGAGTGATGACATGTTCCTCAACACACAAATACAACAGTAAAGCTACTTTATTTTTTATAATTCAAAGTAATAGCACACAAAAGCCCCTAAACAGAGGACTGAGCACTGCAGAGGTGGCATTTAATTGCTTATATATTCCACCCCTCCATTCCTGACTGAGCACAGTTTGGCCAGAATGGAGAATCCAGCCCTCTATGTGTTGTCAATCTATTGCATTCTGATGCAGTACTAGACTCCTAAAGCTAGGCCTGGTTATTTCTTTAAAGTAGGTTGTTTTTTTTTGATCCAGGCTATTATTGTGCTGCAGTCATAAATGTCATTATGTTGTACTCCGTGTTGTCCTTTCTTTGTGACAAATGTTGCTTACTTCCCACCCTTGCTTGATTATTCTTTTTACCAGCAGTATTTGTGTCTGAAGAATATGTGTTGCTATGCTTTCAGCTTTCCAACTCCACACCTCAAGTCTTTCACAACAATAATTTCTATTCTTTTCTTTTTTAATGCTGTTAAGCCTTTACTAGCCACAGCCACCAAAGTGGGAACAAGAAACAACATCAAGGGCTGGATACAGTTTTGCCATATATCCTGTGCATGGGGTAGCAATGTTGCTCTGTATCAGAAGTAACACAAGGAAGGAACAGTGCCTCAGAAAGACATGATTCCCTCCCTGTTTCCCCCCTTGCTCTAGGGAATAATAATATATTAGTTGTCCATACTAGCAACACAGGCTGATCCAGCATGATGGGGTGATCATGGTGGGTGGGACTGTCCTTTAGCCTGATACAGAAAGTGTTAATCAAGTGAGGTTATAGCGTCTGTCAGTGTCTCACCAACTCTTGCAATTTTATCATGAGTCTTGTGTTTTCATGAGCCTTGTGGTATTAGTTGTTTTTCTGAGCGTCTCACCTCCTGCAGAGAGTCCCTTCTAGCCCTCTTGATTGCGGAGAAAAGCTTGAGAGGTGAAACCGGAAGGCTCAGAAACCAGAAGGTCAACAAAAGGAATCCAACATTTATTTTATTATTGTAAATCTCGTGGTTTTTTTAAATCAATCCCATGAGTTTGGGGGCCTTGGCTCATGAGTGCGGAATGCTTGGGTTGCTTGATAACTGCTGCCCAAAGTGATATTACCAGGAGAATGTGACAGCCCCTAGCCCTCACCGAGACCTAGAGGAACGTTTTGGAGAGGAAAGGTGGAAAAAGCGGCTCGTTGTTTGCTGTTACTTAAACAGGGAGAAATGAACAAATGGCTAGTATTTCAACCGAGCAGAAATCCACTCCCTCGCCCGCTCCCTTGCCTCGCAGCAGGCAGAGAATGGTCCCTCAGTCCAAAGACTACATCTCCCAGAAGGCAGCCTGGGTGCCCCTCCCAGCCGCCACAGCCTCTCCTCTTCTCCTTTCCCTCCCCACCCTCCGGCAGAGGCAGCCGGACGGCGGAGCGTTGGAGGGGGCTACAAGTGCTTGTCTAGAAGACTTTCCTAGAGCCGCCTAGGCAATGCAACAATCCCCTTCCGACTGGATGCACAAATAAGAGGAAGGTACGTGCACAGGGAATCTGGGCTGGCGGCAGGGCAGATGAGCTGCTGCCTGTGCAATAGGGCTGGGTTATCATGTCTGCACTTGGCAGTTTAAAGCGCTAAGGGACCGTGCATCTAAAAAGATGCTTTTTAGCCCTTCATCGGTCGTCACCCAGATACAGTTGAATCCAAATACTCTGCGATTATGTAGCTTGCGTTTTATAGCTCGGCAGATTCCCACTTGGATACAGACAAGCCCCATGACTGAGCCCTGTCCACTAGGGATTTTTTTTAAAGCTATTGTATATTTAGTCTGTTACAGAAATTTCTTTTAACAGGCAGGACATTTGGCTTCAAGTTGTTTTTTTCTTTTTATGATTAATTAATTGTAGATGGAAAAGTAACATCCTTCTTTGAGTCATCAGCCTTTGAGGCATAATTTCATTCTAAATGCTCTTAATCGTACTGGAGATCTGTTATAGGAAAGCACTGCTTTTCCCCCTGGGATTATCAGATTTCCACCAGAGAATATAGATCGTGGATTACTGAGCTACACAGGATTTGCCTGTATCTTTCTAATTAGTCTGTGAATCTGAATTTAGGCTTCCTTATTTAGAAAAAGAGAGAGAGGGAAAAGTTCTTTGCTTTTTGTAAATAAAACGTCAGCTATATGCTCTAACATTTTATCGGTGGTAACTATGGTTATTCTTTTTGTTTTAGATGGCTTATTGCCTTAATTGGATAATGGTGTCAAAGGTTGATTAGAATCCCTACTAGATTTTGGATCTGCAAGAGGATTGCAGTTTTAAATGCTTGATTAAAACAATCGCGTTTGCTATTTTATCCTTGAGAGGAAGCACAGTGTCTGATGTTTGTGTTATTTTCCTATTGGCTCATTAACGTATCAGGAGGTGTTTTTTCGTTTGCATGCTGAAAAGAAATGCATGTCAGAGGAAATTTGTTTAATCATTTAGCAGCTGAAACAAGCCATGTTCCTAGCAAAATATTGGTTAGCGGATAGAAGATTGCACTGATGCAACAGCTTGTGAACCATGATATCGCTTGATTGTGTTATTGACAGAGTTTCCTGGAGCATGGCTTAGATTAGAAGTCGTGGCTTGCTTGGGAGGAGTTCTGATGGCTTGCATGGAGCTTCTGTACCTCCCCAAGAAGGACAGGCGATCGGATCTGTGCAACAACGTGGACTGGAGTTTGCATACCTCTCCTGATGAACAGCAGCAGCTTGATGTGGGGGCTAGAACTGCAGCGGCGGGGGCAGCTCTCTGCTGTGAGAGGCACTGCAAGCCCACACAAAAAGCGGCCACAGCAGGTCCCACCCAGACACCCCTTTCCTCCTCCCGGCAGCAAACAGCAGTATCAAGCAACATCCAGCTCTGCAGCCAGCCAGCTCACTTGGACGGAGAAGCAGCAGCAGAAAAGAGAGCCTGCTGCTGTGCCCAGGAACTGGAGATATCCTTTTCTTACATGGATGAAAATGTCAATCTGGAGCATGCAAGAACCCCCCCTTCTCTGGTGAAGAATTGCTGCCAGGATTCACCTCCCCAGCATAGTTCCTGTAAAGAGATCCCACCCGCATGGGCTCATGATCCCGCCTCTCTGATCTCTGAGGAAGAAGATGACACAGGTTCAGAAGCTGCTTCAGGGAAATCTATAGACTATGGGTTCATTAGTGCCATCTTGTTCCTGGTTAGTGGGATTTTGCTAGTTATTATTTCCTATGTGGTTCCCAGAGATGTGACTGTGGATCCTAACACTGTAGCAGCCAGGGAGATGGAGCGACTGGAGAATGAAAGCGCTAGAGTCGGGGCTCACTTGGATAGATGTGTGATCGCTGGGCTGTGTCTCTTAACTTTGGGGGGTGTGGTGCTGTCCAGTTTACTAATGATGTCCATGTGGAAAGGGGAGCTGTACAAGAGGAGTAGATTTGCATCCTCCAAGGAATCTGCAAAGCTGTATGGTTCTATCAATTTTAGAATGAAATCCAGCACAAATGATAATACACTAGAATTATCATTAGTAGAAGAAGATGCATTTGCCCTAGATATGCATGGTCATGATTTTTAAGGCAGCATTTCTACAGGAAAGTAAGTTCCATTAAAGAAAACAAAGCTAAAGATAGGTAGTAATGCAGTTTAAATGTCTGTCTTTAAACTCTGTAATTGAATGTTTGCAATATATGGACATTGGTTTTTAGGGGAAACCTGCTAGGGATAATGTAATCAATATCAGTGACACTTTCTCATTTAATCCACTGAATAAAAATACATTCATGGTAACCAGATTTCCCAAATGCTCCTTTATCATGTTTTAAAATATTCCCCCCCTAGTTAATTTCTCTGTACCTCAATACAGAATACTAACATCCTGCCACTTTTGAAAGCTGTTAATTATTACAGCCTATATGAGGATTCTTAACAGTCTGCTTGGTAATATACTAAGGGACGACCAGTAATCAAGTAGCAAATCTGGTATTTAATCCCAGCAATTAAGGGTGACGGTCTTATACTTTCCTTCTTACACTGAACCCTTTTTCCTGACATGAAAGCCCAGAAAATACCAGTTGTTCATCATGTATTCATTAAAAACACAGATGTCTAATTTAAAATTCTCCACCTTTCAATTTACAAACATTCAGTTATCTCCAAGTATTTGCATAATCAGCAATGATTATTAAAAATGTGAAGTCTGAGTGAGGCACAGGGGACTGAATAGCTCAGGGCACGGGTAACAGGATAAAAAGGACCTTTCACCTCTACGACAGTAGTTCTGTTTCACTCTAGATCAGCAGTGACTGAAAATATTTAACTTCTCAGGGCTTTTTGTGGCCTATGTGAAACAATTCTAGTTGCAAGAGGACAGATGTCTGGGTAGAAAAACTGTCACAAATTGACACTAATTGACCTCCTTGTTGGGGGTCTGCCTGTGTCAGACCTGTTCTCTTGAAAAATAGATTTTAATTCACCAAGGCTGCCAGCTCTGCCCCTTTCACAATCAGTGAAAAAAGAAAAAGACGTTACATTCTTCCTGGGTCAGAGAAATAGCTTTCTGTGCTCCTCCAATCAGTAACCTACTTGATTTTTTTTAAAGATATACTTCTATAAATAATTGTCAGAAAATAAAGATTAGACACATCGCAACCAGACTGCCTGACACTGAGTTCATACAGTGTAGTAGATGGTCAAAGAAAAGTTATGTTACCAGTGAAGTCTATGTAGTACTGTGGCCAACAATTACATTCCGAAGTAATTGACTTCGCTGTCAGACATTTTCAATGGAACGCTACAGTAGATGTATTTTGTAACTTTTTTGTTTTGGGGCAAAAACTGGAAAACGTTGGTCAAATAGTATAGTTTCTAATGGATGGTGGTTATATATGAGCTGATCCACTGGCAAAAACAAACAGCAGCTTAATTATACTATCCCTGACATTTTGGCAATGGAGCTTAAATAGACATTCATTGCTTGACTAATTGCCAACCCCAAGAATTAAAAAATCATGAATTCCCCTGAAATCATGAAAATTTGTTTAAAAATTGAGGCTTTTTAAAAAATATTTGAGGGATTTTATTTGCCTTCTAGTATTTGAGCCCTTATGGTGCCTTCAAGTCATGGTTTTTAAGCTTCTCTCTGCAGCCATGAGGGACAGAAACTTTCTTTTTTGAGTGAAAGCTGAGATTCTCATG
This sequence comes from Mesoclemmys tuberculata, assembly GCA_007922155.1. Classification (NCBI taxonomy): domain Eukaryota; kingdom Metazoa; phylum Chordata; order Testudines; family Chelidae; genus Mesoclemmys; species Mesoclemmys tuberculata. The sequence continues at coordinate 103,038,216 of ML675601.1, read as the reverse complement.
ACACCACTTGGCTCCAGAAGCTAGTGCTGGAAGAAAAACCCCTAATATCGTGAGACTGCTGACAAAATAATAAGAGAGTTGGCAACACTGATTAGTGTCATAATTCTTGGATCTGATTCTCCACTGCCTTTCACTTTGTGTAGTCATTTTCGGCAGTGCAAAGTATTTTTAAAATGTGCCATTCTGATTTTGCACTGGAGTAAATGGCTGTAATAGTAATAACACATAACTCTTATAGATCTTTTCCTCTCTTGATCTTAGTGTGCTTTACAAAGCAGGTTAGTAGTATTATCCCCATTTTACAGATGAGGAAGCTGAGGCACAGGGCATTGAAGTGACTTGCCCAAGGTTACCCAGAAAACCAGGGACAGCTGGAACTTGAACGCTGGTCTCCTGAGTCCCACTCCAGCACTCCATTCACTAAGCCACTCTGCCTGCCCTCTACAGGTTCAGGGTAACAGAGAATCCGGTCCTCCTCATCCGTCTCTGGAATCTGGTTGGTTTGTTTGTTTTTACATTGCCACCTCAGAGTCTGGCCAACTCCCGGTCCAGTCTTGCGTGAATAGTGAAAATCATGAATGCCACCCTTTGCTCTCACGTGGAGAGTGGCCCACGGTGGTAGTTGCATTGTCTCTGCAGAGCATGTTCAGAGTAAATATCTCCTTTGAAACGCGATGAGGTGCTCCTAGAAGCAGACTGACAACAGCCTGTGACTCACTGCAGGAAAGGGAGAAAATACACTTGACCTGTGCTCTGTTAATGGGCCTTCCCAGGCTGTGATTAAGTATGTCCAGGGATCAGCTTGTCTTCCATGGTCGTTCTTTTAATGCTTACCCATGTGATTGGAAAGAGTTTTTCATTCAGTATGAAAGGTATGCAAAGCCCTTCCTTCTCCTCCCCTCTGTTTTGGTGGGGATCAGGAAGGCATGATGAGGAAAAACGGTGAATAACCTATTGTCTGCTGGCCCATTATGCCCTTCCCTCTGGCTGCTCACATCATGAGACAAATGCAGGAATTGTGTTTGGCATTTGCTCTTTTGTGGTTCAGTTAGTCCTCTGTGCTTGCTCTGGGATTCCCCTCACACACGGTACCTATGGGATAACATTTACCCAGTTAATAGATTTGAACAGCCTAAGGAATTTATATGAATTTCAAAGGTTGCCCCCGTGATATAGCACCCATCTTCTCGACAGCCAGAAAGATCTGAACTTATTCCTACCTTCCACTGTTTGCTTATTTGGTATTTGTAAGTAATTTCATGTTGTGGCAGAGCTTTAATGCTGGACCCCCAGAGAGCTGGCACTTCAAGTCTTGAGGCATGCAGAATGCCCTACTAAAGTGTGTCTATATGGCACACTAAGGCCAGGTGCTGACTCACGTTTGAGCCCAAGTCCATTCACACACAAATCGGTCTGACTTGGGTCAGCAAGTACGGGTGGGTCAGAGCCTGAGTCCCACTGTGACTCGGGTTCAACCCCTGTCATTTTGCGGTGTGGACACACATCAAGCTTCAGACCCGAGTCAGAAGATCTGCATAGTGCAGTCTAGATGCATTAACACGGTTGTGGGACCCAGTCCAACAACTGTAAACCCAGGTTTGCAATGCAGCGTGGATGCTCATATATGGACTTGGAAACACTGAGTCAACATGCCCAGGTCCTAAAGACCTGGACTTAGTGCTCAGTGTAGACATATCCCTAGTTCATGGCTTAGCAATTATGGGAGCAGATATAATGTAATTGTATTGAATGCCTTTGCTCTGCTGCTTATGGATGGCCATCGGAGTGGCCCCACAGCACACACTTACCCCTACATGTCCAGACCTGAGGGCCAGTGAAGCCTCACAGGGATGATGGATGGAGGGTTACTCCTCCTCCTTATGCTGTTGAGTAATTGAGCTTCTGAGGACATGATGTGGCCCTTACTGAAAAGCCTGAGTAGACAGAGCCTAAACAGATTTCTTCTGCTAGGTTTGTGCTTAGACCATGTATGTTGACAGGGTAAAGAAACCTGTTTTGCCCACAGATGCTAGCCACTGTGGTGCATCCCACTAAGTGCAGTGAGTGGAGAGGATCCCAACTGGAAATGCTGCACTCTGACTTTTCAGTCATACAGTTAAGTCTAAAACAAAAGTATCAATTCTGAGATTGGTTGGATTTTTTAAATGATTTTTTAACTATACATACGTGTAAAATTGGAGTATATGTTATAACTGCAGGAGGATATGAAAAGATCTCTGATTTCTGAGGCTGAGAAGATCACACATTTTTGTAAGGACCATGTCATGCTTTAGTGCAGATTATTGGCAATAGAAAAATTGCTCCTTTTATTGTCAGCATATTATTAAGTGAGAAGTTTTCTGACACTTTGTAAATGCATTTCACAGATCATTAGTGAATTATTTTAAAATGAACTCGCAGGTTTTCCCTGAACATTTTAGGGAAAGAGGAACCAACAAAATGGTCTCTGTATGCACCGTGCAATTGGGGGAAATCTGGACATTTAAATAATACATCTTCTGCAGTTTATTTGCTTTGGTATTGTGGTATAAAAGGGAGCAGAGGCTTTCAGAGACAGGACTGCATAGGGAGTAGGAAATAAAATTGTCTAGGCTTTCCTCTGACCCCAAACTAAGATGCTTCTTCTAAACTCTGAAAGTTGATAGGCTGGTGGGGGGTTGGTGATGGGATAAATGAAGCCTGTCACTTCTAGGTCTCTAGTTTTAATACAGTACCATAGGGTAATGACCATACTGTTATTGGCTGATGGAGGGTTCTGGACAAAGAATTGGTGGTTTAAGTCCAGTTCCCAGTAGACAAATGTTCACATCACAAAAATGACCCCCACAATTGGCACCCTTGCAGGCAGACTCAGCAGAGGGTCCCAGGATTGGCTGGTCGAGGAGAATGAATTGCCACCCCCTTACAGATAGAGGTGATTTCTCCTGGTCTGATTTGAAGCACATTGACGAAGCGGGGGGGGGGGGGGGGGGGGGGGGGAAGGTTGCTCTCTGGTTGCCCGTGCTGTACCTAATGTATGGATTGATAGAAGTCGTCATTCTTCAGGGATGTAAAACAGGCACTTTTCATGTGGACCAAATTGTTTAGGGTGTAGGTTCAGGCCTGAGCAAAGGGTACTGGGAGGGACTGCGACTCGGACAATACCTCCCTGCATGCTCCTCGCTCTCAGGCTATGTCTCCATTGCAGTGGAAGGTGTGATTGCAGAACACGCAGACATACTCGAGCTAGCTTTAATTTAACTAGTTCTGGTGCCAACAGCAGTGCAGCTGTGGCAGCACAGACTCCCTTGTGGGCTAGCTGCCCAAATAGGTACCCAGGATGCCGCATGGGCTTGTACAGAACGTGCTGTGATCACACACACCAACTGCATTGTGGACATGCCCTAAGAGGGTAATAATTTTCTCCTGGCCTATACCAGCATGAAATTATGGTGCCCACCCTCACCACATGAGCCCTCGGCTGTGCTGGCCTGCTGGGGAGTGGAGCCAAGACTCTGCCTCGTCCCAGTTACTTCCCACCTACCTGCTTAGTCCTGCATGCCCAGATCCAAGTAGCTTGTTTAAGTCATTAAAGAATTCTTACTCCCCTACTGCCCGGCATGGGTATGTGATCTGGACTGCAGTCTAACCCTGAAAGTCTAAAAGGCGATGAACACGGAACTCAGTGTTGCCCATTAAAAGAGTCCTTCGCTGCTTTCCCCTCCTCACCCACCCAGTTAGAGATTTGTAAATAATACTAAACATTTGGAAACTGAATGAAAATCCCTGTAGACTATCACCAAAGAAAAGACTAACACAAAACAATCCTCAGTTCCATTATAAATTTTGGTAACCCTTCTCTTTGTCCAGGCACAGCCAGCTTTACTGTCTCACTGCCATCCTCTACAGCCAGAAGAATTAATTTTGAAATCTCTTCTAGAAAGCTCTGTTGGGTTGTTGCTGTTTTTAATAATATGTTTACAGCTTTTAATCTTAATAATTCTTTTAAACAGTCTGTAATAACCAGTGTTTACTAAACAGGAAAGTAACTGATTTAATTTTGTAAATCCGTGTTTTGAAGACAAAATGTTACAGTTATTGTGAGCTTTTCGATAGTGCATCTGATGCCTTATTATAACAGTAGTCGTGTTCTGTACAGGTGTAAAATAAAAATATTGTAACATTAATCTTTGGTCGTTGCTGTTGTTTCTTCCTTTGCTGAAACTGCATGTTACTGTTGATTTTTCTCCATGCTACCAAACAACACATCTGGTTAAAGGGATTATTTTCAGTAACATTTTTCCTTCACGCCTCTAATTAAGACATGATCCCACACTACTCAAGTCAATGGAAGTTATGTCATTGATGTCACTGAAAGCAGAGGTAGACACTTAATCCCAACAAACGGAAGCACTGATATGGGTCATGCCTTGTAACATTGCTTCTAATAATTTGTATGGCTTGCCCAGGCATGGATATAGGGTATCCTGCAGTTTTTAGTCTACCAAAACCCAAATAGGAGTGTCACTACTTGATTTAGATTGGAATTGGGGTAAGGACTGTCTTCTTCATCACTTGTTTGTACTGTTGCCCCGTTTTTTGACCTAAGTGGTTAGTCAAAGTTTGGGGCCCTGGGGATCTTCCACGTGGGAGTAGAATTGGTAATAGGTAATTCTTTGATGGAGTTTTGTTTACTTACAAAGAATGTACAAAGTCCTGTTTCTCTGAATTCAGAAGGAATCATATATCATGAAACAGCTTCTTTTGCTCATAGCACCAGGAACATTCTTATCAGCCTGTACTCTTGACCCAAAAACCTTTCCCCAGTTTCTTCCAGCTGCTCCTTCTGGCTGTCACTCTCCTAGATTTTTTTTTCTGTTCTGTCTCCCCTCTCTGCTTCCTCCCCTTTCCCAGCTACCCCAAACAATACTCAGCAGAAGTTCCAGGGTGGGTTCACATATTCCTTTTGTCTTCGGTTGGGGTTTATCCTTAGTTACATTGAGATTGATAGGTGTGAACTCAGCCTTCAGTTAATTAGGTTTTAACTCAACCCATAACAAGGTTCTTCCTAGCTCATAACTGTGCCTAACATGATGAGGCCCTGGTCCTTGACTGGGTTCCTGGGCACTATGCAATAGCCATCATAACATTAATCCCTGATTTAATTCTGACCTGCGGAGAATTGCACTAGGGGTTCATTTAGCCCACTTTGTACATCCTATGGCAATTAAGAGTGAAGGAAGTTGGTGTATTTATAGATATGACAAACTGTCAGTTTAAAGACTTTAGAAAGCTTTTTAGTGAGAAACTAAGTTCACTGCTACTGTTCTTAAAGGGCTGTTCATCTAACTCTGATCTCCTTTTTACATTTGAAGGACTTCCTATAATGTATGCTATTAAATGGAACTCTTTATTTTCTGAGCATAAGTGCTCCAAGGTCGGAAACGCTGCAGACTGCAGTGACGTGAGCCATCTCTTATTGCTGTCTGAAACAGTGGATGTTATTAATTTGCATCCTTTTAATAAAAAAGGACAAGACAGAAATTGCTTCTTTGAAAATAATCTGGTTATTTTTTTTAACAAATATATAAATGTTTTTCTGGACCTGCATAGTTGAATAATGCACATTGGATTAGATTTTTCAATATGAATATTATAAATATACAATTAAAAATTCTAATACAAATGAGTCTGCATGCAGTGGTTGCATACAATTTTCTGCTCACTTCTGTGAAAATTCTTCCACCTCTAAAGATGCTATTCAGCATGAGTATTCTGAGGAGTTCCACTGAAATCAGCTAGACCACACACTTGAGAAACAGCTCCCCAAACCGAGTAAGGGCATTGCAATCGGGCGCAAAATATGTTTCAAAGTCTAAGGTCCAGTGTCTGCCACTCTTACGATAAGTAGTTCTTTACTCTGTGAGTATTCCTGTTGGAATGTAGGGGACTCTCGGGCTATGATCTCGTTATGCTCTCCGACCCTCAATGACTCTGTAACCACCGATAGCCCATACCCCCGCCTGGATGCCTCTTGCTCTCGTGTTGTAAACCCTGTACTGTTCATTGAAACATTAGCTTCCAATAAAACCTTTAAATCTGAATAGCAACTCCTAGCTCTTTTAGAGCACTCTTCACTAGTAAATCTCAAAATGCTTTACAAAGGAAGCAAGAATCATTATCCCTATTATACAGAAGGGGGAAACTGAGGAACAGAAAGGTGAAATGATTTGCCCATTGTTACCCAGCAGGCCAGTGACTGAGTCAGGTATAAAGTCCCGACCTCCTGAGTACTACTCCAGTGATCTCTGAAGAGGGTATCATAAGATGCCCCTAAAACACCTGAGTTCAAGAAGAACTGCAAGTATTTCCAATTTTTATTAAAGAATGGCTTCAGTTTAGAGCATGTCCAGCAGCAAACACTACCTAGCAAAATCAGCCCAAATCATGTCTTGCTAAAGCTTATAGTGAACTTGTGATAAAGTTTTTCCTTTTCATGATGAAGGAGTTTGTATTATGGTAAACTCTTTTAATGTTCAAAAAAAAATCAATTGGCTTCCATTCCAATAGTAAAACCTGTATTTTTACATCAGCACATAAAGCTTTTCTGCTCTAAAAAGCCTCTGCTTTGATGGATTTGTACACAAGGAAACCCAGCAATTGGTGAATATAACATTTCCAGAAGCAAAATTGATTAAGTCCCTTTTGTAAAGTAAAAAAATCAATTCTTCCCATTAAAAGTATCTAAAATATGTTGGTCAGCTAGAAATATAAATAAAGTATCTTATTCAAGAGTCCCCTACTTCAGTCCATGCATTAACAAAATAAGACTGAGTTGGTCTCTTTATCGTGAAAAAAGATGAGTTCAGTTCAAATCAAAACATAATGCAACTTCTGCCAAATTAATCAAAGCAACTGCATTGGAATATTAATAATGCCAAGTAGCTTTTCTGTTTTGGTGCTACCTTTTTCAAGGATTAGCTGTGAACTCGGTAAGAACTGGTAAAGTTGGTGTTGTGTCCTAACTATTTGGAGCTTCTGGAATGAGTCACAGAGATGCTGTATATAGTTTTAAAGTAGGATTCCACAAACCACTAGTTTAATCCTGCAGTTCACCGAACACAGCATGCAGCTTCTTTCTTTGTACTAATTGCAAAAACCAGTCAAAACTAAAACATGAGATGGACTCGTGTGTCCCAGCTGCTGTATTCTAAATATCAAAATATTCTAAAAGACCAGTTTGGAGCATAAAATGAATTCTTCACAAACACTACATTCCTCATTTCCACAAACTTTAAATTAACAATAATTATTAAGTTCATGGCTTTGAAATACTGCCATTTTCTACATAAAATACAACAAGCATAGGATAAATGAAGCAATGTCAAAAGTTTGATGATGGTCAACATGTCCACAGAAAACACAGTCACTTATACTATGTAGTCCTTCAAAAGCACTGAAGGCTGACGGCTATTTCTTTTCAGGTAACGGTGACTTTTTGCCTCTGGAGTGGACCTAGTTGACTCCTCACTTGCCTTGGAGAGAGTATAGGGGGTGCAGTCTTTGTAAGGTTGTCATCATCATCATCATCTTGCAGAGTAGGAAAATAATGAGTGCCATAAAGTGGCTTGATGTGTGATGCATTTTGAGTGAGTGACTTTATGGGATCCTCTGTGAGTGGATCTCTGTGAGATACCTTTGATCCATGTGAACTTCTAAGGCTCAGGATAATAGGGCATAGACAGTTTGTTGTAAGGGTGGAAGTTTTTGATAAGAGCTACATCTTCCACATTGAAAGATGTGGTCTAGGCACGTCTGCACTGTCAACATTTTTTTTTTTTTTTTAATGATGAGCTTCACTTCACTGTCATGGTCAGGTTCATCATCTACTCTTATCTCAACTTGTGGTAATTTTGTTCTTAGCTGACTGCCAAACAAGACAGTTGGTGGCTACATGCCAGTTGAAAAGAAGGGAGTGGTTCGATAATTATAACAAAACAACTCCTGTTTCATGTTCAGTCCATCAGCTGCAGCGATCCTTGGTACTTTCTTGAGTGTTCGCATAAGCCTCTCAACTTCTCCGTTGGCTTGTGGCCAGTGCAAAGTAAGTTTACAATGTATGAAACCAAGATACTCTGCAAACAGGGTGAACTGCAAGCCTTGAAAAGGCGAACCACTGTCTATTTTAGTAATAGCTGGTATGCCATAGGCTGACAGAATCTTTTCTAGTTTGGGTATAACAGCATTGGTAGAAGTAGTGCTGACCATTTCAATTTCTGGGTAATGAGAATAGTTGTCTATAACAATCAGTAAATGTTTTCCATTAGGGAGATCACAAAAATCCATGCTCACTTCTGTCCATGGAGACGTGTGGTTCTCCAGAACTGCTGCTTGGTCACTTAATGTGAATTTCAGTGAAACTATCAGTCCCAGGTAACCAGACTTTTTACCAGAGCAGGGATTTTGTTTTTAACCAGTTCCATGTGACCTTCGTGAGCCAAAACAATTGTGTGATCCCACAACAAATGCAGATTAGCAAGCCTTGTATCTTGGAATAAATGGTCATCATCCATAACAATAAATTCACCTTTAATGTGGATTAACAGTTGTAGAACAACTTGTTTCAGAAGCCAAATGCGTAGGCTATGCGGATGTTCTTCCCATTGACCACCTTGAAAGGTTTGGATGACCATTTTGAGACATATGTTAGACTCTGGCTGTTTTTCTTTGTCGTAACAGGAGAGTTTTTAGGAATGGTGTGTAAGACAAGGAAGTTTACATACGCTTTTTGTTTTCTGTAATGCTGTGATTGTTACCTGTTTTGGGAATAGGGTGCCTGCAGAAGTAGTCAGCTGGGTTATCCTTTCCAGGCTGATAGGTCACTCTGTAGTCACAATCTTGCAGTTTGAACATCCATCTCTCAATTCAAGCTGATGGGCAAAAAGAGGGAGTGTGGAACATAGGTTCATGGGGTTTGTGATAAGTTAGACTAATGAAATGACATCTGTAAATGTATAAATGAAAATGGGAACATCCCCATGCTACAGCAGGAGCTTGTCTTTCTGGCTGAGAGTATTGTTGTTCAGGGTGTGAAAGAACCTGCTGGCATAAGCAGTGGTGTAAATTTGACCACACTGGTCAACCTGTGTGAGGACTGCTCCTAATCCAACAGGGCTGGCATCCACTAAAAGTTGAGTTCTTGTACTGGACTCAAAATATGATATGACTATGTGACAGGTAAGGGATTTCTTTAATTCCTCAAATGTATTTTGATGTTCATCTGACCAAACTGATATTTGATCTTTCCTGGTTAGATCTCTCAGAGGCTGCATGATAGTTGCTAAATTTGGAATGGATCTGCCACAGTAATTTGCAGGCTCTAGTGGGGTTTGTGGGCACTGTGGAATTGTGAGTATCCTTCACTTTCTTAGGATCCGCTGAGATGCCATCTTTGGAAATTGTGTATCCAAAACATTCTAACATGGGTTTATTGTACTCACATTTATCTGGGTTTAATGTGAGATTCTGCTCCTGCAGTCATTCCAAAACAGCTGCTAGTTGAATGTTGGGCTCATGAGATGTGGTGCTAAATATACAAATGTCATTACTCACATTAAGAACTCCAGGGATTCCAGCTAGTACCTCACATATTGTGTTTTGAAATATTTCTGCAGCTGAAGAAATGCCAACACTGAGTCATTTGTAGTGGTGTAGACTCATGTGTGTCATGAAGATTATGTACCTTGGCTCAGGATTGACCTCAAGTTGATAGCATCCTGCTGTGAGGTTGAGCTTGGAGAAGAATTTCAGTTCATTCAGATCTTCAATACTATCCTCTACAGTGAGCGTGATGTTACTACTCATGCTTGATGGCCTGACTGGGTAAACACAAATTCACACATATTCGGATTTTTCCTGGTCGCTTTGGTTCTGGGTCACTACTGTAGGGGAAAGCCCTGCTGAGGGGCCTTCCACTTGCTCAGTGATGTCAAGCGCTTCCAGGTGTGCTAATTCTTCTTCCACTAGCTTTTTGACATAGAAAGAAATGCATCTGTGTGGTAGAGTTATGGGCCAAACCATGTCATCACTGTGAAATTTTATTTTGTATCCCTTCAAATTTCCTATTCCTTTGAACATGTCCTTATGAGACTGGAGGAGCTAATTTAGCTTGCTAGCCTGTACCATTTGAATCATCTGAATCAGTCTTATGCTGTGGCATAACTAATCAATGTACCTGTGGCGTTAGTCACCATGTACATTGGGCTGGTAACAGACATATGCTTAAATACAAAATGAGCTGAGAATACACCACACATTATCAGTGCATCTGGATTTCCATAGGCATACACTTTTTCTGCCGTCAGTTGTTAAAGTTCTGTGACGTGGCTTCATACACACTTTGTCCATCACATTCAGTGATGTACCAGTGTCAGTTAAAACGTCAGTCTCATATCCTTGTGGCGTCATGGTTGAACAATGTGCTCAGAAGACTTTGGTGTTTTGGGGAATACTGTGAAAACCTAAGAGCTGTGATCTTCTGAGGAGTCAGCTTCAAGTACATTCACTCAATCTTGATGTCTTTTTGGAAATTTATCTTGACCCTGTGAAGGAATGGTAGATCTACAGACTTTTGCTTAGTAGTTTCGTTTTTCCATTGGTATGACAAGAACGGGCAAGCAACTTGCTTCCACATTTGTAGCACTTTACATTTGTCATCTTTGATTACTGCCTTGAAAATGTCATATTTGATTCCTGATTGAGTTCTTAGTGTGCGAGTGCATGTGTCATCTCTGTACTTGTTGTGAGGTTTCCTTGTTCTATTTGCTGATCGTATATGTATGATATCTCATTCACTTGAGGAGTGTCCAATATTCTGACATGTGTCATTTGGGGGTCTCAGACAATTTTGTTTTCTCAGTTTAGCTGGCAAACATCCTCGTATTATCTGTCTGTCCTCTTATCTCATGATCTGCATTTGTGAACTCATATGAAGTCACAAGGCAACATAGGTGGGCATGGTACTCATCCATGTTTTCTGTTTCTTGCTGATGTGCTTGCCAGATTGTATATTGTTCGTAGTCAATGTTTTGATGAGGTTTTAAGTACCTTGTTAGTACTGTTTTTGCTTTCTCATGGTCTTGCTCTCCCTAGTGTTAGCAATAATTTAAAAATATGGTGCATTCACTTCCTGCAAAGTGTAGGACCATAGTATATTTAGTGGTAGAGTCATCTTCCTTCATTGCAAGAAATAGATTTTCTAACCTTTCAAGCCAGTGTTCCCATCTGTGTCACAGAGTGGAATGAGATTCATGGACAGGAAACTCAGGGAAGATCAGAAACTTTTTTTTTTTTTAAGTTAAGACTTCGGTATTGCAAAGTGTACCATGTATTGCTGTGAGAGATGAAGTAGACCCTTGATAGATTTGTTGTCACAACACCTTGGTTAACAATGTACTGTGTACACTGTTTTGTGGGTTTTGTTTTTAATTTAAGACAGACATATACAGACCAGAGGATATGCTGCACTCAAAATGGCTGCCACCACACTTCTTGGTTGATAGAGCAAGGCACAATCACTGCAAAGTACTGATTGCAGTGTGGCAGGGAGACTATTGTTTCTATAGGCAATGTTGTGCAATCTAATAAATTCAACAACTTATGTGGTCTTTTTTTGTTTTGGTTTATTTTCTGGTTCTTGTTGATCCTTGTTACCAGTGTTGCATCCTAACTGATTAGGAGCTTCTGGAATGAATCACACAGATGCTATGTACAGTTTTGTAAAAGATGCCACAGACCGCTGGTTTAACCCTGTAGCTCACCAAACACATCATGCAACTTCTTTGTTTGTAGCTAACTGCACTACTTAGTCAAAACCAAAACTTGGGATGGACTAACATGATGTGGCTGCTATATTTGGTAATCTAAAACAGTGGATCTCAACCTTTCCAGGCTACTGCACCCCTTTCAGGAGTCTGATTTGTCTTGCATACCCCCAAGTTTCACCACCCTTAGATACTACCCCCTTAGAAAATCAGACCTAAAAATACAAGTTCACAGCACACTATTACTAAAAAATTGCTTACTTTCTCATTTTTACCATATAATTATAAAATAAATCAATTGAAATATAAAGATTATACTTACATTTCAGTGCATAGTATATAGAGCAATATGAACAAGTCATCGTCTGTATGCAATTTTAGTTTGTACTGACTTCGCTAGTGCTTTTTATGTAGCCTGTTGTAAAATATCTTGATAAGCTGATGTACCCTCTGGAAGATGTCTGCATGCCTCTGGTTGAGAACCACTGCTCCAAAAGACCATCACGGATCACTGAATGGATTCTGCACAAGCACAAACACTACAGTTGGTAAGGAACTACCCGAGCCATAAAAATAATAATAATAAAGGGAGAGGGAATAGCAGAGTTGCAGAAAAATTGAATCTATTCATATTCTCTGTTTATTGTCTTTTGATCTCTTGTACTACAGACCAATCTCAGAAGGCCTTCATCAGGAATTAGTAAAGGGAAGAGTGAGACTTTGGGCCTCTCCTTCAGCAAGGGGTTTCTAGCAGTTATACCACCGCAAGGGCAACCCAGAGAAACAACTCTGAGACGCTGTCAATTTTTTCCCTTGTTCCCCTCCCCCACACACACACCCGCTTGCCCCAGGGGCAAGTATTCTACATCAAGTCTTCACCAGGTACAGATTTGTAATCCTGAACTAATCAGCAGTACTGGTCAGACTGGTGATGGGGAAAGAGTCAAGACTCCACCCATTTCCTGATCCATCTGCTCAAATCCCACCCAGCTACGCCCCGTGGAGCTTGCTCTTTCTCTCTCTCACATGCGCACACACAGTGAGCCAGGATTATGTGGATTACTGTTTGCCCTCTTATTCCCCTGTGTATTATTGTAAAGATGAGTCACTCTCCGCTCACCCAGGGAATGCCTCCAACCCCAGCCTTCTTTGTTCCCTTCACACCAAAGGTGTCTGGCAACAGATTTACCCCAATGGAAGTCCCCTTGCACAGAGGGAATGGACATCTGTCTTCTGCATGAATGAAGAATCTGGCCCTGAGTTTTTAGCAGCATGTTAGTTAACCTGTTATAACCCAATATATTTTCACAGCACAGACAGGGCCACAAAGTTGCTTAAAGCTCTGTGCCCAAGCCATGCCACATGTTGATTTGCTGATGAAATGTCTCTAATCCCATGCCATGTACAAGGCTCCCAAAAAATAAATAAAGGCAAATCACTATATGTCATCATATGGCACTCTGTGTTGTTTGAACTTCCAAAACACAATACGAATGTAGAATAGAGACTATCCTAAGAACATATGACTTTAGCTTGCCTAGGGTATCAAATGAGAAAACAGTGTTATGGAGATTGGAAACAACTTTTCACTTATACTTCAAGTTCCCTGCAGCACAGGATATTGAAGATAGGCTCAGCAACAAAGCGGGTAGAGACAAAAATCAATATTTGACTGTGCTGAAATGCTTCTCATTCTGGCTCCTGTTTAAGTGGCTCGTACAAACCTTTCAAACCATATTGCCAACAGACTGAGGAATTATATTTTTACAATGTTGGAAGATAATTAATAGAGAGTTTAACCCCAAGAGCAGTGCAACCTGCCAAATCAACTTCATTCATTGTGTGGGCCTGTCTGATGGCCTTAGGTTGAGTCGCACTCTCTCTTGTGAGCAGGCCCATTGGATACAATGGGAGTAAGGGTTGCAGAATTAGGCCATTACTGAGCCATTGCAAAAGTGGAGAGAGAGCAATGATTGTGTCCAGCCCTTGAGCAAAGATGGAGGGATAGTGGAAACCATTCCCTTTACACCCTCAGACAGGGACCAGGCAGTTCCAGTCCTGGGGCTCAGGGAAGCACAAGGACTGCAGAGCTAGTGCCATGAGCTACCCAAAAGGGGCGAGGAAGGGTGGAGAGGAGTGATTGCTGGGTATTTGCATGGGGAATGCGCAATGTTAAAGGGTACAAAAGAAGTGGCTCCCCAGCATGTTTCCCAGCATGCTGGGAGGGCTCTCTGAGGCACACTGCACCCCAGAGCTGAGCTCCAGTTGGAGCCATGCTGTTGTGCACCATATTCACCATAGGAAAGGTGCCTGACCCTGTAATTGCTATCTGGGCAACTGAACATAACAATCAACCTCCCTTTTGAGCGTTGTCACTAACTAGGATTTGGACGTTGCCGTATCATCTGCGAGAAGAGGAAGTGGGGACGTTCTACAGAATGCAAGTTAGAGGTAAAATTATTCTGCCTCAAATGGGAAAAATATCTCACTTATCAGACAGTGTAATCCTTGCCTTAATTTCTGGAATGGGAAGTTCCTGCAAGGAATGTCAAAAAGCATGTCCTAAATATTAACACATTGATCTAAAGAGGTGTAAAACTCGATGTATCCAAATGGCTCTCTTTTGGCTTCACATCTGAGGTGACTCAAGTTCATAAATTATTTCTACTTGTGCTGCTGCTTCTTTACATTTTTATTTCAAGGAAAGCCAGAGTGCTGCATAAACAATCTATATATAGCACCACTTACATGCAACAACCTCTGGGTAGGGGGCAGCAGCCAACAAATACAGGTGCAAGCAGGAGAATTATGAGCTCAGATTCCAGAGTAAACCTGTATTCTTAAGAAGAGAGTCAAAGTTTATTTAATTTCCACATGGAATTCATTTTACAAACTATCCTCTGAGAGACCTACACTTGAAGCATGATTGTGACTTGAACTATATGCTCATACAAGGGAGTAACAATTCCCCTTCCACTCCTTTTTCAGGGCTGTGGCTTGAGTGACCATAAACAGCATAGTCCTCAGCTAAGTTTCCTTGCAAAGATGTAATGCCAAATTCAGGCTGTGGAGGATCAAGGTGAAAAATGAGTGCTGGAGTCAAGGGCCTTCATGGAAAATGCCCCACTAGCAGCTACATTCTACATTAAAAATTCTGCTGAATTATACAAAGTTGTGGTTGAGAAATTGTAGAAATACAACTGTAAACTACATTCTTTGTGTTATTGATATGGTAGATATCTGTAGTAATTAATATGCATGCATGTATGTAACCCACTGGTCAGTATGTACTACAAGTCCTGGTCTGTACCTAATCTCCAGGGGATGAGAGTCTGTTACAGCCCTCCGCTAGAGAGCCTCTTTAGCTCAAGCTGTAAAAGATCATGCTTTTAGCTCTGGAGGTACCAACATAATCTCTGGTGTTGGCCAAGATGGTGGCCATTACACGTTTATAAAAGGGAGGGATTTGGGCCAGCTTCTAGTTTTATCAAGCCATTTTGACCATCTACAATTTTATATACGTCTTTCAATTTGCAGCTTGGTGAAAATAAAAGTATTTTGAAAGAAAAGGAAAACCCTCATTTTTTTGTTTTTTCTGAAGTCTGTGAATGAGCCTAGTGAGAGCAAACTAGTGGAATGAGGAGCTAGTCAGCACGTTGTCAGGTAAGTATAGGAATTACATAATATAAATATCTACCATGAATAATTTACTGGGCTCCTAGACTGAACTTAACTTAATTTAGTTAGTTTGCCTTTGGCTGAGGTGGCTGTTGCAGTACTGGAGATGGAGTTAGAACATATATAAAAAAACAAGAGAAAAATGTATTTACCAGTACAAAAGCAATTGTTTTGTGGCTGTTTACTTCTTTCCTACCATAATAAGAAAACAATTTACTGAAGCAATGAATTAGTCATTCCTTAAGCCAGTAAACCAAATTATAGTCAATAGCAAGGAGGATTTCTCCTTTTGAAAACAGAGGGATCTATTCAAAAGATATGTTTTCTAAACATGTTCTGCTCTCACCAGGCTCCCACCCCCTTTTATTGTGATTGTTGGGACAATGATTCACTAGACACCAGTGCTTTCCTGAGCTAGCAACTGTGGGCCCAATCCTGTGTTCACTGAAGTCAATGGCAAAGATTTCATTGACACTGGTGGCATGGGATTGGCCCTCAAATCTCTCTCACCTCACATATATCCCATTTGAGAGTAAAATATGAGTTAGCAGTTAATCTGAGGCTACTCTCTGGACATAAGGTAATCACTTTATGCCAGGCTCTCCCACACGCTCAAACCACATCCCTCGGAGACTCAGCTGAGAGGACACAGAAGAGGGAACATTCTACTTCATCAGAGCAGGCTGTATGGTTTGGCCGGTAAGGGAGGCTTTGAAAAGATTGAGTCTTTGGAACTCTCTCAGTTGCTGCTGCTCCACAGGGAACCCCCTCTCCTCCCACTGCCACTGAATAATTTATACAATCTAAACCACGGGAAGGAGGAGCCAATTGCAAGAAAATATTTTCCTAGTGATTTACCATAGAAGATTCTGTTCTCTGTAGAGGTGCTGTATAGAAAGGACATTTCTTCAGAAAGGCAAGAATGTCTCTTCATCTTGTTTCTAAGCATGGTTCAAATTTACCAGAAAATGTCTACACCTTCCCAAACAACAGTTTAGCTCTGTATCAAGCTGATATCTGACTTTTTTTTAAAGGTTTGGGTTAGTTGGGCTAAATCACACTGATATAAGATCAAATGGTACACACCTGTGATTTTAATACCAGGGGTCTGTTCACCCTCCCTTCAACAACTCATAGTGGGGGAAAGTGGTGGTTTATATAGGGAATTTGAATCCTTGTGGACTTCAGATGCTTGGAACAAGATTCCCAGCACACAAGTGTATAACGTGGTGGCTAAGCATGCCTCCAGGGGCTAATCCACACAGGGGATAAGAGCTACTACTGTCAACAGCTAACATAAATACCCCTGTAGTTCAAGTTTTGGAGGCCTGTGTATTTGAGGGTGAAAGCCTCAGCTCATATCCCTGTCATTGATTCGTGATACCATGAAATGCAACTCCGTGTGGGTTAGAGGTTTGTTATTCAGCTCCTAGCATCCTGTATGTCTGTAAAGGGAGAAAGAAAATTTAGCCAAGGACTCTGGAGTAATGCCCCCCTCTTATGGCAAAAAGGGATGTTTAACAGTCATGATGAGCAGAAAGAACTTCAGGTTTTAAGGTCTCTTCTGAAAGATCTACAGAATGCTAAACTTTATTACCCTTCCCTTTCTTCATCATCCACAGATTTTAGCTTTTCTTCTCCACATGCCAGGATATCAAGCCCCACTTGATTAGTTTCTCCTTATTTACTTTCTCCTCTCATCTTGCAATCTAACCTTCTGTTCTCCTTCAGACTCTCTTCTCTGGCTAATTCTATTTTATTACATTACTTACTCATCTTTCACAATCTCCATGCAAGCATGCATTGCATGCAAACCCTGTACTTATTGTATTACATCATACACTTCTGCTGTCTTGATGAAATAAATGTATTCCTTTTGGTTTATTAGCTAATTGAACTAATCACCAGTAGACCTTAAAATGGCCATTAGCTTCCATTCTTTTGCATTCCTGTTTCTTTTGTAGCAACAGCAGAACAGAGAGGAACATTCAGGCTGCAGAGAAGTTGATTTTTGGATGATTTTGCAAGCACTGAACAGTCTCACAACACAGAAGTTAGCCTCAAATATGTTGTAATATTTGGGAAATGTATGCTGAGGTAAGCGAGAACCTCACCTGGAGTTTCCAGGCTTCTAGAGCTACCGCTTGAGCCACTAGGGGGTGGAGCCTACCCAAGGGACTACAACAATAATGGCTATCAGAGGCCTCGGACACCATTTCCCAGTATGCTGGAGTCACAAGTGCGGACACAATGGACTAGAAACTCCCGCTGAGATCAGTAGGGAGGCTTCTTCATGAGGTCATGTGGACAGGCACTTTGGTGAGCCAGGGTTGCTCATCCCCCTCCATGGGAGGGAAAGACTAGCAAAGACAAAGAGACTCGTTTCAGTTTCGAGCATTGACTTTGGGAGCTAACAGAGAAGCAGAACAGCTCAGGGAGTCTCTGATTAGCTCCCACAAACGAAATGCTTTGGGATCTAGTGCATGGGACAGACAGTTCATCTCTCCAGACATCAACAACCAGAGTGGCAGCCATCGGGCACTGGCTACTGCAAATCAGCCACAGTGTTCCGTACCAGAGAGCCAGGAGAGGACCCTGCCTCGTCCAGGGGTGAAGACACTGTATGAGTGTGATGGAATGGAGATGCTCCTAACGTTTCCTCTGAGTGCTGTGTGAGAGCCTCAGTTTCCCCCATATGTTACTCATGTATTTCGGTGATGGGACCTGGGTGTGTGATCATTGTCAAGACTACTGGAGGGCGGATGGGCCTTCCCCAGCCACATGTACACAGACCATAGCCAGACCCCTCAGCCCTCCGCAGTCAAACCAGCCGCAACAGGTTGTAACATCTTGCCTGGGAAAGAGACAAAGGACAAGAGAGGCATGTCTGGGTGGTGACAGGGTGGAAGGGTGGTCTCCTGTGAGGGATTGGGGTCCAAGAGTGTGGCCTCTGAGGCTCTCCAGTTGATTGCTGGTGTAACTTCTAATTAATCTGCTAGCCAAGTCTTTCCACGCTGTGATCCTGAGAACTAACAAACCCTTCTGACTTCCACGCTGGCTGTGAATCACTTCTGAGTTCAAGGCAGGGTGCATGGCCCCTTTGAGGGCATGGAAGAACTCCCCGGGGTCCCATTCAGGGGGACCCACAGGGGGAACTCAAGCAGAGCAGGTTGCTGAACCCTCTGAGGCCAAATTCAGGAGGCGGCTGCACCGATGTGTGGACACTTGAGAGGGCCGACACCGAAGCACTAGAGTCCTGACTGGCTGCACCCCGAATGGTTCCAGAGCGCTGTTCCTGGGGACACTGTCATAGTGAGGGGTCCTTGTTTGTTTGTTTGTTTATTTAGGGCAGCCAATGTTCTCCAGACTCGTCTTCAGTGACTAGCTGCCTGGAAAGGTGCCAAGGAAAGAACTGTGAAGAGTTGTGACTGTTGGAAGGTGTGAAATCTGTTGATGTGTTAGTATTTATCAATTAACTTTCACCCTTTCCTTCCCCTGATCCTCTTTTCCTACTCCCAATAAAGTCCCCTTTTGCTACGTTATTTGTGGGAGTATCCTTTCTTTGCTGGGGTATGTTGTACTTTATAGCTTCTTGTCTCCTATCTCTTCTTTATACTCCTTGCCAGCAATGGTATCATTATTTTGTTTTCCCAAGGGACAGTACCCCTTGGGTCTCAGGCACAGTGAGTAGTCAGCTTGGGTCACTCAGAAGAACCCAGGACCCAACCCATGCAAGGAGAGAGAAGAAGCCACTCCAAGTAGCAGGGGAAAATCTTGCATCTGGAATGATATCGCCCTCTAAAATGGTCAGAGGAATGGTGCACGAAGGGATAGAAATTCCCTCAAACGAAGACATATTCCACATGAAAGGTGTATCCTGCAAACCCTCAATTCCTCAGCATCTCTTTGGAAGAAGCTCTTTTCCTGTGAGACTGCTTTTAAGTCTTGATTAGAACTTACTTGAGGCATGCAGGGTGTTACTGGGAGGTGGTAAAGCCAGAGCATGATGTGCTTCAGCAATCCTCTGTCAATGGAGCAGTCCACAGGGGACTCTAGCTCAAGGGTTCTCACAACAAATTTTTTGTTGGCCTTGGCGTGCGGCCACCAACATTTGCTGGTGGCCCCTCAGCCAATTTTTCCTAAAATACTTAATTTACTACAGGAAAAACAAAAATATGCATGTATACATGTCCAAACCATTGTAATTTATTTCTGTAGGGGGGTTTTGTTGCAGATTGAATAATAAAAACTAGGTAAAGTATTTTTGACTGGACCTAAACAGAATAGAAACGCAAATTTTTGGGTACTTTCTTTTTTTTTTTTAGACTTGCTAGCTAGTAAGCCTGCTGCTGTGAAAAGTGCTATTTGTATGTTTCTTAATCTCCTTTTTCACAACCCCAGCTAGCTACTCAATGTGTGTGACGACAGGGGCTGCAGAGGGTTTGGGGGGAAATCAGCCTGGGACCAGCACCTGCTGCCATGCAGCCGAAGCTGGGTCCCAAATCCCCACGGCCAGAGCCCGAAGCCCCACAGCTTTGCAGATGAAGTCTGCCATTGCATGGCCAGGGGATGGAGCCCCACAACTGGAGTCTGCCACCTGCCACCCCAAGGCTGTAGCTGGAAGTTCAGCCCCACTGCACCCAAGAAGGTAGGGAACTCTCACTGGCTGCCTGTTCCTCCAGCGTTTGTGGATCCAGAGGGGGGCAGGGCCCAACTCCTGCTGGCATCCTGTGGGATGGGCCACTGCTTTCCTCCCTTAACCCCCCGTCTTCCCCCCCAGTCATCTTCCAAGAGTCTGTGGCCAGAAGAAAAGCCCCTGGTGGTTGCATGTGGCCACAGTGGCTGCATTTGAGAAACGCTGCTTTAGCAGCGGTAACTTTGAACAGCCATTGAGTACACTTAGGAATCTATGTGTATAAATGCAATGTAGTCTCATAAGCAGCTACTTCTATAAAAGCCACTCTCTTTCTGATGGAAAAGCCTTAAATTTCCATTGATAATGCCCCATTTCACTAATCTGAAAAAATTAGCCTTTAGAATCATCATATTTTTTACAATCACTACACAGCCCATTCCACTCATTGTACAGCTACACACTCACTCCATCCCTCACTGGAATGCAGAATGGCAGCCAAGCAGTGAGCAGCACCTTGCATAACAGTGCTACCCACACACTAGAGCACCCTAGCTTTATCCCAATCCGTAGGGCTCAAGGTAGAACCCAGTTACGAGATCCCCTGCTTTTCCCAGTCTGTAGGGCTCCAGGGGAAAAGCACCTACCCTTACCCAAGTCATACTCTAGAGCTCTGTGTCATCCATTCCCAGTCTGTAAGGCTCCTGGTGTAACCAGGTTAATTGAGGTACTCACCCTTTCCCAATTCGTAGGGCTTCAGACATAATCGTCTGTGGGCTTGCAGGACCTTTTACCAATGAAGGAGCTTTACACGTAATAGCCTTAACTTCTATTTATTAACAATTACCAAAACAGAATGCACACACTAAGCATACAATGCTCACCACTCCCAATAAGGAAAACAAATGTCTTTGGTGGCCAATTAGAATTAGATCATCTGGGGACTCCAACTTCTGTAAAAACAGTTGGCAGGGTGTTGAGGTCTTGCAGCTCTGATCTTGGGCTGTACCCTGGAGTTAGGTTTCAAAAGAACTTTCTTTTGGACCTCAGTTTATATAGTTAAAACTTGGGTCCTGCTTAGGTGTATCGTAACCAACCATTTTAAACTAAAGTACAAAACACCAATGCTAGCCCATTAAAAAACAGTTTACCCAATCCCACCAGTTTAGTTGATTTAAATATTGCACAATTAGTTATGCAACAGACAGAAACAATCAAAGAACCAGACAGAAATCATTCAGATAAACAATAGAGAAATGGGTACCATAAAGACAAAACAATAAGAAATGGAGATTTTTACAACCAGACAGAATGCTACCAGACAGTTTTCTTTAAACGTCTTGATATCTGTTTCTTTTTCTGGTGGTGATATGTACTATTATGGCAGTAGCACCTTCTTAACAGCCCGATATTACGTTTGATGCAATGTAGATAGGGCTGTCAAGATGTGACCATGTGCTTTTTAGCTTATGGCTGCTGTCTCTCCTAATATGGCTGCTACTGCTTAGACAAAAAAAAGAACAAGGCCTCAGCCCTTACGAGAGAAAGAGAAAGAGGAAATTCTGATCCGGTACAAAGCCCTATTTTTATAAAAGTGCCACAGATCTTAAATGTCCAAGCACAGAGGAAAGGACTTTGGCTTTTAACTTATGATTGACACAACTGATCCATTGAAATCAATTGATCGACATCAGAAGTGTATATCAGTGAGTATTTGGACCTGGGTTTCCAACAAATGGCAAGACAATTATACATCATATTTATTTATTTTTCTTAGACAGATTTTATTTTGATTTGCATAGATACAGATGCAGCAGCTAACCTTTTAAAACTCATGTGTAGAGCTAACTGAATAATTGATTTTTTTCAGTTTGCTGGCCGAACCCAAAAAATTCCCTCCGAAGTTCATTTACTTTCAAACCAAAATTGATTTTTTTCCATTTTTTTTGCCAAAACAAACAAGAAGAATTTTAAAAATTACATGCATTTTGTTTGTAACATTTTCCTGTTGTTTCTTAGTGAAATGGTTCATTCTGAAATTAAATTGTTCAACTTTTTCAAAAAATGTTTTTCATGTTTTTTCTGGCTGAACCTATTTGCCAATTTTGACCCAATTTCATGAATAGTTTTGGTCACCCCAAAACTGCATTTTGGGAGCCACATTTACTATTTGACTAAAAAATATCACCCAGTTTCAGCCATGTAGTAAACACGAGCCAAGCCAAATCATCTGGAGACATGAACTGGAGAGTTCTTTTCTTGTGAATGATAACAAGCAGAGGTCCCAAGAATCACTTGCACATATCTGTCTCCTAACTTTTTGTTTTGGTTGATTCATGAACATCACAAATAAAGTGCACACACTGGGCACTTTACCACACTGATTTGTTTATCATTCTTCTCAGCTGAGGAAACCAGCTTCTGAATAAATAGAGCCAGTTACAGCTAGTGTAGATCACTTCATGCCCCCACCAGAAGTGGCATGTCATTGTTTTGTGCCTGCTTAGCTTATAAGTGATGTCATGCACTTTCTTATTTTCTCTTCAAAGTGCATGACGTGACTACCCAATGAAAGCCCACTCTTTCCTGGCAGCTTATAGTGGTGTGCACTTACTTGCTGGTACAGAAGCCACTATGGCTCTTTTGAATTCATAATATTTCCCAACTTTAAAACAAAACATGAGAACCAGGGCCTATGATCTGGAAACTTCTGTTAGTATCTGAAGAAAGCCTTGTCTCTCTCATCCTCCTGGTCTGGTGGTCTACAGCAGGCTCCCACCATGGCATCACCATTGTTGCTCTTGCCTCTAAACTTAAGCCAGAGCCTCTCAACAGGCTTTTTCCAGTTTCATACTGGAGCTCTGAGAAATCATAGTGCTCTCTTACATACAGTGCAACTCCTCCACCTTTTCTCCCCTGCCTGTCCCTCCTGGACAGTTTATACCCAGCCACGACAGTGCTCCAGTCATGTGAGTTACCCCACCAAGTCTCTGTTATTCCAATCACAGCGTAGTTCCTTGACAGTGCCAGGACTTCCAGGACAGTGCCGGTACCACCTGTTTGTTTCCCAGGCTTCTTGTGTTGTGTGCAGGCACCTATGATAACTAGCCGATTGCCCTACTTTCTCACTATGAATCAGGAGGCCTCCCCTGTTGCACCCTCCTCCTTGTGCTTACCCCAGGTATCCCACTTGCCTCCAAGCTTAGTTCTCCCTTCCCCCGCAAACTTAGATTAAACACCTCTTCTCTAGGTTAGCCAGCCTGTCTACAAAGATGCTCTTCCCTCTCTTCATTAGGTGGCTCCCATCTCATCCTAACAATCCTTCTTGGAACAACATCCCATGGTCAAAGAATCCAAAGCCCGTTCTCTGACACTACCTGCATAACCACGCATTTACTTCCACAGTTCGAGGGTCCCTACCTGGGTCTTTTCCTTCAACAGAGAGGATGGATGAGAACACTATTTGTGCCTCAACTTAGCCTTCCTCCCACAGCCACATAGTCTGCAGTTAGTTGCTCAAGGTCATTCTTGGCAATATCATTGGTGCCCACATAGAAAAGTAAGAAGAGGTAGCGGTCTGAGAGCTTGATGAGTCTCGGCAGACTCTCCATCACACCCTGAATTCTAGCTCCAAGCAAGCAGCATCTTTTTCAAGTTTCCCGGTCTGGACAGCAGATGGATGACTCCCCCTTAGGAGTGAGTCCCTGACCACCACTTCCTGTTTTCTCTTGGGAGTGGTAGTCGTGGGAACCCCATCCTTAGGACAATGCATCCCAGGCCTTCCAATTGATAGGGTCTCCTTCTGATCCCTTCCCTCAGATGACTTTCCCAAACCATCCTCCATAGTAGTATCTGTACAGAGAGCCTGAAAACAGTTGCTTACCTCTATCTGCATTGGGGATATATGAGTTCTCCTCTTTCTTCTTTTGGTGATCATACACTGCCAATTTTTCCCCCATTCTTCAGTCCCCCCCCTGCACTGCCCTCTCTGATTTTTCAGCATGCTGTGCCTGCAGTAACAAATCCTGACTTCTGTCCAGAAAGTGTTAGTTTTCTCAGATACAACAAAGGGTTGATTTTTGGGTCTCTAGTCTTTTAACCTTCTCTTCCAATATGGAGACCACCTTGCACTTCACAGAGATGAAGTTGCTTCTATCCTCTGGGAGAAAGATAAACATGCACAACAGCTGATCGCTCACTATCCATATTGTCTTCTTTCTAAGAGCCTCTTCAGATGTTGTATTTACTGCTCACAGAAGACTGAAAGGCAAAATCTCTGTGGGAACTCCCCCAACGTGAACTCTGCTGTCCTGTAGCCAGGTACGCAGCCATGCACCCCTCTCCCTTTAAAAGCCTGGACATTTTTGAAATTCCACTTCTTGTTTGCTTGGCATGGACAGCTCACTTCACATCTTCCTAGCTGACCTGGAGTACACCAGAGTTGTTGGATCTGCTGGGTCTGTGGGGAGAGGAGACAGTGCAGTTGCAGCTCTGCTCCAGCCTTAGGAACTTTGATACCTCTAGCTTGTGGCATGGAAGAGAGGGGGCACAAAAGGGACATGTGGCAGTGCGGTGATAACATCAAGGAGCTGAAGCAGGCATACCAGAAGGCAAGGTAGCCAATTGTTGGTCTGGTGCATCACCAAAGACATGCCACTTCTACAAGGAGCTGCATGCCATCCTTGGCAATGAACCCACCTCCACCGCTAAAAGCCTCATGGTTACTGCGGGGGGCTGGAGGCAGCGGCCAGCAAAGTGCATCCCAAGGACAAAGTCGTGGATGAGTAATTGGATTGGAGGAGGATGGGGGACAGGCGACGGGGACATCTGGTGGCATGGCAAGCCAGGATCCCTTTTTAACTCTGGAGGGGGTCTAGCCAGTCCCAGCACTCTGGCATGCCTGATGCAGAAGAGAAGAGTTCCAGTAAGTACTCATTGCACTTTGACACTGCAGGAAGACGTGAAGTAGAGCTCTGTTTTATTTTGTCCCAGGGTAGGAGAGGGATAGAAATAACTAACGCTAGCACTGGTTGCATCTGTTTCTCCATCCTCTGTGCAGCCAGGCTGAGGGGGCTCTGTGAAAAAGTTTGCTGATGCGTACCAGGATCTCCCGGGAATCCTCCATAGAGATTTCCAGGAAACTTGCTTGGAAGTACTATGCAGCCCTCTGCCAAAGGTTCCTAGGGAGGGCAGCCTTGTTTCTTCCCCTGCAGTAGGAAACTTTGCCATGCCAATCAGCAATTACTCTGCAGGCACCAAAGCAGCACACAATGAGCAGCATGTGGACCCAGTCTGTAGCCGCATGCATGCAGGATCTACACCCTTACATCCTCGGTTACTCTTAGGTGCCAAATATCAGCTGCTATCACCCCTGCCTGTGGAAAACAGGGCCTGTATTCAGAATAATAGCTGTAGGTGCTTGTAAACCCCTTGTAAATCCCTGCAAACCCCTCTTTGTCCCATCTGCCTGTTTCCCCCCGCCACCACCACCCTCAGCTGAACTCACCATGGCTAAGGACTCTTGCCACGCTGCGGGCCTGCCAAGGGAAAGCGAGAAAATGATGTATATAATTGTACGACTCAAGGCTGTGAGAGCACTCAGAATAGTGTTTCTGTCTATTGTTTCATTTAGCTTCTGCGGATGTGCCTTTGAGGGTTTGTTCCTGCACGGCAGCTAAGTGGCTCTGAGTGATAAGGAGCCAGACCTGGTGGAGTAAGGAAGACATGTTCAGGGAGGTGTTGCATTTGTCTGATGCAGCTGATAGTGAGCAGAGATCATGGAGCGAGGCTATTAATGAAAGACTGAGAATGGATTGCCAGGAGAGGAAACGGGCAGAAGTGGATGATGCAGCTTCTGGAGGACCAAACAGACATGCTGAGGTCCTTGATTGCACTGCAAGCAGGACACATACGTCCTTGCCTCCCCCGACACCCCAAAAAGAATTGCCTTCCAAGCCTTCCCCAGACTCTCCACATACATGCCTCACATGTTCCCAGGCCTTCGCAGTACCCCATGCACCCCACCCCTTGAGCCGTGTTTCAGAATGACAGCTGGACATACAGTCAGCTGTGAGTGCCTCATTTAAAAAAAGTGCTCTTGAGTGTCATGTCCGTTTTAGAAAATAGGCAAGGGCAAGTGCAGAGTCCTGCACTTAGGACGGAGGAATCCCATGCACAGCTACAGACTGGGGACCGACGGGCTAGGCAGCAGTTCTGCAGAAAAGGATCTGGGCATTACAGTGGATAGGAAGCTGGATATGAGTCAGCAGCGTGCCCTGGTTGCCAAGAAGGCTAATGGCATATTGGGCTGCATTAGTAAGAGCATTGCCAGCAGATCACGGGAAGTGATTATTCCCCTCTATTCGGCATTGGTGAGGCCGCATTTGGAATATTGTGTCCAGTTTTGGGCCCCCCACTACAAAAAGGATGTGTTGGAGAGAGTCCAGCGGAGGGCAACGAAAATGATTAGGGGGTTGGAGCACAAGACTTATGAGGAGAGGCTGAAAGAACTAGGCCTGTTTAATCTGCAGAAGAGAAGAATAAGGGGGGATTTGATAGCAGCCTTTAACTTCCTGAAAGGGGGTTCCAGGGAAGATGGAGCTAAGCTGTTTTCAGTGGTGGCAGATGACAGAACAAGGAGCAACGGTCTCAAGTTGCAGTGGGGGAGGTCTAGGTTGGACATTAGGAAAAAGTTTTTCACTAGGAGGGTGATGAAGCATTGGAATGGGTTACCTAGGGAGGTGGTGGCATCTCCATCTTTAGAGGTTTTTTAAGCTGCGCCTTGACAAAACCCTCACCGGGATTATTTAGCTGAAGATAGTCCTGCTTTGAGCAGTGGGTTGGACTAGATGACCTCCTGAGGTCCCTTCCAACGCTAATATTCTATGATTCTATGATTCTGTATTGCTGATGAATAAAAATGTACTTATAGAAGGAAAATGAATTTTCGTTTACAAATCACGGTGGGTGCTGCAATGCATACACAGTCGCAATTGGTGCGTTAGCAGAGTATAGTGAGCACAGATCGAAAGCAATCATTACGAGGGTCATGCTATGCTACAAGAAAGCAATGCCTGGCTCAAAGCATTACAGAAAGACACATTACTGGGGCTCATTGTCAATATGCTCCTTCAAAGCCTCCCTGAGTCAAATAGCCCCCTGTTGAGCCCCTCTAACAGCCCCAGTAGCGGGCTGCTCAAAAGCAGCTGCCAGCTGATCCACCTCAATGCTTCACCCCTGTGGAAACTTTTCTCCCTCGGTTTCATAAAGGTTATGCAGAGCACAGCAGGCTGCTACGACTACAGGAAAATTTTCCTCATTGAGGTTTAACCTGCCAAAAAGGCAGGGCCGGCGACCCTTTACTCTGCCAAAGGCACATTCAAGGGTCATTCTGCACCTGCTGAGCCTGTTGTTGAAGGTTTCTGGTGTAAGGCTTCATGAACCATGGTAGCAGGGGTAGGCTAGGTCTCCTAGCATCACATTTGGCATTTCTGGATCCCCAAACTGTAATCTTGCACTGATATTGGTGAAAAGAGCCTGGTGGTCCACCTGTGCTTGCAATACCATAGACAGTTGATGTACTTCGTCGCAAGGTGATCTGGGGCCAAAATGGGGCTATGTATGCCATTCATCGCCCTGACACAGTTAGGGAATCCCGATGCCACAAAGCTGTCCACTATTTCCTGCACATGGCCCAGTGTCACAGCCCTTTGAAGAAAAAGGCACTTAATGGCCCTGCACACTTGCATTACTACAACCCCAAGGTGGCCTTCCCAACTCCAAACTAGTTCACAACCAGCCAGTAGCAGTCTAGAGTTGTGAGCTTCAACACAGCAATGGCCACTCACTTCTCTACTGTGAGGGCGAGGGCTAGGGCGAGCACTCCACAGTTCCAGGAAGGTGGCTTTGTGCATGTGAAAGGTCTGCAGACGCTGTTCGTCATCTCAGACCTGCATCACGACGTGATCCCACCACTCAGTGCTTGTTTCCTGAGCACAGTACTGACAGGCCGCCATGTGCAGTTGCTCTGTGAATGCCAAAAGCAATCTTAAATTGTTTCTTTCCATGGCACACAGCAGGGCAGACTCCATGGTGTCATTATCAGATTCGCAGCTCATGAAATACTATAAGGTCAGTTGTGATGTGTTCATAATGCTCATCACAAAAGAGCAGTGCGGGATCCATGCTTTCAGACAGAGATGGCAGGCACAGAGTTAACTGGGGCTGTTGGAAAGCAGTGCAAAATGTAGTTGGAAGCCATAGAGTGATGAGACAGAGAAAACTGCATCCTGGGACACCAGAGCCCACCCCCCGAGGCACTGCAATTCCTTCCCAGAAGTCCCAGCAGTGGACAGTGGTGGATTTGCCCAGTGGGATGGCTACTCATGGTGCACTGCTCTCTCTGTCAGTGCAAGAGCACCAACTGTGGACGTGCTCCACCATCACAAGGAGTGATGTGTAGACATGCAAAAGCAGTTTAATTACAACCATAGACTATTGGCGATGTAACTTCAGTCAATAAAACTGTATAGTGTAGACATGGCTAAATATAGCCTCTACCCACAACAAAAAAATTAAAATACCTGCCCTGGTCAGCATACACTTGAAGTTCTGGTGTCCACAATTCAGGAAGAATGTTGAATAACTAGAGAGGGCCATGAGAATGATTGAATGATTAAAGGATTGGAACATATGCCTTCTAGTGATAGACTCAAAGACCAGAATCTGTTTAGTTTAACAAAGAGAAGATTAAGGGGTGATTTGGTCACAGTGTATAAGTACCTACATGGAGAATAGAAATTTGATAATAGCAGGCTCTTCAATCTAGCCAACAAATATATAACAAGATCCAATAGTTGGAAGTTAAATCCAGATTTAGACTAGAAATAAAGCCCAATTTTTTAACTGTGAAGATAATTAATCACTGGAACAACATACTAAGTGTTGTGATGGGTTCCCCATCACTGGCAATTTATAAATCATAAGTTGTAGTTCAAACACTGAATTAATTCAGTAATAAATTCAGGGAATTCCTGTGGGCTGGACAGAAGGTTAGACTAGGTGATGACAGTGGTCCTTTCTGGTTCTATAATCTATGAAATCTGTTACTCTCTGTAGCCTAAATGGCAGCAACTCATAGTACTTTAGTGAACTCACCTAGAGTCTGGGAACCATTGTGTTACTTTGAGCAAGTCATGCAACTTCTTTGCCTCTGTTCCCCACTTGTAAAAGTGAGCTAATATACTTGCCTCACATGGGCATGCTGAGGACCCCGTACTGAAGATCAGGTTGTGGCTGACCTTTTCATCGGTGCATGGAGAGAGGAAGAAGCTACAAGAAGCCTCCTCATTGTAATCCCTGTGGAAGAACAAGCCACAATTTCAGCCCCTGTGCTCCCACACTGCTACTGACCCCTGAGCAGACATGGTAGAGGTGAAGCCATGACACTGCCTTCCCCACACCAGGCCCTAAGAGCCAGCCAATTGTAGAGGGAGAAAATGCTCTACTTCCTGAAGGTCAGTACCAGAGATCCCTAAGGGGCATTGTCTCTTGAATTTTCCCACAGGGTTTAATACAGCACAACATCACCCCTGATATAGTGTTGCCATTAAAAGGCGCAACAGAGCCCTTCATGATATGACAGAGGCTTGAAAACTGAATGCACTAAATAAATTCATGAACTATGTGAAACATGCTGTGATTCCCAGTCTAAAATACACAGTCACAGTTGGCATTAATTAGCATCCTTGTTGGCAGTCTCAACAGACAGGCCAAGGACTAAATAGGCAAGAAGACTGAGATTCTCCCAAGAGGTAGAGCTTCCAGCGCATGGGTGTGGTACATTCATGGGCACTGATGGGGAGTTTGCCGTGCCACTAGTCCCGTACTAGCTGTAGTGTGGATCAGGATCCAGGGCCATTGGTCTTGCAAAATTCATACAAAATGTTAAGTTGTAAAAAATAAGGGTATCTTGTTTAATTAGGGAGGGGAAGAATATTTGTTTTTTTACTCAAAGATCCCAAAAGCTCTAGTTCTTCCAAACATCCAGGAACTTGGATATACTGGATAGTTATATAAGTTTATCCAGACTTAGTTGGTCTTTCTCGACAGTTCATGAATGGATATCCTCTTGCAAGAATGCAAGAGCAAGAAGCAAACAAAAGGGACAAAAGAATCAGAGTGAAGACGTTTTTTGCTCACCGTGTTCTGTACTGACACTCAGATCTGCTTTCTGTCCCTGCTGAACTCAGTTCAAAGGCTGGATTTGTTTGTGTATCAAGTTTGCCAAACTTTCCAATCCAGATTGTGGCGTTTGCGTATTTTATTCAATCAGCCCTAAAACAGTGGGCAGTGGCGGTGATGGGGATTTTTTGGGTGGAATTTGTTAAATTCTCATTAGAGTTGTTGTCTACTGGAGTATCATGATCTGAGGCTGATTGACAGGCTTTATTTTAAGAAGTGCATTTAAAGCAATGGTCACGGTCATCGAGAGCTTGGGATGGGCCCTCTTTGGATTAGTTTAGTGAAATGCTAAGGGCTAATTCTAAATGTAATTCATCATCACAACCAACACTTGCTGCAGTGGAGAATAGGTGGGAGTAAGCCCCAACCACCTTGCTCCTTTGTTCATCCCTGCTCAGATTTTGATTCTAGCCATGATGGGAAAAGCAGTGGCTACACCCCCAATACACCCCGCTATCTGAGCCAGTGGACAGAGCATGGGGTGAGCTGTGACTCCTCTTGCCTACTCACTAGCCAGAGTAGCTGGCCAGGCACATACAGGGAATAAACCACTCCATAAAAAGGAGATGAAGTAAGTTACTCCCAAAGCAAGAGGGGTACAGGGAGGGACTGGTGACTCAAAGGCTTTGTCACAGTATATCCTGAGGCCACTCCAGGGTCATGGAAATTAGCCACCAAACTTACTTGAGGCTGTGGCTAACGTCACAGACTAGCCCTAAAAGAATAAAATAATAAACAAGCGATATAGGATTGTGCACTTTCCTTCTGAAATGTTTGTGGCCACATGTGCCAAGAGAGGCCATGTATTGGTACAGTAAGTGCATAGTGTGGTTACAAAAGGCCAATTCTTTGTGCTGCTGGGGAGGGAGGGTGCCAGCTCCCATAAAACAAATTGCGTCTGTTCAAATTCATGAGCACAGGCAGCAGCAGAAGCTGTAATTGAGTGCGCCAACTGTCTGTACGCTGTCTAGGGATAACTGATGGCCATGAAAAAGACAGTTACTGTTTCTCTGCCATACAGCACGTCAGGTGAGTGAGACAGGTAAATGAACCTTATTTTACTTACACCAGAAAAAAATCCACAGGCCTTAATTTGTGATTTTCGCCTTGTGGCCCTAAGAGCACTTCAGTGCCCATTGGTAGAGGGCCCACTACACTGTAACTCATATCAAGCCTGACCCCCTTCTCCAACACACTGCTGTCATTGTAAGGTGTCCAATGCAAATTGATGATTGGTCAGGAATCTCACTGTGTGATGTATGCGTTTATAGAACTGTGTAAGTGTGCTGGAAATACGTTCTTAAAATGTGTTTCAGAGGCAGTGCATGAATCAAGCCAGCCCTGGACAAACTTCATCTGTTTGACCAGCTTGATTACATGCAGAGGACAATGAAAGTACAGTTACATATAACATAAACAAAGCCATCAAGCTAACAAGCAGCAGAGGAAACAGTTTATTGAGGAAAAAGCTCACTGGGGACCAGAAGTCTACACCTGCAGGAAGTCTTCCTGACAAAAACAGTGGACTTTGGAAAATATGGGGGGGCAAAAAGACATTCTGGAGGGGCATAGAGAACAGCACCCTCCAAGCCTGCGAACAATAGATCCTCCTAACAGGGCAGGAGAAACTATTCTAGGCAAAGACATAGCTTGTTAGGATTAAGTTTTAGGCACTAGAAAGCCTGTTATATTTTGTTTGTAACCCTTTTCTATCGCCTTTATTCTTGTGTGATATTAACTAAATCTGTGTGCTGTACCAATAAACTTATTCTTGTTTTATTACAAAACCTTCTCAGTGCTGTTAAATCAAAGTAAAGTGGGAGTCTTCCACTAAACTAACAGGCTGGTGTGTGCTCTGTCTCTTTGGAGGCAGTGGGAGTAATAATTTCTGTGAGTGTCCAGTGTGAGGAATGGCCACTGCAGGGAAATATCCCTGGGGAACTGGGGTTCACTGAGTGTTTCCTTCAAGGCAAGGATTGGTCTGGCAGAGTCTCAAGGAGTTTGCTGGCAAAGCAGCCAGACTAGAGTGTCAAAGGGCTGACACACAGGTTAGCAGCAGCAAAACTCTCCCTTGTGGAGGCTGAGGGGTAACACAGTGTGTCACCGGGCACTCTGCTCACCTCTAGGGGTGTCTCCTTGTGGCCACATCTGCAGATTAGCTCCAGACGGGTCTGACACCCCCTTCTGCTGCTCGCTGAATGCCCTGCCATCTCTCCCTCTGTCCCTGTGATTCAGGGTACACTGGCTCCATGGCTCGACTCTCCAGCCAGGACATTATAGTCTTCCCCTCCCAGGACCTCAAAGTCATTCCACACCAATGATGTCAGGCAGTGGTTACTTCCCCAGTGGCTGGTAAGGGATCCCAGGACCACCCACTACTCCGGGTTCCAGTCCAGGGACCCTACAGCTGGCAATTGTGGTTTGCTTTCCCTCAGTCCCTGTTGCTCCTTCCCTGGACTCCTTCCTACAGCTTCTGGTTCCTCACCCCTCTGGGTGTTCCAGCTCTAACTCCCTCCTCCCAGGGAGTGACTGCAGCTACTTCTCACCAGCCCCCCTTCTGTTACCAGCCTCCTATCTTTATAAGCCCAGCCCAGCTCCTCCCCCAGCTGGACTTCATGAACACATTAGACCTTAGCACGCCCTGGCTTTCTTTCAGGTGCCGCCTACAGGTTAATTAGCCTAATTTACCTCCTCCCGCCTTGTGTGGGATAGATAGCCTGTCACAGAATGACTTATGGTTATGCGTTCCCTGAGGAGAGCATCATATCCTTCTACCAGGTTGAATACATTTTTTCAAATCAACATGCAAACACAAGTGCTATTTGACTCCATGAATTCAACTTATAGGCGTGAACAGAAATGACAGGGTAATGCAAGGTCATGAAAAAAATGCTGTCATTATGAGTCGCTCTGCAGTACAGAAAAAGCACCGTGTTTACTATAATTCACAACAGAGTATTCCTTTGGCTGTTGGGGAGCAAAGCACTGAATTGACTGAATTGACAGATGTGTCTTATTTTATTAAACACAATTTATTACATAGCTTGCTTCTTGATTACTGCTCCATAGCTCATGTCTGTGATTACCAGTTCATGCACTGTGCTAGAACTATGCAATGGAAATAGACAGTGAAGCCAAATGCAGGATAGCACCTTTCCCAGCTCATAAGAATATATGAACTTAAGACCAGCTATAGTGGGTCAGACCTAATGGTCCATCTAGCCCAGTATCTGTCTTCCAAGGGAATGAACAGAACAGGTAATCATTAAGTGATCCATCCCATTTTGTCCATTCCCAGCTTCTGGCAAACAGCAATCCCTGCCTATCCTCCATGAACTTATCTAGTTTTTGTTTGAACTCCGCTATAGTCTTGACCTTCACAACATCCTCTGGCAAGGAGTTCCACAGGTTGTGTAAGATATAATTCCTTTTGTTCATTTTAAACCTGCTGCCTATTAATTTCATTTGGTGACTTCTAATTTTTGTTTTAACTATCTTAAGTAGTTTCGTATCGTCTGCACATTTTGCCACCTGGCTGTTTATCCCTTTTTCTAGATCATTTATGAATATGTTGAACAGTACTGGCCCCAGTACAGACCTCTGGAGGACACCACTATTTATCTCTCTCCATTCTGAAAACTGACCATTTATTCCTACCCTTTGTTTCCTATCTTTTAACCAGTTACTGATCCAGGAGAAGACCTTCCGTCCTATCCCATGACCACGTACTTTGCTCACGAGCCTTTGGTGAGGGACCTTGTCAAAGGCTTTCTGAAAATCTAAGTACATTATATCCACTGTATCACCTTTGTCCACACACTTGTTGACCCCCTCAAAGAATTCTAATAGATCGATAAGGCATGATTTTCATTTACAAAAACCATGTTGACTCTTCCATAACAAATCATGTTAATCTATGTGTCTGATAATTTTGTTCTTTATTATAGTTTCAACCAATTTGCCTAGTACTGAAGTTAGCTTCACTGATTGGTAATTGCCAGGATCGCCTCTGGAGCCTTCTTTAAAAATTGGCATCAGATTAACTATTCTCCATTATAGAAGCTGATTTAAATGATAGGTTACATACTACGGTTAGTAGTTCTGCAATTTCACATTTGAGTTCCTTCAGAACTCTTGGATGAATATCATCTGGTCCTGGTGACTTATTACTGTTTAATTTATCAATTTGTTCCAAAACCTCCTCTAATGACACCTCAATCTGGGACAGTCAGATTTGTCACCTAAAAAGAATGACTCATGTTTGGGAATTTCCCTCACATCCTCAGCCATGAAGACCAATGCAAAGAATTGATTTAGTTTCTTCGTAATAGCCTTATCTTCCTTGAGTGCTGCGTTAGCATCTTGATCATCTAGTGGTACCACTGGTTGTTTAGCATGCTTCCTTCTTCTGATGTAAAAAATTTTAATTTTAAATTTTAAAAAAAATTTGCTGGTACTTTTTGAGTCTTTGGCTAGCTGTTCTTCAAATTCTTTTTTGGCCTTCCTAATTATAGTTTTACACGTTCTTTGCCAAACTTCATGCTCCTTTCTATTTTCCTCAGTAGCACTCGTAATTTCCACTTTTTAAAGGAAGCCTTTTTGCCTGTAACTGCTTCTTTTATTTTGTTGCTTAGCCATGGTGGCACTTTTTTGGTCCTCTTACTATGTTTTTTAATTTGGGGTATACATATACATTGAGCCTCTATTATGGTATCTTTAAAAAGTTTCCATGCCGCGTGCAGGGATTTACTTTTGGCCCTGTACTTTTTAACTTCTGTCTAACTAATTTACTCATTTTTGTGTATTTCCCCTTTCTGAAATTATATGCTACCAAAATGGGCTGCTTTGATGTTTCCTCCCGTGCCCCAGAGGGATGTTAAATTTTATGATGTTATGATCACTATTCCCAAATGCTTCAGCTCCATTCACTTCTTGGACCAGATCCTGTGCTCCACTTAGGTCTAAATCAAGAATTGCCTCTCCTCTTGTGCAGTCCAGGATTAGCTTCTCCAAGAAGCAGTCATTTAAGGTATCAGTAAACTTTACTGCAGCATCCTGTCATGAAGTGACATGTTCAATATGGGGATAGTTGAAATCCCCATTATTACTGAGTTTTTATTTGTATAGCCTCACTAATCTCTGTGAGTGTTTCACAGTCCCTAGCACCATCTTGGTCAGGTGGTCAGTAGTGTATCCCTACTGCTATATTTTATTATTCAAGCATAGAATTACTATCCATAGAGATTTTTATGGCACAGTTTGGTTCATTTAAGGTTTTTATTTCATTTGACTCTTTGCTTTCATTCACATATAGTGCCACTCCTCCACCGGTAAGATCTATTCTGTCCTTCCAAAATATTTTATACCCTGGTATTACTGTGTCCTCATTCCATCAAGTTTCTGTGATGCCTATTACATCAATATCTGCATTTAATACGAGGCACTCAAGTTCACCCATCTTAGTATTTCGACTTGTAGCATTTGTATATAAGCACTTTTTAGCTGTCTGCCATTATGTGATGTAATTGAATGGGACCCTTTTTCATTTGACTATTTCTCATCAGATCCTACTCACAGAATCTTTCAGCCTCTCCTCCTTACTAGGATATAGAGGATTTCCATTAATAGATCCTCCCCTCAGGGAGGTCTCTGTCCAAACCATGTGCTCCTCTGCTCCTTTCCTACCAGTACTTTCTACTACACCTGTGATTAACTCCTTGAGGCGAGACTTCTGGGATTAAGCAAGACCATGGATGCAGTGTCAAGGTACTTATGTACCAGCAGAAGAGTGCCTCAGTTTCAGTTCAGGTATTTTGGTTTAACAGGAGAATCCACCTCAGATATTTTTCCTGTCTGGTTCAGCCAACTGGTTCAGTCTTATGAACCCTTTCTTCACAGGGAGGAGGGTCTTTAGCTATATAATGTTTATTTGTGCCTCTACAAAGCATAGGCTCTTCAGAGAGCTAACGGAACCAAAGTCATGGTCTCCCAAAGAAGGGGAACATGATGGTTCAGGAGTCTGACAAAATGACACAAAGCCAGCTAGTGGAGCCAGTGGATCACATGCATTGGGCTCCTGGCCCTTGGTCCCCAATGGGAATTCTGCATTAGACTATTACCTTTTCTGTAGTCTATCTCTGAGTGGTAGAACTCTCTTTCATGGGCATCTCAGAGCCAGACATTAATGGAATAAACCCTACTGTCGGACAGTTTGAGCGAGCCACAGGTTTTGTCTATATTACATAGTAAACCCATGTTCGGTAAATCCCTCTAGCCTCCACACACAACCTTTCTGATTCACACCAGGAATCTCTCAGGACTCAGACCTGAAGACTTGCCCAGGAGTATGGCTCCAAGCCCAAGTCTCACCCTGGTGTGAGTCCATGCCTGCTCACTTCATAGTGTGAAAATAGCTGAAGCCCTGGTTGTTAGGCTCATGTCTGGAGAGCGTGACAACTCTACTCACAATGCCCTCGGTCTGTGTGTCCCAGCCCTTCTATCCCTAAACTTCCCACTCCGTTCCTAGGAACTGGAAGCAACCTCCAGTAATGACAGGTCTCAGAAGTGTTTGGGTCCACTCCTGGTGAAATGGCTCTCCTGTGGCTTTGCAGACATTGTGCCTTGAACAGCAAGCCACAATAATATGGACATTGATAACATCAGCATCCAAACAGTTCTGAATGTAGTGCCATCTTAATTTCAATCTGCTAATCATGCATTCCACCCCCACTTTACAGCTACTGAACATGTAATTGAACTTTCTTTTTGCCAGACCCTGGGCAATCATAAATTCATAAATTCAGATTAATAAACAATGGCAAAAAGGGGTAAGCAGGGTCCACTAGAATAAAGTAGGGACAGTTGCTCCATTTATAACAATGGAATTTGGTGGAAACAATGTCCAAGCTTGTCCATGAAGGTAAAGTCCCAATTTCTTGCTAGTACATACCGCGTTGGTGTCTATGGCACTGCCTCTGTGATCGTCCAGGGCCTGCATAATGATGGAATAGAACCTCGTGTGGGTTATGTACTCATGTGTTCCATTTGGGTATACCACAGTCATGATTGCCTCACAAACCTCTACAACCACCACCCCTTCAGTTGACTTGTCTGCACCTAGCAGGTTAGCCACAGATTTGCTTGGGTAGCTTTCTCTCCTATAGAGACCGACTTATGAACTGGCATGACATCCACATGCATGTGTGTCCTGACACTGAAGGTCATGGCAAGCTGATTATACAGCTCCAGGAATTCTTCTTCTTCACACAAAAGTTCTGGAGCCACCGCTGGTCATCCCTGGTCCACATGATGATGGGATCCCACCAGTCTGTGCTTGCGGCCCTGCTTCAGAAGTGCCGTTCTGCATATGGAGAATCTACAGGGATGACAACAGGCATGAGCATCATTGGGTGGGTTGCTGCTGCCATGTCTGCACCCTCATCTGAAATGTGCCTTCAATTGGGCAAGTACTGAAATTGCCACTGACATTGCACCAATTTGCTGCCTGATTCCCCAAATAAGAGTGACAGCACAAGCAGGGGAAGTTCATCCACTGGTGCTAACTCTGGATTCAGGACACACGCAAACCCCAAAACGACTCATCTGGACATGTTGGCTGTGGGATGGGCAGACGAGTTCTCTCACAGTACACCATGAACTAAGCCTTAGAGAGGCTTCAGCTTACAAAGGAGCTAAGGACCCTAGGATACACCCCCGGAACGAGCAGCGTCTCAGTCATGTCTGAGTAGTGCAATGTGGATCCGTCAGCATGGGTATGAAGTTCACATAGCAATTTAGTGTGGACACAAGCTTAGAAAGAATGGTCTGCAGGCAGCAGTACCACAGACATGTAGACATACCACAAGTGGCTGGCTCTTCCCTCTGTCAGATCCTCTGAGATCCCTGTGGATCTCATTTTAGCAGCAGGCCATTTCATGAAGCTGGTTAAGACATTATTTGAAATGATTGACTGAAAGGTATTGATTAGGGTGGCCTAAGAGAAATAACAAGAGTCAGGGGAGGAAATTACACAAAGGAAATCTAAGATGAATGTCAGGAAGTGATCTAATGGAGAAGCCTCTTAGACTGTGGAATAGTCTCCCAGGACAAATACTGGGATCTTCTAGTGTCACATGACAATCGAGAAAGCACTCAGGAGAACAAATCTATGCTGGTATAGAGAAGTAAGATGACCTACTAAATCTTTTCCAGCTCAGGTTGTTCTGATTCTACAGACTATCCATAGATCGTGTGTATTGTTCTTTAATATCTTGTTTTTATTTAATATTCTGAACTTTGGGCAGATTCCTATTTTCTTCCTATTTTTCTCTTCTAGGGCTCATCCAGTGTATGGCAAACTATGGCTGAATGAAGTGTTAACAACTACTGTATGCCTCTAACTAGGTCACGTAAAGTGTTCCCAAATAACTTAGAGCCCAATACAGCCATCACAGTCCAGAAGTTGTACCAGCTCTGGACTCTAACTGCTGGCTCAGAAGCATCCGCCTACTAAGAGAAGACAGCCTGATACTGGACACTCAAGCCAGTAACTGTTTTGGTACCAACTTACAGAATGACCTCACCGTCTCAATTCTTGTGTCTGCTCTTTCTTGATTCCTTCAGCTGCAGAATGTGTGTCTAGCTGAGAGGCGATGAGGGAGGACATGTGTAATGGTCAGAGAGGTGGCTCCCTCTGTCCCCAGTCTACTGAATTAAAAAAAAATAACCCTGCCTTCCACCCTGGCTCTCATTAAACCCGAGTTCCAGATTGCTGCCCTACTGTGGAAGAGGAGTGGGCATAGAAATTAGGTTAACAACTCTTATTGCCATTGTTCCAGGAAGGAAACATCCCCACCTATTGCTGTTGTCCCAAAAGGACAATAAAAGAAGGACTTTCAAATTAAAATAGGACTTGTAGGTAAGGCAGAATATATTTGGAATTTGCCAGAAGAACATTATTACCCCCATATGCTTGCAAAGCTGCTATGGGAACTTTAATGACTATTAGTGATCAGGATCTCAGTTCTGAATCTCATAAATAGGATGGCACCACCCATCACAGTATTCTCTCCTAATCCCTAGCAGGGAATTGATTCGATACTGACTTAGATCTTGTCTATATGAAAACGTTTTTCAGTATAACCTAAAGTGTGAATTTAAATCAATTAAGGGTACGTCTACATTGCAACTGGAGATTTTTAATCCATTTTAAGGCACTTGGAAGAGAGGAAGGTGATCAGGAACAGTCAACATGGATTCACCAAGGGCAAGTCATGCCTGACCAACCTGACTGCTTTCTATGAAGAGGTGACTGGCTCTGTGAATGTGGGGAAAGCAGTGGATGTGATATACCTTGACTTTAGGAAGGCTTTTGATACAGTCTCCCACAGTATTCTTATCAGCAAGTTAACGAAGTATGGGTTGGATGAACGGACTATAAAATGGATAGAGAGCTGGCTACATCATCAGGCTCAACAGGTAGTGATCAATGGCTCCATGTCTAGCTGGCAGCCGGTCACAAGCAGAGTGCCCCAGGGGTCGGACCTGGGGCCGGTTTTGTTCAACATCTTCATTAATGATCTGGAGGATGCGGTAGATGGTACCCTCAGCAAGTTTGCTGATGACACTAAGCTAAAGGTAGATACCCCGGAAGGTAAGGATAAGATACAGAGTGACCTAGACAAATTGGAGGATTGGGCCAAAAAAAATCTGATGAGGTTCAACAAAGACAAGTGCAGAGTCCTCCACTTAGGATGGAAGAATCCTGTGCACAGCTACAGACTGGGGATCAACGAGCGAGGCAGCAGTTCGGCAGAAAAGGACCTGGGGAGTTACAGTGGATAAGAAGCTGTAAATGAGTCAGCAGTGTATCCTGATTGTGAAGAAGGCTAATGGCATATTGAGCTGCATTAGTAGCAGCATTGCCAGCAGATCAAGGGAAGTGATTATTCCCCTTTATTTATCATTGATGGGGCTGCATTTGGAGTATTGTGCCCTGTTTTGGGGGCCCCCATTACACAAAGGATGCGGACAAGTTGGAGAGAGTCCAGAGGTGGGCAACAAAAATGATTAAGGGGCTGAGGGACCTAGATTTGTTTAGTCTGCAAAAGAGAAGAATGAGGGGGGATTTGAT
This sequence comes from Mesoclemmys tuberculata, assembly GCA_007922155.1. Lineage (NCBI taxonomy): Eukaryota > Metazoa > Chordata > Testudines > Chelidae > Mesoclemmys > Mesoclemmys tuberculata. Next base: position 102,997,709 of record ML675601.1, on the reverse strand, counting down.
AGCAGCCTTTAACTACCTGAAAGGGGTTTCAGGGAGGATGGAGCTAGTCTGTTCTCAGTGGTAGTAGATGACAGAACAAGGAGCAATGGTCTCAAGTTGCAGTGGGGGAGGTCTAGGTTGCATATTAGGAAAAAGTTTTTCACTAGGATGGTGGTGAAGCACTGGAATGGGTTACCTAGGGAGGTGGTGGAATCTCCATCTTTAGAGATTTTTAAGCTGTGGCTTGAGAAAGCCCTGGCTGGGATGATTTAGCTGAGATTAGTCCTGCCTTTAGCAGGGGGTTGGACTAGATGACCTCCTGAGGTTCCTTCCAACTCTAATATTCTATTATTCTATTATTTAATTTCCAGCTCAGGTAGACCTCTGTGCTGTAGTTTTGCTCAAGCTAGTGTACTGAAAATGGCAGTGTGGCTGTGGCAGTGGAATAGGCTAGTCATCTGGACATGCACCTAGGGTTTCAGACAGGACTGTACTAGCCTGTGCCACTACCCACATTGCCATGGCTACTTTGCTGTGTTTAGCGTGCTAGCTCGATCAGAATGAGTGCATATGTTTGTACCCAAGCTGGAAAGCACACCTCTATAGCTATATCCATATTTATCAGTCTAACTCCCTCTCCTTTTCCAGTATAAGAGTGCCTTTTTTGGTTTAGTTTGTCAATTAGAAAGGGGTTTAAGCTAAACTGAAAAACACTGTTACACTGGAATAACAGTGTCCACACGAGTGGGGGAGGTTGTAGCTTTCTTCTGCAGACAAGGCATTAAGAGCGAAGTGTCACCTATTGAATCACACTCACACTGGGTTTTCTGTGCAGGTCTCCCATTCAGTGGCAGACCAGGCGAACTGTACTTAGTTGAAAAGCTCTGAGAAGATAGTGGCTGGAGGTGGCCTGACCATAAGGAGCTAATTTCCATGGAAGGTTAAGACTCATAGTGGTCAGTATTTTTTGTATCGTGCTGGCAGAAGTCAAACTAATTAATTGCATTCTAACACTTGGAATATTGAGAATGAATCAAAATAAAGTTTTTGAAGTTTTTATAAAGGAAGTCGCCTCATCAGATATTCAGACAACGGCTATCTCAGAGGTGAAAGAAAAGCAACAGGGAACACAGAGAAATATACTAAATAACTTGGCAAAACATCCCCTGTGAACAGTAGAATGTTCACAGCTTTGTGCTGTTCCCTACAATATGTATTAATTTGCAGGACACAAGCTACAATTTATTGTTGTGTGATTCATAAAAGTGCTCATATATTTCTCAAACTTGTCACTTTTTTTATCTAGAGCAAAAACAGAATTATAGAAGCTAGTGCTGGACCAAACATACTAAATCATCTAGTGCATCTCCTTGAAAATATAGAATGGTTCCTTCAATACTTTTTTCTAGTGTCGTGTCCAGTTTAGTTTTAATGGGCTCAAGCAATGAGGGTCCCAACAGTTATTATATCTTACTGCCAGGGAGTTTTTTCCTAACACCCAGCCTACATTTTCTCTATTTTAATTACATCTCATTATTCCTATCCAATACCTATGAATTACATTAAATAAGTCCTCTCCTTCCTTCTTATTTACATCCTTCAGATATTTGTAGAGGTCCCTCTATTCCCCCAGGCTTTGATTCCCCAGAATTGAGTCCCTCAAGCCCACTAATTATTTTCAATGTTTCCTCTCCGAGCTCTTTCAATGTGTCCATATTTTTCCTGGTGCTGGCTGGCAGGGTTAAGCCCTACCCATAATCAACATAGCTGTAGAGGTGTCATTCTGACTGTACTCACAGCCTTTACCTCTTTCTGAAGCCCAAATACATCAGCCTTCACTCAATGAAAATTATTATTCTGAAGTTACGGAAATAATCACAAAGACTTGTTCCTATTTAGGAGTGAATCCATGTGGCACTTTGTTTCTTGACACTTTCATAGATAATGAAACCTGCCAGCAATTTCCTTTCTTTTTATGCGTCTGGCTCCAGTGAGGTCAGTTCTGTTCTACCTTTATCACCTTTAATAAGTGATTTAAGACAGGTTTTGCTGGAGATTAACAAGATACAGAATCAAAGTGTGCTCAGACACTCCTGTGATGGACAGCAGTACAAAACCCCAAGACTGGCAGTATAAAACCCAGAATAAAGAGAGAGAAAAGGGAAAAAAAATTAGGCTGTTTTCAGAAGCAAAAATCCTATGTATTCCATAGACAATGCTCCCTCTAGAGGAAATTCAGTGTTAAAGTCACATTTATAGTCCAGTTTAATATAAGCCATAAAACATTACGGAGGTGTTAGTAGCATAAAGGTGTGGGTTGTTTCTGATGGAAACAAACCAGTTGAGTTTGGCTGTCATGTTTACCACAATGGCCACAGAATCTCTTGATCTCCTTATAGATTTAGACAGGAACTTACATCCTCATGCACAGCATTCAGTCTCTTTCTCCTCCTAAAAGCCAAGCATATGGAACATAAAAGAAAATGGGCTTATGCCAGATTTGAATGCCAGATTTGAAATATTAAACCTATTAACATGGGAACATTTAGAGTTTTGTTCTAAGGGAAAATGATTTGATTCCCCCATTTGTGTGTGGGGATTTACAAGTATTTTTTTACTTTTGACATCAGTTTCAGAGGACAAAAGCAGAGCCAGGAGTCAAAAGGAGAATGGGAATGGGAGCCAGGATGCCAGCAGATAGATGCTGCCCAGAAGGTAGGAAGAGCTCGATGGAGTTGAGTTCAATGGAAGAGGAGCAACAGTGTGCAGGAGACAGGGGTTGGAAGTGGCAGGAGTGAGAGAATGAACAAATACCATCAGTGTTCCCAGATAAGAGGAAGTGTGAGCAACAAGGATGCTACCATAGGGCTGGATGCCCCACAAATGTGTTTGCACAGGGGATGAGCCAAATTTCAGGAAGAACTTGAAAATGGAGGGTGAGAGAAAGAAAGGGATCATGATCCGAGTGTGCAGTGTCATGACAATGCACTAGCTTTTGTTTATTTTCCGCTGTGCTACAGATCTAATCGGAGCCTGGCCTGTTGAACTTCAAATGCTCGTGTTTCTTGGATTTCAGCAAGGAACACTAGTCAGGCGTGAATCTGGTTTTGCTTGTTCGTTTAACTCTTTCTCCACTGGGGGAGAACTTAATGGAACAATGGGACCTCACCTCTGAGCCAGCCTTCCCAAACTGGCCTGAAGATGAACCAATAATGCCACTCTCTGAGGAAACAGCCACAACTCTGGTTTGGAGTGGACAACAATCATCATCCACTTACCACCAAACTGGAAAGAGCAGCTAGACTTTCTTCCATTTCCCACTTGCTCTCTTCCTTTTAGTCTGGTTTTGCTTGTCTGTTTTGGTTGAGGAAACTGACTGGACAAAATGTGCAGCTGGGATCGTACTGGAATGGTAATTTTAACATTCCATCACTTAATAAAAGGTTTATGAAACAAAGCTGCTTTTGTAACTCACAAGTTTTCCTGTACAGAGAGTCTGCTCCAAAGCCCATTGAAGTCCATGGAAAGACTCCCACCAACGTCAGTGGGCATTGGATCGGGGCCTTACTAAATAAAGCAGAAATAAAGGAAACATTGTATGTGGTGGGGTGCAAAAGAGACAGCCTAATAATCCATAAACCACAAGTGCAGGAGAAGGAGAGGAAGCAAAAGAGATGACAAAGAACGGAGCAGAGATTGCTAGAAATGAAGCCAGACAGATGCAGATGTGAGAGCAGAGCGGTGTGCCAAAGGAGGACATGATTGCTAGGCTGAGGCTGGGGCTGATGTCACCCAAGGCAAGAAAATGGTGGCAAGTAGTTAGACAGATACAGTGTATGTGCCCTTTATTGTGGACCTTGGCAAAGTTCACTGGGTAGGGGAGGGAGTGGTACTAGGGGAAAGGGTCTAGATGTAGCTCATCCCTAATTCCTGGGACCTTGTCTTTCAGTGTTTACGAGCAGATCTGACTCACTGGCCTTCAGAGAACTATCTGCTAACATGTTGCATTACTTTAGGGACCCAAGTTTGGATTCCCTGCAGCTTGAGGTCTTCAAATCTCACTTTTGAGGATTTCAATAACTCAGTCATGGGTTCGGGGTTGTTATAAATGTGTATGGGTAGGGTTTTGTGGCCTGCCTTGTGCGGGAGGTCAGACTAGATGATCATATTGGTCCCTTCTGACCTATGAGTCTATGAGTCTATGAAAATTATGGCAGTGTTCAGAAGCCTTTGCAGAAATACCAGCCCTTTGTTTCCATGCCCCTGTGACTCCATCAAAAGTGCTGGAAGAAATACTACCAAAAGCTTCTAAATCAAGAATCCACTGCGACTGATGACACCATCGACTCCATCCCTCAGCACCCAGTCTGGGAAACTCTCACCAACCCACTGACATCTGAGGAGGTCTGCAAAGCAATTAAGCAAATGAAGAGCAATAAAACATCAGGTGCTGATGGACTGAAAGTGGGGGAGAGAAACACTGACAAACAAGCTCCATTTGCTGCTCCTCCTAATCTGGCACACTGAAGAAATTTCCGCTGACTTATGCAATACTAACATTGTCACCATTTTCAAAAAGGAAAATTGGGCCAACTCTGGCAACTATTGAGGCATTGCCCCCTTCTCCACCGCTGGGAAGATTCTTACTAGAATCTTATTGAATTGGCTGCTCCCTCTTGCAGAGGAGGTATTCCCAGGGTCCCAGTGTGGCTTTAGACCTTCACAAGGCACCACTGACATGATTTTCAGCAGCTAGGCAAATTCATAAAAAATGTCAAGAGCAACACCACGAGCTGTATATGGCCTTTGTCGATCTGACCAACACCGTCAACTTTGTCAACCATGAGGCTCTGTGGAAAATCATATCAAAGTTTGGTTGCCCAAGCAAATTTACCACCATTGTAACTCCTCCACGATCAGATGACTGTCTCCATTCTGTGCAGGGGCTCTACCTCTGAGCCCTTTGTCCTCCAAACTGGCATAAAGCAAGGTTGTGTCCTGGCACACACTCTCTTCTCCATTTTCCTAGCAGCTATGAAAATGCTAATCCAGGACCGTCCACTACAGGGCGTTGGCATCCAATATCAGACTGATGGCAACCTCTTCAACCTTTCTTGCCTTTGTGCCAGAACTAAAGTAAAATCAGCAACAATAACTGAACTCCAGTATGCAAATGATTGTTCGGTAGTTGCACACTCAAAGAAGGAGCTAAAAACAGTGCTTAACTGCTTCTCTGAAGTTTACAGAGGTTTCGGTCTAACCCTGAACGTGAGCAAAACAAAAGTTCTCCACCAGCCTGCTCCCAGTCATCAGACACAGCAAGGAAGATCTACATAAACAGAAAGGAACTGGAAAATATAGAACACTTTGCCTACTTTGTCAGCCATGTCTCTCAGAGGGCAGACCCTGATGTCGAGATTCAGTAAAGAATCTGCTGTGCCAGCCTTGCCTTTGGCAGACTGTCTTGCCAGCTGTTCAACAACCGCGACATCAGAAACACACACTAGATTCGTAGTTTTCAAAGCGGTGGTAATCCCAGTTCTCTTTTATGGCTATGAGACTTGAGTGGCCTATAGAAAACACCTGAAAAACATGGCACACCAGACCCAGGATTTTCTCTGGAAAAGCCTCAACTTAAAGTGGGAGGATCACCGCACTAAAGTCAGTATCCCATGGAGGCCAACATCTTCAGTGTTTAGGCCCTGATTAGCCAGCACCAGCTGAGGTGGAGAAAGGGCCCTGGTTGTGCATGCCTGATGCACACCTACTGAAACAATTGCTGTATGCCCAACTCGCCCAGGGAAGCCAAAAGAAACACTTCAAAGACACCTTACAACAAACATCAAGAGATATGGCATGTACACCACAAAACCGGGAGACAGTAACCCAAGACAGGGCTAACTGGAAAAGATTTGTCAAAGAAGGAATGACCACTTTTGAGGAAAATCGCCTCACCCTGGTCGCAGAAAAACACCAGGAAATAAAGGACAGACAATTGCTATGCAGCAATCATGGCCCAACCCTACCTTCCACCACCACCTGCAATGTCTGTCAACGAGCCTGAGGCTCAAGATCAGTCTCCTCCATCACCAGAAGAGCCACCTCAAATAAAACCTGCTGTGAAAGAGAGCCTCCTTGACCCCAATGGCCACAACTATCACTGCCATCGCATGCCCCTGTGACATACTCTGCCAGACCACAGCTGGCATTCTTTTTTGGTCACTGGAAAGCGTTGCTGCTCCACATACAATCAGGCCGTTGGTAACAGCTCTGCCGTTTGTCTGTCTGCAAACACAATGGACTTTGACCTCTGTGGAGCCTCATGTTGAAAAACAATGGCTATTGTATAGGCTATGCACATTAAGCCTTCTCCATTTTCTAACCCGGCTTGTCTCACTCCCACGTTCTGAAAGTAGAAGCAAAATTTGATAGTGACAATACTTGGTACAATAAAACTAACAAAGGAAATTCCAGGCGTTGTAGAAATTTACTGTGATCCTAATATAATAAGACAGAAATATAATAAAACTGTAATAATTCTTTTCCAATGTTGATTCCATCTGTTAGAGGACTAGGTTTGTGATTATGTTAAAACGTATTTATATTTTCTCTCACTTCCTTTTAGCAAGCAAAACAACCAGCATAAAACCGGATTGTTTTATCTGCAAAATTTCCAGCAGGGGGCAGCATTTATTCATTTGTAGCACAAGAATAAGAAAATGCCTTTTTAAAAAAAATTTTTTTACTGAGTTTCTCTATCTCAACACAGCTTTTCAGCATGGAAAAAACTGCTTCAGATGTCAGACTTCTGAGATTGAAATAAAATATGAAATAATGCCATATTCCAAAATGGGTACAGATGGGTAGACAGCTAGCAAATGTGGGAGATGGAGGTGGGAATGAAAGGGTTAAAGCACTAGCTCTGGACCTTCCTTGTTCTGTCCATGAATATGATGCTGCTTTGAGCATGGCTTGATATTCAGACCAAAGTGGCTGGGTGTTCAGATTCAATGTCAGCAGATGACCCGGATCACAATGTTCCCATTTAGGGGAGAATTTTCATTGCAGTGCTCACAGTGTTCTCCATGGTTCAGGATATATTACTTCAGGGATCAAATATGCTACTGGAAATCCAGAATAAGCTCCAAATAATAAAGAAACGTGTGTTATTCTCCCAGACCCCAATAATACTGCTCATTGCTGCTACAAGAGTAATAAAGTTCTTCATTCATTTAGGCCACTGTTATACTGTGTTTTTAAAGCCTTCCATGGAAAGCAAATTTTAAAGATGGAATTATTTCATACACTGAATTAATTTTAAGTCCATGGTTGTTCACAATTCAACAGCTGAAAATCTCACAACACTGAGATCAAAACCTCTTCACTCATCAATATTCAAACTTTGAGATAATCAAGTTATAATCCAGTTTGAGGAAGACTTCTTTAGCTGTTGTGAAGTACAGGAAAATCATTTTCCATAAGCAAATTTCTACATTTAAAATACATTTTTGTAAGATTAGAGGTGTCCTAGCCAAATCTGAATTCAGGTTATTCCCACCTGCCTATTTAGATTCCCTCTACAATTTCCCCTAGGTCCAATATATTTCTTTAGTTCCTAAACTGTTCTGTAGTGTTGTTGAATTTCACCTCACAGTTGGCTTCACTTCAGTGCTGGGTGGTCTCTTACCTTCCTCAGAGTTTGTGAAGCTTAGTTGGAATTATCTTGTATCTTCACTCTTCTTTATACCGGTATTTTAATGCGCATAGTCACAAATTAGACTACAATGATTTCAAAGACCATAGGGATTTCTTTTTCCTTTGTAGTTTTATTACATGGTGGAGTCAAGGTAATATGATGCCTGAATTGTGTATTTCCATACCATAATATGTCTGGATTTCCTTTAACTACAACCTCAACTCTGAAGTTCTTGGGTTTGTAATACATGGTTCTGATATAACTACAACATCCCTGTAAAGTTTTTTTAGCCTTAAGTTTCTGATAACTCCCTTTTAATGTAGTTTTGGGTCTTGGAATTTTTGTTTTTATTTATTTTAATAATTAAAAAATTGACACAAATACTAGCTACGAAGACCAAAGACAGTGCAGTGTTTCTGCTGATATGGAGATGTTTTGTATCAACCTTAAATCATTTTTTAAAATTTCAACTTTTAAGGCCAGATTCGCCAGTACACTGGAGCAGTCATTCTCCAACAGGAGTACACGTAGCCTGGGGTACATCAAGCTTTCAGGGGGTACATCAAGTCATCTAGCTATTTGCCTAGTTTTACAACAGGCAACATAAAAAGCACTAGAGAAGTCAGTACAAACTAAAATGTCATACAGGCAATGAGTTGTTTATACTGCTCTATATACTGTACACTGAAATGTAAGTACAGTATTTATATTCCAATCGATTTATTTCATAATTGTATGGTAAAAATGAGAAAGTAAGCCATTTTTCTATAATAATGTGGTGTGACACTTTCATATTTTTATGTCTGATTTTGTAAGCACGTAGTTTTAAAAGGTGAAACTCGGGGTACACAAGACAAATCAGACTCCTGAAAAGGGTACAGAAGTCATGAAAGATTTAGAACCACTAGTGCACTAGAGCAGTGCAAAGCATCCAGAGAGTCCCAATCAATAAAACTAGATTTAAAGCTGCTGTGCATCACCAAAGCAGTGTAACAGCCAAAGGGTTCTGTTGAATGTAACCCTTAACTTGCAACTGACTTACTGGTTTAGAGGGCCATGTTAGTGATATTGATGTTATATGAAGGGCGTAGAGGAAGCCAGTCCCCAAGTTCCAATGTCTCCGTTCTGCCCTTGCAATCCTCCCACAGTTTGCCCAGCCATGTAGCCTGGGGGGCAAATCCTTGGATGCTGTACTTTATCATAACTCCATTGACTTAAATGGAGCTATGACAACATACCAAAATTGACAATCTGCCTCTGTCAATGCACACTGGAGTCAGCAATGCTCAGAAGAGCCTAACAAGCACTGATCCCCAAGCAAGTTGCAGCCATAGAATCTTTAAAGAGCAGTGACAGATGGACCAAATAATCTACCAGTGAGAACATCTGTCACATGTATGGCCCTCTCTCAGAGTAAAAGGGAAGGGTAAAAAGAGGGAAGATACAAGCATGCATTTAGCAGAATCGAGACATTGAGAACCAAATTTATCAAGATGCCAAATTGCATGAAGAGAAGAGACTCTTGAATTGCCTGTACCTCAATGCACTTGCACAACAAATAAGAGGCATTGGAATTGCTCATTCTATGAGCATAAATTCAATAAACTGAAATCTGGTGGGATGATTTGGATTATTGGAATGTTAAAATCAATGGTTAGGAGCTATTTAGAAAGGATAAGTGGGCAAAAGAGGAAGGGGAGTGACACTACATCAAAAATGTCAGTACCTGTTTCTGGCTCACTGATAACTCAGAAGAAATGATCTTGAATGCTTATGAATCAGTGTCTTAACAGATAAAGCACAAGATGGAGTGTTAGTTGGTATCTGCTACAGATTACCAAATCACACTAGAGAACAGGATGACCACCTTCTTATGCACCTGTCTAAAATGTGTAGGAAAAAAACTATGGGATTTCAATTTGAGTGATATATACTAGAGGTTACATACTGCCAGCAATAAAACATATTTGGAATTTCCAAACATAATAGATGACAACTTTTTAATTCAAAAGGTGTTGCAGCTAATAGGGGGAATTGTATATTAGACTTTGTCCTAACAGGTCAAGAGGAACTGATCAGAGAACTAAAAGTTAATAGTAGCTTAGACACAAGTGATCATGATTTGATCACATTTATAATGTGCAAGTGGAATAAAGTCCAGACCAGTAATATATATACCTGGTGCTTTAACAAGGCCAATTTAATAGGGACAAAGCTGCAAATAATTATGAACCAAATCAGCCAGGAGGAAGAATTTAATCAGAAAAATGTGAATGATAATTGGGAATCGTTTAAGGACACCTTTCTAAACACTTTTTAAAAAAACCCCAAAGTCCCAGAAATATTTTACAGTTGGCTTCATTTTTGCGCGCGCACACACACACACACACACACACACTGGAAGAAAGAGGAAGTTGATAGTAATGAATATAAATCACAAGTTGGAAATTGTGAAAAATTGACAAGGGAAATGAAAGGAGAAAAATCTATGGCCAGCAGAGTTAGCAACATTAAGGAGTTTTTAAAATATATTAGGAACAAAAAGACTCTTTCCATTCCACTAGTATCTCTGGAGGATGCTAAACAGACGCTATTAAGGTAGACATTTTTAAATAAGCAGCTGCAGATAATTTGCATCCAAGAAATGTAAAAGGCTGATACAGGACTTAATTAATAAAGGAGAGTATATGGAAATTAAATCCTGTCAAACTAGATTAATATATTTTTAATGAGATTACAAGTTGGAGGAAAAAATAATAGTGTTGTCATAATATACTTAGACTTCTATAAGGCATTTGACTTGGTACTGCATGACATTTTGATTAGAAGATGAGAACAATATAAAATTAATATGACACATATTAAGTGCATTAAAAACTGGCTAACTGATAGTTCTCAAAATGTAACTGAAAATGGGGTATCATCATTGAATGGGTCTGTTTCCAGTGGGGTCCTGCAAGGATTGGTTCTTGACCCTACACTATTTAACATTTTAACAGTGATCTGGAAGTAAACAAAATTGTCACTGATAAAGTTTGCAGATGTCACAAAAATTTGGAGGAATTGTAAATAATAGTCACAGATTTAGAGTAATCTAGATTGCTTGGTTAATTGGAAGGACGCAAACAATATGTGTTTTAATATGGCTAAATGTAAATGTGCATCTGGGAACAAAGAATGTAGGTCATACCTACAGGATGGGGTAGTCTATCCTAGGAAGCAGTGATTCTGAAAAAGATTTGGGGGTTGCGGTGGATAAAACAGCTGAACATGATCTCCCAGTGTTACACTGTGGCCAAAAGAGCTAATGTGATCCTGAGATGCATAAAGATTGGAATCTTGACTAGGAGAAGAGATGTTATTTTACCTCTGTACTTGGCACTCATGCAACTGCTTTAGAATACTGTGTCCAGTTCAGGAAAGGTGTTGATAAATTGGAAAAGGTTCAGAAAAGAGCCATGAGAATCATTAAAAGATTAGAAAACATGCTTTATAACAATAGACTCAAAGAGTTCAATCTATTTGGCTTAACAAAGAGAGGGTTCAGAGGTGATGTGATTACAGTCTATAAGTACCTACATAGGGAACAAATACTTAATCTTAGAATATTAGGGTTGGAAGGGACCTCAGGACATCATTTAGTCCAATCCCTGGCTCAAAGCAAGACCAACACCAATTAAATCATGGGCTCTTCAATCTAGCAGAGAAAGTATAACACAATCCAAAGGCTGGAAGTGAAATTAGACAAATTCAGTCAGAAATACAGTGTATATTTTTAACAATGAGAGTAATTAACCATTGGAACAATTTACCAAGGGTCATGGTGGATTCTCTAACACTGTCAATTTTTAAATGAAGATTGGATGTTTTTCTAAAAGATATGCTCTAGGAATTGTTTTGGGAAAGTTCTATGGCCTATGCTATCTGTGAGTTGGGACTAGATGGTTCCAGTGGTCCCATCTGGCCTTGGAAACTATAAATCTATGAACCAATTAATCATTACCATCAATAGACTTTTAACATGCAAATTAGCTGTAGAGTAAGTATGGTGATTGGTTGAGTTACCTCTGATGCCACAATTGCTCCACTTAAGAGTTACTTGAGGTAACTTTTAATTGATATGGCCCTGTTGTAGTTTCTATAATCTAAACAGTTAGATACAGCAATCATTAATAACTAAATTGAAATCTAATTTTTTTCCAAATATAGCCTATGCACAAGATTTCAATTAATTTTAACTACATAAACAGTTTGAAAAGTCTGTGGTATTCTGTTATCAAGATTATTTGGGACAAAAATAAAGACACAGATGCTAAATTTCTTAAAGGATCCTATTTTTAATTATTTTTAATTTATAAACTACTTAACAGATTGTAAAATCTCAGTAAATTAATTTTCTACTCAAGGAGTACATTCTGTATTTGTGGGGAAGACATGCTGTATTTTTCCTACAAAACAAAAAGGCTGAATTCCTGCTTTAGATGCCAAACAGAATTCAATATGAACTATGGGATTGTGACTACAGCCTCTTACAATAAGCTGGATGTAGGACTCGTTTGGATCTCAGATCCTTAGCCAATTGCTTAATGTTGTCTCCTACGGCAATTAGTTATGAGGCAGTTATGAACTTTCCAATGCCAGATTCCCAAGCACATCTTAATTTAGCTAAGGTTCTTTCAAAATGTTCCATAATTTAAGATATCAATTCACTGCTGCCAGTTTGTCATATTTCACTATACCTCTTGAAACCTTGAGTAAGCTTGGCAGTTTAGGAGCTGCCAGTGTATTAGACCTATACTGGACCATGTGCAGAAGTGTTGTCTTCTGCAAGTTCTTTCTCAGAATGTATTTTTTTTAAAAAAAAACAACTCAGCATCGTAAAGCTGCTTGTAGCACTTACAGCTAGAGAAGAAACCCATAGGCTCCAAATGTATCTGATTTGTTCACATTAGCAACATATAGGCCAAGCATGCACTGACTCCCATAGTAATTTCAGTACACTCAGCACCTTTGAAAAATCAGGTATTTAAATATGGATTTAGGAGCCTAAATGTTGACATCTATTTCTGAAAATCTTGGCTACGGTGTTCAACAGAAATCACTTCTTACATTTCCCCCTTCCAGCTGCAAATACCATTCATATTTTCAGCTCCAGTTCACAGAAACAATCAATCAGATATATTCAGCACAATGAAGGAAATCAAGTCTACTAAGGATATGTCTCCACTTCAGTTAAAAACCCCTGGCTGGCCCATGTCAGCTGAGTTGGGCTCATGGGGGCTGAGGGGCTGTAAAATTGTGGAGCAGTTGTTCGGGCTCAGGCTACAACCCAAGCTCTGGGACCCTTGCTCCTCACCACTTTCCAAAACCTGGCCCAAGTCAGCTGACAAAGGCCAGCCCTGGGTGTTTAACTGCAGAATAGACATATCCCAAGTAGACACTTTCCTTCATTGTGCTGAATGTATCTGATTGATTCCATTTTTGTTTGGCAACATATCAGTCAAGAGCTAGCTGGAAGAAGCCAGCTGGAAAGGAAGAAGAAACCAAAAAACAAACAAAACTGAAGAGAAGAACTCTGCATGCTTGTTCTAGCTTATATAGTGTATAAATAAGTGTTATAGTGTAGGCAATGACCTTTCTTTACTTTTTTCTAATAATTTTAATTCTGTTATTTCTAAAACTGACTCATTATGAACAAAATTTGTTGATTGAAATGTCTGTTTTAATCCTGGTTCTGGATCATATATTAATGCTGTGCTCTGGTCTCTAATCGTCATAATTCGTAATAAATTGTTTATTTTAACTGACTCAGCTCCTTGAAATCAGGAATATATTCTGTGTATGAGAGAACATAAGTTTTCATTACTTATAAGACAACTCCAGAGGTCAAGTATGAGATCAGAGTCTACCAGGGTTCTTGTTTATACAATAGCTCCTATTCTGTAAGAGGAATATATTTATTTATATTCTGTTCTTGTCTTGCTTTGCAATTTTTTGGCAAGTTACTCAACTTTTCAGTGCCTCAGAGATTCTATTTGTAAAATGAGAGAATAATGCTGCTTAACCAGGTGTGTAATATGCTTTGAGGCATACAGGTTAAAAGCAGTACGTAAGTGCAAGCATTATTATTTGTAAGTACAATAATAAATGAGACTTCAATCTTCATCCCAGGCCATAATGGGCTTAGTATAGTTGTCCATTGCAGTCTCCTACTATCGATGTTGCTATACATATACAGAAGATGCAGCACTGTGCATATTCCCCTATACAGTTTAAGCAGTATCTAGGTCTTGATCGTTTGAGGATCTCAATGCTTCTAATAAGATGCTGTTCACAGCTGCAACTAAGTGGGAGTACTGAAAGCTCTGTACTTCACAGGAGACATATTTTGGCTTGCAGGATCAAGCCCTTATTTTCTTCACTGAGCATTTCTAGCCAGGCCAATGGGTTCTGGTGCATGACTGGGGTTCTTTGGATGGTGCTATGATAATACATATAATGATAATAGTATGGCCCATTTCTCCATTTTCTTTCCCTAACTGGATAGCATAACACCTATAAACTACACTGCTCATTTTTCATATTAAGGTTTGCCTCACCCATCCATTAGAATTATCTGAGGGTGTTAACAAACATGTTGACTAGGGTGTTCCAGTGGATATCATGTACTTGGACTTTCAAAAAGCCTTTGAAAAAGTCCCTCACCAAAAACTCTGAAGTGTAACCCTTTTGCCAGACAGAGCCAGCATCAGCAAAGGGCCAGGTTCTATATCTAGTGGTTCCTGTGGATGATACAACACCAAATTGGCTTGAGCCCCCACCCAGTCACCTGGGAGATCACACACTATCCCCTGGATGCCCCCAAAAGGCAGTACTTCCCCTCTCGCAAATTACAGAGTGTGAGTGTAGAGAGCAAACCTTTTAATGAAAGGAAGGAAGTAACACAGCACTAGTTTGGGAAAACAGTGCAAACAGAACTTATGAACACTATGAGATGAACCCACCCCACAGTACACGGGGCATGTTCTTCGCCTCTACCTTCTCACTTTCTCCTGCCCCCACTGACCATCATAGTTGCTGTGTTCACTTCTCGGTTGAGCGGGGCTCACCCAGTCCCCTTCTGCTGGCTCCTGCCAGATGTGGGCTTGACCGGTCCTTTCTGTGGTCTCCTGCCATCTGCAGGCCCCCAACCGCTGCTGGCTTCTGCCACCTCCAGACCTCGCCAAGTCCCCTCCGCTGCTCCCACTGTCTGCTGGTGCTGACCTCTGCTGGCTCCTGTCAGTCTCTCAAGTTTTCCCACTTCCGTTAGTGATTTCAGCTCTTAGTGAATTTTAGCTGTCAGCTCTCATTGATGGGAAAACCTTCTTCTGACACAGGAGCCATGTCCCTACTTTTTAAAAAAACAAAAGACTCCAAAACAAATAATTAATTCTACCTTTTAACAGTGGGAGCAGATTGTCAAGCCATGCCTGAGACTAGCTCTTTGTCTACATTGATGCAGCCTCAGCAGGAGATCCCCATAACCCCTTTCTGCTATTCTTACAATGTTCGAGCATCCGTCCGCCAACCTAAACACAGTTCTGCTGCCATTTGTTCATACAATCAAAGGACAACATTTCATCACCTCTGCAGTTAACACAGAAGTGATTTGTACCCCAATACCAGCCATACTAACCTGTAGCAGGGAGCACGGCAAAGTGCTGAGTCTAGGCCCGTAGGCACTGGGGTACCTGCTGGAGCCAGAAGGAGTGGAACACTGATATCCCATCCCCCTGGCTGCAGAAGGGAGCCGCGGCTTAGGGACCCAGGTGAAGCACACGGGGCTACAGGAAAGATGTGGTTTCCCTGCTGCAGCCAGGGAGATGAGAGATCAGCAAGGAGGCAACTTCCTCACTGAACACTTTCCATATGGCTGAAGTGGTGGGGAGGGCTGCTGGTGGAGACTGGTGGCCCTTCAGGGTTGTAAAAATTATATCTGCGACCCTCAAGCACAAAAGGTTGGGAACCACTGCCTTAACATAACACAAGAACCTGGGGTCACCCAATTAAATTAATAGGCAGGAGATTTAAAACAAACGTAAGGAAATACCTCTTCAAAATGCACAGTCAACCTGTGGAACTTGTTGTCTTGGGATGCGAAGGCCCAAAATATAACTGGATTCAAAAAAGAGTTATGTAAGTTAAAGGAGGATAGGTCCATCAGTGGCTATGAGCCAAGATGGTCAAGGATGCAACCCCATGTTCTGGTTGTTCCTAAACCTCTGACTGCCAGATGCTGGGAGTGGACAAGAGGGGATGGAACACTCAGGAAAATTGCCCTGTTCTATTTATCACCTCTGAAGCTTCTGGCACTGGCCAATGTCAGATGGCCAAGGTCTGGGGCTATATGGAACATTGGTCTGACCCAGTATGGCCATTCTTTTGTTGCTTAGTCATGTACTATATATATTTCATAATCAAATGCTACTAACATTCAATAATGACACTACACTTCAGGACTTCAGGACACTACACTACACTTCAGGACAGACGCAATATAATGCAGCTTCCTATAGCAATGGACTTGTATTGATGGTTCCCTACAAAGAAATAATATTAAATGATAACATACAGTTGATACTTGGGCTCTGTCCTGCTCCCACTGAAGTCGGTAAGGTTTTTGTCACCAATTTGACTGGAATCAATATGAGGCTCTAGTCACCACTACAGCTTTAACATGTGTTAGGGTAATTGTTTTAGTATATGTGTATCTGTCGGCAAGTAAGACTATGTATAGTGCAGTTCAGAAGGCTTGTTTGGAATTTATGGGCCAGTTGATGTTATGCTGTTGAAAGAACAGATGTTCCAGAGGTTGAACTAGACATCCAGAGTGATAAAATCAAAAACCTCAGTTAATTGACTAGAATTCAACTCACATATCTTAGTCTGCTAAAATATTATACTGCTGACCTGCCCTTCCCTGGCCTGTGGTTTCCATCCACATAAAACAGATGAGAAAAATCAATTAATATCCAGTGTCCCCTAATCTTTCTTTTAAAGTGGTTGCTGCTTTAACCATTTGTCCTACTTAATGTGCCTGCTCTCGTAACCATTGGTCCAGTTAAAGTGCTCTGCTTTCCACACCAGCTACCCTCAACGTATTAAACATCAGGAGAAGTAATTTAGTAGTGCTTTACAATATGCAGATGCTGGTTAACACTAATAGATTATAAAATTTTGAATAATATTGGGCTTGACCCTGCCAACAGGTGCCTGAGTCACAATGTAACTACTTGCATGAGTAAGGTTACTCACGTTAGAAACTGTTCTCAGGACCAGGACAGTAGATGGTAAGGAATATTAATTTGATGAGAAGTGACGTCATTTTTATTAGCACCTCTAAGGTCTGTAGTTGCAGACACCAAGAATGGAGGGTCACAGAGCCTGGAGTCTAGCCGAAGCCGAAACGTCTACACTGCAATTTTTAGCCCTTCAGCCCAAGTCCCATGAGACAAAGCTGACTGACCCGGGACAGCTGTGGACATGCTATGGGCCTTTTATTCCAGTGCAGATGTACTTTCGGTGAACAAAGACACAGGCCGTACCCCCCAAAGAGTTTACAGCCCAGAGTGACCATGACAGGATACTGGCAAGGGGACAGCAAATGGAGGATGGAATACGCAGGATAAGATAATGACATTGTTTGAGCAGGACACAGACCATCCATGCTATTTCCTACAGTTGTTTTTGTTTTGCAAATTCTCTTTAAATAACAAAATTAGACAGTGGAAGGTGGTTGTTTGAGAGATTATGGAAACAGTGATCCTCCTTCCAAGTAGTTACACTGTACGCAGCACAGACATATTCAAGCACCTTAAAACGGCTGGCGTGTTTCTGCATACAACCCAGAGTCCCTATCCTGCAGTCTGATCTATGCCTGACGTAAGGGTCTGCCCATGCAGAGTCCAGCCAACATCACTGGGACTCTGCACAGACCAGATTCTAGGACTGGGCCCAGTAAAGTATATGCCTTTTTGTATTGTTTTGCAGCAGTGTTTCACTGTGTGTTGACTCCTGTTCAGTTTATCTCCTGCAGTAACTCCCACATTCTCCAGCCAATATTCCCCCCGTTTTATATTTGTGGGTTTTATTAGTCCTTCTTATGTGAACCATTTTATATTGGCCTTCACTGATTTTCTTCAGACTGATTTCAACTCATAGGTCCAGTTTGCCAACCTGATACTGTAATTCTAATTCTAATTGATTCAAATTCTAATTTCTAATTGAAATACTGTCTACAGTATTTTCAATCACTCCCAGCTTCACTTTACCCACAAATTGAAACATGCAATCGTCAATGAGGCAAATACCATACAGTGATTTTCAGTTGTTTGCCAGTTTGGAAACCTAATAGATACAATCAGCCATATGATGTACAAAATGACTGCACTACTGGTTCAGTGGATCTCTAGTCACTCAGAAGTTTGTTTTCTAACATCTTTGCTTTATTGATAGGAGGGATAATGTGACAAGAAACTTAGAAGAATGGTGCGCAAAGAATGGAAATAAGCCCCACAGCCACAGAGCTCCCCCTCAGCCAACCTCCTCTCCCTGGTGTTGTAGATGGCCACCTTGGCCAGTGCTAGGAGGAGGCTGACAAGGAGGTCCCACGACTTTGTGGGGCCCCGACTGGGGTGTGCATAAAGGAACAGGTGTGGGGAAAAGTGCAGCCAGAACCTCAGCAGAAGGTTCTGGAGGAGCCAGAACAGGGGCTGCAGCCTGGCACACTCAAGGTAGACATGCACCAGAGTCTCCTTCATGTTGCAGAAGGGGCAGGTGTCAGGGCAAGGGGTGAACGGCGCCAAGTACACGCCCGTGCTCATGGCTCCGTGAAGGATCCGCCAGCTGGTGTCCCCAGCAAGCCACGGGATCAGGGTAGAATAGAGTCTCACCCACCGGGGCTCCTTACCCTCCATCGGTGGTATCAGGTCCCCCCACTTGGTGTCTGGGTGGGACATGAGGGCGAGGAAATGAAGGGTGTGGAGCACGAGTGTGTACAGATGGTCCCTGGGCGCGGTTTGGAAACAGACTGGCTGGAAATCTAGCAGCCGGCTCGGTGTGTGGGGAGAGGGGGTGGAAGGGTTAATGGGGCTTGTGCTAGTGCTCCGGAAATGGCTGTGTAGACAGCTCTTTGAAGTTGCGGCTTGGGCTGGAGCTCAGGCTTTGAAGGCTAGAGATAGCAAGTACGATGACAGAGCTCATACATAAAGCTAGAATTGCTACTAAGAAACTTTACAAACTCAGCCCCACAACATGCCCCTTCTCCCCCCCTCCCCTCCCTCCGGGGCCCACCAGGAACCTTCTACATGCTTTCCAAGAGACAAAAACAGGGGAACCCAGGAAGATCCATCCCATCTGGCCACACCACACTCTTACTGAAGGAATAGGAGGACTCACAGAAACCATCCTCAAACCACTCACCACACAAAGGGTCAGCTTCCCCCAGGACACAATCCACTTCCTCCACAAAACCCAGAACAGTAACAACGTCCCTCAGAACACCATTCTTACCACCATGGATGTCCCCTTTCTATACGCTGACATTCCTCACAATGATGGCATGGTTCCCTGTGTCAAATGTTTACAAGACAATGGATAATCCTCAGATATCACCCCAAATACATTGCCAAACTCATCCATTTAATCTTCACCCATAACAATTTTACATTCAACAACATTTTGTCCAAATCATGCAAACAGCCATTGGTACTAGGATGGCTGCTTAATTTGCCAACCTCTTCATGGGCCACCTTGAAGAAAAATTGCTGGACAGATGTATCAAAAAACTAATGATATACATGAGCTACATTGATGGTATTTTCATCCTCTGGACAGTTGACTTAAACTCCCTCACAGATTTCTATAACTTCAACAACCACCACCCATCCATTAAACACTCTCTAGAACACTCCCACACCAGCTTCAACTTCCTGGATGCCAAAATTAACTTCAGCAATGGAACAACTTATATACAAGAAGCCCTTGGATCATCATACCTATCTTCATAGATCCAGACACCACCCCAAATATCCCAAGAAATCTCTTATGTACAGCCAGGCACTCAGATATCATAGAATATGCTCTGAGGAGAAAGTCCGGGATATATGCCTTAACACACTCAGAACTGCCTTTACCAAACAAAGACACTCCACCAGATGAGTAGATCACATCATGGAATGGCCACCCAAATGCCTCTAAAGAACATACTTCAATGCAGAAATAAAACCCCTACCAACTGCACACCCCTTGTTGACACCTACCACCCCACATACGATATCATCAAACAACTACAACCCATACATGATTGGGACCCCATCCTGAAAGAAATATTTCCTGAATGCCCACTTCTGGCCTTCAAACCCTCCTCCTCCCCCCAACATTTCCAAGTTCATCATCAGAAACACGGTCCCCACAGACCAGGACATGCTGACTCAAAGCATCACCAGATCCTGACAGAATAACAGATGTAAAACCTGCAGCCATATCTCCATTGCTACAATGATCAACACCCCCCACAACACATCTTTCAAGATCATGAGTCTTACACATGCCTATCACATGTGGTATACCACATTCAATGCACTAAATACCCCAATAACAAACGTAGCTGAAATCAAACACTATGCTCTCAAATGAGCTCTCACAGGAAAATGATAAAAGACAAAAACATCACATCACCAGTGTGTGAACACTTTTCACAAAGCGATCACTCTACATCTGGCCTATCACTCCTCATCCTCAAAGGATGCACAGCACTTTCAAAGATGAGCCTTGGAGCTTAACTCCATTACTCTACTAGACACTAAAAATCAGGGACTGAATACAGATGCTATAACTCACTAATAACCCTCCTCCAGATGCTTCCCCCACACTTTCTTTCCTCCCTGTGACTGGAGGGATATTAACAGACCACTTTACCTTGAAGTGTCCCTTGAAATATGTGTTAACAACTTATGCTAAACAAGCTCTTCCATCTTATATTAGCTGTGCCATTCTGAGACTATGTCTACACTAGAATTTGTGTCAGTAAAACTTTTGTCATCGGGAGTGTGAAAAACAGCCCCCCAGATTGACATAAGTTTCACTGACAGAAGCTCTAGTGTGGATGTAGCTATGTCGGTGAAACATGCTCTCCCACCAACAAAGCTACCGCAGCTCATTAAGGGTGGGTTAATTATGCCAGTGGCACAGCTCTCTCTCATCAGCATAGAGCAGCTACACGGGAGACGTTATAGCGACGCAACTACAGCAGTACAGTTGTACCACTGTAAGGTCTCTAGTGTAGACATAGTCTGAGTACATTTCCCAGACCTGAAGAAGAGCTCTGTGTAAGCTCGAAAGCTTGTCTCTCTCATCAACAGATGATGGCCCAATAAAAGATATAAAATATTAAAAGATAATAAAAGATATTTCCTCATCCACCTTATTCTGGGACCAACACGGCTACAATACTGCATATAACAACGTCTTCAAGTTAGATTGCATTAGTTAAAAGGGACAAGATCTCCAGACATAGCTTGTAGCTTGAAGCTCTCTAAGCATAAATATCTCAGTGAGCAATACAGGCAAAACAAACGAGAAGATCTCACGTTTGCCACCCACAAAACCACTTCTCCCCTCCCTCTGCACGCCCAAAGGAGTTACTTAGCTTGCTCTGAATTTGAGAGATCTTATCCTTGAGGTAGAATGACAATTCTTTCATAGCAAAAAATATTCAACTCCATTTCCAAGTATAAAGATCCTTTAATATCATTGTGGATTGTATTTGTTTCCTTGTTTGATTTACCTTGGATTTAAACGACAAATACTAAGAGGAAATGGAAAAAAATAATAAAAATAACACTTTTATTTAATGACAGAGTCAGTCTGATTGTAATCAGGCACTGGGTAATCTGATCTGACTTCATTATCTGATATCAGGCAAACCAAAACAACCATCAATCTGGAGGATTGCCATTTGTGTTGGTCACACAAATGGACATTGATTTTTCAGTAAGCTGAAAGCCAAAGCCAACATCACTCCTGCCATAGCTTTTCTCGTGAGAGATGTTTTCTCGCTCATGCTTGGCACCAGCTCTTTGTTCTTACATTACAAGAATTACATGGATGAACTAGAGTGGAAAACATCAGATCACTGGGTCATGTGATGAATAAGGCAATTAAAGCAATTAGATGCACAGTCACTAAGTTTTATCTGTTTTGCTTTGTAAAATAAAATTGTAAGTAGATTCCTCTCTCACTACACCTGAGAACCCTGGATTTCAAATGTATAAATATGCCTGTCTATGAAATTTGCTCATATGCTTAGGATAGCAAAGTTATTTGGGATAGTCAAAATTAGAGAAGACTGCAGAGAACTTCACAGGGACCTACCAAAGCTAGGTGAATAAGTAGCACAATGACATTTTAAATTCAATGTTAAGAAATGCAAAGAAATACACACTGGAAGAAATTAGTCAAATATTTGTATGCATTAGTGAGTTGTAAATTAATTGCTACTTCAAAGAAAGACCTGGGACAACTTTGCTCATGTGCAAGAATGGTCAAAAAAGGAGACAAAATAGTAGAATATATAAAGAATTGTATAGAAAATAATATTGAAAAAAATAAATGTTATATAAATCAATAGTATATCCTTACCTGGAATACCGTATTCTGTATTGGTCATCGAATGTCAAAGACAAAAATGGAAAACGGTTCAAAGAAATTCAGAAATGGGTGACAAAAAATTTACTGGCACAAACAGCCTTCCAACTATATGAGAAGATATCAAAAAATTGGGACTGCTTATAATTTATTGAAATGACAAAGAGGAGGGGATGTGATAGAGAGATACAAAATGGTGAATAGTACAGGAAAGGTGAATCAAGTGCTTTCACATAATACAAAAATAAATGGACATTCAATTAAATTGAAAGGCCACAGATTTAAACCTGATGAAAAGAAATACGTTTTAACACAATCTATTATAAACCTGTGGAATTCATTGCCAAAAGACACAACTGAGAAAAAGAGGCTATTAAGGTAAAAAACAGGATTAGCATTAATGACATTTATTTAGATTTCTCATTTTTAAATGCCCATGCAAAAGCTGTGAACTCCCTGGCAGTAATTAAACGAACAACAGCAATAAAAAACTAGCCACATAAATATTAATATATAAACAACGTTCCTCTGCCCCGCAATAGCATAAAATAATTAAATTACGTTAACAATTTACCACAGCCAGCCAACAAATAAAACTGGAAAAACTTCAGAATAGAAAAACCACACCCAAACCGGTCCCAAGATCATACACTCGTCCTTCCCCAAAAATCGGATCAAACAAGTGGCAAATCCACAGTTACATTAACTTTAACCCCCCAATTACTTACTGGCATGAGTTAGGACAGACACCGTAAGGACAGATTATTCCATAATTCTACTGGGGTTTCTTGCACCTTCCTCTGAAGCATGTGATACTGGCTAGTGCATTGTCAAAAATATAATACTGAACTAAACAGATGAGTAGTCTGATCCAGCATGACAATCCATGTGTTGCTGTTTCTGGGTCTTGTTACTAACCAGAGAAAAAGTCACTTAGCTCAGTCACAGGAGTCTTGTCTTCTTAACTGAAAATGTCCATTTCAACCCTATGTCTTCCTAAACAATTCTGTTCTAATTAACATAACCCTAATCTCCTCTTCTTTATTGTTGCACTATATTAATGGATTTACGTCAGATACGGCGATTATGATCATCTAGTCTGGTCTATGTAATAAAAGCCATAGAATTTCACACAGTGATTCCTGCATCGTGACAACAGCTTGAAGAGCATATCTTTTAGAAAGACATTCAGTCTTGATTTACCACATCCCTTGGTAATCTGTTCCAATGGTTAATTACCCTCACTGTTAAAAAATATCATTTTATTGCCATCCTGAACTTTGCTAACTCCAATTTCTAGCCACTGGATCTTGTAATGCCCTTTATCTGCCAGACGAGTAGGTGCTTGCAAACCACGCTTTAATTGCCTCTTAATCTTCTCCTTGATAAACTAAATATACTGAGCACCTTTAGTCTCTCATTGGAGGGATGTGTTTTCTAAAATGCAAGCACAGAACTTCTCTGAAAGTTCTCTTTTCTAGTTTTTCAGCATCCTTTTTAAAGTGTGTACATCGGACTTGAGCACAGTATCTGAGAAGTGGTCTCACCAACGCCATATGCACAGTAATATTAGCTTTCTAATCCTGCCTGTTATTCCCCTGTTAACATATCCACAGCATCACACTGGGAGTGCATGTTCATTGGTTATCGACAGTGACCTTTTCAGAACCCCTTTCAGAGTCGTTGCTTTCCAGACTATAGTCGCCCACCCTACAGTCGATGAAGTGACGGGGAGAGAAGGAAGCACTAAGGCTAGCTCTGTGCCTGAGTAAAGGTGTTAGCTCCCTGCAGTCCCAGCGATGGGAGAGCAGCACCATGGAGCAGAGAGGCAGGAGGCTGAGAGGAGAGGCTCCTATGGGATAAAGACCATTACGTAAAGCAGTGGTCCCCAAACATTTTTGCTCTACACCCTGTTACCTAGTCTGTGCCCCCCCCTCAACCCCACCCTTCCCCCGGCCAGGAGCCAAAGCTGCATCCAGGGGCCAGGAGCAAGACCAGGAGCAGAAGCAGGGCGAGGAGAGGCCAGGGGCAGAAGGGGGCTGGGTGCAGTGTGGCAGGGGCCGGGGCCAGGAGCAGGAACAGGTGAGACAGCAGGGAATGGGTCGCAATGCAGCCGGAACCCAGAGTCAGGAGTGGAGTGAGGAGGGGGCGGGGTCAGGGGCAGGGACAGGAGTGGGGTGAGGAGAGGTCAGGGCCAGGGGTAGGAGTGAGGTGGAGAGGACAGGGCCAGGGGCAGGAGTGGGGTGAGAAGAGGTCAGGGGCAGGAGTGGGGTGAGGAAAAGTCAGGGGCAGGGGCAGGAGTGGGGTGAGGAGAGGCCAGGGGCAGGGGCAGGAGTGGGGTGAGGAGAGGCCAGGGGCAGGGACAGGAGTGGGGTGAGGACTGTGGCCAGGGCCCAGAGCACAGCCGGGGCCAGGAGTGGGGTGAGTGGCATGGCCAGGAGCGGGAGTGGATCTGAGCCGGGAGCAGAGTGGCGCTGGGTGAGGCTACCTCCCCATCCCACAGGGGGCTGGCCTGGGCCCTGCTGTGCCCCCCGCATGTTCTTCTGCGCACACCCCACAGTTTGGAGACCACTGACGTAAAGGCTCCTTTGCCACGGCAGTGAAAGAGAGGGGTCACTAGTAGCTCAGAGAAGCACATGGCCAGGAAACCCAAGGCTCAGAGGCTTCACAGCGAGTTCTCTGTTTCTTTGCAAAGATACCTCACACCACCTGCTGCAGAGGGGGAGAAATCATCCAGCCAAGTAGCTGGGATGAGTACTGCTGCTGCATGAGGCCGTCTCCTGTTTGCTCTCTGACCCATTCCTCAGCTTCCGCTGCAGCTCAGCTCTCATGAGGCCTAGAGACTGCATCCAATTGCCAAACGTGCTGCTCATCCAGCACCTACAAGACTAACATGGCCTATGGTAGGATTTGCCATCCCACTGGGGTCCTTGCAGCAACTCTAGCAGTAGCTGACAGGCTCAGCCTCCTCCAGGCAGCTCTTTCAGTGACAGGCTGAGGGAGTGTGCCAGGCAAATGTATGGACTGGGCATGATTTTTGTTGCAACGAGGGATCCAAGAGAAGTGTAGAGAACAGCACCAGCCATTGTTTATGGCACTTATTGATCTTACTAAGGCCTTTGATTCCATCTGTCGTAATGCATTATGGAAGGTGCTGTTGGTTGTCCATTGACGTTCACTCGTGTTCTCAGGCTACTTCATGAAGGAATGACTGCCACCATCCTCTGTAATGGGTTAGAGATGGACCCATTCGCCATCCGTACTGGTATTAAGCAGGGCTATGTTATTGCCTGAACCATTTTCCCCATCTATCTTGCTGCAACCTTGATTCTTATTCATGACCACCTTTCCTATGGAATTGGGATTGAATATCGCATGGATGGCCAGCTTTTCAAACTGTGGCATCTTCCTTCTAAAACTGAAGTCACCAGGACTCTTATTACCAATCTTCATTATGCTGACACCTGTGCTATCCTCACGCAAAAGACTGATTTGCAATCCTCCCTAGATCTCTTCTCAGGTGCCTACCATAGTCTAGGACTCTCCCTCAACATTGGGAAGACTAAGGTGCTCCACCAGCCCACCCCAGCATAAGCTGCCCCTACTTCTCCCACAAATTGTCATCATCAAAAATTGTCATTGTCACAAATTGTGAACCCCTGGAAAACATCGAGCATTTCCCTTATCTTGGTAGCCATCTCTCCCAGACAGCCAATCTTGATGTGGAGATTGAACATAGGATCTGTTGTGCCAGCATATCCTTCAGAAAGTTGCTTCATCATGTCTTCATTGACAGAGGCCTGCAGATGGAAAGTAAGATCCTCGTTTACAATGCAGTAGTCATCACTACTCTTCTTTTTGGGTGCAAGACATGGGTGACATATTGAAGCCATCTTAAGCATCTGGAGTGGTACCAAAAGCGTGCCTTAGGAAGATTATCCGTATCAGATGGGAAGACCATCACACCAATGCCAGCATTCTCTCTGCAGCTAAACTCACCAGTGTTGAGGCAAAGATTATGAAATATCTGGGCTGGTCATTTTTGAGAATGGCAGATACTTGTCTTCCACAGCAAGTCCTCTTTTCTAAACTTAGTCATGGTAAGAAGACTCATGGGGGACAGATAAAATGCTACAAGGACACCCTGAAAGCACATCTTAAGAAGGGAGACATTGTCCCCATGAATTGGGAAGAGCTGGACGGTAATAGACCGCAATAGTGTCACATCATAGATCAAGCCTGAGCCCTTTTTGAAGAGAATCACTTCGCTCAAGAGGCTGAGAAACAGCAGAGGAGAAAGGAAAGTGTACAACATCCCAGTCAGTACTTGTGCTCTCTCTAAGCAACCACCTGTCACATATGCAGAAAAATCTGTAGAGCACGAATTGGACTCTTCAGCTATCTTACGTCTCATCAGTGATGTTCCTCCTAGCAGACATCATACTCGTATTGAGGGATAGCTAACAGAATGTTTCTACATTACCACTTCCACCCATTTTCCCAAATCTGTTTTGATCCAGTTGCTTGCCTCCTTGGCTGGCTTTCCTAGGGTAACATTCTCTGCATATTTTCACACTTTGCTGCATGCTTCACTTCCATTGCATTGTCACTGAATCAATGCAAATGACCAACACAAGCCTATGCAGTCCTTAAGTACTATTTTGAGTGCTTCAGTGGGATGTAAATGATACATAAGCTTTGTATTAGGCCATGTATGGAGGCTGCCTTTAGGCTGCTGTCAGTAAATATGCTGCTGTCAAAGGCTGGTTGAATTCATAATGGTCTCAAGTAAAAGACACATGTATGTTGGAAGATGTTTGTGATGTTCCCCTAGTGCAATCTGGATTGATGAATAGCTGAGTCACCCCAATTCCCCACTCCTGGAGTCCGCTTTACCCTGTGAGAGCCCACACTCCTGGGCTGTTCATGCACAGCCTCCAGCAAGCAAGCTGTTCATAACTGCATTGTTTTAGGTAAAACAAACACACACATATATTAACTAGAGAAGGATGTTCGGTGATTATAAATCAAAGAGTAACAGATCAGATTTGGTCAAGAGAAAACAAAAGCAAAACACATTCTAAGCTAAGATTTACACTTCCAGCAACCTTATAAACTGAGGTAATTCTCACCACAAGCTGGCTGGTCTCCCTTTAGCCAGGCTCTCCCCTTTGATCAGCACTTCAGTTGTTTGGTGGTGTTTGTAGATGGAGGTGGAAGACAGAGAGCATGGCAAATGTCTTCCCTTTTTAAAATGCTCCTTCTTCCTTCTGGGGCTTTGACACTCCCCCCTGGGTCAGGTGACAAACAATGTCCTTGTATGGTTTCATCCATGTCCTAAATCAGTGAGTATTACCTCATCATGGTTCCAAGCAGGCCAAGGGAAGGAAGGTGACTCACTTGACAGTCCCATTGATTCTTTGTTGATGCCCATGCCAGCCCTTTGTTCATGGAAAGCTGAGCTGGGTTTGTCCTATACACGCCTTGACAAGGTGTGAACTGTCCTCTCTGCTGCTGGAGAGTTTTGCCTGGCTAAGTTTCAAGTCATGAGGACACAACTTTGGGAATATTACATAGTGAAGCCTCATACCCATACATAGAACATTGCAACAAACATATTACTGTAACAATAATGCCCAGTAGGTCCTGAGCATTCCAAAAACATTTTACATGACATGCTTTGCATTAAACAATACACCCAATTATACTATAAGGTTGGACATGGGGTGCAGAGTGTCACAATGTTCACGCTGCCATAAAGACATTGCCAAGTGGGCATGCTGCAGGCCCTGATGGCATAACACACAAACTTCTCAGGTGTGCTAAAGAGTTCATAAATGTAGCATTACACCAACTTTTTGTTTGGACTACTGAGACAGTACCAGTGGAATGAAAAGAAAAGATCACTATCCCACTGTACAAGGGGAAAGGCGCACAAACTGAATGTAGTAATCTATAGGCCAATAACTCTGATCTCTATTCCTGGAAAAATCTTCACACATGTCCTATTTGCTTAGCTCCAGCCTCTCGTGAAATCTCATGCAGAGCAATTGGGCTACACTGCCAGGTGATATACAATGGGTACTATACTTGCTTTCTGTCTTTTACCTAAAATCCATTGTGAATTCAGCCTCCCTTTGATAGCAGAATACATAGGCCTAAAGACAGCCTTTGATTCTTTTGACAGAGCTGCCTTGTGGAAGATTCCACAAGGCGTCCGTGTTCCTGACATTCTCCTGAGTCTAATTCGAGACCTACATAATGACTCAGGGACACGGGTGCATTAGGGGAACCCATAGGTCTGACAGGTTTCACAGTACATCTGCGGTGGAGCAAGGATGTGTCCTGGCCCTAGCCCTGTTCTGTCATGCAGTGGATTGGCGTCTTGAACATACCTCCACAAATACCAGTATAATTTTTGGTTCAACTCTTTTTTTACCAGCCTGGATTATGCAGTTGATGTTGTCCCTTTCAGTCAGGACACAAATAATCTCAAAGATGCACTAGAGACTTCCAGGATAAGGTAGCTACACTTGAGTGTTTCTTGGGCAAAAACAAAAATTCAGAGTGTTGGCATAGAAGTTGTGCTACAACAACATCTGTGTTTCTGGATGAAACATGGAAGTAGTGTAAGACTTTATCTATCTAGATAATAAATTGTCATAAAAAAGGCACAGCCAGCCTGACATCTTAAAAAGAATAGAATTACCAGCCTCAGCTATGAAGGACCTGTATAGGGTCTGGAGCCAAAAGAAGGGGAAACTACGTATAAAAGTATGAATTTATCAAACCTAAATACTGCTGATCCTTTTATGGGGAACTGAAACATGGGCATGGCTTAAACAAGGCATCAGGAGGCTGACAGCATTTTATATGTGCTGCCAGTGGCAATTACAAGGTATAAGATGGTTTGATTTTATCAGTAATAGGTATGTGTCGTTGAGAATTGGCCTTGAGACGACTGAAGTCATATTTGGCCACTGCCGGCTGGCCGTTTTGGATCATGCTGCCTGCCTTGGAGCTTAAGTCCCCAAGCATAGAGTTCTGAAGATTGAACTTGAAGTCAAGAGGGGGCACTGCCCGGTCATGGCCTGGCAGCTATCATGTGGGCACCCGTGATTAATCTGGCTGCACCAAATCAGGGATAATCCTATGGAGTTCTTAGATGCCTAGAAAAAGCTATACAGTATGATCATGGACATTCAGTGCTTCAGATTTCTGCTATATAAGTGTGTTGTTGTTGTGTGTCTGGCGTTGAAGGTCACCCAGTGCGAACAAAATTGATTCCAGTGATACTACACCTGCTACCTATTCCTGCTTTCTCTGTGGCCATTTTCCAGTAGTCTCTGTACACTGTACACAGTTAACAAGTCAGATGTCATTCACTGGAATTTTACCAGTGAATTTTACCAGCTAACCTTATAGATCAGCTTTTCAATGTGTCATACTATCTTAAAGTTAGAAAAGGAAATAATCATTTAAAATTTATTAACAGTTTGTTGGCAAAAGCAATCTAAACCAGAACCTTAATTAGGATTAAAAGGGTAGAGAGGAAGTGGTTTTGTTCTGAAACTCTGAGCCTTACAACCAACAATTTCTCTTGGATCTGAAACCCTCTGTTGACTGTTTTATTCATATAAAAGTTGAAGGTGAAGGAATACTGATAACTGGGAACAGTCTTCTCACTCATTACAGGCCTGAAGACATTTAGTAAATTATTTTTGTAGATGGTGCTGGTATTTCCTCTTGGTTTGTGGGAGATGATGAAGGAGTGACAATGACAGAAGAAATAACCTCTGATTAGAATGATATATATTCTTTTTTGATAGTCATTTCACTTTGATTTTTACTTTAATGAGGAGGACATTGAGTCAAATGTTCTGTCTGCTTCAAATAAGCATGCATAGCAAGTCTGTTTACAAAGAAACCAAAATACTATTTCTTTTCAACAGTCAACAACAACCTGAAGCACCTGAGGCAGATCCACTGCTGGCAGGGACCAAGGGAGCCAGAGTTGCTCCCGGATAGCTGCTAAGAGTGGGCAGTGGCAGGCCCTGAGAACCCTGAAGAAGGTGATAGGACTGGAGGGAAATGGCCTAGGGAGACAGCAGTAGGGAGAGGAATTTGAGGTGCAGTAGGAAGCTGAGACTACAGGGTCCCTGGGCTGGGACCTGGAGTAGTGATGGGCCTGGATCCCTCCCCCCCCACCACTGGGAAAGTGGCAGAATAGGCTGCTGCGGGGGCCATTGGGGAGCAGCTGGACAAGATATTGCAGTAGCCACTGGGGAAAGTTGCTGGACTACTGAGGAACCAAACCTGCCCCCAGAAGGGGGATCACATGGACAGTGACATGGCCCGAGGGCCAAGTCACAAAGAGGATGCTGCAGATCTTGACAGCTGCGAGAAGGTGAACTAAAAGAAAGAGTGATGATGCGCAGACCCTAGGTGTTGGCCTGGAGCTAATCCTGAGACAACCAGCAGGAGGTGCCAGTCCGGTGAGAGGTGCAAACTCATCACACCATTATTTAAAAAATATGGTTTCAAGTTGTGAAAATCATAACTAGCTCAAACAACTGCACACCCTGGCTTGCCCACATCTACATTTAGGGCGTGGTGCAGGGTACGTCTGGTGCTGGCCACTGATTGCTGAAATGGGATATTCCTGAGCATGGACAAGACCTTAAAGAGTTGTAGATTGATATGAAATTGTTTGGCACTTGGGAAACTGTATTGTTTGCGCAAGTGTAAGAAATCAGTGGATACAATTTTAATTACTTTTTCACTTTAGAAACAGGAGATAACTTTTATTATAGGGACAAAACATGGAACTGTCATGAACGTCTCTATGGTAGCAAAATCCATACCTAGCAATGCAGTTCCAACAAGGATTAATGCAATCGATAGTGCCGCTCATCATTACTCAGCAACGTAGTGTATCTCCTGGTTATAGCTTTGGACTGAGACTTTCTTCCCCTTCACAAGTTCCTTTCTACACAGGGACAAAACCTGCCCTTAGTTAAAGTGATAGATTCATTCATTTTAATGTGTTTGCCCTAGTGCAGCTGTGTGCAGAATTAAGTTTAATTTCAACTCTGTGCAATAGTTACCCTATGGTATTAGCATCATTTAGAGAGACAGTGAATGGAATGAACATAGTGTTCTGCAGTTTCTAATAATCTGTTCATTTGTGCAACAGGCACAAAATTTTTCATAGAAGCTAATACTGGGAAAATTCCTGACGCTATATCCTTCATGTAAAAAACGTATGGTGTGGCTCTTCACTATATGAAATTCACACTGCTCTTCTCTAGGGAGAGACTGTTGCTCCAGATATGTGTTGATAGTTAGAGTGGTCAAGCACTGTTAAAAGCCTTATACTTGCCAAGATGGAATTCCTTGTCACAAGCAATAATAATGTTAACAACGAAGTATTTGGGGATTTTCTAGGGTGGCTTTAAGGGGATGCCTGATTGCCATTAATGCATGGCACAGAAAGCAAAGGCTTTAAGAACTACAGGACTCAAGGGTTAAGACTGCAGACCTAGAAGGGAAAAAAAGCAGGCTGCTACAAATTGCTAGTGGAACTTGGAAATCTGAGAGGTGAGTTACGAGAAACAAATTAGGTTTCAAAGAATTTTTACGAGAATAGGAGAAAACCAGCAAGCTCAGGAAATGGGTGCAGAAACAATTGGTGTACGCACTGTAATGTGACTTGACAGAGAACCACATTTTTGTTCCTTTCCTGTGTGATCTAATTTCATATATGTAGGGCCAAAATCTGGGCTGTGAAACTCAGGAATCTTACTAGGTGAAATAAAGCCAGACAAGTTGAGGTACATGCTGAGAGCAGATCCCCTGGAGAGGTAACTGTAACAATAGGCAAGTGATCAGCCAAGTGGAATGGCGTTTTAAAAAAAAATGGGATAAGCATGTCTCCTCCATATACAAACAAAAGAATCAGTCATGAAAAGATGGTGCATAAACACAATGTAGATGAAAAAGAGCACTGTTGGGTAGACTAAGTATTAATGAACATATTTCTTGTCCACGATTATTGCTTGGCACTCATTTGTTTTATATCTTGTGCACCATGGAAACATTAATCCTCACATTTCCTATTCCTTTACTCCAGGGGGTGTGCACTTGGGAACAGAGGACACATCTGCGCAATGTGCATTTTTGACAGTGCCTCCTTATTATGAATTTGTAGACATGTCTTTTGGCATATGTGAACTTTAGGATCTTCACAAGCCATTATCCTAGGTCATCATTACTTTTTTCTGAAGAAATAGGGTGTGCTGCTTTTTCACTGCAATGTGAAATATTTGTCTCCCATTATCCTAGTTAACCAACATTTTAAAATAGTCATATATCTCTTTGGCTAGTGCTTTTTGATCTTTAATGAAAGATCCTACAATTTATACCTGAAAAAGGCCCAGGACAAAGGTGATCAGAGCTATGTAGAAGGCAGAAGAAAGTTCCAGACTAACCCACTTCTTACATTTTGTCACTATTTAGGCCATCTGACAATATATCTATTATTAGTTTTCATTTTTAAAGCAATGCAATTTGGCAAAAAATTAAGAAAAATTAGTGGCCAGATTTTCAACAATGGGAGATATTGTGTACTGTGTCTTTTGGAAACGTGGCCATAAATCACTTGCCCTCAGAGGACAAGTGTTTGATCTCATTGCATCAGAGAAAATCCAAATTAATTCCAGTGACTTCAAGAACAAGGTTAAAAAATCTTAGGGAAAGATCTCCTCTTCCTTCAGTAGTATTTATATAAAAATATTGTTTGTCTTTGTGGATATATGCTTCAAATTCTCTCTCCTTTTCATTAAACTGGAAACTTTCTATGTTGTCTAAGTGGTCATTTTATCAGATAGATAGATAGATATATAGATGAAACCTCTTTGTTGCTTCTTCACTTGTTGCCAAGAGGTTTTTTTTCAAACAATGTTCTCCATGGACAAGAACAAAGCCTCATTTTTTATCTTACATTTTCATCTTTACTTTTATTTCCAGCTAAGGAAAACAAACAAATAAAGAACAAATATAAAGTTTTTAAAGAGAGGAGGGAACATAGTGACTCACTTTGTAAGAATCTGCATCTGAAGTAAGGCAAATTGACAGCTACTTCTGCATTAGAGAGTGGGGAGCCTCTACATTTAAAAAGAGCAAAGTAAATGTATGTGCAGGATTGGGGCTCCTGTCCTCATCCCTCATGAGCTTTTTGCCCTCATGTGAATGCCTTCTAAAGCTTGGCTGAACTTGTGCAGCTGAGTGCTGAGTACAGTCGCCAGATACAAAACTAAATTTTCTTTAGTACAGCAGTGAAAAATGCAAGTCATACAAACTGGGCCCTGACCTTGCATGACTGGAGTCAATGGGAGCTCTGTGATTGACTTCACTGAGCACAGAAGCAATCCCATATTGCTCCAGTACATTTCAGATTTTCACCTCATCTTTTTTTAATATCCTAAATAATGTAGGCCAGATTCTATAAACCAAATCTTCCAAGTCCTTATTCAGGCAACACTCCCACTTGTGTCTGTGCCTAGCTATCTCAAAATGAGACATTTATGTAATAGAAACTTGTTCCCTATTTCTAATGAATGATTGATTGTTTTTAAATTGACGTACTGTATATTTGGGAAAGAATTTATGATTTACCAAAAAATTTCTTCCTGAACTGAAGCCAAATGGAGGCAAATCTAGGCCAAATTGCTCAATGTCCATGACCAAGAACACGTTTTTCTTTTTTTTTTTTTTTTTTTAATTTTCCTGTTTTATGAATGTTTCTGGACTCATTTCATCAGCTGTCAGTAGTGAAATACCATTTCAGCAAAGGTTTATTATTGTAATTTCCTCTGTTTTTCTGCTATGGTTTCTTTAACCTGAATCTGTCAGCTAATATAGCAATACAATTTTTATTTTTTGTCTTTTGCTCCTTGCTGAGGGCCCAGGCCTGCAAGGTGCTGCATTCCATCAGATGCTAAGGACGTTGCAGGACTGGGACCAAAATATGTAGCTTTCTTTTATGTGCTGCATTCCCTTATTCAAGGGACATCACTGATTTTAGACTCAAAAGTTAACAGTGAGTCCCTGCCCTCCTCAGGCCAAACTCAGCAATCCTCCAGCACATGAGAACCAAAAAGTAATACTTACTAGAAACAAAAGTGAAACTGATTAGGCCATTGTCATGTGCCAATTGAGCAAAATGCAAAAGAATGTAAACCAACATCATAAATGGGGAAAGGAAACTAGATTTTAAAAAGTCTTTCATCCTTAATAAACTTATGCAGCTTTAGTTCCATATGTAAGGTCACTTGTATTTTTAAAATATGTTATTTTAAAACTGCCATATTTCCTTTAAGACAGAAATCATAATTCTGCAATATAAGGACTAATCAGAATTGAATCCAGTCACTGCTCCTTTGGAAAATGAATGATATGCATACAATACATAGGGCCTGATCCAAAACCCATTGAAATCTATGGACATTTTTCAGCGATTTCAGTTAGTTTTTGATCAGAACCTTAATGCTAAAAACAGAACAAACTACATTACAATCACCTGTCTCAGCATGCAATGGCCCAAATGTGCATGACAGAGCCCTAAAAAGAGGGAGCCAAAAAAAAATGTTGGTCTCCAAATGCTGAGGCCATTACTGTATTTCTCTTCTTGGCTCAGACACTTCTTATGTCAGAGTTCAGACTCCCAGAAGCATATAACCCCAATTTAACAGTCACCACATCTAGTTCCACTTATCTGACAGAAAAGCAGTGTTTATTTGGCACAGGATGGCAAGAAGATAACTGAAAAACAAAAGCTAAGCAAAATATATTTACAGTTCTGTAATCCCACCGAGAATAGCTACGAAAATCATGAGATTCTTTTTTTTTTTTTTAAATAAAATGCTGGGTTCTTTTTTTTATTTGCCTCCTGGGTTTTGAGTCTTAGAGTTCAAACTTTCCAGTTTTCCTCTGCAGCCGTGAGGAAAGCCGTTATTCTTTTTAACAATATGAAAGCTGAGATTTTCATTTAATCATGATTCCAGGAGATGGAGATTTAAGAGAAAAAACAAATATTGTGAGACTTGCCATAAAATCATTAGAGTTGGCAACTTGCTAGGCCTTAAACTTGGTTATGCTACCCAGCCAAGTTAAGCAAGGTAAAAATGTCGCTTACCTGTATTAGAGAGATCTTGTCCTGACTCAGCTTCACGTTTTAACATCTCAACTCTGTATGTTTGCATATGTCATATTCCAGCAAGGATCCCTTCTGCTAGATATACAGCCTGACGCAGTGCCCACTGAAGTCAGTGAGAGTCCTTCCTTTGATGTCAATGGGCTTTAGATTATTCACAGAATTGGAATCACAAGATTAGAGTTGGAAGAGACCTCAGGAGGTCATCTAGTCCAACCCCGTGTTCAAAGCAGGACCAATCCTAACTAAATCATCCCAGTCAGGGTTTTGTCAAAACCTCTAAGGATGGAGATTTCCCCACCTCCTTAGATAACCCGTTCCAGTGCTTCACCATCCTGCTAATAAAGTGTTTCCGAGTATCCAACCTACACTTCCCGCACTGCAGCTAGAGACCATTACTCCTAGTTCTGTCATCTACTACCACTGAACAGCCCAACTCCATCCTCTCAGGAACCCCCTTTCAGGTAGTTGAAAGTCACTATCAAATCCCCCCTCAAATCTCGATCTGCTGGCAATGATCCTACTAATGCAGTCCAATATGCTGTTATCTTTCTTGGCAATAAGGGCACACTGTTGACTCACATCCAGCTTCTTGTCCACTGTAACTCCCAGGTCCTTTTCTGCAGAACTGCTGCCTAGCCAGTCGGTCCCCAGTCTGTAGCAGTGCATGGAATTCTTCTGTCCTAAGTGCAGGACTCTTCACTTGTCCTTGCTGAACCTCATCAGATTTCTTTTGACCCAATCCTCCAATTTGTCTAATTCAAATAATCTACTTAGTGTTAGTATTTTTTTAAAAAAAGTAAAAGATATAAAAACCTAAATATAAAAACAAAACAAAAAATTATGGCATTGATGTGTCATTTCCAACCCATCATATTGTTCACTCTGCTTGCATGGCAGATCCCCTCCCCGCTGCCCTTTGTCTGTCTTGTTTAGTTAGCTTGTAAACTCTTTGGGGCAGAGCCTATTTATTACTTTGTCTGCACTGTGCCTAGCCCAACAAGGCCCTGATCGCAGCTGAAGTCTCTAGGTGCTACAAAATAAATAAGTTTTGCCTGAAGGACTGAGTAAAGACTTTAGGATTTTGCAGCAAATGATGGAATAGCCCTTTCTATTGCCCTGGGACAAGACCAAAACTGCTGCCACCCCCAACGCCCATGTCTGCTTCACTTAAAAAAGAGGAAATTAAAAATGCTTGTCCCCATCTACCATTGAAAGGTTGTCTAGGGAGCTGGTAGTGAATTGGCAAATGATCAAAACTTGAAATAGAAGTTAGAGAGGATTGTGTTCCTGTGATCAGAAAGCTACCCAGTAAGCCAATGAAAAACACAAGACCAAGTCAAATCAAAAAGAAATCAGATTCAAAGAACTCTTGAAGGTAGATAAATATTATTATTACCTACATTTTACAGATAGGAAATTAAGTCAGAAAGACATTAAAAGGCTTGTTCAAGATCACATTGGAAATCTGTGGTAGACATAGATCTGAATCCCAGGGCTTTGCACCTAACTAGAAGACAATCCTTTTTCTACATATTTAATGTATTTCATAAAATACTCTACATGATACATTTACTTGGTTTATGAAAAATATAATTTATGTATTTCTCAACACATGCATGTGTATCCCATATTTACTTGTCATTGGTCAATATGTCAGTGTATATAGTACAGGAATTATTTCATGAAAATTAAAGTAGAAATTCTACATGTGAATTGGTTTGGATAAACTATGAACTTTCACTCAGATCTTGATCTCAGTCTGGTCCATACATTTTTTTGAGGTGAAAAGCATTTGGCTAAATTTGCTTTGTTTGTTTCATTTTCTCTTGCCTCTGCCCTTCAATGCTGCAGCAGGTCTGAAAGCAGAGATGACAAAATACTGCAAGAATGACCATTCTCATTTCATTTATAGTCTACCTGGAAGCAGAAGGTACCAGGAAATTTGTAAATTCTTGTACCATTTTCCACAGAGCTATATGGTTCAGACTAGATAAGCTGCAGATAAACTTCCAAATATTGGGGTATTTATCAAATTTAGTAGTTTGTCTATTATTAATATTCACTACTATTATCCTTTGCTTTGAGATCCAGTGTTCAGCCCTTTAAAAGTTATATAAGCTTCTGCAATGCTCAGAACAAGTCTTTCCTTTTGCAAAGATTTAGTCATCAAGTTAAATGCATTTGTGGCTTCAACACATTGGTACATATAGGATTTTATTGGCTTTTTGCTTGGTAATACACATTTATTTTATCATCTGATACTTAAAATAAGTATAGTAAATAAATAAAGGAAAAATGTGTGTACCGTGCAAGACCTTTAGCTATGCCAAGATTGCTTAATTCTGATTAGCAATGACCATTAAGCAATCATTTATGGATTTACTGTGAGTGTTCATAGATACTAATGGGTTTTAGAATTCCTTGGGAATCCTCAAAGGTCAAAGGAAGAAAATGAAGTATGAAGTGATAAAAAATGTATTAGGTGACTAATGGACAGGTTGTATATAGAATGGTTCCAGCACAAAACATTGCATTTTTACCGCTCAGACTCAAGCAAAAGTAAATCTTGGGAGCAGTGATCCTTCCCCTGTCACTCCTGAATCAAACCAGTAAGGAGAAAATAATAGCATATTACTTTACAAAGCAGTAGGCATTTAGAGAGCTTATTTTATCTTGTCTTCAAATATATATATGTTGTGCAGGCGAGGTCGCTGCTACTATGTTTGCATTTATTGGACTTTTTTAAATCAACTTGCGTTATTTTTTAGCATGATTGTTTTTAATTATACATTTATATTTATTGGCAGATTTTAAAAAATATGATATGCTAAAGTACTTATCTCACACACAGCCCCTGGCAGGACACTTACCCAGCTGCTGTATTTGGACCTCACACAGTCAGCCCATATGATCTTGAGCTTCCTCTGGTCTGAGTAGGAATTTGCACTGTCTCTCCCTTTGTCCTTTCTGGCACTCTTCCTGGGCACAGGATCTCTGTCTCTTACCCCTTTGTAGAAATGGGGCCTCATGGCTCAGCTGCTGTAAGCCCCAGGGCCAGTGCTGATCAGCCTAGATTTCCCAGTAGCCTAAGCGCACCCTCTCCTAGAGCTTCAATCTTGTGGTCACTCTAGGTTTACAGTTCCCTCTACAGGAATATGTGATAGTGAAAGATACATAGACTTTGCAAAGGTTTCAAAACACAATTACTTTTTACTTTAAATAGCACAAAAGATATATGGCCCTAAGGGGAAATAACAAATAATAGAATAAAATAAAAACCCAAATGTGTGTCCCTGACTCAGTATCCTCACCACTCTGGATCATTCTTCAAACTGATATCAGAATCCTGTGCGGTGTCCAGGATCCTTCTCCCAGACTTCATGCCTTCGCCTGCAAATCAGGGAGTGTTTCTCTCTCTCCTCCAGGTCAGCTTCCTTTGCCCTTGGTTAGGACCACAATCAGAAACAGTCCTGTATGGTACTGCAGTATGCCCTTTTTGTTCCTCTCCCCTGCCCTAATCTTCCTCTCCCTTTCTCTGTGAGACCCTTGAGTTTCCACTAACATATGGTTCATTTATTCCACTGCTCCAAGCCCCAACCCCCTACACAGAACTTGAAGAAAACTGGCTTCCCTTGGGCTTTAGCCATTCTATTGTGCTGTGCAGGGCATATTGGTTCACTAGTTGACAGTCTTTAATGACCGTCTCTTTCAAAGACTAACTTAGCACAAGGAGCATGAAGCAGTACACAGTAAAAGACAGTCATAAGAAATAAGACTGTAGTCAGTTCATAAAGTCAAACTGGAATTCGTAAGTTGAATATTAACAGATCCTCCAAATTGTTACAACTTATAAGACTGATTTAGCATTTTCTATGAGATGATCTCAAAGCACTTGACAAACATCAATGAAGTTAGCCTGACACCACACTCTTAGATAGGTAAATAATATGATCCCCATTTTACAGATAAGGAAATGGAGACTGCGAGACAGGACTAGAACTCAGGTCATCTGTACCTTAATACAATATCTACCTGGACTTGTGGTTTAACCACACAACTATACTTTATCTTATAAGTGATCTGTAGCTTTGCTATCCTAGGTCTGGTCTACACTACATGGTTAGGTCAATGCAAGGCAGCTAATGTCAACCTAGCTTTGGATGTGTCTACACTTACATTTTGCTCCCGCCGACCTAACTGCCATGCTATAACCTCCCCAAGCGACATAAAGTCAAGGTCAATGTAGTTAGGTCAACACTGTGTCAGCGTAGACACTGCGTTACTTACATCAACTATTACTGGCTTCCAGGAGCTGTCCTGCAATGACCCACAGTGACCACTCTGGTCTCCATTGTGAACTCTGTTAGGGCAAAGTGGACAGGAAGCTGCCCCTCCTCTTTAAAGCCCCACTAATATTTGAAATTCCTTTTCCCAGTGGCCCAGCTTGGCGAGCACACCTCGCAGCTCTCCATTGTTGTGTGCAACTGCCTGGCTGACCATGCTGGCTACACACTGCAGACGCTCCCCTGCCTGGGGTATATGGGACACAGCACAAAACATTGCATTTTTACCACTCAGATTTCAGCAAAAGTAAATCTTGGGAGCAGTGGTTCTTCTCCTGAACACCTGATCCAAACGGGTAAGGAGAAAATAATAGCATTCGATTTTGCAGAGTGGTTGGCATTTAGAGAGTTTATTTTATCCTGTCTTCAAAATATATACATGGTGCAGGCAAGGCCACTGCTACTACATCTGCATTTCTTGGACTTTCCAAAAAACAACTTGTGGCATTATTTTAGCATGATTTTTTTTAAAAATACATTTATATTTATTAATTGTTTTACTGTTTTGTCTAAAACAGTATGTTTGGATTGGAGT
Organism: Mesoclemmys tuberculata; assembly: GCA_007922155.1. Classification (NCBI taxonomy): domain Eukaryota; kingdom Metazoa; phylum Chordata; order Testudines; family Chelidae; genus Mesoclemmys; species Mesoclemmys tuberculata. The sequence continues at coordinate 102,957,255 of ML675601.1, read as the reverse complement.
GTTTGGGAAACTCCATTTGGGATAACAGGATACGTACATATCATTTTCTATTAATAAAATGATGGACTTTATGTGGGCATCAGATCTTCTGGATCTGAGGGGAGAAGAGGCTGTGCGGGGACAGCTCCAGTCAGGATGTAGAAATGTGGACATCTATGAGCAGATTGTTCGGGGCATAGAGGAGAAGGGCTACAACAGGGACCAGCAGCAGTGCTGCGTGAATACCAAGTAGCTGCGGCAGGTGTGGGAGGCCAACAATCGAATTGGTGCAGAACTGTAAACCTGCTGCTTTTACAAAGAGCTGCACGTCATCCTCAGCTGAGATACCACCACCACCTCCAAGATACTTGTGGATACTTCGGAGAAGCCTGAGTCACAGGCCTCTGCCATGAACAGTGAGGAGGAAGAGAAGGCGGAGAAGGAGGAAAAGAAGGGGGGATGGGTAACCGAGGGATCCAGCTGCACAGCAATTCAGGATGTGTTTTTGATTCCACCACTGTCCAGCCAGTCCCAACAGTCCAGCACAGACAAGTTTGAAGCAGGGGAAGGAACCTCTGGTAAGGATGCAATTGCTTTGAAATTACAGGGATGGAACCCGCAGAGTAGCTGGACACATCTGTTGATTTACCCTTTTTTACTTGTGCTAGAAGAGGCAGAGAAATTGTCAAGAGAAGTAGAGTTGCTATCTGCTTCTCTTCCCCCTCTAGAGTTAGGCAAACGGGGGCACATGGAGCTGTTTGTTTAGGTAAATCGGGTTGTCCTGTGAATCCTCTGTAGAGATCTCGATTAAACGCTCATGGGGTTGTTCTGCAATCCTCTGCTGAAGGTTTCTGGGGAAGGCTGCCATATTTTTTCTGCTGTTGTAGGACACTTTCCCACACGGCTCAGCGATTACTTCAGCAGGCACCATTGCAGTACACAGCTAGCAGCATTTGGGCCTGGACAGCATCAGGATGCCAGCAGCAGCTCTGCGCTCTCTGCCTCTGTTCCCCTTAGGAGTGAGAGATCAGCTAAAATCACCACAGCCAGTGGAAAACAGTGCCAGTGTTCACTTCCATTGCCCTATACACATATACTCATGTCTGTGAACTACACCCCCTAAGTTTCGATTTCTGGCACAAATACAGCGACAGTGGAAGTTCTGTGGGTTGTATCTGCAGCTGCTGCTGTTGTGGCCTTGAGGGGCTCCCTCTCCACACTGTGGAACACCTGAGCCAGACAAGGAAGAGAACGAAAAGGACTTGGGATGACACGTTCCAGGAGACACTGCAAACCTATACTGCATGAGAGAACGAGACCAGGGCCTGGAGGATGACCCTTGCATTCAGCATGGAGAAGGAAAGAGTCGAGAGGAGAAAGGCTGGAGAGTCAAGCAGGAAAGGGAGAGGGAGATACACTAAAACACAATGGGGCTTCTCAGGCAGCAAAAAGAGATGCTGTGGACTCTGGTAGACCTGCCGGTCCAATAGTCCCATGTTTGCCTCCCTCAGCAGCTCATACACAACCTAATGTCAGGATCTCCTTACAGCCCCCCCTCAACATTCAACTTGGCAGCAGAGGCCGCCACATCACCACATCACTCCACCCTGGGGGACATTAAAGACCATCACAGAGGCACGTATACTGACCTGTGAAAGACAAGGTGGGTATATGTGCACCTGAAATGGAAACGACTGTTCTTACCCCTTCATAAAGTCTGTTCCCCTAATTTATTACGTTTTACAAGGTTCCAAATGTTTTTTATTTGTCTAGCTCATGTTACAGAATAAAATTCTCTTTTTGGACCATAATTCACCTTTATCAGTTCGCAACATATGCTGGCTGGTGCTGAAAAGGTCCGACGCCCACCAATTTCCTGTTACTTCGTTTTGTCACAGAACATCATTCACAGCACTCACATCAGGATTCATACCGGGCTGCAAAAGAGCAAGGCCCGGTAGAGCACACTACAGCAACACACACTACTCTGGCTCACTATTAAAATAGTCTTTCAAAGCCTCCCTCAGCTATAAAGCTCCACAATGAGTTTTTCTTATAGCCCTTGTATCTGCCAGTTCAAATTCAGCAGACAGCTGGTCCACCGCCAACCTCGTTGCTTCACAGATATTGTGCAGGACACAGCAGACAGCTATAACTATTGGGATATTTTTTTTGCTGAGGTCTCTACTTGCAGCCTTCTGAATAGTTCTCAGTTCTCAAAGATGCATGTACCATACACCTTCCCTGACCAACCCACACTAATGTCAGTAAATGTCCCTGATCCACCAGTGCTTACACTGTCATAGAAAAGTAATCCTTTCGTTTGATGTCCTCTGTTGTAAGGTGGTCAGGGATAAAATAGGGATATGCGTGCCATCTACCACCACACTGCAGTTTGGGAGCCCAATTGCTGAAAAACCATCCACTATGTGCCCTCCATCGCCCAGTCACAATCCTGTGTAGCAGGAGGTGATTAATGAGTTTGCACACTTGTATGACAACCATGCCTGCAGTGGATTTCCTGACGCCAAATTTATTCCCGACTGACAGGTAGCAATCTGTCACAGTGTGAGTGCCACTCGCTTCTCCACTGTCAGCACAGCTTTCATTTTTGTTGGTGAACAGGAGGTCTGGGGCAAGCTGAGCACACAGATCCAGGAATAAGGCCTTGTGCATCCAAATGTTCTGCAGCCACTGCTTGTCATCCCAAACCTGCTGGTTTCTTGGGCCCAGAACCAGCTGCAGCTGCTCTGTGAATGCCGCCAACAACCTTGAATTGTTTTTCTCTATGTCCCACAGCAATCTTGCCTCCAATTTTCATGTTTCCCACAGCTCCTCTTGCGGCTTTGCAAATATTGCAGGAACAAGCGCCCTGTGCTTGCAATGCTCATGACAGTCGTGCAGGGCTGTGAAGGCTCCATACTTTTGTCACAGATGGTGGACAACAAGAAGGGACACATGGGTTTGCAAGGATTTTGAAAAGAGGCCCAAATTATTATGATAGTATGCAGATGAAATTATGGGATGAGGAACACTGCATTATGGGAAGTGGAACCCCTGCTTCCAGTCACCCCCGTACAACTCATTTCAGCCCCATGAGGCATTGCAAACCCTTCCCAGAAGACCCTGCACTGGACGGTGGTGAGTCGCATAGTGGGACAGTTACTGGTGCTCCTGGTGAGGACCAACACTGCGAACATAAGAAGAATAGTGTTCACACACACAAGCGATGTAACAACTGTGGCAGCTGTGACCTGACGTAAGTTAGGTTGACAGAATTTTGTAGTGTAGACACTGCCTTACTCCATGAAATAACAAAATAAGCATATATCTACACTATGGAGATGAGGCCTATATTGTCACAGTTATTCCAGTATAATTATGGCAGTTGTGCCAGTAGCGTAGTCGCAGCCTACACTGACAGAAGGGGTTTTCCATTAGTGTAGGAACACTACCACTCAGGGTGACAGTAGCATTCTTCCATCAACATAGCTGTGGCTATGCTGGGGGTTAGGTCAGCATAGCTATGACACTCAGGATGAGTTATTTTAACTATGTCAACATAACTTTTAAATATAGAGTAGGCCTTAGATACTATGGGACCTAAGAGTGGCTGTCAGTGTTCAGTCAGCCCTTGCTCTGTCTCAAGGTTAAGGGGTGACTTGAGACTTGATCACAGGCTGTAAATATCTACATGGGGAACAAAAATATGGTAATAGGCTTTTTGACCTAGCGGAGCAAGGTATAACACAATCTAATGGCTGGAAGTTGAAATTTAACAAATTCAGACTGGAAATAAGGCATAAATTTTTAACAGTGACGGTAATTCATCACTCAAGCAACTTACCAAGGGTCATGATGGCTTCTCCATCACTAGCAATTTTAAAACCAAAAGTTTGGATGTTTTTTCTGAAAGATACAGCCTAGTTTAAGCAGGAATTAATTGAGGGAAGTTCTACAACCTGAACAGTACAGGAAGTTCAAACTGGATGATTACAGAGTTCTGTTCTGGCTTTATAATCTATGAAAGTCAACTCAACCACACAGTGTTCTTCCTAGTATCATCAATACAAAGAATAACATGATTTGAGAGTCCAGAGCCATTTTAGACAACTTTTACATAGTGGAATGTAATAAATGGACAACAGACATGGATAAGTTTCCAGACGTTTTTGAGATACTACTATTTTCAGTTGAAGACATTAAGTGAGTGGTGAGAAGAATATAATACCTGTAATGAGTTAGAACAGTGGTTTTCAACCTGTGGTCCATTAACCCATGGGGGTCTGTAGATAGTGTCTAAGATTTCTAAACTGGTCCACACTTCCAATCGAAATTTTATAGGGCTCTGCAAATTAAAAAAAGGTTGAAAACCACTGAGATAGCAGATAGCTCTAACTGAGTTCTGAGGAAGCTCACAGAATAAATGGTGTAGTACAGAATTTTTAAAGTTATTTAATATCAGTTAATTCCTAGTTTAATCTTTCAGATCCAGATTCATCTAGTTACTTAAACACATGCCAGTTTTGAGCACATGAATAATTCCACTGAAGTCAATGGGATTACTCAAATGCTCAGATTTAGGCATGTACTTAAGTACCTTGCTGCACTGGGACCTCACAGAAGCACAAGCTGAGGAAAGTATTGCTATATATCGCTATAGAACAATAACGTCTCTTATTACAATTAAAAATGGCAATTCACTGCTCTATGTTAGTCAGCTACATTGCAGTAGTACCATAGTCATTCCTACAGTTCACAACTGATAAATAGAATGGGCAGAAGTTGTTTTCTCTGCATGATTAATTAATAAAATGTAAAGTGAGCTATGGGAACACATTTTGATTTGGGAAAATTTCTTAGTTCACACCAAAGAAAGCTAATACTGATCTCATATTTACAGGACAAGTTCCTTTCTAAACTTTCTATAGCACTGTTGAGGATAATGTATTTTATGTAGGTACCTTAAATTAATTTTGTAAGGATGGTTGGAATTTTGGTCACTGCATATTGTATAAATTCCAACTGCTTCCTTATCTGTAATATGTGTAGGTGTTGTTTACAAAAATGTCAGTGAAAAGATATTTTTTAAGTATCGTTCTTAAGTAATAGTATGGATTATTTTTTGTTTTGGGCTGAGATCTGGTGAATCTAGATACTTACGATGTGACTGGATTTGTATATAGACTAAATCCAATTGGGGATTTATCACAACTCTGATGTGTATTAAACCTATGTAAGAGAAATGCTATACACTTTTGCCCACTTGCAAAGCAGGGCAAACCTTTAACCATTTCTCTTCTATTGATCAAGAAAATAGGTCAGGTCTTTATTTACCTCAGTTTTAATCAATAATGATGTGGTATTATCACAGAAGACTTAAGTGCTCAGAGCTCCATCATATGGTCATTTTCTGAATGATAGCAGAGTTTAACTGATCAATGATCTTTATATCGAGAGGCATTTGTTGCTTCCCTCCCCCTCGCCCAAAATTAAAGTGCCTGGAACCAGTAAAAGTTGAAAGGAGGGTATCTGAAATGATAATCTTTAAGGTGTGTGCACTGTTTTCACAGCTTTATAGATCAAAGCCTTTACTGAACTATGTTATTATCAGGCTTATAAATCAGGCTCAGTTCATTTTTATGAACATTAGTGCTGCCATCAATTATGTGCATTTAGGGCTAATGGTTTTACAGGAATGTTAATAGTTCTACATTATTTCCTGAAAACCAGTACGGTAGACTATTAAAAGGCTATATGTAACATGCAATATTGTTTGTTCCTGGTTTTTAAGGCCCTGTTGGGGGGGGGTGCATTTAAGTAGATTTCAAACCATTTAAACTCCATGGATTTGAAATTAACTCACAGAATAGAACCATTTGCAAACCATCCTTGTGTCCAGCCTTCCTTTCTTACACTAGGGCACAACCAAATAATAATCAAACCATGTTTGCTAACCCTCATGCCACTGAAAGCCTATAGCAGCTTAGAATAGTATGATTCCAGCAATGATTCTGTCACTACTCAGGCAATTACATTCAGCTGTGTCTAGATGTACACATTATGTATTCTCTGGGGAGGGCAGTGAATCACGGAAAAATCATATCACATAGGGCATATCATCAGGCCATTCATCCAAGGTGGTCGGATAACACAGTGATGGGTGTTCTGTTCACAGAACAGAATTGCACAGCTAGAACAGATGTACCAAGGGATTCTTCCTTTTCAGCCTGAGGTGCTACTTCAAATACTACTCCAGCCCACATCCCTGGATCTGGCTCACCCCTCCCCTAACAAACTGCAGAGCATTCTCTCAGTGGCTTCACCTCCCCACATCTCTGCGCCCAGTGCCCTCCTTGTACATCACAGCTCCATTGTCAAGGAGCCTGCTGTAGATGCAAAGAAAGGCACTGGATTTTTGCTACACAATGCAAATTATTATGCAGGATGCCCCTCATTTTACACCAGGGGTCCCCAAACTACAGCCTTTGGGCCGCATCTGGCCCACTAACACATTTTGACCGGCCCGCCAGGGGTCAGCAACCTTTTACAATTGGTGTGCCAAGCATCCTGGCCAGGAGCTGCTCCCGGCCCCAAGTAGTACTGTGTGGCTGTCACTCCCCCCTCCTGGCTCCACCCCTTCTTCCTGCCCCTCTCTCATGTGACGTGAGCCCAGAGCCCTGACCAGGAGGAGCCACTCCAGCTCACCATAAGAGCAAGACTGAGTGATGTGGCCCTGGCACCTGAAAGTTTGAGGACCCCTGTTTTACACTGAAATCAGCTTCCATCTCAAACTCTTGGCTTACTTTTAAGCATTACAATTAGGCTTAAAAAATTCTGAATCACAAAACTGATGTTGGGAAACGACTCAGGTTCATGAGGAGAGCCACCGATATACCTGATTTGTCAATTCATGATTAGTTCCAAAAAAATCAAAAATAAAATTCAGTTTGGGTCAATCCAAATCTGAAAATTCTGAAAAATCTCAGTGAATCGGAAAAGACAACAGAAATTTTGTTATAGGCTGACCTAATGTTATAAGGGGAGAGAGGAGGGACTTAGGTAGTATTTGCAAAATGGACGGATGGAAGGAAGAGCCTCCTTTATAGCCGTTAGCTCAGTGACTACGGTACTCACTTGGCAGATAGGAAGTACAGGTTTAATTCGCTCTTCCACCTGCTGTGCAGCCGGGATTTAAACTTGAGTATCCCACCTCCAAGGTGAGTGTCACAACCACTAGGTGACAGAATCATTCTCACACTCCTGCTCTGGCCCAGTGATCATTCAAGTATTTTATACAAAATGGACATGCTTCAACTGGAGAGCTTGGGAATACCCTAAAGCCCATTTTACCCTACCGCCCAGTGGCTAGGATACCTTCCAGTAATACCCGAGACCCACATTCAGAGCCCTACTCCCCCCTAGGAAAAGGAAGGAATTAAACCTGGATCTCCTGGCTACAGGGCTGAAGGTTACAAGGAGGCATCTTCTCCTCTGGCCACTTTGCGACTGGAACTGAAGTAAAAAAAATAAACAAATAAAAATCGTCCACACCTAGTCAGCAAATTCGTGTCAAATTTGAAAATAGTTTTGGGTTGACCAAACTGCATTTCTGGCAAACAAATTATTCATCTGTAAAATTTCACCAAGCTCTGTTCAAGAGCTGACTCTTACATGGGTTCTGTCTGCCTCGTCTACTGCTTTTGCTGAGTCCCTAATTTGGAATATGTGCTCCATATTTCAAATGGTTTGAGGCACATTCAGGGTCAGATCTTCAGCTGGAAGCTGGCATAGCTTCTTTGAAGTCAAGGGAGCGTCATCAGTTTACAAAAGCTGAGAATCTGCTCCAACAGTTTCAATAATTGAGGTGTCAGATAATCCTTATGTACTACTAAGCAAAGTGAAAGACAAACATCAGATTTTCAGAGATTCAGCTCAGTGGATTCTCCATTAGTTCAGATGTTTATGATTACCGCTTGGGTCAGCAAAACTGGGATAGAAAACTTCCAAGAAAAAGAGTAATTGCTCTTCATATTGCATCCCTCATATCTTCTCCCTAACTCTGCCAAACAACTTGCATAAACTAGTTAGCAAGCTTCTTTGGGAATACAAGTTGCCCAAATGAATTTCAATAGGTTATTTATAGAACATAAACAAGGAGCAATAAATCCCCTTGCTGTGCAGAAATACCACCATGCTTTTACTCTGAGACACAGCATTTTATGGCTTACCCCTCAGCCTCAACCCTTAGCTCCAGAAAGGTTAAACATTGTGATGACTTTGGCATCCCCCTTCAAACTGAATCTTTTTCCCTCAGTGAATATGAAGGCTATAAAGGAGCACCTGATCATAAAATCCATTTGGAATGCTTTTTTAAACCAGCACCAGTTATCCATAAAGAAAATATCTCAAATGAAATCTGCTTCTATCAGGTTTATTCTCCTAATGAAAAGTGAATAATAGGTTTGGGTTTTTTTAAATCTTGTTGCCTGGAGAAAAGTCATGACAAATTGGAAGAAACATTGAAATTATCATTGACTGAGAGGTTAAAAGAAATCATCTGAGTACTCATAGGGACCATTACAGCCATTAAGTGTTGTTTTACAAGCAGGTCCTAATCTGCAGGACTGACTTTGATGGACTGATAAGGGACTCCCGAAACTAGCCAACCAGAAAGCTTTGGGAGCCAGATGGTCATAAGTCCAGTATTTACAACATAAGATGGGAAGAGAGGTAAAGTTATGCGGTCTCTAGCTTAGTGATGACTGGGCTGTGACACTTCAGAAGTTAGATCTGCAACATGAGGGCATTTTAGTTGGAGCTCTGGCAGCAAGGCCCAGAAAAAACACCATATGTAGCTGGGCACTACAGGAGACTTTCCAGTGAGCCACTCATAGGCCAAAGAAGCCAGAAAGCCTGGTTGCGCCTCAAGTATGTTAGATTAAGCCAAAGGAGAGAGCGGCACCATCCGGAAAGCTGCAACAAAAAGCTTTTAAGGTTAAGGATGAGGGTTTAAATGTAAAGTGGTAACATCCAATTTTAGAAACCAGACAAGATGACTGAAAAATCTGTTTGAGCCAATGTTGTTAAATCATGCAGGATGTCTACAGTCAAATTTTACAAGCCCTCTTCGTAACTAATCCAAAACTAATTCCCAGTGCAAGGGCTGGGCCTGTGTGCAGTGCAGTTGGGCTCTGTAAAGTGGCTTTGTGTAAAAGGCACTGTGGGGCTCCATGGTTGTTGTCTCCCCCCTGGGACCCACAGAAGCCAGGGGCTCATCCCCCAAAAACTGGCACAGATCCCCGTGCCTCCACACTGACTCCAGAGCCAAAACCGATTGTTAATATTTCTGCAACCAAAAAAAGTCCCAATTTTTCAAATATTTTGTCCCTTTTTTGGTTGAAAAATCTTGAACTTTGAAATTTTCTCTTCAGTCTGGAGCTCTCTGCTCATCCTGGCTAGCTGGTAATATAATTCCAGCAGAGCGCTGGTGCTATGGATCCCTCGGCCCATCATTACCCCTAGAGCTGGCTGGCCTCAATCTGTATTAACACCAATATATCCCACCAGCAGTTTGGGGGCAGGCAATGCGGGGCAGGAAAGGCAAACCTGTCATGATGGGGGTGGAGGGGTCGCCTCCCTTCCAAGGCATATGCTCCCCTTCAGATATGTGGAAGAGAGCATAGGGCCGTGTAGTGCTGACTCTCCATATCATGATACACAGTCTGTTACCCCACCCCTTTCGGAGCTGCATTACCTTGTCTAATAACCAAGTTCATCATGTTCAAACATTTCTATACATGCTTTAAAAATCTGAAGGCTTGTTAGCGTAATTGGGCCAAATGAGTCACTTAAATGACCCAGTAAGTTTTGTGTAGCTTCATAAACAAAATGATTTGTGTAGTTCAGGAAATAGCTGAATGTAGTGGTAAGATGCATATTTACAATGAGTACAATATTCTGGCTGGAATTGAAGATCTCTTGTAAAACTTGTCCAGGTTCCCCATACTACAGAATCTGAGCGCACTGCTTTTTTATTACACCCATTTAATTCTAATTGTTATAGAATGATACGCTTAAATAGGCACATCTGAAGTACTTAGAATAATCCTCCACCACAGCTGGTCATAAGTGTTAGGGGAGACTGGCTTGCTCAAGGATTATTAATGGGCTATAAAACTTTTCACTGCTAGGTCACTGGTTCAAATCCAGCCTAAGTTGATAATGACTGAAAGAAGTTTAGTGGCCATTGCGAAATGAGGTGGTCACTGCAAAATAGGATTGAGGCATCTCTGCAAGTGGTGGCATATGGGAAGCTTGCCTTGTTGCTGCAACCTGTTGTTCTGTGAATAAACAGAGACCTTTCATCTTAGGTAATTATATGGCCAACGTTACTGTACAAATAGCATTGGAGCACCCCGTGGTGTACCAAAGGGGGGATGGAGAAGGTCAGGCCCCCGGGGAGCTGGCCTGCATGACAAGCAGGGGGTGGGGCGTGCAGGAGGCTCTGAGAGGCAGCTGGGGTGAGGTTGCCCTGTCCAAGCCGGCACCAGGCTGCAGGACTGGAGTGAGAGAGGTGGGCACCACACAGTGAGTAGGTGCAGGGGTGAGGCACCGCCACTGCAATGTGCTACAGAAAGTTTCCCGCACAGGAGGAGGTAAGTGGCATGTCTCCCCTCCTCCTCCCACAGGTACAGCTCCCTCCCCCTCTCCTCCAGGGGCAGCTGGGGGATGGTGCCATCCAGTGAGAGCCAAGGACCCCTCTTACCCTGCGCAGGGGAAGCACGTCTGGCCTGGGGAGGTGGGGACACAAATGAAGACTTGGATCCTAGGTGCCGGAGACCAACCATATGCCACTGGGAGCACCTCACAATTGTTTTAATGTGTTTGTCCTCACAATAGGCATCTGAAGTAGGGAAGTGCTATTATTCCCATTTTACAGGTGGGAAACTGAGGCACAGAGATTCTAAGTGACTTGTCCAACATCACACAGGAAGTCTGTGGTGTAGCAGGGACTTGAACTCAGTTCTCCCATGTTCCAAAAACGCTCATCACTGCCCTATCCTTCCTCTTTGTATATACTTACTAAGCAACTTTCACAAGAACTGAATTTACATATTAAAAATTAAAATAAATCAATGATCCTCAGATCAAGATTTTATGATTTTATACTATTTTATATAATGAAAGGATTGTTAGTAATCTTTTAGAATAACAATAATAATAGAGTGGCTCACATTGCTTTCTCTGCTCTTTTAGAGGGCCCCTCTTCCTCTCCTCCCCTTCCCTCCCCCATGCCCAAGTCAACACAAGGTCCAAATATCACGCTAACGCTATTCACAATAGGGCTTAAGTGGGTCTTTAGTGGTGGAAGGACCTTGTCCTTACTCTTTTGCATGGGGGGTGATTTTTATCCATGTTCCTGAAAAATGTATAATGGGCCAAATCTCTTGAACATACAGGAATTTGACTTTTTCATCTGTGTGCGCAAAACTAAAAGTTATTGGATTGTTATTTTAACTAAAAAAAGAGGCATAGCACCAGTTTTAGCATTCTTCTGTACTCTTATCTTATTTTGATTCTTAGTATCAGTTTTGATCTTTGTTCAAGAAATTTTGCAGGGGTGTTACGTTGAACTGGGCAGGGAACTGTTATAAATTTTGTTATCGACTCATATTCAACTTAATATAAACGTGATATGCAGGGATTTATTTTAAAAAGCAGGTAAGAATTGGAAGGAAAGAGACAGTTGGTATAAAATGGCATAACATGAAGTCAACAGAACTGTGCTGATTTACGCCAACTCAGCATCTGGTCCAAAATCTTTACTCCTTATAATCGTATGATGAACTACTTCCCGATCTCATTAGGGTGTTGCAAGGGTAAATCCACTAACGTCTGCATTGTGGCTAAATATTCGAGTCGTACCAATACCCAGATAGGAAACATTTGCTGGATTTGTTGAACACATCTAAGCTGTCACTGGCAATCACTTATGGCCATATCAGACTCACTGGGTATGACTACCCCTCAAACTGGAAGTGTAAAGTCCATCTCAATGAGACATACCTGCCATATCATACCATACCATACCATACCAGCGGGGGGTGGGTTGTGAAATGGACATGAGCAACACATCTCTAAGAACAGCAGTTACTTGTTTTCTTCGTGTGCTTGCTCATGTCAGTATAGGTGACTAACAAGCAATAACTTGGAGGTGGGTAGGAGTTACTGGTGAGCTGCCCTCAGCACCGCTCTGCTGAATCTTCTGATTAGTCTAAATCAGACGCAACAAGAGTCTGAGGAAAATATGCTGCTTGATAGGCCAGAGTTTTATTTCTCAGAGTCTGAATAAATATAAGTCTGGTCCTGGGGCAGGGCCTCGGCAAACCGCCTGAGGGAGTCCCACAGGTTGAAGTTATATCTACCCAGGAGGGCCTGATGGTTGGCAATCCTGAATCGCAGGCTTGTCATGGAATAAACCTCTCTCTCAAACAAGTCTACCTTTTTATTGTCTTTGTTCTTGGGAGTGGACCCTGGCTGACCGTGCCTATCTCACTGGTTAGCCACATCTACCACCAGGGTTCTCAGGGCGGAGTGAGTGAACAAATACTAAAACCCTTCAGCTGGGACATAATACTTTTTCTCGGCCACCTCTGACGTAGGGGCGACTGAGGAAGGGGTTTGCCACACAGGGCCTTTACAATTTTAAGGACCTTTTCGTGGCACCTTTTCACTGGGGCAGCTGCTGCCAGCACATTAAAGAGGCTATCGTCAGCCTCTTCCAGCTCCTTCACCTCCAGCCCCAAGTTGGAGGCCGCCTTCTGGAGCAGCTCCTGGTGCACCCTGAAATCCTCCAGTGGTGCCGAGTGGTCCCGATAGACTGCCTCATCAGGTGAGGAGGAAGAGGACTGTGCAGTTGAGCTGCCAGTCCCCACAAACAACTATTCCTCCATATAACTGCCTCTCTCTCTTTTCTTAATGAAGCTCTTGGTGAAGAAAGTGCTGTGCCTGGGCCTCGCATAACACCTGTAATTCTGTCATGTGGGAGAAAATAGGGCTGGAGGGGATCTCTGAAACTGTGTTCATTTGCATACCCTAAAAGAGAGAGACACTTCTAGGACATTGCCTGGCGTGGAATCATTCCCGTTGCTCTCTCTCCTGCTCAGTCACTGTAGGGTGCTGGAGGGCAGATTCTTTGGCCTGATGGATCTGTTGTCTTTCCTTGCTAAATCTCCGTCGTGGAGTTCTCTTTGTCAAACTCTTTTCTTTCAGGTAACCTTAAAATGGCAACACAGCACTTGGAACTGTTAGCAAAAGAATGGGAACTTATGCTAATTAGTTACTGATTCTGACACCACAGGAAGTTTTGTGTAAACCAAAACAGTTTTATTTAGGGAAGAAACAATCAATTTGGGAGATAAGGGACTTATGAGTTATTAACAATAGGTAGGTATAAAACCAAGAACCCTGACCACAACACAAACCAGGGTCAAAAGGTAGAACAGAATGTCTTTACCGTTACGGTATTTCTGCACCACAGGGGCAGAGACCATGCATGTTGGTTCAACCAGAGAGGATCAGGAGCAGATCACTGATCAGGAACAAGTCCTTCAGGATCAGGATCAGGAACAGGTGAATAAACGTCAGTGTCAACAGTCTAGGGCTGGGTCCACACTGACAGCGGCAAATTTGCCGCCATCAGTTCGATGTCTCTGGATCGACTAAGTAGTCTGTGTAGACCTGCTCAATCAATCCAGAAATTGACACAGGAAAACCACCCCAGTAAGTGGCATAGCACTGCGTCGACGGGAACGCTGTTCCTGTCGGCGCAGCACAGTATGGATGGTGTGCGGAAGAGACGCAGCGAAGTCGACGGAAGATACGCAAGTGATTTACGTCACTTGCGTATCTCCCGTTGACTGCCGTTGAATCTGGAAGGTAAGTGTAGACTGGGCCTGTATCAGCTTCTTCCTCTAGGTAGGGCTGGTGACAATGGTAAGGACCCAGCACCCAGGAGTTCTAATAGACGTTGATGGCACAGCTACGCTCTCAGATGGATCACTCCTCAACGCTCTGCTCACTGCTGCCTCTAGAGTGGACAGCCTCGCCTAATGGTACTCTCAGTCTGAAAGTAGTCAAGAGCATCCAATCAGAGGACAGAGATTTCTTGCCTCTTCCATGCTTTGCACGTGGTACCTAAAACTGTTTGCACACTGCACTGAGCCTTTTGCACCCTGCATTGTGCCTGTCTGCACATGGCACCAAGCCTATGCACACAGCACTTTCAAAGATACCATTTCAACAAGCAGTGAATGGGAATGTCCCACTGATAACTGAGAGGGGGGAGGAGAAACTAAAAACAGCATCCTACAGAACTAACTAAACATATACGCAACTTACAATACAAATCACATGATCTCTTTTGTTGTAACCCTGCCATGGTTCTCCCCACACAATTGCTTCTCGTCACTAACTGCATTATATTTTATTTACTATTGTCTGTAAGCTCTCCAGGACAAGAACCTGAAGCCTTATATTTATTCAGACTCTGAGAAATAAAACTCTGGCCTATCAAGCAGCATATTTTCCTCAGACTCTTGTTGAGTCTGATTTAGACTAATCAGAAGATATCAAATGCAATTGATTATTATAATTGACGAATAAGAAGATAAACTCCTTGCGTTTTATTCCTCCGTGTACCTTCAAATAAAGTATATTCAGTTGGAAATTCCTGATCATATCTCTCCAGCCCAGTCAAATAAAAAAACTCCAGGCAAATTTCAAATGTCTGATAATGAAGTCTGGCTGGGAGGACCACACCTAGGCCCCATGCCAGAAGCCATTATCTGTGTCATCAGGAAACTGGGGAAAAATGTATTAGAACACTGAGCCTACCTCATTTCCTAATATTCCACACATATTTGTCAAAGTCATTGCTACGATGAGGTCTAAATCTGCCCCACTGAAACTTCTGGGTGCATTTGGATAAAGAAACTTGAATATAAAAAAGATATTGCTTTGGAGCACATCATGGCTTTTGTATCTTACCTTGTCAGTGTTAACCAGAAAGGGTCATATTATTTAAATTTGTTTCTATTACTGCATGCATAATTTTGTACCAACAGCTAATCACAACCTAGTGTAGCTGTTTGCATCTGCAGATCAGGCAGTTAGGCATAGGCATGCTATAATTTGCACAGACAATTAACTGCACCTGCAGTTTTGTGAATCAGTAAATTACAGATGCAAAAACAGAGGGCACATTGAGGACCTTTTACAAATTAGGCCCCTACTGCTATTTCCACGAGTGATGCAAAAATTGTTATGGCCACTAGGAGTAGAAAGTGGATGTATAGTCAAATTCCTACCATACTCATAACCCTTCAGACACTGTTGCATAGCGTGCACTTCCTCAAGTCTGGCATTGATTGGTATTCTTGCACTCTCCCTGTTTCAGCAGGGAGGCCAATGATGAAAAGAACAAAGGGTATGTCTGTATGACAATAAGGACAGCACATGTAGGCGTACCCAAGCTAGCTTGAATCCAGTTAACTTCCTAATACTAGCAGTGGCAGCATGGGCTGGCCACCCAGGTATGTACATAGAGTCCCAGGCAGAGTTGCACTTGAGCAGCTAGCCCATGCCACTGTCTGTGCCGCAGCAGCTACACTGCTATTTTTAGCAAGCTAGCTCCATCAATGCTAGCTCACGTATGTCTACTCATGCTGCAGTCATGCCTCCTGATTGCTGTGTACACATATCCAAAGAAACCTGCAGGACTTTGGTGTAAGCCTCAGGCATTTGTGGGGTATGAGGAGCTCCTAGGTCTATCTGAAAAATCTCAGGACTCTTGACAATACCACAGCCCTGGGGCATAATATCCATAAAATGACATTAAATAATGTAGCAGGAAATTAGGGAGATGAGCCTTGTGCAGGCAAGCCACAAGGTAAGCAGTTATGGAGCCCCAAAGCTGGTGGAGTCATTTAAAGTAGGTGAGATTATTTTCGACTTTGTTTTTTATATTGATGTCCATATTTGTTTTCCAATGGGCAAAGAAACCCAGCCCTGGTGCAAAGTGTAGAGTCATAAGGAATATTTACATCTTTTCATTTTCCCATTAGAAGCAAGGATGCAGAACTACCTTTAAAAGAATTAGCGGCATTTTGGTAGGTGCAGTGTGGGGGAACCTGGTACTGCTTCCAGCTGTTCTGTGGATAAACGCCCAACATCTTGCTTCAGGACTGTCAGTCTACACCAGGACTATATATTAATAACTGAAACCTAAAATAGCCACACATTAGGAGATCATCCACATCGTTCTCAACTGATCCGGTGACTATGGGTAGAAAAAAGAGACAACTGGATGATTTTGCTCTCTCATGTTAAACCAAAGTCCTGTGACTTTTCCAAAGAGTCTCCATGCATAACACTGATATTGGCAGACATAGAGCCTGAAAAAGAACACCCTCCCGTACCTTGCAAGTGTATTTATGGTTGCCATGGCAGTCAGGTGGCCAGTAGGCCTGCCAATAGGTTTTTTAACTGCATGCCGAGATAACAAGTGACCTCTAATAGGGAGATGGCAGGACAGTGCCACAAGTGGTGTTCCCACCCCGCAACTTCAGTGCCCACAGCTTCAGCAGCAACCAGCTGGAAGGCCCGGATTTCACTCTCAGTGGCACTAGGCAATGAGTACAGGAAAACAACACAGTAGACCCCTCCCCATCCTGACAGGTCTCATCCTTTGCATCCTGACTTGTCCATAGCATCCACCTAACTGCATTATTATATTTAGATTTGTGCTGTTCTGCTGGGCAATGACAACTAAGGTAGATAAATACAATACCTGCTAGTCCTTGGGCCACGTGTTGAGTGGAACAAACTATTTCCGTTTCTCCAAACTGTGGAATACAGATAATATAAAGTTTGGAACTGAATTAAATCCTACTGACACACATAAACACTTCAAGAATTTGATCGGCTGAAGTTAATTAACAATAGCCAAACAGTTTGTGCTTTACAATGGATTTCAGGATTACGTGAAGGAGGATTAGTTATTTCTGCCAGTGCACTGGCATAAATCGTTTGGCCAGTCTTGGACCCCTCAACCAAGTTATTTTAATGATGCATGATTTCTGCATTCTGTGGGAGCTTGCTATCCCTCCAGACTATTTCATTCATTCTGGGTATTATTCAGAACAACAGTCTGCAACTTTACCAGTGCTGTTGTAATGAAGAGACTTGCATATTTGCATGTATTTAACTGATCTACTGCTTTAGATTACCTTCAATTTGACCCTAATTTAAAAAAAGTGTTTCAAATGAACTATGCCAGACTAGATTTTAAAAGTCATTCATTTATTTATTTTGAAAGTTTTATTTATTTATTAATATAGAGAGTGTGAGAAAAATGCATTGAAAGTTTCCATGTGTTATATTGACTGATATTGGCCATATGCTTAGCTGGTATAAACTGGAAAATTCTACATTAGCTGAGGATCTGACCCCTAATAGTACTTGAATGTTTTACAGGGGTTGAATTAAGCAGCTACATGGTTCTACATTGCACTGACATGTCTCTTGTGCCCCCATTAGTTTCTGAAGAATCTGATTTATTTATTTGGGGGAGGGAGAGTTCCTTGTGATTGTGAAGACAGCCTTCAAAACAAGAAGTGATGTAGCTCTACCTTTGCAAGTCTGAAGATTGAAACAGTAGAATTGGTTCTTATCTCCCATTTATTTACATTTAAAACTGGATTTTTTCACTGTATTAAACTGAAATATTCCTGTTTTGCGCAAGTGAAAAATAGGAATCAAGGCTAGCAGCTCTAAAGTGTGTGTGAACAAATTCATCTTAAAGAAATGTTGGTTCTGGAGCCTGCTGAAGACAATTTGCAAGTCAAAAGTGTTGATCAATTCATTGTTCGTTTTAGCAGAAACTTTGCTATTAGTTATTATTTGCATAGGGATAGCACCCTCAGGCCTCACTCTAAGTTGGGGCCTCGTATTGCTAAATGATATACAACCTCACAGGAAGCTCTAGTCCCTTCTCAAAAAGAAAACTTTCAGTTACTCTAGGACTGAAGACAGAGGTGGGGTATAGTTCCACCACTTCCTGGCCCCCATTTTAATCCCTGTTTTGGTGAATGTTGATCTGATATAAATGAGATGATTAGTTAAAATGGCTGCAGCACTGTGCATTCCCAACAGCTATGTCACAGTCAATAACATTTCTGCTAAAATGAACCACAGGGAATTAAATTAATTTTCTCCTGCTTCAGCAATGGAAGGAATTCAGATTTCCAATTTTGTTGGATGCTTATTAATTATGGGATATTTCAGTGTCCTTGGAGGAGCTCAGGGCCAGCTACCACATGCCAAATCATCCCTTTAAAGAGAAATGCAACTCAGCCACCTTTTATGAACTCAGTTGCGAGCCTGCCTATGTGCCCATGCAGGGCAGTAAAGAAGCATAAATCCCTCCCCCAAGCTCCCTGCATAGGCTACACCACTGTGGGTCACAACATAGGGATAGAGTACATGAGCAGAGAGTGTACAGAAAGGGGTGAGGAGTGGATAGAGTCTTGGCTGAGCCTCCCCAATGCACCAGCCAGTACGGCAGAGCTGGTGGGCAAGGGGAAGTGAACTGCACCAGGGAAATGAGGTGCATTGGGGAAGCGGAAACCAACGAATTTTGACTTTGCTTCAACATTTGATTATTGCTGAGCTCCTGGGGCAGTGCGACTATGTGCTGCCCAATTCAAGGTGCATTGCTAGATGCCAAACAGCCCTCAGTGAGATAACCAGTTGTAGATCTTCCAAGAAGCCTGAATTTAATTACCGCTGGTGACTGCTGTCAATTATATCTTTGGAATGGAAAAAAGCTTCTACTCAGTATAAAGCCTTGCTTGATAAACTCCCAACTTCAGCGAGAATCCCAAAGCCAAATGGAGAAGGCATTTGGATATAAAATACAATACTGGGACGATGAATGGGCAGACATCTTTGACCAGATCAGAGCTCCATGATTAAACTAAAGAGCTAGATTGGTTACATACAGCAAATCTTATTCACAGAGAATATATGACCCCTAAATGGAAGCTTGAATAAATAAGAATATTAATGACAAATGTTCAAAATGCAAGGCAGATGCCTGTGACTTCTGGCATGAAATTTGGGACTCCCAGAATGCTCTGGAATATTACACTGGGGTCACAGAGAATTCCTGAAGGTTCAAAATATTCCCCAGCTGCTGATCTCCTCAGAGATGTTTTACAATTGGGCCTGGATAAACATTATATCAATACATAAGCATTACCTTATATGTAGCTGATATTGTAGACTGCACCATTGATAAAAGAACCATTTCCCTTTGTAGGAGAATGCAGAAAAAGGGAGTGTTGCTTATCTGTATCTGAACTCACATACTAAAGGTATTCTTCAATTCCTTGAAAAGTATGGGGCTGGCCTAAGTTATCTGGAGCAGATCTTTCTCACTTATGCAACATGGAGGTGACTACTTGGTGCTCAGTTACCTTACTGTTTGGCATACAATACTTCACTCTTTCTACTGATGCCATTGGCCTCTCCCATTCTATCTTACTTGGTTCATGGTCCTCAGAATCACCCTGTTCTAACACTTGTAGCTCCTGTTATGTTGTTTTAGGAAACCAAATAAAATCAACACAAACCAAGGACAATTAAGGGTTAGCACTTATCTGGCATTATATTAAACCCACATATGATTAGAAAAAAATGTGACTGGATCCCCCAAGATATAACTATGGGACCAGAGCCAATGTCCATGCAAGTCAGTGGAAAGATTCTCAAATGACAACAGTGGGCTTCATGTAGGCTCATTATCCCCATTTTACCAATTAGGACACTGAAATGCAGGGAAGTTAAGAGAATTTTGCTGTGGACACACCCAAAGGCAAGGCCAAAATTGGGATTAGAACCCATGTTTCTTAACCTTCAGTCCCTACTTCTAACTCCCTAACCCTAATAATATTTCCCAAAGCTGAGCCCTGTAGCTCTTTCACTTATGGATTTGATACAACTCCAACTTTTCCTTAACCAAGTCAGGCTACTATATAGTATGGCCTTCACTCACAATGCAACATTATAGCATATATTGCCTAACTGACCTGAGAAAATCTTGCTTGAATTTACAAAGCTATGTGATCTGTCTGTATTAGATCTGGGAATTCTAGAATAAGGCTGGGATGTTTGGTGTCTCACTTTCCTGCCAATAGTCAGAACAATTTCTGCACTCAATGATTTCAAAGCTGGGCTGATATCTGGGAACAAAAAAGGTGTGCATTACTTCTAGTGTGTTTCCTTTGGTTGGATGAACAGATGCCAGATTTCCAGAAAAGAGCCTTGAATTTCATTTTCAAAAGCAAAATATTAGGAAGTTTGGTTTTCCACAAGGGCCACTGGCAGCAATTCATTTTAATAGGACACACTTTCTGGCAATAAAAAGAAGATCGTAACTAATATAATTAAGTCTGCAAAACAAGCCCTGAGCTGAAATAGAACAAGCATCAGATTGTTCATTACAGTGCTCTCCAGGAATAACAAAAACAATTCCCAAAAATGCATTATACATGGACATTCCCAGAATTAATGATAAAACAAACCAGATGTTCTCTTACATTTGGCTCATAAATGGAAAGCCAATATGCCAAACCAAAAAACCATCACTGGAAAGCTACAAGCTGCTTATGAAGAAGCTTAAACTATGTTTCCCTTTACTATAACAGAAAGAATTACTTATCAATATTCTTAAAACAATCTAACTACGATTTTACATCTATTGATAAATAAGAGCTCCTTTCCAAGGGAAAGTAAAGGTGAATTTTATTATTTTACATAAAGTGAATTTGAACATAAAGTTGTCATTTGGAATTAAGCAGACACATTTTTGCCCAACCCAAAGATTTTGTATACGCATCTCAAAATGACCCCAGACACAGTCACAAATCCCTAAAATACTAAAACAGTACAAAATGTGGGCTTGAGTCTAGATACCTTTATTCACATGAATAAATCTTAGCCATATGGGTAGTCAGTGATCCAGCATTTATTTTCTACTGAATAGGATTATTCACATGGATAAGGTTCTGTTCTCATGAGTAATGGTTGTAAGATGGACCCTAAATCCATTAATTCTGGTAGAAAACAGACATTCCCATAAATGAGCGCAGACCATTTTATATTATATGTAAATACCATAATATAATGATATGTAACATGGTGGGCTAGATCTCAGCTGGGGAAAATTTGTGTAGTTTCACCTAAATCAATGGAAATAGACTGATTTACACAAGATGAGGATATGGACCAATGTATTTCCTGAGAAAAACAATACCCTTACTGCAAGTAAGTGGGAAGAGAACAGGACTCGGCCATGTGTCCTGACAGCAGACTAGCAAACTAAAAAATGTAGTAGCTTTAGGTAAAAACATTAATAGAACAGAAAGATTTCCTAGCATGGCAACAAGTTCCTCTTGTTACATAAATGCCAAAGTTGCGATGCCTATTTTCAAATCAAGTCATTTCTATTTTTAATTATTGACAACATTTAATTGTAATGATCATTACTAATCATTTGAATTGTTTTTTATTATACCAACTGATCTAGCAAAGGTAAAAACTAGCATTTTACTTACATTTTAATTTCATTGACTAATTTGATAAGAATTAGCTCTCATACTGCAAGTTCTTTAGGGTGGGGTCTGTTGTTTTGAGTGGTGCACAGTGTATATGCACATGGCTGGAACTAAAGAAATAATAGTAGGAAATAGTATTATATTGGGAAATATTGGATCCCATAGCTAAAGCATCAAAACTGGGGGTAGGCAAATCAAGAGAAATTCAACCCTGAGCTTTCACTATTTATGCTGTTTGGTAGCTTTTGCAATTATTTTCAGTTTATACAATGGAATTGTATTAGTAAATTTAACTTTAGTTTCTAGTTTTCCGGTCAATTTTACTTTCCAGTATTCCTGCATTAGTAGTTGAGCAGGCCAAATAACACAAAATCTTATCAGGGACTATTCTTATGAAATCACTTCTGCCACAAATGTGTTTACTTTCTGAGAACATCAAAGCAATCAGTTTAGACTGGTCAAACCATTTGTAGACAACACATTTCAAACTAAAATACAGGAGTACTGATGGAAAATTAACTTTTATGCATGAGCACTGATACTGTTAGTATTGTTAGTACTTCTGCGGTCTCCTAATTGGAGATCAGAAACACCACGATGGAATGCATCAAACCAGTCACAACTAAGCAGCTCAGCTCCAGTTGTAAATATTCACTATCAATCCACAAAGTAAAAAATCTCAAAAAGATTAAATATTGAACAAATTGGAGGAATCCATGGTGTGTTCAGAGATCTTCCCTAAGCAGTAAGACCCTTATCCAAAGCACACTGGATCCAATGGGATCAGGCCCTGAAAGAGGCCTCACTCGTCTAGTATATTATTCATGCAAATTATTTGCTAATCTCTAACTAGCAAGATCCTTCATAGTTCGGGTTGCAAAGACTGCAGGGGAATGTTTATTTGATTAACAAAAACCTGTTTCTATTGGAATTCTCTCGCTCTGTTTTTCCAAGTTCAGGAGTGACTTTGAAAAGCCTGCTCTTTATGCTGAAAGCATTATGAGGAAGACATTATCTCTTGGCAGCCTCACAGTGTATTTTCAGTGTATTTCCTACTGGCAGCAAAAACATATAGTATTTTATATTTGACTGCACTTAATTAGGTGACAAGTATTTTTTTTTAATAAGAACTATTGCAGCAGATAATGGGAGTCATGTGAAAACTTCCCCTCTCTTATACACTGCTGGCATTTTTAAAAGATGTTTGATCAAAGAAAAACTGAGGAAAAGTCCATGCTAGTACCTATTTAATGTGGGCTGGTCCGTGTTGTTTTAATTTATCACCACAACAGGCCTACTCTCAATGTATTTAGAAATCAAGCACATATATAAAAAGCCATTTTCATCGCTGCATTTGTATTAACAGACTTTTCACTGATTTGCATTCAATTATTAGATTTTTAGATCACTTTATGTTCCTTTTATCTGCATGTTTCATGCATTTATTTCATTAGATCCTATAGGTGAGAACTTAAATCAGAGATCCTCTCTGCTCTCTATGGACAGTAAAGATTCCTCGGAACTTTTAGAAATAGCAGTAGTTTATCCTGATGTCCTCACCCAAAATTCCTCTTGTTCTAGTCTTGTGTAATAACTGGAAGCATTTCAGTGGCTCTGCATATATACAGGATCTGATCCTAAAAACCTTTATTCCCATGAGTTATATCAACATAAACATAGACTAACCCAGTGGTGAAGAAGGTCCTATGGCCCAAATCCTCTTAGACACTTGACTCCCATGGTCATCAATGGGAGCTAGGTGCCTAAATAGCTTTAAGGATCTGGACCTACATGTCTACTCATATCAGTGAAGGCTGAATGATTGAGCCCATAATTTGTGAAACTCACTGGGCTCTTTCTGACTGAAAGGTGCTAAGTGAATATGAACTATTTTAAACATATTATGTATTTTTGAATTGTAATTCACCTAGGTCACCTTATCCTAGTCTCTCTTACGTTTCCTATAAAAAGAAAGCAATTTCGACCCTTTCTCCTACAAGGTACCATTATTTTAGTGTTTTTTACATGAATTCCCCAGTCCTAGAGTTAATTAAGAACAAACTATTTGCTAGAATCCTGAGATGTGTAATCAGACTTGAACATTTAGATTATTCTTCATTCAAGGACACATCAGGAAAGTTTTCAGGCAAAATAGTTTATTGTTCTCTGC
This sequence comes from Mesoclemmys tuberculata, assembly GCA_007922155.1. Lineage (NCBI taxonomy): Eukaryota > Metazoa > Chordata > Testudines > Chelidae > Mesoclemmys > Mesoclemmys tuberculata. Next base: position 102,933,426 of record ML675601.1, on the reverse strand, counting down.
TAAATCCCTAATTCAATATATACACTAATGATCAATCAACAATAGGCAAGTTGAAACCTTTCTCTATCACTGTAGAGATAGCTAGATTCCGCCATTATCTACTTCTTGAATACCATGGATTTAAGTTGAAATAAACATGACAAAATGCAGCCCATATGGTTTATTAATTTCTCTGTAGTGTTGTTTGGTTTTCTGTTTACTATATTCTTATTTCTATCCAGTCAATATTAAATCTTAAGATAAATTAATGCATTTTTATTTGTTCTGAATGTGTCTTTTCTATCAGTAATATACACTAATGAGGAATTAATTGGAGAATTGATGAAATTCTATATTATTAGTTGTATTACAATAGCTCATTGTGCCGGGTCCTTTACCAACATATATTAAGTTAGGCTTTTCTTCCTGCCCTGAAGAATTTACAATGAAAGGACCTGATCCTGCACCGAGGATCTTGCAGGTACACCGCTCTTCAGTCAGACTACCCATTAGGATTCGGTGCATAAAATACACAGAGACAGCATGTGGAAGTAAAGTTATTCACACACACATTGGTATTATCCATTCTTGAATATTAATCCAAATCAAAGAAAATGAAGGCGCAGTGTCAAATCTAAAATGTCTTTCCCATTTCGTAGATTAGCGAATGAATTGGATTGTTATGTAACTATGGGAACAATGTTTTCTTCTCGGTGTCTTTAAGAAGAAACATTTATTACTATACTTACCATTTTTGGAATCCATTTTTCTGGATTGTTGTATTTGTAAATAGTCTAACAAACATCCCATTTAAAACAATTTAGATTAGGTGAGTAAAAGACTAAATATTGGTATTATTTGTACATTTCCATAAATATGCATGATGCTTTGCAAGTAGATAAGGGTGGGATTTGCAAAAGTTGCTCAACATTAGCCTCGCTCTGTCCCCACTGTAGTCTATGGCAATTATCATTGATTGCAATGGAAGCAGATTTAGAACATTGGGAGACATTTGAAACCCCGCCCCCCAACCTCTTAAAAGATGAGGTCCCTCCGTGGAGGGGGCCTAATCCTGCAAACATTTACTAGAGCCTAGTACTTACCCATCATCATTCTTCCCACACCATCAGGGGCATTAATCAGATGTCAAATGGCACCAGTCATTCCTACCCAGGGCTCCTTTTCCAGGTCTTTTATATTCAGCTGTAATCATACCACTTCATCTCTTATTGTGCTATGAAGTGTGCTTTTAGGTGGCCTCTCTTGCCTGGGGATTGCCAAAGAAATGTGTTTTTAGGTAGCATATCATCATCCGGCATTTTTCAATGATGTCCCAAATACCTCCATCTCTACTTCCATGCTACTTGCATTGTTGTGAAGAATTGTGCCTGTTTTAGGACTTCTTCATGCCTTATTCTGTCAGTCCATTTTACTCTGAGTATTCTATCTTGACACCTGCATTGAAAGCTGTTCAATTTGCACTGGACTGATGTATTATCTTCCAGGACAGTACTCCATAGAGAGGATGCTTAGGATGTTGTTTCTAGTGATTTTAAGTCTGGTGATTTTGCTAATCACATTGGACTTCCATACCATCTTAAATCTCTGAAATTCAGGACTGGCTTTACCTATTCTGGACTTGATAGCACACATGAAATCACCAGTATCATGAATTATGCTACCCAGATAAGTAAATTTATTAATGATTTTCAAGAATTCCCCTTTCAAATAAATAAAATCTTTGGTAAGTAATACAATTTTCATTACTTCTGTCTTTGATTTATTGATAATAAGACCTATTTGCTGGGCTGAATTTTCAAGATCATCTGTCTTTCCCTGCAAATCTTCTATTTCTTTATAAAGCAGATATCATCTGCAAAGTCTGTCTCCGAGCTCACCATCTCCTTGTGCAATGCCTATTCTTATAGTCTGCTGCACAACCAAGTCAATAGCCACTGCAAACTAGATGAAGGTCAAGATGCCTGGCACCTGTAGGAACTTTAAACCAGTCTACTAACTCCTAATTTACCTTTACTGCACATTGTGACACATTTTTAATAATTTTCTTAGGGATTCCATAGGAGTTACTGCCAGTCATAATCCCACCAAAATGAATAAACTATGTACGTGTTTACAAACTCAGATCCTATATTCGGACAAGACATACAGATGATGTGGATTAACAGCAAGAAAAGTAATAGACGTGGGGAGAGGCGTACAGGGGCTACCATGATATGATCATTTGGCTGCTGGAGATGCTGCTTCCACATCTTTGGTGTTCAGATATTTTATGTATTGCTTTAGCGTATGCTTTAGGGGTTTTAAGGTGTCTGAGTAGTTGATGCTGTAGAATGCGAGAACAGAAAATAATTATATGCAATTTGCTAACTTGTCGTATAAGGAATCTTCTGTTAAATGTAATCAAGCTGAGTGACAGTGTCATAAATATTAAATATCTAAACACTTCTGAAGAAAGATGACTTCTGAAAGCAGTCTGACTGCAGGAGCCACATATTTCCTGCACAGAATTTTTAAAAAATAGTAATAATAATAATAAAAAATGGTTTTAACATCTCCAGATACCAGTTCTGATCTGACACCACAAATATGGCTCCCTGCAGCACACCCGGCACTAACCAAAATCACATTTGTTAGTGCTTTGGCATGAATTCGCACTCTGGTGATCAGAAGGAAAACATCGTAGAGATTTTAAAAATCATACTCAAGTTCATGAGACAATGGAGCTCTCTCTATTTTCACCACTAAGTGAGGAGCTGATCCAGTGGATTTTGAAGTGTTCTTTTAAAAATATTGCTCTATAGACCTATAGCAAGTACAATACCGCCCTAACAGACAGAAAAGGTACCTAAAATGTATTTATTTGACAAAATGTACTGGGCCAAGGCATTTCACAACTACAATACAAATTGTATCAAGATTGCATTCCATTGTACAAATAGCAGTTGTCAGACATGAGAGGCGAAGAAAATAAAGGGATTAAGAAAAATGTCAGAAAAACAAGTGATAAAAGAGAAAGGACAAAAAGGATGGGCTTTTCAAAAGACAAAATCTTCTCCCACTGAAGCCAATAGGAGTTGTACCATTGACCAATTGATATAGAGTTAGGCCAGCACGAGCACTTTTGAAAACCAAACACAAAATGTTTAAGGAATAAGTGAGAACACAGGAATTCTCAGGAGAGATTTGTTCTGACTACCCTCAGACTCATATTTAGCCAAATGACCGTCAGTGCTGTTTCAGCTAAAACGGTTCCGCAACATTATTTGATCCGTTTCTGCTGACAGAATCAAGCTGTGTTAAAGCAGTATTTAAAAATGTGTTCTACATAAGGGTTTTGAAGTTGAAGCCCATGAATATAGTATGACTAAGGGACTTTAAACACAGTTTCTAAATGTGAGTTTAAGAAACTGTTAAGACATCCAGCAAGAAACAGCAAGGAGATAGTAGAGAAACCTGATAGTAGAGACACCCAAAAACATCATTATGTCACAGCAAATACTAGTGAAACATATTAAATATAAATAATGTAAATCAGTGTGTGACCAGAATAAGATCCAAGGCAAGGATTCCAAGATTGCAATATATTGTAATCAACCATCATATATTTATTAGGGTTTGATCTACTGCATTCTAAATAATCTGGTTTGTAGATATGTTATGATGTATGACTTCAGAAAACTTTGCAAAATATTTTGTACATAGCAACAACTCTTATGACTATTTAGGAATGAAAATGACAGAATTCCTTTCTTTCTCCTATAATCACAGGTATGTAAAATGGGAAAGAATGTTTAAACTGACATTCAATTTTCATCATTGTTTAGGCACAAAATGAAGATGACCATAGATTTATGCAAGAGTCACCAATGAAATTCTATCTAATATAAATAAATGAAACTGGATACATTCATATTGGTAGGGGAAGAGGTAGGGAAACATGCCCATCCCTCAACAGTCAAAGTGGCATTTTGTATAGGTCTTCCACAGCTCTGACTTGGTTTCTTAATTAGAAACATAAAGGAAGTGGATGTACAAATCCCACTGGCATCCGGTGGAAATGAGGGGAAAATGCCAAAATGATAAACCGGTATTTATACGGGATTATTTCCAAGAATTTATTACATTTTTTGGTGTAGTTAGATTAAACAAGTTGTATAGAAATACTGAGGACTATAAACATGCCCTTCATGAAAGAAGTAGCAATTCCTGTTTAAAATAAGCTAATTAGTCTTACTAACAATGCATTTGAGAGTTGATGTGAAGTCCCAAGGCTTAACCTGCTTACATAACAACCACCTTACCTGATGGTCTCTCAATGGGAAAGTCTAACCTTTATGGTGCAATGAGAAATATGATTCCACATATTATTCCAACATTAACAAATCTCTCAGGCAGCTGAGTCCACTGAGACGGTTCAAATAAAATCATATATATTGCGTGGTTTCTGTTTTGTTATTGTAATCAAAGTTGTAATTAAGAAAACATTTTTCCAAAAATAGAAAAATCCTTCGCCATAAAAATGACAACAAAAAACTTTTTTTTTTTTAATATGACCTTCTCTAAAAGAAACTTCTAGCTAGGAATGGACAGACTTTGGAATTTAATAGCTTGATAACATCAAAACTGAGTCAAAACGGACCCATTTTTCCAGAAACATGTCCTCCTGTTTCTCCCAACTATATCCTTGAATCAGAGCCTATTTTGATCTTTTTAATTTATATAGATATATCCCAGGAATTTGCAGGAGACAACGCTTACTGTATAACCAGAAACAACAGTCCTAGGCAACCCAAATGAGTTAGATCAAAAAAAGCAATTTAAGCTTATAAATATGCACAGTAAATGCATGCCACATAGAAAAAGTGTGCAATGTTATACTTATTATACTTACTGCACGGAAAATAAGTGTCAGACACGTTCAAAAACATCCCTCATTTTACTTGTTCTAGTAAATGAGGGATGCTCAAGGACTTTGGTTATTCTCGGCTCATGAGCATTTTTGGGTGGACATGAGGAATAACTTTTTACCTACCATCTCCAAACATAACTGAGTCCTGCTCAAGAGCAGGCCTGAGGATTTCTGGATTATTTTTGAGTGTGTTTGGCAGTGGGAAAGAACAATCAGCAAGATTACCCTTTTCAGAGAAAACCTAAAATCTTAATTGACTCATATCTTACAAAAAGCAGCATCATCGCATGTCTCTGGCAACAGGCCAAATGGAGGTCAGCTTCTTCTGCTGGGATCTATGCATATTTGCCAGAAAAATACTGCAATGGACAATTGTCTGACTCAGGGACTGGCAACCTTCAGCAAGGGCCGTGCCAAATCCCCCCCTCCCAACCCCCAAGGGGCAGGGGGTGATGGTCTGCAGGCCCATTCCTGCAGAGGTCGCTGCTCCCAGCCAGGGGCATTGCTCTGCCCACATGGACAAGGGCTGGGACTGTGTTGGTGGAGGGGGGCACGCGGCGCTGCTTGATCTTGATCCATGGATCAAGACCTCATTGCATTAGGCACTGCATGAAAAAACAGAACAAGATGTTGACTGCCCCAAAGAGTTTACAGTGATCTGGCTGCTTGGTGCTGTTGGAAAGTTTTGTTGATGAAATAATAAGAGCAAATGAAAAGAGAGAAGCTACGGAGTAAGCTCAGTTTTTTTAATGTTTTGCCTTACAGACCCAATTGATAACAGAATAGCATCTGCCAATTTTGAGAAGTGTTGATCGGCAGGTCTTGTTTCCTATAATGCAGAGCTCTATGCCAGTCTGACACACTTTTTAAGCATTTAGCCCCGTAAGAATAAAAATATGTAATTTCTGTGTGTAAATTATGCCATTCTGATGTACCACTCTGTTTCTGAACAAATGTTCCCTCTCCACATAATTTATCCATGGCTGACTCACAGGATGCCAATTTATAGTAGAGAAAATGAACCTTTATGACACAAATTTTGCTCACCTTACTCATGTGAGCTCTCCTCACATTGAATCCAATGGGGCTGCATGCATTAGGTGGCTATCAAATTTAAATTACACCAATAACTGAGATGCAGGGGTATCAGCAACAGGGCGACTGAACTCAGAGCAGACAATTACTCAAATACTTCAATGTCTGTTGCAATGCTTAAAGGCTAAAACAATTTTGGGTTCCTTCCAGCCAGTGCATATCACAGTCAGCTCTTCGGATAGTTTACCTTTCCCAAGAAGCTTTTTCTTATCTTATCACCTTTGCAAATCTACTGCCTGAGCTCTCCAATTACTGCATTTAACTACAAGCCACATTACATATACTTTACACCTCATCTTTATCTATTCCATTTTGGTGATGTGATCTGATGCAAGCATCTTAAACAGAGCTCTGAGATTTAAGTGACTGACATTTTAGGCTTGCTTCCTAAAAAGCTTTCAGTTTAAGCAGGATCTCATATGGAGCCTTGAGAAACTGGTGCAGTGAGCTTTCAGATGTAAATGATCTTGTCCACAAGGTTGAACACTGTATTAGTCAAATGCAGGTATTCTAGAAATGCAAGGAGAAAAGACTTACAGATGGAAAAATCAGTAATACTCTTTAATGTTCTGATCAGTTTCTTAAATGAGACTCTAGAAATTGAGAAGGTAGCACAGGAGACACTCAAAATGAAAAGGGAACTTGAGAAACTAGAGATCAAATTCACCAACTAGTTTAAAGGAAACATGCAAAGAAAAACAATTTTGTTTCTTTATTAGGTCTAAGAAGACATAAAAGAGTTATTTTTGCTTGTTTTTTAATAAAGTGAATAAAAAAGGCTGACAATTTTCCATAAGAAAATTCCTCTATTTCAGATTTGTACAAAGATTGACCAACTCCTTTCCCCCTCCTTTCCCCTTTTTATTATCTAAAACTTATTGTATCATTTTGGAAAATAACTATGGGTCTATGGATTATTCATGAAAAGTTTGTTGCTAACATTAAATATCCAGAATCAGAGCCTGTTTCAGTGGTCTTTGATTTGACACATTGGTCATAATCTTGTTTCTGTTCCGTGATCAAATGAGAAAAACACTGTGTGTTTTCTAATCCCAGTGCTCACATTTATAATTTCAGAGTTCACTCTGACAGATTATCATCTAATATTTTGTTAAATTTGATGTTTCTTTGTACATTCCTTCCACAGAACTAAAGGAATATTAACTTATTAACTTAAATGAATATAAGCAAAGCAAATTTGAGTTAATATTTGTGGGAAACAGATGTTCATGTAGGTATAATTAATAAGTAACAATGGAGATGAAATAAATTATTATTGTAAAATAGTTGAGCTAGAACTATTTTCCTATTATCAGCTTTAAGAAGAAAAGATATTAGGAGATTATTAAGACATTTACAATAATCATCCACAAACATCTGAGCTGTGCAAATCCTAAGTAGGAGAGAATTGTTCAGACTCTTCTCTTACAGGCTATCAAGGGATAATGAGATGAGACTGAATGAAAGAAAATCTAGGCTAAATATGAAGGAAAAGCTTTCTGAAATTAAAGTGTGAGTAAAGAGCGTCAAGACAGACAAACCACATAAGCTATTGCTGGGCACAAAGACTTCAGTCCTGCAAACACATAAGCACATGCTTAGCTTTACACAAATGGCATCATGCACATCAGGGTTGCCAACCATCTGTAAATTTATGGACAGTCAGTAAAAAGCATGTACATTTTTAACACTATCAGTAAATCCATAAATAAATTAAAATGTCCATAAAATTGAGTAGAAATAAAACATTGTATTTTTACATGGATTGTCGTCGTTCAGAATCACTTCTTGTATCATAAAACTACAGTGATCATGACTTCATCAATTTCCTGTTTCCTATTATTGCACATGCACAAAGAACCCAACTGATAATTAACGGCAGCTAAAACAATTGCGTAATTCCAAATTCCTGTGTACAGAATATCGTGAGCGAGTACACTTTTGTGACTTTATTGTATTGTTTATGGTATTTTTATTGGTATCAATAAAAAGTTTACCGTGTCAGTAAAAAACAAATCAACTTTAGATCTTTATGTCAGTAAAAACTAAACTGCAAGGTTGGCAACCCTGACACACATACACTTGGTTTCAGGAGGGAGGCCTAAATTCATACCTGGCATCCGTCCAAGTGGCTTTATTTCAGAGATGCCAAGCACACACAGCTCCCATTTAAGTCCCATTTAAGTCAAATCTTGAACTTGGTGACCCCACTTCAAGAAAATACCACTTTTCAGAAAAGCACTTAAGCATATGCTTAAAGTTAACACATGCTTAAGTCCTTTCCTGAATAGGGTGCAGAGGGAGTTGTTGGTTGCTCAGTGACTTAGGATGAAACTTTAGGCAGGCAAACTTGAACACCTTGGGCCTAAATCTCACAATCTTCCTCCATTTCACTGAATATTCAGAGAGATAATTGATACAGATTCCTGGAGTCTTGTTCAGAGGGTTACAAAGACCAAGACCTTTTTTTATGAAGAAAAATCCCTCTAAACACCATGGCTTTGGTCACGTAAATCACAGACAGGACAAACATACACCTTTAGTCGTGATTTTTTTTTTTTAAATCCAGCTTTCTAGATTGTTGTATTAATCAGTGATTGGAAGTTTACATAATTTAGAGCCAGTAATCTAAAACCTGTCTCAAATTAGAAAAATGTGATGTGGAAGTAGTTAATGTTAAATTAGAACTCTTCTGATTGCACTATTTACCAGGTAGTGTTTCAGATAATTAAACTGAGCTATGAGTAATATGAAAGGGCATAGTTATGGTCAGTTTTTATCTTTTTGCTGTGGAGGGCTGTTGGGACTCAAAAATTATATGCAGGCAAGATTGGAAAAGATCCAGTGTAGACCACACCAGTCTTAGTAACATCTGGTGAGTAGGGCTTATTTTTTAAAAAGTGTGTCTTGACAGCTGTAAAATAAAAATGGCATGCATCTCTGACTAAAGGTTATATGAAAAGTTAGCAGCAAATTAATTACATGTTAATTGGAAAGGCAATGTCCTAATCTCAAATCTCCCAAGACCCATTATGGATTCTATTCAGTCTTCTTTTAGGTATATTCTAACAACTTTGCTTTACAGAAGGTGTCCTTTAAAAGCAGTGAGAAATAAATATAAAACTCTAATCTTTAATTACAATTTCCCCCACCTATCAATCATTTCAACACAGTGGACAAACTGGAAAAATGGTCTGAAGTAAATAGGATGAAATTCAATAAGGCCAAATGCAAAGTACCCCACTTAGGAAGGAACACACATACAAAATGGGAAATGACTGCCTAGGAAGGAGTACTCCAGAAAGGGATCTGGGAATATAGTGAATAACAAGCTAAATATGAGTCAACAGTGTCACACTGTTGCAAAAGGAGCAAACATCATTCTGGGATGCATTAGCAGGAGTGTGGTAAGCAAGACACGAGAAGTAATTCTTCCACTCTACTCGTCATTGATTAGGCCTCAACTGGAATATTGTGTCCAATTCTGAGCACCACTTTTCAGGAAAGATGTGGACATACTGGCGAAAGTCCAGAGAAGAGCAACAAAAATGATGAAAGGTCTAGAAAACATGACCTGTGAGGGAAGATTGAAAAAAAATGGGGTCTGTTTAGTCTGGAGAAAAAAAAGGCTGAGGGAGACTGGGACATGATAACAGTTTTTAAGTACATAAAAGGTTATTACAAGGAGGAGGGAGAAAAATTATTCTCGTTACCCTCTGAGGACAGGACAAGAAGCAATGTAGCAAGAGTGGTTTAGGTTGGACGTTAGGAAAAGATTCCTGTCAGGGTAGTTAAGCACTGGAATAAATTGCCTAGGGAGGTTGTGGAATCTCTGTCATTGAGATTTTTAAGAGCAGGTTAGACAAACACCTGCCAGGGATGGTCTAGATAATACTTAGTCCTGCCTTGGGTGCGGGGGACTGGACTAGACGACCTTTTGAGGTCCCTTCCAGTCCTACACTTCTATGATTAAAAATCTTTTGTTAGGCTTCAGGAAGGAATTGGCAGAGATTGTGTTTCAGCATTATATAGAATATAGATATCAGTATAAAGTACTAATGCAGTTTGAAATGTTAAATATATCAGTCCCACTTAAGAAGATGTGAACAAATGTATTTAGTTTATTTAAATTTTGCAAAGAAAGAAAGAAAGAATACTGAAATATATGTTATATAGACAACTTCTCCCATAAAGGGTCTTTTCATTTTCTTCTAAGCCAGTGTTTATGCATGGAATTACCTTCCCCAAATTAGAACTTCAAATCCCTCCTCAAGACTCCTATAATGATTCCTACAGGAAATCACCATTCGTGGGGATCACTGATTTTTATTTATATTTTAAAACAAACAAAAGCTAAACAATTTGGAAAAATTAAGGAGCAATCAGTTTATGCATTTGTGTAAATTATGGCCTAAGTAAACATACGTTCCTATCATCATTACTCTTGTTCTCCCTTCCCTTTTTCCTGATATTGTTTATTCCACTTGCTTGTTGCATGTTGCCTTAAACTGAATTGTGGTCTTTGGGGCAGGAATTGTCTAATCTTGTGTGTTTGTAGAGCACCTAGCACAGTGGGGCTCCAATCCTGATTGAGGCCTTTGTGTGTTAATGCAGTATGTCTCCTGGTCTCTGTGACTCCTGGGCAGAGGATTTTACAACTGTTGCCAGAGGCGTCACTTTTGTGGGGAACGGGCCCTTGTGGGAGAACTGCTGGAAGTCTGTTAGGGTCAACACAGGTCATGCAGTGTCTACACTCACACTACGTCAACTTGAATAGGTCAACCATGGCTCTATGCCATTCAGGGAGGTTATTTTACTGTGGCACTGTAACAGAGCTCTTATGCAGGCCCGAGACAAATTTGAGAGGAGACACATGCACATATAGGTCGACACAATGTGACTTATGTCAACATAACTTTGTAATGTAAACCAGGCCTCAGTTTCCCATGCTGTTGACATGGATATTTCACACAGCAACAGCAGGGGACATACCTATTCAAGACAGGAAAATGTGATTATAAAACCACAAAAACTGACATGGGGGCTGCTAGGGATGTTCAACGGCCATGTCTACACTAGGAAAAAAGCTGTGTTTTTACAAGATAGTTTTTACATTTAACACATGACAATTAACAGGTTGTAAAATCCTAGCATAGACAGGTGAGTTGTACTTTTAGTGCTGTTGATGTGATTGATAAAGTCACTTTGTCTATACTCGGGGTGACATCAATGGCAAAACTCCCATTGACTTCAGTGGAGTCAGGATTTCACACTGGGATTTTACAATGGGTTCGCCATCTCTTTGTATAACCACATCTTTGTTCCTAGTGAAGATATGGCAGCTGGTTACCAGAAAGCAAAGGGTTAAGTGTAGCTTTCATTAAAAAAAAAAAAAAGATTTCCTCATGCTTGGAGACATAAGCTTGAAAACCGGATCTGAGTGTACCCTGAATGCTCAAAACCCAGAAGGTGAATAAAAAGAGCCCCTCAATTATTATTTTTTAAAAATTACTTCACCTATCATTACAGAGACAAGGTGGGTGAGTTCTGTGTAGCTTGAAAGCTTGTCTCTTTCACCAATAGAAGTCAATCCAATGTAAGATATTACCTCACACACCTTGTCTCTCTAATATCCCGGGACCAATAAAGCTGTAGCAACACTTCACCTATCATAGTCAAGAGGGAAAAACAATTGCACTAAGGAATGTTGTCACTTACTATGTCTTACAGGCCTTCACACTCCTGCTGAGAGTTAATAGACCCTCGTTGTGCTACATTTCTGGTTCGGTTGCACCATAAAGTCCCAGTTCAGGGTACTATGTTCAGTTAGCACCTCACTTGAGTTGAGGTGGCACACGAGCCACATGCTGAGTCATTCATTGGTCTTTGGGTCAGTAAAAGCTGCTCATTTTCTTCCACCTTCACAAGAAATGCAGCACCATAAATACATTTTAAAAGGCATATGCCGCCACCTAGGATAACCACCGGTGGGCAAGACAAAATGCTGACTTGAGCAGATTGGGTTTCAGCCAGAGGGCAGCTGCATACAGACACACTAGCAAACCCATCTGCTCTCAGTGCCAGGCTTTGTTCCCTAGGAGCCACCTTTATATAGGTTTATGCATTGCTTATTTCTAAAGTAGTTTCACTATGAAATTTTGAGAGGTACCTAAGGACTAAGCACCTGCAAAATATACTTATTCCAAAGACTAATTTTCATTAAACAGCATCTAAAACTGTCAACTCAGCAAATGAATATCTACAGTGTTCCTGAACGCAGAAAAAAATAGGCCAAACTGTTTTTCTTCCAAGTCTGAAGATTAATTCTCGGGCTGTGAACATAGCCAAATTTTATCCCACAAATACATTTTTGGCTGCTTTTAAATCCCTAAATATATTGGAACCAGTGACTGAGTTTTTACCAAGTATCTGCTCAGTAGTTAAAACTCAATCACTCCATGACGACTTCCAATATGGAGGATCATTTACAATGGGTAAATTGGATCTTTCACAATAATAGTCCATCTATACAAGGGATTTTGATCTTTTAAAAATATGGATCCCTTCTATACTGTTTAATTAAGGCGTGGTTAAAACAAGAGAAGCAGGAACATGCAATGTCTTTTTACACTACATGGTTGCCTCTGGTAGCTGTAAGTAGCTTGAAGAAATTTTGGAAGCAAAGAAACAAAGGATGATGGATCCCTTTGCTGTCAAGAGGTGAGACTTTCTGAAGGGCCCAACCAGTCCTGAAGAGGGTGAGCTGTGCAGCATCATTCCATAGCCACTATCTATCAGTGAGAAAGACCAGATGAGGGGATTAAAAAGAAGGGAGAGAGAAAGGTGAGTGGAGAAACTGAAGAGCTGGGTACATAAAGTTTTACTGGAGCAAAATTCTAATCCTTCAGAGCTCAATGATATTTAGATTGGTTGGGATTATCTCTTCAGAATTCCTGGGTCATTCACTTCAAGGAACAGGCCCCCTTGGTGACATTGCCACCAGCATTTTAAAGCAGATGACCGTAATCTCATCCTCAAAACCAGCGGGCAGAGTGGTGAGCCTTTTGATACTAAAATGCTCCTCCTTAGTTGTCTCTCACCACATGCTCCTGCCTACGGGATACTGTAAACTCCCCGTACTCCACCGAGATCGCATTTACAGATCGAAACCTTCCTTGCCTTGTGAGGCAAGGCTGATGGTTAGCAGCATTACGGCTCAGAGCTGCTTTAAGGCCCCTTTCTGCACAGCTAATACTGCAGAGCAGCTGCTTCTGGAAACCATAAGTTCCCCAGTATAGACCATTTTTTAGATAGTGTAATTTTAAAGCAATGTCCCAGGGATGTCCCAGGAGAGTCTTTCAGGCTTTAATTATGGACCACAACTACTCCAGGTCTACTTCACCACTACCATGTTTTATTGTATTCTTCAGGCCACAGCCTGTGGCACTATTTACATATATTTGTATTAGCCAGCTTCCCCACCTGCTTCTGAGGAAGGAAGCCGTGCTAGCAGCATGCAGTCCTACCTACTTTAGGCTCCCTGCTCTTCTCCAGCACTTCCTTTCTGTCTGCTTATATAATCCCAGCTCTGGGGTTGCTTGCACAGTTAATTTGACACTCTTTGTGAACTACCTGGCTTCCAGTTAGGTCCCAGTTAATATGTATTGGTGGGCATTAGAGTGACAGAGAGCCAAGTGAGCGTCTGACAGCCCACTCTGTTACAAGCACCCATAACTTAACTCAAACTCTCCCAAAGAACTCTCTTGCCCTGAAAATTTTCAGAGTACAATCTCCTCTCCCCCTGTCTTCCCAGTGCAGTGTTATAAAAAGGGCATGAAAACAGAGTTCTGCTTACAATCTGAACTATGGAGTTGCTTTTAAGCAGTGCACATCTAGGGGAAATTTTAATGAGCTGTGACTCAGAAAGAGTCAGGCCAATGCACCATACAAAAAAGGGTCTCAACCCTGCAGGGGGACTCTGCCCAGTGCAAGCACAAAGGTCAACTTATGTAGGTCTCATTGCAGGATCGGGGCCAAAGGCAGTTAGGTGCTTTCTACAATGAATCCATTGCTACTAAGGAATAAAAACCACAACGACTCGAAACCCATATACACAGGTTTGCCTGTGACTGGAATCCTGATTCTACAGCTGCCCAAATACAGATCTGTAGAACTGAACTAAAGAAAACTCCCCAAGGCTTGCCTATAGAAGGGCCTTTTTGTTCTCCCTAAGTTGCAACAGACTAGTAGAAAGGACGACGCTCACTTTTAATTGGGTACAATCCTCGTGCTGTTTCATGATGTACACACTCACAGTAAGGTTCAAAATTCATGCTGCTTCTTGCAGCTTGTATTTATTATGCAGCTTCAGAAATGTAATACAATAACAAAGCCCTGAGGCCATCCTCACAGACTGCAATTCTCCATAGAGTCTCACCCAAGCTTCCTCTCAGCATAATTTATTTCCAGAACTTCTCCTTGCACAACTTATATCCGGCCTACATGTAAAGTTGCACTGGCCTAAACTAAAGGTGTGATTTTAAACCCATTCACTTTTGTTTATGGACACTACTGCATCAATTTTGGTTTGCAATAGTGAATTTTTTGATACAAGCTAAATTGGCATAACCAGATGTAAACTGATATAAGTGTTTCCACAGAAAGGTTTGCAGCGATTTAACTACATCTATTTTTAAAGCAAATTTTATTTATTCCACTACCGCTTGTGTGTAGACAAGCTCTTCGGCCTTATCTACATGGGAAACTTGCACCAGTTTAACTAAAATCCTTTTAAAAACTGACATAAATGGGTGCAATCCTGGTGCGGACATACTTTGGTTTAACTTAAAACTGTTCCCAACTGACAAACTGAATTGAAAAAAGTTATTCCTATACTGAAATAAGAGCATCTGTACAGAAGTCTCGGCAGGTATGGCTATATTGGTTTACCTTCACAATAAAAGGTTTAGGTGACCTCAATGCAACTTTGCTGTGTAAACAAGGCCTTATTGTTCTTCCCTCTAGCTCCCTCATATCAGAAGACGCAGTTTTTCTTTTTGCTGAATCAGTTCTAAGGAGACTCATTTCACCTGGTTACCAGGATGAATTTTGATATGTTTACACTACAAAGAAAAACCAGTGGCACTGAGTCTCAGAGTCCAGGTTTATTGATTTGGGCTTGCAGGACTCAGGCTGCAGGACTACAAATAGAAGTGTAGATGCTCCTGCTTTGTTGAAGCCCAGGCTCTGAGACCCTCCCCCTCACTGACTCTTTAGTCCAGTGTCCTTTTAACAGTGTTCATGCCAAGCCAATCTGCATAGTCCAAAAGGAAAAGAGGGGTGGGGTGGGCTAAAAATAGGTTTTTATAGAAAAAACTTGTTTGCAGCAGCCCTAACTATCCGGTTATGACAGTGATTGTGTAGTAATGTCAGGTGTTCAGTTATACATCCTTTTTATATATAACATTTTTTATGAGATTACAAGTTCAGTTGATCAAGATAATAGTATTAACATAATATACTAAATTTCTGTAAAGCATCTGACTTGGTGCTACATGACAATTTGATTGAAAAATTAGAATGATGTATTATCATGGCACACATTAAATGGATTAAAAACTGGCTAGCTGATAGATTTCAAAGTGTAATTGTAAACGGGGAATCATCATCAAATGGGTGCATCTTCAGTGTGGTCCCTCAGGGATCAGTTCTTGACATTGTGCTGTTTAACATTTTTATGAATGACCAAGATAAAAGTTTGCAGATGACACAAAAATTGGGTGAGTTATAAATAATGAAGAGGACAGGTCACTGATACGGATCGATCTGAATCGCTTGGTAAACTAGGTGCAAGCAAACAATATGCGTTTTAAATTGGATATATTCCTGTTACCTGGTAACAAGGCAAATGGATTCCATTGCTCTGTGTAAGCTCAAACGCATTAAAAGATATTACCTCACCCACCTTGTGTCTCTAATATCCTGGGACCAACACGAATACAACATACAAAAAATTCAAAGCAATTTGGGCTGACTCTTTAAAGGTCTATGATTAACATAGATTCTGAAAGATAGATATATTGCTTCCTCTCCCCACCCTTCATCTTAATCCTCTTTGATTACTTTGTGTATTAATCTGGTACTTAGTTATATTTGTTGTATTTCGATAAAATAATAAATAAAAATGTGTTTTAATATGGTTAAATGTAAATGTACGTATCTGGGAACAAAGAACGTAGGCCACTGGGAAGCAGTGACTCCGAAAAAGATTTGGGAGCTGTGGGGGATAATCAACTGAACATGAGCTCCCAGTGTGATGTTGTAACCCAAAGAGCTAATGCAATCCTGGGAGACAATAGGGGAATCTTGAGCAGGAACAGAGAGGTTATTTTACCTCTATATTTGGCACTAGTGCAAATACAGCTGAATACTGTTTCCAGTTCTGGTGCCTACAATTCAAGAAGGATGTTGATAAATTGGAGAGAGTTCAGAGAAGAGCCATGAGAATGATTAAATGATTAGAAAGCATGTGCCTTGTAGTGATAGACTCAAAAAGCTGATTCTATTTAACTTAACAAAGAGAAGTGTAAGGGGTGACTTGATTACAACCTATAAGTATTTATATGGGAACAAATATCTAATAACGGGCTCTTCAATCTATCAGAGAAAGGCATAACATGATCCAATGACTGGAAGTTCAAGCTAGACCAATTCAGATTGGCAGTAAAGTATAAAATTTTTTGACACTGAGGGTAATCAATCATTGGAACAGTTCACCAAGGGTCATGGTGGATTCTCTGACAATTTTAAAATCAAGATTGGATGTTTTTCTAAAAGATCTGCTCTAGGGATTATTGTTCTATAGTCTATAGGAGGTCAGACTAGATGATCACAATGGCCCCTTCTGGCATTGGAAATCTATAAATCCTGATCCCTCCTTACACCAAGTAAATGGGCTCTGCTATTAGGAAAATGCACCCAGGCAACTTCAGCCCAATGCAGTGGCTGGACCAACATAGAGTTATAGAAATGTACGGCTGGATGGGACCCCATAAAGTCATCTAGTCCATCTCCTTGCACTGAGGCAGGATTATATACCCAGACCATCCCAGACCAGTGTTTTTCTAACCTGTTCTTAAAAAACTGCTGGTGATGGGGATTCCACAGCCTCCTGATTTATTCCAGTACTTAACTATCATTAAATAAATAAAGCCTCCAATTTATTAAATAATTAAGTTAATTAATAATTAAATAAATCATTAAATTAAATAAAGCCTCCAATTTATTCCAGTACTTAACTATCATTATAATTAGAAAAGTCTTCCTAATATCTAATCTAAATCTCCCTTGATGCAAACTAAGCTAATTATTTCTTGTCCTACCTTCAGTGATCATGAAGAATACTGTCCTCTTTATGAAAAATTTATATAGTTGAAGAGCGTTCAACATCTACTTCCACTTCATGTTCCAATAAAAACTCTGCTCTGTGGTATGCTCAGAAGCATGGGGGCCTGGGTTCAGGGTGGGCTCCTCAATGCCTGGCTCTCCCATGCAGCAGAAACATGGCATTTCCACAGCATATTGGGCCCCACAGCTGTACAAGGCCTCTCAGGATTTGGCCCCTATTAGAGACAATTCCCCTACATAAACAATACTTCCACAAGACCAAACTAACTAATGCCATGATGAAATAAACTCTACAGCAGGGGTCTCAAACTCAATTGGTATGGCGGGCCACATTTACATTAAGTGGAGTTCAGGGGGGCCACGCATAACACACACTTCTCTGCTCTACCTTTCATGCTCTACTCTCCGCTGAAAAAATGTCCCCGCAGGGTAAAATTCGGCGGCACAGTAGAAGAGAGAGAGGCTCTCACAGGGACTTGCAGACTCCACTGTCCGCCGTTAAATCTCCCTGTGAGGCCACATTCGGCCGCCATTTCCTTTTTAAGACGGCCACAACTTGCCTGAGCTCCGCTCAGAAAATACTGACAGCACAAGCCTGCGGCCGGATTCGGACTGCGGGCCACATGACACAAGCCCGCGGGCCGCAGTTGGCCCGCGGGCCGCGAGTTTGAGACCCCTGCTCTACAGTGAGCTTAGATATGATGTACCATATGAGGCACATGGTTCAACAGGGCTTAAACCTCATATACCTCATAAATATTTCCTTTAAATGGGGCATTCAAACTGGAAACAAAACATACTGCATGGGGAAAGCATGGCATACAGTTAATTTATTTATTTCTGTTTAACATACTACAGACCTCCTGATTTTACAGCATTACATGTTTTGAACCTTTTAGTAAAGTGGAGGTTTCTCATTTCAGCTTAACTGCTGTTAATCTGTTCCAAATGTTAACATTGCAAATAAGGTCTGGTTACTGTCTCAGCCCTGAGTCGATAATAGGAACAGAGCTGATCAGCATCTGGTTTAGTTCAGAGTACAACTTGCTGCCTAATACTGCAGAATTTGGGTTCGAAGATCCCTGCATTTCACGAACACCACAAAAAATTTTTTTTAAAACACACAGCACTCGCATACAGTCATGTGTCATTATTTATTACTCTATAGGTTTGCTAAAGATGGTATATCATATTACTAATTTTGGCAAATTCCAGCACATTTAAACAGGCCAAAACCTCTTAACATAAATTGTACCAGAGCTGCCTAATGATAATTAAAAAAATTCATGGTGCATGCTTTCCAGAGTTATGATGGAAAAACATTTTTAAAATAAGAAACAAAATTTTAAATCAGTTTCTTATTTCATCTTTTCCTTGTGAACACAGACACATGAAATGTATTTGACAATGCCACATTCTCAAAATATAGCAAAATATGATTCAATTTGGACACAATCAACATACTTTAGATGCAAAATAGAGCATTTTAAAGGACTATAAAAGCTGTTCTAAAGCCCTCATGCAGCTCCAATTAAAGTCAAAATAGAGACTCCCAATAACTTGAATCTGAGCTGGATGAGGGCTAAAATTTAGAGAATAACCAGCCTCACACCTAGCAATGATCCCTCTAATATTTAGAAACATTTTATCTACTATTTCTCCCCCGGTACCTTTCCTACTTACTCACAAATTCCTTTAGTCTGCATTCCACTGATTTATAGTTGAACACACCAAAATTTCACATACCACTGACTTCACCAAAATTTGCTTGTTAAACTAAATAGCAGAGAACAAACAGATAATTCCTTATCAACCTTGACATGATTGCAGGTTTGGGAAGGGGGGCTTAATTAGTATCAGACACTTTACATGCAAAAAATCAAACTTGAATAATTAACTGAATTTCTCGGCCATGAGCATATATTTTACAGCATCCACCAAAATAAAAAGGATAATAAAAAAATATGTATTGGTTACTCAGCAGTTCTTACGAAACAGTTTTATATGTAAGGTATAATGAGTATTATTACCTCATTTCATAGATGGGAACCTGGGGCACAGTGGCTAAATGACTATAACTTGCCCTTGGTTACATAGGAAAGCCATGAATACAGCCCAAGAAGTGACTGTCTTCAAATCCTCTCTGCTGATCACAAGACTATACTGCCTCCTAGCATATTTGTCATATTTCTCCCCTAAGATGGGATTCAATATACCTGTAAAAGATAAAAAAAATAATGAATCAAACATTTTCCCATGCTGTTATTCCTCTTTCTGAACTCCAGTATCAGAAAGATCTTAATAGCATTTAGTGAATAATCTGTAGAGGATTTCATGACCTCCAATGTTATACTGACTCAGCAGGCCGAGCAGTAGGCCGGCAACATGGAAGGCAGTGTTTACATAGGTCTTTTCAAAAGCATCAGCAAAATGGAAAAACAATGCTTCCCCCCACAACCAGGACTGCAGCCAAGCAGGAAAAATGTGAAAACTTGGCACCGATTGGGAAATTGAAAAACTTTGCATTTTCTGAAGTGCTGGCATTGCTGAAATGACACGTGACTCCCTCCGCAGTGCCAGCTTTTAACAAGGCTCCCTGCTGAGCAAACAAGGTTCAGGTTAAAGCAGCTGATTCTGTTAATGTCACAACTGGTTCTTTGGCGCCGAGGAAAACATAAAGCTGGAAGCGTGTATCTACCCTCGATTCATACCAGCCACAAAGCAACTACACGCCAAAGATGTACCATAAGAACCTGATCCTGCAAAGGAGTGTGCAAGTGCAGGGCCACCCACCCCCCACCGCGTGCCATTGGTGTCAACTTGTCTCAGTCAGCATAGACGCAGAGCAATGTTTCAACACTAGAGCCGGTTGGGAAAGTGATGATTCATTAACCACTCATGATTAAATGATAAAAATTAATGATTTCATTAATGATCTGGAGGATGTGGTAGATTGCACCCTCAGCAGATGACACTAAGCTAGGGGGAGTGGTAGATACCCTGGAAGGGAGGGATAGGATACAGAAGGACCTAAACAAATTGGACAATTGGGCCAAAAGAAATCTGATGAGGTCCAACAAGGACAAGTGCACAGTCCTGCACTTAGGAAGGAAGAATCCCATGCACAGCTACAGACTGGGGACCGACGAGCTAGGCAGCAGTTCTGCAGAAAAGGATCTGGGCGTTACAGTGAATAAGAAGCTGGATATGAGTCAGCAGTGTGCCCTGGTTGCCAAGAAGGCTAATGGCATATTGGGCTGCATTAGTAAGAGCATTGCCAGCAGATCCCGGGAAGTGATTATTCCCCTCTATTCAGCACTGGTGAGGCCGCATTTGGAGTATTGTGTCCAGTTTTGGGCTCCCCACTACAAAAAGGATGTGGACAAGTTGGAAAGAGTCCAGCGGAGGGCAACAAAAATGATTAGGGGGCTGGAGCACAAGACTTATGAAGAGAGACTGAAAGAACTAGGCCTGTTTAGTCTGCAGAAAAGAAGAATGAGGGGGGACTTGATAGTGGCCTTTAACTACCTGAAAGGAGGTTCCAGGGAGGCTGGAGCTAGGCTGTTCTCAGTGGTGGCAGATGACAGAACAAGGAGCAACGTTCTCAAGTTGCAGTGGGGGAGGTCTAGGTTGGACATTAGGAAAAAGTTTTTCACTAGGAGGGTGATGAAGCATTGGAATGGGTTACCTAGGGAGGTGGTAGCATCTCCATCTTTAAAGGTTTTTAAGCTGAGATTTGACAAAACCCTCACCAGGATGATTTAGCTGAGGGTAGTCCTGCTTTGAGCAGGGGGTTGGACTAGATGACCTCCTGAGGTCCCTTCCAACTCTAATATTCTATGATTCTATGATAAATAAAACCACATTTTCACACACCAATATTTGTGGAAATCACCCTAGCCACTCCCTGCTGAGGTGCTCAGCATGATGGGACCGCTTTGCCCAAATGATCCCTTTGGCTGGTGTTGGGTTACAGATCACTAAAGTGCTAATCGAAGGGGTAATATTCCCTTTATTGGACGATGGGCAGCAGAACTGTGCTTAGTCTGGTCTGACTGAAGGGTCACGATCATCTGGCTAAGCAAAAGGCTCAGATGTCAGAGCCCTGTGAAGGTTGATATTGGCTGCGCACAGGTATTTTTGCCTGGAAGTGTGGGCTCTACCTATGAGCCCCAGGCACGGTTTAGCTTTTCTCTCCCACTGTTCAAAGACAGAGCTAATAAAGATTCCATTACGAGTCTTTTGTTTTAAGTACTTGCTAGAACTGAAATCATCTATTGTAGGACAGCGCTCCTGCCCCGCTTCAGCACCGAGGTTCACTCACTGATAGAAGCTCACAATCTCTGAGAATCAGAGACCTGGGCAGAACCTCAAGAGACCAACCTGCAGAGGTCAGAGTGGAGAAGCAGGTGGTAATAGAAGGTGCTGGTGTGCAGGGCAGTGGCTGGCAAAGGGTGGCTAGTGGGTGACTGGCGGAGCGGCCCACAGAGCAAAGAGCAGCTGTTGGGGCAGCTGGAACATAGGGGCCGACTAGCAGAGCGAACCACCAGCGTGGGAGGTGAGCTCTGCAGCTGCACCTCTAGACTTTGGGTCTGCCCTGACTAAGGCCAACACCTACATGTGGGGTGCTGTGAAGGAAGGGGTACATTAAAGGAACTTCTTGTAGCTGAACTTCGGAACCTGAGGCAAAAGGACACTGCCCAACATACTCTGGCATGGGTGTTTTCTTCATGGTTGTGTGTGTGAATCCTGCTTGTGGCATTTTCCTAAGTTAATGTCAGGATATTGTTCCCTTTATTAAAAGTCTCTTTTCTACATTCAGTCTCTGTGCTTGAGAGGGGAAGTATTGCCTCAAGAGGCACCCAAGGAGTGCTGTGTAATTGTCCCAGGTTACTGGGTGGTGGCTTAAGCCGGTTTTGTGTTATATTGTTGAAAGGAAGCCCTGGATATTGAACTTGACCCTTGTTGCTGCCAACTCTGACTGGCAGAAAGGTTACATCTATAAGAGACTGCTGCTGGGAAACACATGGGTGTTAAGCCAAAGGAGTTTAAAAAGAAAGAAAAGAAAAAGAAAAGAATGTGTATCCTATCAGATTGCTGTTTGTACTAAACACATTGGGCCAGACCCTCCTCTGCACTGATGTTAAGTTTCAACTACGCTGTTTTATACTGGCTGGGCATCTGGCCCAATATGTAACAACAGAGCTGGTTGAAAAAAAAATGTAAAAGTGTGAGTGAAATTTTGCAATGAAATCCCAATGAGAAAAACAAGGGAAATTTCACAAAAATTGGTGTGTAAAAATGTGGGTCTTTTTCCCAGCCAGCTATAGTAAACAAACCTTTACTCCAACAACAAAGGGCCCCTCGATCATGATATAGTGCAGCGACTCTCAACCTATTTATCACTGGGGGCCGCATATGCAGCTCTCTATGTGTTATGTGGGCCACATCCACACACAACATATATACTACCTGTATGGCCCTGAGGATGTCACATGGGCTGCAGCTGTGTGCTGATTGGGCCACAAGAGGTCTGCAGGCTGAAAAGCACTGATCTAGAGTATCTCCTTATATCATGAGTGATCCTGCAGTTTCCAAGAGGTTCACAGCCACTTATATTACAAGATATGACTCAGTACGGGTAAGTGCAGGGGGTGGGAGGGAGGCAACAGCAGGCCCAAAACATTTGTTTTGTTTACTTATATATAATGAAGAGAAAGATTTTTAAAGGCACTATACTGAGTCATGCAGTTGCAGTTAGTGAGGATTTGAATTACAGGTATGTTCTTCCCTTCCCGTCTTGAGTGGCTTGCTCTGTTCCAGTTTCATAAATTCAAAGAATCATAGCAGTATAGGACCAGAAGGGACCTGGAAAGATCTTCTAAGTATTAGATCATCCAGGACAGGTTTGTAAAATTCCTTTGCTCAGCTGATCCAGTGAAGGCCCTCTGTGGCTGTATTTAAGGTTCAGTGAACCTTTCTATTAATTTTTTGACCATTTTAGCCTCTCTCTTTATTAAAACTTCCTAGAGGTTATTTGTCTTATTGCCCATGTTGGCTGATCTAAACGTACACACCAACCATCAGACACGTAGGCCCGGTCCACACTTACCTTTGCAATTCGGCAGCAGTCGACGGGAGATACGCAAGTGACGTAAATCACTTGCATATCTCCCGTCAACTTTGTGACGTCTCCTCTACGCGCCGTCCGCACTGCGCTGCATTGAAGGGAACAGCGTTCCCTTCGATGCAGCGCTACACCACTTACCAGGGTGGTTTTTCTGCGTTGCTTGCTGGATCGACTGAGCGGGTCTACACAGACCGTTCAGTCGATCTAGAGCAGGGGTCGGCAACCTACCGCGGCTGAAGAGCTGCATGCGGCTCCAGAGCCGCGGCTTACCAATCGATCCAATGGCGGCGAATTTGCTGCCGTCAGTGTGGACCCAGCCCCAGAAGTAGTTTTTTCCAGGTGAGCTATTTCTTTTCCTAAACCCCCTGCTGATCCAGTTCTAGTGCTGTCCTTCTGAAACATCTTGTCTCTAACCCAACCTCTGACCTTGCAAACACTTGTGTGGGAAAGACATGAAAAATAAGGAAAGAATAAAATCACATGGTTGCTTGGGTGAGCAGAACACACGATTATTGCTTACTTTCTTTTCTTTAAATAGATCTCTTACATCAACTTCTATAATTTGTCTGGCTTTGCAGCACTTTCTGCATTTATCTGGCTCCAACAGAGTATCTCATGATCTTAGACACCAATCCCCTGTGCTGTCTGTTCCTTAAGATTCAGTGCAGAGGTGATGGTATACAGAAAGATAGCTTCAAACTATAGCAATAAGAGATTTGGAAAACATATCCAGTCCCCATTTTCATTAAAGAGCATGGCACTTTAAGAACAACATATTCAGAAGTGAGTGCCTAAAGGTAGGCACTTAAGTCTACATATAAGCAACTAAATATGTGACCTGATTTTCAAAATGAGCTAAGCGTTTGAAAACTGCCACTGAAGTCAATGGGAGTTGGTTGCACGGTGATATTGAAAATCAAGCCACTTATTCCACTGCCTAAATATGGATCTAGGAGCCTAAGTTTAGGAGCTCATTTTCTTAAACTTGTGCATGCATATTAGGTAAATGCTATGACCAAAAGCTTGTTACAGAAAATTTTGATACATTGGGGCATGATCCTTCATTCTTTTGGTAGAACTCACCTGAATATCAAGAGGAGACCTGCCTGGGTAAGGACTGCGCCTTAGGAGTCTGCTTACTAAGATACTTCATTTTAAAGAAGGAAAACTTGGGTCCTGATCTTGCAATGGCAGAAGCTCAGGAATAACTTTATCTAAG
This sequence comes from Mesoclemmys tuberculata, assembly GCA_007922155.1. NCBI lineage: Eukaryota > Metazoa > Chordata > Testudines > Chelidae > Mesoclemmys > Mesoclemmys tuberculata. The sequence goes on along the minus strand of ML675601.1, from coordinate 102,908,667 downwards.
CAAATAGTCACCAGCCTACAATAGCTCTTCCTACGTTCCTAGCACTAAGATTGCTACACAGGTGCAAGACAAACCACATAAGACAGGACTGGTCTACACTAGAGACTTCTGTTGACCAAAGTCAGCTTTTTTTGTGCCAAAACAGTGATGCTGTGCATAATTCAATCCACCCCCCACTGACCCAACTCCCCTGATTTTGCAACAAAATAAAACCACCTTGACAAAAGGTATAGAGCTTTTTGCACTAAACTTTTAATGGCAAAACATCAATATCAACACCACACTTGGTTATGTCACATAAACGGCCTCCAGGAAGTGTCCCACAAGGCTCACCCAGACCACTCTGGCCATCAGTTTGAACTTCACTGCCCTGCAGTCATCCATCATTCCCCTTTAAAGTCCCTGGAATTTTTGAAATTCCATTTCCTGCTTGGTCAACGTGGAGAGCTCACATTGCATCTTCCCAGCTGACCATGGAGGTTTCTCACAACAAACGCTCTCCCACTTGGAACACGCCAAAGCTTCTGGATCTGATCGGCATTTGGGGAGACAAGACTGTGCAGTCCCAGCTCCGCTCCAGCTGAAGGAACTATATCTACAATAAAATTTCTCATGACGTGGTGGAGAAGGGCTATGAATGGGACACACTGCAGGGCTGTGAAAAAATCAAGAAGCTTTAGCAGGGGTACCAATAGGTCAGGGAGTCAAACAGTTGTTCTGCTGCAGAGGCAAAGAGCTGCCACTTCTATAAGGAGTTGGAAGCCATATATGGCAGTGACCCCACCTCCATTGCCAACACATCCTTGGATATTTCTGTGAGCCCAGGGGCAGTGGACACTGGACTCAATTCTGACAAAGAAGTTGTGGACAAGTCAAGTTGGAAGACGATCCAGAATGGTAGACTGGGTCATTTACTGCCATAGGGAGCCAGGATCGCTTCTCGATTCCGGAGGGCTCAAGCCAGTCCCAGTCTTCCAGCTGTGGTGTGCAGAAGAGGGGAGCTCAGGTAAAGTGATTTTTTTGGAGTTGATGCTGCTTGGTTAAATGAGGTACACCTGTCCTTTGCATAGTTACATGATACAGCTGGTTGAAGGGATAGAAATGCACAAGAATAGCTGTGTTTGCATGTGCTTCCCATTCCCCTGTTCTGCTAGGCAGTGCAGAGGAAAAGTGTGTTAATGCACACCAAGATTCACAGGAATCCTCCAGACAGATCTCTAGGAAACTTTCCTGGAGGTACTCGCAAATCTTCTGCCAGAGACTCCTTGGCGGAACTGCTTTGTTTCTTCCTCCATTGTGGGAAACTTTCCCACTACAATTGGCAATCACTTGCACAGGCACCAAAATGGCACACAGGTAAGCAGCAAAGGGACTGGGTTTGAAGCTGCTCGCGTGGAGAAGAGGCAACCTTGCATCCCTGTTAACTCTCAGGAGTGAAATATCAGCTTCTACAGCCCCCACCTGTGAAGAATGGTGGCACAATTTGAAATTTTGTCCCTATCTATCTGCATCAGTACCCCAAACAACGATCCAAAACCTTTTTACCAGCTTGAGCGTCCTTCCCCCTAGGGACAAGTCACAATGCCTTGATTGATTGTCGAGCTATGCCCTTGCCAGGGGACGGTGAGAAAGAGTATTTTACAGTAATGCATCACTGCTGTTATTACATTCATGATAATGCTTCTGTTCATTGTTTATTGTGCTTCTATAGATGTGCCCTTGAGGGGAAACCCCTCCATGTTTGCTGAGCACCTGCGGTTGATTAGAAAATGACCACAGAGAAGCAGAGATATTCCAAGAACTCCTCCAGTCCTCAGAGGCAGAAGAAAAAAGAAAAAAGGACATGGATACACACTATGTCCAAAAATCGTAAAATTGATATGCAGGAGAGGAAGGAAAACCAGAACAAGTGATAGCAGGTCAGGAGCGCGTGATAGTGGACAGCTGGATGGGGATAGTGGATAGGAGATGGCTGCCCACAGTGCACTGCTCTCACTGTTGATGGTAGAGCACAGGCACATGTGTTGTAATTACAGCACTTTTTGATCATTGCTGTAACTTGTGTCAGCAAAACTTTGTAGTGTAGACAAGGCCTTAGTATTAACAATGCCATAATGAAAACAAATTGCAATCGACAGTCAGGCAAGGGGACAGAAGTCTGCACTTACAACTTTAGGGGCTGATTCTCCACAGCCTTGCGCCTCGTGTAGTCATTAATACCTGTGCAAAATCAGAAGACAATGGGACATAAAAAGCTTATCTAGCTGCATATAATTGAGCCACTGGAGCGATGTTGATTTACACGAGCTGAGGCCCTGAATTCCTTTAGGTAGCACTGCCAGCTTGAGCTAGTGCAGAGCTCACCATGGCTGGAATTGTTTTCCCTCCTTGTTAGCTCTATGCCATTTTACATTATCTTTTAAAGAAACATACTTCAAATGATAACAGTAGTTGAGCAAAATTCACCATGTCATAGTAGTTAAGAAACATATTTATGCAATGCCATGCCATTCAATGAGCAGAATTCACCCTTTTGTATTCGTTGCCAACCTCTCACAGGAGTGCTAAGTACAGTGCAGATGTATAATTAGACAGATTTCTGAGCTGATGAGTTTACAATCTAAGGCCCCAATCTTGCAAACATTTACAGGTATTCTTAGATTTACGCATGCAAATAGAACCATTAACTGCATGGCTCTACTTGAGTACTAGACAGTAAGAATGAACATAATCAGCAACAATCCATCAATCTGATCTGCATGGATAGACCCTTATATCTGCACAGAGTCCCACTGAAATCAGTAAGGCTCCATGTGGCCATAGAAGTTAGCCCACATGGATCAAACAGCAGAATTTTGGTCCTAGTGGAAAAAATACAAAGCATAGGGAAAAGACCTGGAGGACACAGGGGGACTTGTGCTGTCATTTGCCTTGGACAATTTCTTCATAAGAGAACAAATAAGCTTACCTGTGTAGTAAAGATTCTCTCACTTCACATCCAGCACCTGGGTCACAATTTTCTCTAACTGTATGAGAACTTTTTTTTCCTGCCCATTTTCCTTTTAGAAGCAGGAAGATTAATGAATTTGTATTTCTGAAAACTACAGTCTCTGGTTTAAATCCAACTTCCAGCTTGTGCTATCAAAAGTATACAGATCTTTGAGAGTGCAAAATCATTTCAGATAAGACTGATGACTAATCCAAAGTACTTTACCCTCCATTTAGATCTCAATATCTACAGCTCCAATCAATAATGGTCCTAGAAAAGCAAGTAATATAAGCAGCGTATCAAATGAAATTATTTATCTGGACAAAAAACAAGTGTTAAACAGCATTGTTATACTGCTAAATTCTAATCTTGACATGGGTGAAGTTGGGAGAATGGTCTTTGCCTTGCATACCAGGTAGCCTCAAGTCACATAAATTATTTTAACTGTGATGCATATGTTTTAGATTTTAATGGATTTTTAGTCGTGCAGCTGAATATATAGTAGCTCTTCAGTGACAACATGGAGAGTAATTATGGCAAACCTGAGTGCTTGATGTTCTTGGAATATGTGGGTGCAAGTAACAAGAAGCTCAGAAATTCGTGCCAGTAAATCAAGTTTGATTTCCCTTCCTTTTCTCCTCCCTTCTAAAGCTGGCTGAAACACAAGTTCCACTGCAAATGCAATGACTAGCAAACCTGGGTGCCATCACAAACAGAACACTGCCAAGAGGAAACCCTCCGTTGACTAACAACAGAACTTCCCATAGCAACTGCAAGATATTCTGGACACTAAATTGCAAGTGATTTGAGGACCTATTCTACACAAAAATATATGCATTCTTTGCATCTGGAGAACATGGATTTAATTGACATTTTTCATAGACAGAGGAAAAAAGAAACATTAGTAATTTGTTAAAAAAAAAAAAAGGAACAGATTCTGCTGTGCACTTTATGCACTTTGTTCCAGTTCATAATATGAAATCCTACCACTCTCATTCCTGCATGCTGTCAAACTGCAGGTGCACAAAACCACGTAAAAATAGCTACTTCACTGTTCAGCATCTCAAAGCAGAATGCTGTAGTTCAACACATGATGCTTAATTTATGGTGTCAGTTGAAACAATATGGAATGACAGCCTATGACTTTGGAGAGAGGAGATTGCACACTGATATTTAGCACTTACATAGTGCTTGTCATTGTCAGGGCACCTAAGTTGGTGACATTTATTTTTCAGTTAAACTCCCTTGTATGAAATTCTACTCAGTAGGCCAAGGCAACATCAATAATATTTTACAAAAATGTTTATTATTCTTGGAACAGTTAATTTATATGAAATAATCCTATCTCAAACCACTTATCTTCTGCGCACCCACTACTGAATGAGGTTAACATAGATCTGGATACAAAACTGTATAAAGTGCAAGGTGAGACTAATGCAATAAAGGATTTACAATTCTTCACCTGAATAGAAAACTCAATCCTATTTGATGGTACCTGCAATCCCTTTCAGTCACTTTCATGAACATTCATGTAAGCCAACTGTTTGCAAGCGTTAGCAGAAAGAAAAAATTTAACTAATATTCACACTAGTGGATTTGCATAAATATTCACAAGGCCATTTCCTAAGCTCTGAAGCTTGGGGAATCATCCAAACCATGAGACCAGTCAGATAGCACAAATAGGGATTTATGAATACCCGAAGCAACAGTTGTAGTAAACAGTCTGTGAGCAGTCAATAAAATGACAGTTGTTACTGAATAATTTCAAAGAAGGAACAAAACTGATGTCTATTTGTAGATAGTATGAGAATTAGTAAAAGAGCCTAGATTTAGACAAATCAATTGTCAATTTGCTAGTTGCGCTGAAAGTTGTCTTTAACACAGAACATCTTATATGTTCATTTTCAAGGACCTCCAGCTGTCCACTGTATGGGACCAGTGCACTATTATTTTATTAACAGATTGGAGGTCAACATCATACAGCTCAGCTGCACAAGGTTTAGTACAGTATTGCAGAAATAAATTTTGGGGGAATTAATCCCTATTACAAAATGACAAATTACACACAGTAAAATGTTTAAACAATTAGGTGTCCTTCCCACATACCACACTAGTGATCAAATAGTTTTATTTTAGTGATGATCCTAAACTCAATACTAGGAGCTGAAACTTCATAGCATGAATTTTGTACTACAACCATTGGAGTTAGAGATGCATGTTTACATTATGAAATAATAGTTGTTTCAATGGCTTCAGCATTTTAATGTTACAGTGATATTCAACTACATGACACGAGATATAAAACATACTGCAATTGAACCCATTTAGAAAATCAAAACTATTACGCAAAGAAGAGACTTTATTCTTGTACAGAAGTGTTTCAACATTCACTGCTAGAGATTCTCATTCTTTTTGAACTGTAGGACATAACCAAATTATCAGAGGATGTACTGAAGAAATTAATGGAGCTTTTTAAAACTCTAGATGGCGCACTTCTACAGTGTAAGGCTTTAATTTCATGAAGAAATCTCTAGGTGTACTTTGGAGAGTTTCACATTTAATATTCTCTATCAACATATTACTGTCATCTTAAAAAAGCTGTAGGCTATAGGACTAGCCTGCTTGCTTGCATATATATATAATCTTTCCTTATAGATTTAAGTATGGTTGTTTGATTATAATAGCATCATAGATTTATATTAAAGTATTTTAGCTGTAATGCAAGGTACCCTATAGGCCACATCCTGTATGAAAGCTAAGGCAGTTAGCATACATATGTTCAGGACCTTTGGCCTAGATAAGTAAGAATGAGTTAAAGGATAAGACATATATGGTTATAACCTTTACCCTAGATAAATCAGGAGGCATCAAAATAGGGGGTGGGCTGTCACAGGTTATGCTCCAAAAAAACTTCACAGGTACACCGCAGAACCCACAAAAGGGCCAGAAATTACAAAGGTGAGATAAATGAACTGTTTGGAAAGATCTAGAAAGGATGTGGATATGCCATTAATATGCATGAACCCCCAGCCTACAGGGGTACCCTAATAATTTAGGAGTGATGAATCCAAGTTTGGACTTGAAAGGACAACTCATTGCTCAGGGTATAAGAAGGGGCAAATCGTGTTACTTGGGGCACTCGTCAGCTACTCCTTCTTGAAGTTTCTTTTAGTTAGGGTACTGAGATTCCTCGGTTATATTTAGTATTATTTGTAGTGTTAGTCTTAAACTTACAGTTCTTAGCCCTCGAGCATTGCCTACTCCGTCCCTCTACTCAAGAGTTGAGGAACCAGACATCTCTCTCTCAACCAGGTCATCAGGGAAGGATGTGAGTATATTAATCCAAAGCATATCATAGAAATGTATATCATAGGAGTCTCTAAATTAAGATTGTATTATCCATTATCCATTTGATTATTCATTTTCTTAATATCAGTCATTTGTCTACCATTTTATGTTACCTTAACAATAGCTTATAAAAATTATACATATTTGGCTACCACTGTGAACCTCCCTGTTGTGCACCCTGGGGCCCCTATAAAACTCTTCTGGAGCCTGGTTCTGGGACAAGAACCCCATTATCTTCTGATCATAGCAAATGGCAAGACTTTAACCCCATTCAAATTACTGAAACACCCAAAATCAGGCTACAAAGGGCTTGTAAATTAGTTATTGTAGTAAAGTATCACCTTGATTTACTCAAGTTTAGAACTGGCTGAACACACAAATTTCTTTTAGCTATTAGTAAATAAGTGAAATTTTAAATATTTAAAATATATTCCATAAGACAAGGCAATTTTTTTATACAGAAGTAATTTGGAGGTGGAAATGTTTTTCCTGTGGAACTGATTAGAAATAAGATCATAATTAAGGACAGACAGTTTGTGAGAACTGCCACTTTCTAATGTTGGTACAATTAACATTATAAACATATTCTTAATGTAGGAAAAAACAGTTTAGCTTTAATTCCTACACTTGATAGCTATATTTATAATATTTACTAATTATGATTTGACTAATCAAAGGCAACTCATTTAAAACCAAAATACATATATAATTGGCTTCACATTAGCAAGCACCCATGGAAAAAATATACTTGCTATTTTTCAACAATTTTACCATTTTTTTCAACCCTTTGTTTGAAAATACTTAATGCTTTGTTTCAATGTAAAACTGAATTAATGAATTTTGCTTAAAAACATCCACAATCTTTCTGCACTGACCCAAATGAAGTGAACCATGTTTCTGAAATGAGAGCTAGTCCATTGTAATATGTGTCTTTTGGTATTTAGCAGGACTGTATTAAAGGCAATATGAGTTATATAACCCACATATCCAGGCTCCACAGCCCAGCCCTAGGCCCCACGCCTGCTTTAGGTGACAGCATGTTTCAGTGTTAAGATGAATAATGCAGTTTACATGTTTTGGTGCTACTGTTCAAAGACAGCTACTGGAGCTATTGTAGGCAGACTTAGGCAGATATCAGTTACACTTTGGTCATATTTTCAAGTTATTCTTTGAATCCATGAGGGACAAACATTTTTTTATTTATTTAAATGGAAGCTGGAAGTCTGATCTTGTCACATGACGACAGGAGTTGGGGTCTTAGGCCCAGTCTACACTTACCTTTGCGATTCGGCGGCAGTCAACGGGAGATACACAAGTGACATAAATTACTTGCGTATCTCCCGTCGACTTTGCAGCGTCTCCTCTGTGTGTCGTCCACACTGTGCTGCGTCGAAGGGAAGAGCGCTCCCTTTGACGCAGTGCTATACCACTTACCAGGGTGGTTTTCCTGTGTCGCTTGCTGGATCGACTGAGCGCGTCTATACAGACCGCTCAGTCGATCCAGAGCGGTTGATCTGATGGCGGCAAATTTGCCACCATCAGTGTAGACCCAGCCTTAGAAAGGCTTATAGTGTCTTTGACTTAACCTAGTTCTGGGTATAGAAGGATATGAAGATTAAAATATGAAACCTTTTATTATTAATTATGTTGATATCCATTATTAAAAACAAGAGTTTGAGTTTTTTAGTTGATATAATTTCCACTCTGCAGTCTGATTTCTGAAACTGCAGTAGAAGAAACATCTGCATGACTAAACTGCCATAGTTTATGAATTAACAATAGCTTAATTCTGACTGAACCAAAGCTTCAAAATCCACAGTTCGATAAGTAAACAACTAATCTAAACTAGTATATGATGCTGTATTAGGCTAGCTCTTGAACCATGATGTGGCACATATGCTCTTCACTACCATCCTTAACTGCACAAATAAAAAGTGTGCCGGCAGTGACACCCATCATATAGCTGCATAGAAAAGTGGACACTTACTTATGCATTTATATGCAAAGGCTCTAGCAAAGCATTAAGCACATGCTTATCTTTAAGCACGAGTTAGTTCCACTGAAGCCAAAGGTATGACTATACTACTTCCGTTCCTATACTGCCAACTTACAGGAAAAAATATCTAAATAAAAACTTTTTATATCACATTTATTCTCAAACAAACCGTGTTCAGGTTCAGTAATGGTTCATGTTTGTATGGTGAATACTGCTCAGTAAATGTTTACCGTTAGCACATTTTAGCTCAAGTATTCAAGATAATTTTATCTAACATATGGTATTCATCTACATGTATAAGTCTGCGGCTCCCATATGCAGGTCCAATACATCACAGTATTTCATCATTTAAGAAATTTATTCCTATATCAGGTTATGGTTTAAAAAGCAATTACTGTACATACAGGAACTAAAGAGACTGATGGGCAATACATTTAATTTCTTTATGTTGTCTTCCTGGGATAAGTTACATATTTCAGTGAATTTTCACGGTCTTCACAGCAGCAATAAATAGATATTTTAATCTTTCATAAAAACACATCCTTTAAGATAGCACATTAACTAACATTAGAATTGGGTATTTAAAGTAACATAACTCATTGGTCATTAAAGGCTGAACATGGAGTTATAAAATCTAACATTCGATCTCCTCACGACAGCCTAGGATTGAGTGATTTGCAGGGCTTCCAACATGTCTTCCACTGCCTTCAGAGAGTACTTAGACTCTTTCTTACTGCGACCTGCAAACTAAGGAAAAGAATAAACTAATGTTTACCAGCCACATGGCAGAAAATTCACTACACAATGCTGTGCTATAGTCTTGTGCAAGCTATGGCTCTAAATGTTAATTATTTCAAAAATAACTTTTAAACACACACACCATCAATTTACTGCAAAACAAACATTTCAGTAAGACTGTAGCACTGAAGTTAGCATTCACTTTAACACAGAGAAAAGATAATTTCTCCATTCTCTACTTTGTAATTTGTCACACTGGTCTTATGTTTGATTTAACTTAGATCATGTTCATATTTTGGTAGAGGCAGGATCTGCACATGATACAAAAACTAAAATACTCCATATTATTTACAGAAAGGGAATGAAATAGCTTACTTAGAAAAACATACTGTACAGCATTGCAGTCATCCTATAAATGTATTTCTGGGTTCAATATAATGACTGAGAATCAGAAGCTTTTATTTATTTATAATCTACCATTACAAAATTGTAATTCCAGATTGCACTTGAAATAAAGCTTATATTGGTAATGAAGGAATCTGTAGCCAAGCAAACACTACCTTTGTACACATTAGCATTTAAAATTCTGTACTATACAGGAAGCCTAGCAACAGGGGGGAAAAAAGTTGTTGACTACCCCACACTAGTCACAAAATGAGTTTTCTAACTGTACTGACAATTCCCATCACTCATCAACCTGATATAAAACAACAGATTTATTGGCTAGCTTGCTGTTTTAGTCAAGTGGAAAAAAAACCCAAACCATCCATTTTTTAATATACCTATACTAAATATTTTGGTGGTAAAATACTGACTATAATTTGCTGTTAGTAAAATACCCTATTTTCTGACTAAATGTTAACATCTAAACACTCAATAAATTTACAATTTAATGATTTTTTTTTCAAATACCACAGCTATCCTGCATGCTTAGTTCTTGATTTATGATGTGTCCCATCTCTCTTGTAATTAACTTAATTTAGCAAACTTCTCATGACCTGTTGAGAAAGATTAAGTGATCAGACCCAGGTAATATCACAGCAGCAGCAAGCTGCAGAGCTGTTAACCTGCTTCTGACCCCATAGGCTACAGCCTAACAGTAGGATTCCCTTAATTCCTAGCTGTTAGCTTTGTGTTGTTAGAAAACTAGATTTGATATGGCAGATAAAAAGACATTACAAATTAAATATCTAGAAGCGTAAATGTAGTAATGATGACAAACTATGTATTGTATTCCTTAACTGTATAATACCTCATTTTTATAGCATGTGAATTCTGGAAGTGGAATGCCATTTAATTTTGCCTATGTTAGTAGGTGTAAATCCACCTTTTAAGTTGTCAGTTTCCCATAACTGCCCATTAAGATAACACTTTAGAAGAACAGCAGAGATTGCTTTATACCTTCCCAGCTGATAAAGTACCTTTTGCTTTGAGAATAAGCCTTGATTTAAAATAAAAAATAAAAAAAGCATATGATTCCTGAGGTTCTTTCAATAACAGCACAGAAGCTTGTGTGCGCTGTGATCACATAGCAATTCTCCATGGCAGAACGAGTTGGGGGGGGGTGGGGGAGGAAGGATAGATGTGATCAGGAAGTGGGGCAGGGGATTTTAAAACTAACAGAATTTTACTTATTTTGTTTCTGCTTTAAGGACATTGAGAACAGAATTAATATTTATGTCAATTTAAGGAACATAACTTGTTAGATTCATAAGTGGCTGCCTTAATAATACTGACATGTTCATTAAGATAGAACAAATAAAACTGAACTCTATGTCATAACAAATAGAAGCTTGAAATCAATTCACTTCAAATTTTCCTCGATGACCAATTATTTTGTCTGTTCCAGCATTATACTGCAATTCAGTTGATTGAGCCAGAATTCTTTTTTTTTTTTTTAATCACGATTTAATTTTCTGTTTCCCAAATGGTTGGTAACAGAATCACCTCACCTCTCCAATCATATATAACATGCAATTCACTAACACTGAAGAATTTAGCAGTGTACTTAAGAAACATTTATCTGGAAAGTTATTACGAGTGGGATCACATTAAAGATTTTCGTGAGCATTAATCAAACTTGCCTGCTTCTGCTGAAATGCTTCTACCACAGGACATGCTAAACCAATTATCTAATTGAAGAGCATTAGGTAGCCATATTTTGTTTCGATGTTAAGTGAAATGAAGAAGTAGTTCTTTACTTTTGTGTAATTCATGCCTATAGTTAAAAAAAAATGGATTTTAGATACAACTATAGGGAGCTTGCTTTGATACCACAGGTCAGAATTTCCCTGAAAAGATGTTTTGTGAGCACCACACTATGTAAAACCTAATCTTTCAAGAAGCCACTATTGTAAAGTGTCTAAAAGTAATAGAAATGCACTTATTCTCCAATAGTCAGTACTTCTATAATAGCTTTCACATGATGGGTTGACAGTGTTTTTACAAACAAACTCAATGCCCCAAGAAGTAACCCTTTATAGTGTCCAGGTTAGCATCCAGGAGTTCTAGCTACAACTCTCCCTTTCTAACCGTACATTTCTCTACTAGACTAGGCACCCCGAGAGAATCACTAGTCAGCACGGACAGGTAAATATTGAACACCTAAACAAATACAGCTTGCCAACAAATACATAAATGGAAATATTTGTACTCCTCAAAAATTCATGATCAAATTCAACCTTCAACTCCCACCACTTTTCTTGAGAGCCTATTCTGCAGCCTGACAGACCTTACTGAAAGGAGGCTTTCTTGGATAATTCAACCTAAATTTTGTTTTCTTTAGTTTCATCTGAGTGTTCACAAACAAACATGATTTCACAAAAAACCCACTTAAGACAACAGACAAAGGTCACTCAACAGTTCAGAGATTTAAGGTTACAGAGGGGAAAAAAACAAAACAAAAAGACTAAAATTAGGTCCCAGAAGCCAGATGAAGAAAATTAGGCCACTAAAAAAAATATCTGTAATTAGAATTTTATCAAAAATAGCGATCCACTGAAAAACAAAATAGTGTAATTGCAGCTTAATGGATATTTATCAAATAAACTTTTAGACATGAACTTGACAAAAGAGGAAGTTATCCAAAATTAATGGTATTGTGCATGAAACTAGTGGGAATCTAAGTTTAAAATCCACATGCCCTCCCAGAGGACTCCAACACCTCCATGCTTCAGTTAAAACATCCATATTCAGAGGCACAAATCCACATTACTTTGCTGGGCAGCCCGATCAGGATAGGGTGACCAGGTGTCCCGAAATTATAAGGACAGTCCCACATTCAGGGCTTCATCTTATATAGGCACTTATTACCCCCTGATCCTCAACCTGACTTTTCAGCCCTGCTATCTGGTCACTTTAAATCAGGAGGAAGACTGCATCTACCTCTATGGAGTAAGAGAACAGATAGACGACTGAACAGCAAACTGAGCTGTTGACAACGCCAGCAAGTCCAAGTCGCAGAACCATGGCAAACTCACTAGGGCCCGGTCTACACTTACCTTTGTGATTCGGTAGCAGTCGATGGGAAATACGCAAGTGACGTAAATCAACTTATCCCCCATCAACTTTGAAGCGTCTCCTCCGCGCGCCGTCCACACTGCGCTGCATCGAAGGGAAAGCGCTCCCTTCGACGCAGTGCTACGCCACTTACCGGGGTGGTTTTCCTGCGTCACTTGCTGGATCGACTGAGCGAGTCTACACAGACTGCTCAGTCGATCCAGAGCAATCGATCTGATGGCGGCGAATTTGCCGCCATCAGTGTAGACCCAGCCTAAGATGTTAAGTCTCCTATTTCACTTTGCATAGAACTTTGGGGAATGAGGGAGAAGGGTTGAGTTTTATGTAGACAATTTAATTACCCAAAATGGAATTCCTCTCCTCTCATGAAGAAAGGCCATAGGGACTTTAATTGGCACAAGTGACCAAAGTTTCATCTTTATATCCAAATATGGCAATCTTCAACCCCACAATATTATGGAAGGGCTCTGATTCAATATCGACAGATGGGAGTCAGCCACCTAGTACACCAACATTTGCTGTAAAACACCTGGATTTTCTAAGTCTTTAACATAAACTTGGGAGTTGCCAGACCCTGCTGTGGTTTTGTAAGACTCACATGCAGGGGTGGGTTGGGAAATGGTCCTGTCCAGCTGTAATTTTTTTTTTTTTGGCAAGAGTAAAAGTGTTCACTCCAGTTGCTGTCCAAATTCTAATTTGAATAGTTACATGCTACAAATTGAAACTCCCCCTGCAGCTTCAGTCATATATGGTATTTGTCACTTTTTATCCCAAATTGCTATAAAATACAGCTGAAGTATGCAATGTGTCACAAAGGAATGAAGTCACAAAAGTTCTGGCATTTGTTTTAAATATTTTTAGTTGTGTTAACGTGATCTGTTCTGGTAAGCATCAACTAAGAAATGGGAGCCAATCATTTTAAACTGGCTTCAACATAACTTCTCAAAAACTGTGTAAATGCACATAAAGTAAAAAACAAAACAAAAAAACCCAATTACATACATCTTACTTCCTAAGTGATACTGAGCTCTTAAGAGATAGCCACATGAAAAGAATAAGAGTATGTGGCTATGAATCTAATAACTACATGCTTTCATTTTAAACTAATAAACCTCTAGTTTTAAAGTTGGAACCTGGGATTCAAGATTTCATGGTACTAATCCTGACTATGCCACCAATTCACTAAGGCCAACACTGTTAAAAGAGGCTTGCAGATGATTTATTGACATAAGAAGTGAAGTGTAGTTAACCATATAAATATGGGCACAGAAGCCCTTCTTTTGATTACAAGTATCTGCGCATTTCTTTACCAGTATATTGTGCTTCACACCACATTGTTTCAAAGGAGAAATAATTTTATCGGTGTGCTATAGTCAGAAACCACTTGATTAACAGTGCGAAGTGGAAACGGCTCACAGTTGACACCTGCCAATAACATTTTCCAGTCACTCTTCAGAGAAGCTATACCCTTCATACCCTCTTGTTTTAGTAAAGCGGTATAGTCAGGATCTCATGTCATGAAGAAAAAGCTCAATTAAATTACACAAGAGTCAGATGCTGAATGTCAATTATGCTATTAAACAGCTTTAAGCTTGGAAGTAGAAGAGGTGCCTTGAAGGCAAAACCTGCTAATAAGGCATTGTGGGGGAATGAGATACCGCATTCCAACCAGACACTGAAATAACAATGTACACCAGATGGGATACTAAAGCAAGAGAAAAGTGGACTTTTCTTCACACTTAATACAATCAAGGTTTTGTTCTGTAAAAGATGGTGAGAGAACCCAGAAAGGCTTGTGTTGCAAGACCGCAATCTTATACATACAACAGCCTGGAAAGTGTTTCTAGGGAAGCCAGACTCATGAAAGGATTTCTTCATTATGTGTGCCATGTTCAGTGAATTTAGTATTATCTTCCTTGAATGATAGGCCTGAGTGAGTGAGCTGGTTCAATTTCTATAACACAGACAAAAATTGTCTCAGAGGAAAGATATGTCACTGTTATGTCTTCTTCTCTACTTTATTCTCCTCCATTTATTACATCCACATTGTGTGATTTGTCTTAAACTAGACTGTAAACTCACTGGGGCAGAGGCCATGCCTTTCTGAATGTTTGTATATCACTTACCACAGTAAAGCCCTATTCCTGATTGTGGTCATTAGCTGCTATTCACAGTACAAATAATAAACAAGCTGACTAGTTATCAAGTTCTGGACGCAATTTCAGAAAGCAGAAATCAACATGCTAAGAACTGTTTCCTATTCAGAATTATTTTAAACCTCCATTTGGCCTGATGCATAACCCATTAAATCACTGGAAAGACTCTTCTTGTCTTGAGTGAGCTTTGAATCTGGCCTACAAAGTTTAATTTTGTGCAATAATTACATGTGCACTTCGTATATAAACTATGGAAATCCAGCATCAAATCAACAGTGATTTGGCACAGTACAGGATATTTAACTGATACATTATTAAATAATTTGTTTTGATCTTTACAAACCTGAAGGGAAGGGTAAATACTAAGAACCCTTAGTTAGTTTTCTTTACTAGTAAATAACACAACTAAAATAAAAATTCAAAACTATTTTAATTGACTACTGATGTACCAAATCTGATGAAAGAATCAGATATATAGAGTCCCAAGTCTTAGAGAGTCATATAATGCTACCCTGTGCATTCAATGCTAATACTAGAAAGAACTATCAATAGATACCAAAAAATCAGTAGATTATACAGATTAATAAAGCATGTAAAACATCAGAGTCCTTTTTTACATTTTACATGAATTTACTGAAGTTAAGGGAAATTACATAGAAATAGAATGCATACATTTGGACCAGATTGTCAACTGGCATAACCTTATACTGGTTATGCTGATTTACACAAACTGCAAATCTGTTCCATTTACTTTTAAAAGAAGCAGAAAAGCTATTAAGATATGCAGACATCTTGCCTTTTAATAATCAGTTTTATCAGAACAAGGAGATATATAGTATGTCCAAGAGAAGATTTTAGAAGGTAGACATAACACTAACCTGGTAAGCTCTATTGATTTGGTTAGCTGCCCAAGTGGCATACTTCATATTGTCCTTTTTCATTTTTGCACTTGCTTTAGGATTGGAAGCAATGTGGCTGGCAGACTAGGATTACAAAACAAAAAATAGTAAAACTGCAAAATACATACACATGGAAAAGAGGACCCATGGAAAAGTCCACAGTCTAAGAGAAAAGAGTGAAGAGAGAAAGTAAAATGAACCTCAGCTCATAAACAGTCTCCAACTTAAAACTAGACTCTTACAAGAATTGAGAACTGATATCACTAAAACTAAAGACTTTTGTTCGGCTGTCCACAAGAGGACATCTTTGCTAGAGACAGGAAAAGAACTGGGAACATTCCATCAGTTCATCTCCATTAATGGAGGGAAAGTGTCACAAAAATAGCTCTTTCTATCTCCATCTGCTGGAAAGGAGGCTCTAAAACCCACTGTCCTGGGATATGTCTACACTGCAATTAAAACCCACAGCTGGCCAGTGCCAGCTGACTCCAGCTCATGGAGCTCAGGCTAAGAGCTGTCTATCTGCACTGTAGATATTCAGGCTTAAGCTGGAGCCCAGGCTTTAGGAGCTGCAAGATGGGAGGTTCCCAGAGCTCGGGTTGCAGCCTCAGTCTGAAGGTCTACTCTGAAATTAAATAGTCCTAGTCCAAGCTCTGTGAGTCCAAATCAGCTGGCATGGGCCAGCCAATGGTGTCTTTTGCATACAGACATACTCATAGGGTCCAGACTGACAAACAAGGGACATTAGAGATCAACAGTTTTAAGGTAGTTCAGATTTTGTGCATGTCTCCCCTTAAAATAGAAATACAAACAATATAAATGTTGAACATAGCTTCATTAGAGAAGTTTCCATTAACATAAACACACAAGGAATAATTGCTTGCTTTCAGAAAATTCTCAAAACTAATTACACAACTTCTGACTGCAGAAGCACTGGGACTCTTCATGCATTCTGGCAGCAGCAAATCCCATCATCACTTAGTAATGAAGAAGTAACAGATTTAGGAAAAAGGTTTTATTTTATTGCTAATTTGGTTTCATTCATGGATAAAAATTCAGTACCTGAGAGTGACCTAAATAGAAAGGGAAAATATTACATATTGTATGTTTGATTCATTACCCAACTTCTAATTGACAGCTAGTGTCCACTAATTTTTTTTTATTCCTACGTAAAAACACCTTGTTAAATTAAGATTAAGACAATCCTGCAATAATAAATATAACTGTTAAAAGTGCATAATCGTACCATTAATAACTCAACCCCAAAAATGCATGTAAATGGTAAATTAAGGTTAAATAAATAATAATTCTAATACCCTCACAGTTCACTTTTTCCAGTGTATTCCTTTAATGTTGCTTTTCAAAGGTGAATTATTCAAAATGTCAGCATTTCATTTACACCAGGCTTCCTCTATTGCTACCCTGGGTGGAGCTGAACTCAGGTTGGACACACTGGGGAAATTTTTGCAAGGTTTCTGTAGTACAGGCAAGGTTATAGAATAATCATACCATCTGCAATTAAATTCCCATACAAAAACAAAACAACATTACAGTGCATTAACCAGATTTCAAATCCCTTTATATAGAAGGCTGAAATGTCATCCCATTTGATATACGGGAAACTACGAGCGCAGATGGGTGAATGTCAGGGGTAGAGCAAGGAACAGAATGCAGGTCCTCCTGCATCTCACTGATTTCCATGGGTATGGGAGCAAGTCCTGAATGTGTTGGCCTAATAAACTGTTCATTCCTGATATTTAACGCTCATACAAATCGATCAAACTGTTATGTTAGACTAGGAAGATTACTGAATTTTAAATGACAACACACACACTTAATAAGTATGACTTCAAACTCACCATGTATAGTCCAAATAAAGCTCTCATGTTTCTGTTGTTCAGTTTCAATGCTTGTGCAAAATATTTTCTTGATAATTCGAGGTTTTCAAGTCCACCTTGGGTATATTTAACCTATTAAAAGTATAGAGTGATTAAACCTGTTTTATTTTACTACTTTGAAAACTTGCATGTTTCATCATGACTCAGACACCAGTAACTGCAGTAGATAGATGTTTTCTATCTGAACCAAAGAGATTAAAGAAACTACTCTTAAGGTTGTTAAAACTCATCTAAATCTTGAATGTCATGAAACAGAAAATGAAAAGTATGAGCCTGTGAGGAATCTGATCTTTTTAATAATCAAATTTAAAAAGGCACTGCTATTTTAAATGTCATTCACTGATAGAATAAAGAAGAAAATATTTAGACTAAAAAACAATGAACTTACTTTATACCTATGGGAAGTGTCTTATATAAAACACACAAAATCCAGTTTTGTGTAAATCCAAACTAATTCCATTGTCCTCACTGGAATTACACCAAATTTAAAACAAGAACAACCAGTATCAGAGTGTGGCTTTTACTGTTGGATTCTCTTATACCACAACTATTTTACATATAATTTTTAAAGGTTACTCTAGAATTCATTAAATCAATTAATTCCATTACGTTAGCTAGAGAAGGAATACATATTTAAATTTTAGAAAATTTGGATTTCTAGAAACCACAAATTGATATAAGCAAACTTGGAAATTTTAGCAATTATCTAATATTTAATCCATGTAACCAGAATTAATTATACAGTATTTACTCCCACTAATAACGGCGCCACTTTTTTAAAGTTCAAAATCTGGAACTAGTGCATATTGCCAAATCCTGTAATTTTTTCCCAGTGCTCTGTCAGGCAAGATTTCCTATGAAGGAGGACTGCAAGATTTAGCTCTGACTGTATCAAAAGCAAAACATACTTCCCAAGAAAACCATTAATATCATGTAAAGCTTTAATTTTTTATGCATTTAGTTTTGAAACTTTATTAAAGGGCACAAACACTTCAACAAGCTTAGTTTATTTCACTAAGAATTTGTACATTTAACAAATGATGGTTTTGTTCTTATTTACAATTTAGTAACAGTAGTAGTTCTAGGAAAGAATGGTTACTTTACTTTGTAACTGTTGTTCTTTGAGATGTTACACTCACGCCCATTCCCAATTTAGGTGTGTGTAGTCGCCACATGCACCAATGCCAGAAACCTTTTTCCTTAGTGGTACCTGTACCAGCCGGCTCTAGCGCCCCCTGGGACAGAAGATCCGAGCGCAGTGGCAGGGTCCAACGCCTGGGACCTGCCAGCTCCACCAGTATCCCAAATCAATACTGTCTGGGCCACTCTGGTGCCACCAGGATAATCTGTGCCTTGTCCCTTTTCACCTTCAGGATCAGAGGTATTGGTGGGAAGGCGTACAGAAGCCCCTCCAACCAGGGGAGGAGAAAAGCGTCAGTGATGGAGACTGCACTGAGACCCTGGCAGGAGCAGAAGCAACAGCACTTCCTGTGGGCCCTCATGGCAAAGAGGTCCTCTTGAAAATTGCCCCACCTTTGGAAGAAACAAGCCGCCACCTCTGGGTGGAAGGACCACCCGTGGTGAGAACAGACCACCTTACTGGGTGGACATTGTGATTGATGCAGAACTCCCAGAAGCACATGGCCTCCACACACAGGGCAGGGGATCTACCCCCTGCATGTCTGTTGACATAATATACAGAGGCCGTATTGTCTGTGTGAATCTGCACCACCTTGTTGATAAGATGAGGTAGAAAAATTGCACAGGCTAGTCAAATTGCCCTGAGCTCTTTGATACTGATATGTAATCCCAGCTCTTTGAAGCCCATATACCCTGGGTCTTCGGGGGACCAACGTGAGCTCCCCAAGCCCAGGTCTGAGGCATTGGAAACCATGGTTACCAACGGCTGAGGTATTTTGTAGGGCATTCCCAAGAGAATGTGATCCAGAGTCAACCACTTAATCAGGGAGGTAAGTATTTCTGGAGGGACCATAAGCATCCTGTCCAGGCAGTGCCTGATTGAAGAATAGACTGATGCCAGTCACATCTGGAAGGGTCTGCAGTGCAATTTGACCTGGGAAACCATGTAGGTGCAGGCTGTCATGTGGCCCAGGAGGCTGAGACATACCATTGCTATTGTAAGAGAACGGTCTGAAATACGTGTAATGATTTCTGTCATTGCCTAGAATCTTTCCTCCGGAAGCAATGCTCTGGCCCTGGACGAGTCCAGCATTGTTGCGATGTATTCTCTCCTTTACATGGGGACTAATACTGATTCCTGTTCATTTACTAAGACCCCTTGTGTCTGACAAACATCTCAGGTGATCGATATGCTGATCTGGACCAGAGATCTTGACCTGTCCCTGATGAGCCAATCATCCAGGGAAGGGAATACCTCCACTTCTCACCTTCTGAGGTAGGCTGGTATCACTGACATGCACTTGGTGAAGACTCTTGGCGCAGTCAAGAGGCCAAACGGGAGCACAGTAAACTGGTAGTGTCAGTCTCCTACCATAAATCTCAGGAACCACCTGTGATTGGAGAAAATTGCGATGTGGCAATAGGTGTCCTTTAAATTGAGAGCGGTGTACCAGTCACCTGGATCCAGGGAGGGGATGGTGGCAGCTAGGGAGCCCATGTGAAACTTTAGTTTCCTTAGGCGTTTGTTCAGATGACTTAAGTCCAGAATAGGCCTCAGTCCTCCCTTTGCCTTTGGGATCAAGTAGTAATGGGAGTGAAAACCTCAACCCTACAGATCTCTGGGAACCTCTTCCACAGCACCCACCTGTAGGAGCGCTCACATTTCCTATTTGAGAAGTTGCTTGTGAGAAGGATCCCTGAAGAGGGACAGGGAGGGAGGGTGGTAAGGCTGGAGTGAAGTAAACTGGATGATATAACTAACTAACAGCCATTATGCTGAGCACCCATCTGTCCAATGTTATTGCAGCCCAGGCGGGGAGAAAATGAGCTAGGTGAGAAGTACATGACAAGGGGGTTGGATCCAAGGGAAGAACTGGTGGGTCATTCTCGGGC
Source organism: Mesoclemmys tuberculata (assembly GCA_007922155.1). Classification (NCBI taxonomy): domain Eukaryota; kingdom Metazoa; phylum Chordata; order Testudines; family Chelidae; genus Mesoclemmys; species Mesoclemmys tuberculata. The sequence continues at coordinate 102,888,091 of ML675601.1, read as the reverse complement.
ACGCATTCAAAAGGGCTGCTTCCTGCCTCGATTATGGTAGTTAGGGCCTGGGCAAGGGCTGGCTGATGATGAACAGCCCTGGTGTCTCTTGTAAGACTTGCTCTTCCTTTTATAGGAGTCTCTGCAAGGGTGGTCCCCAGATCGCTGTTCGTGCTGGGGCTTAAAGTGCCCCCTACACTTTAAAAAGGAAAGAGGAGTATAGAGGCCAAGGGACCACAAGGTCACTCTGGAGTCCCTCATGCCATGCAGTTGGACATCTGTCCGCGCAGCAAAAAAGACCGCTCCATTGAAGGGGAGGTCCTGAATGAACTGCTGGACCTCAGACAGGAGACCCGAGGATTGGAGCCATGACACTCAGCTCGTCAACATTGCCAATGCCATAGTCCTGGCTGCAGAATCCGTCGTGTTGGAAGCCACTTGCAGGGATGCCCTGGCCACTGATCTTCCTTCTTACAATATGGCCTCGAACTCCTGGTTGGGGAGGGGGATAGAAAGTCTGAAAACTTGTCCAGCAAATGCCAGATATTGAAATGGTATCTACCTACCAGCACCTGTTGGTTCGCCACTCTCAACTACAGGCTGCCCGTGGAATAAATTTTTTGACCAAACAAGTCCAGTCTCTTAGCATTTTTGTGTTGGGGTCGAACTGACTTTCCCCTGCCAGTTCCTCTCATTAGTGGCCCTAACAACTGGGGAACCCGGCGCAGGGTGGGTGTAAATGTTTTCGAACCCCTTCACCAGCACAATTTTTCTTTTTGCCCTCTTGGATGTGAGGTCAGGGAGACCGCAGTTTGCTACAGGGCCTTGGCAAGTTTAACAACCCCCTCATGGACTGGAAGGGCTAATCTACTAGGAGCTGCCGAGGCCAATATCCTGAACAACTCATCCATCGTCTCATCCAGTTCCTCTATCTTGAGGCCTAAGTTAGAGATGACCCTTTTAAGTGAGTCCTCGTGCACCTTAAAATTGTCCACTGGCACCGCCAATGACGTTCCACAACTGCTTAATCCAGTGATGATGAGGAAGAGATCGGCACCTGAGCTGGGGGAGGGACCTCTGCACTGGGAGAGGTAGCACCCATGGGTCACAAGACATGCAAACCATCATGGTCTGAGTCCAAGTCCAGGTGCGATGCTGCGCTCTGAGGGATGAAAGACTGCAGTGCCAAGGCTCCTCTCATGGAATCAGCCTGTGAGACTCCAGAGGAAATCCCCACCAGTAAGGCCACGGTCCGGGCCACTTACCTTGTGCCCACACCACCTTGGCTGGTATCCTGGGGAAGCCGAGCACCATAGCTGGGGGTTGCCTAGCATGGACAACATTGCCACTGTCCAATGTTGATGTGCAGACGACCATGGTGGTGCCATCTCTGAATAATTCACAGTACCATATGAGCCACATTGTTAATGCGCCTGCACTGGTGAGCAGCAAACGGAGCCCAAGCTTTGGAGTGACAAGATCGGGTCTTGTCCTTGGGCTTCAGGCACGGACTAGGCAAGTGGGGTCACGGTGCCATGGAAACGCACCATGAGTCTGGCAATCTGCATTGCCCTGCTCCATGGCAGTGCTCCACTCAGTGCTGGTCCTCTGGTGAACGTAGGCGGGAATCTGATATAGCAGTGTCCTGACCTGGAGAGTGTAACCTGATCTCTGGGGCCTGCCTGCACACCAGTGAGTTGTGCCTCAATGAAGAGGACTCTGAGTAGACCTGTCCCTCACTGAACTGCCCCGAGAGTCCAGTGCTGGGCCCCAGTGCAGTGCTCTGCATTCCCTCAGTATTTGCAGTACTGGCAGCACCAAGAAGTTCTTCATAGCTTGGAAGGCTTCTTGAGTCGACTAATCAATGAGGGCCTCTACCAGTACCCGGAGTCGGTTGACGACCCGGTGCAGGGGTCGACGCTCACTGTGATGAGGGATCCCTCTGAGATGGGGAGGGTTGGCGGCCCGACATGGGTCTCACCAGGTCCCCCTTGGCATTCTCCACCAGAGAGCGTCCCCATTCGGTGCAGATCTTCTTGGACCTTCTTCAGAATCAGGGAGGGAGATCAGTGCTGGGAGGAAGAGACGGCTGCCAGAGGAGCACTGCGCGCCAAGGCCGTTGTGCTCGGTGCCAAGTCCGACGTGCCAGGCTCCGACACCAGTATAAGAGCCAATTCCATCAAAACTGCCTGAAGATGGATGTCATGGTCTTTCTTGGTTCTCGGGCGCAAGCTTTTACAAATCTTACACTTCTCACGGACATGGGTTCCCCCCAGACACTTTAAACAACTTTGATGAGGGTCACTCCTGGGTATAGGCTTCTTACAGGAAGCACAGAGTTGAAACCCTGGGGAACCGGGCATGCCTCGACCCCGGGAATCTAACTACTAAAAAAGTAGAACTAATTGTAACAAACAAGTAACTATATACACTAAAAACGATGACTAAACCACTAGGGAGATGAGAATAACTTATGAAGGCAAGAGCGTTCCAGCACCAACATCGGTGGCAAGAAGGAACTGAGAGGGAGGGGGAGCTGGCAGCGCTTGTATGTGTAAACCACTGCAGAGGGTGCTAGAATCGACTGGTACGGGTACCACTAAGAGAAAAAAGTTTCTGGCACTGGTGCACGTGGCGAGCTCACACACCTAAACTGGGAATGGACAAGAGCAAGCACTCAAAGAAGAATTTATTTTTTAAAATCACATCTCATTACTCAATATGCAAAGTCTTATCAGATGTTTTAAACTGATGCCTCCTCTTTGTACTTGCTTAAAACCCCAAAGGGGAAAAATACTAAAAAGAAATAATTTTTATTCCATTCATATCCCCCTCACCAGCAGCAAAACCAGAACCGCTATTAAAACACAACTGATTCTTTTAAAAATACTTACTTCAGCAAATTGCTGACAATACAAGTGGTTATGTGGATTAGTCATCATAAGCTCCTCCAAACAGAAGGCTGCCTTTGCATAGCTGAAGGTACATCAGAAACAGAAAGTTACACAAAACAAACTGCTGATTTGATGCATGTATAGATCTTTGTTAGCGTATTCTTTACATTTCCATATTTTTAGCCATCCTTATAATTATAAATTACGTTTAAGTATTTCACGAGATTTATGAAAATAAGACAGAGTTCTTTTTTTAAATTAAAGATTTATTGATTTTTATATAGTCATAATAACTAGTGAACTGACATAAGCCAAATGGAAATGACCCAATACTGTTGTTAACTCATGTTTCTTCCATAAGCCTATGTACTAAAGTTATTTAAGGATTCTACATCCAACAGTACGACGTCTCAAAAACCCAATATATATATATATTATACATACTACAGCCAGTGAGCTATTTACAGAATTTCACCAGTATTGAGTATATATCATGTCTCATTTTAACGGACTTGGCATAAGCAAACAATTAATGTAGGATATGAACACAGACACCTATTAAGCAGTGATGGGTACCAATGTAATAAACAAAACATCTTCTGCTACTTTTTCAAAACTTAAAAAAAAACCCAAACTGCTACAAATCATTTGATTAATTTTAAAGACAAGCTACCATAGTTTTGTTTGAAGAAAATATCTTAAGTTATTTTGATGGTTCATAAGCCATGGAAAATTATGGAGTAAGGCTCAGATTCTGGAATTAACTCCATGCAAAGTATATCCTTTTGGAGTTAATTGCAAGACTGAGACTTAACATTTTAATGTGAATACTTCTGAATCAAACCTACCAGTTTGCACACAAATAAAACATACTATACCAAATTAAATGGAAACATTTATACCATTCCAAAGGAGGAAGTTACCACTCTTTTCTTTAATGAAGACTGTGTTTTTAATTTTAATTCACAATTTACTCATAATATCATGGCACACATATTTACCATTATATATTATCATGCCTTAAGAAAAATGCCCCTGATTTCCGCTTACACACAGATGGATGGCCACTCCAAGACCCTTCACTGGGGCTTTGGAGATGCACAAAGTTCCTCACTAATGGATCAGATTGCAGGACTGGGGACTCCTCACACTCAGGGTATGTCTTCACTGATGGTAAATTTGCTACTATCAGATCAGTCTATCCGCATCAATTGAGCAGTCAGCGAAGACCCACTCAATCAATCTGGAAGTCGACGCACTAAAACCACCCTCTCAGATGGCATAGTGCTGCGTCAATGGGAATGCATTTCCCGTTGGTGCAGTGCAGTGAAGACCCTACATAGAAGAGGAATTACGAAGTAGATGGAAGTTACACAAGCTACTTCGCATAGCTTGCATAACTCCCATTGACTGCTGCCGAATTTCCAGGTAAGCGTAGACCTGGCCTTATTAAGGGTAAGTATGTGCAGAGATCTTTACAGGATGAGGGCCAAAATTTGTAACTTTAACTAGCTTCAAAGTGAAAACAGAATTTATAGGCAGAATTTATGAGAAGGGCAGGCTGACCACAATTATTTCCTTAAAAAAATTACTTTCAGCTGTTTCTCAGCCAAGAATTTGCATGATTTCATCGCCAATACTCTTGAAAACTATTTATTCGATAATGCCCATGGGTATACATTTCAATGTGGTCCAGTTTTTCAATAAACTAAGACAAATTCCATAGACTATTAGTTAATTTAAAAAAAAAAAAAAAAAAAGCAGATTGTCAGCAAAAAGGTACAACTGAAACTGGAGAAAGAAATAATCATGTAGCTATAACCTCTACTATGTTACGTATATTTTTATAGATTGCAATAAAAAAAGTTTTCTGAATTATTTGGTTTTCCTAGAACTGTTGCTGGCACATTTCCCAAAAGAAATGGAAAATCCAAGCACTAAAATTGTAGATCTATAGACAGTCAGAAGATCAGTGTGTTAATTTTATTTCTTTTGTATGAGAACTGGGACTGGTTTTTCCAACACAATGAGAATGGCCACCTTTTCCCTAAGAATCTCATTCTTTTACTACTTTCTGGAAAGGAAGGAAGGAAGGAAACAATGTGATATAATTCAGGCTGGGCTGAAGAACTAAAGAGAAAAAAAATGACATGCCTCTGGATGGAGGTTAGAATTAATGCTGCAATATTAGAAAACTTGCACTAAGGCTTTGAGCTAATCCTCTCACACTGGGATTTCCTCCTGTCACTACAGCAATAAAAAAAGCTAACAAAAACATTAAATATCCAATAAGCAAGTTCCTACAACATTCAACATTCTTGACTGCACTGTGTTTTGTACCCAGGCGACCAAATGTCCCTACTTTGGACCCATTTTCTTTTAAAAAGAACAACAGTAAATGCACATCATTTTTATTATGTTCATCTACAGAAGTCTCCTAGAAATCCACTCAGAGCATTAAAATTATCCAGATATTTTGTGTAGACTCCAAGCATTTACAATTTAGATCTAATGAAGAACATTATCCAAACAGGAAATTCTGCGAAACATGATTAAATTCTTCTCTACACCAACAGGATTGATTTTAAACACAATTACGTCAAAATACCCCCTCACTTCTCCCCGCCACACATCCCATTTGTTAAATCCTTCATATTTTTAAATAAAATTTAAAGAATTTGATAGCCACCTCAAGTTCCTAATTGGCTTATGATATTCTTTGTCATATTGGAATCCAAACTGTATACTTCTAAGACAAACCTTCAGAAACAATCACTATGGATTTTGATTTACATGGAGAAGATTTGAACCTAGCACTTCTTACGTAGATAAGAACAAACAACTTACTCATGTTCATTGATGTAAAGTTCTGCAAGTTCATGCCAAGCTTCTTGGTCCCCAACAAATCTGGATGGGGAGAAATTAAAAAAAGCTTGTGTAGAGATTCTGTAAATGAACAGCATGGAAGCAAAGGCATAAATCAAATGCAAATTCCATTTTAATTAAAAAGATTTATCAGAATAGCAAAATACAATCCTTATTCTTATAAAACACTCACTGTTCCAGATACTCATTCAGCTCTCGAATGGCCTCAACATTTTTCCCCTGGGCTTTTCGAATGGCAATCTTACGCTTTCTTGTTGCCTATGGGTTGACATTGATAAAGGATTAGCCTCTCATAATTCCCTGGGTTTTTGTAAAGAAGGCAATTTGACTGTGCAAATTATTATCTCAATGCTAGTGGAATTCCACTGCAGAACAACCGCTTAGCTGGAGTTTATAAACAAACCCTATGACATCCCACTGGGAGATTTGAAAACTCCTCTTACAATCACATTACATATGCTTTACTTTGGATGCACAAATTGTATGCATCATTTCATCCAAATAAGTGACTGTCCAGATTCTGATAATTACAAAGCAGCAGGAGGATGCTAATCTTTATCCAGCCTAAATTCTCCCACCCTATCATTCATAAGAACTGTATTTTAGGGTTAGGCGATAGCTAGAGATTAGAGAATCCCACAGTGGCATTTTGATTGCCACTGTATAAGAACGGTTCTCCATAACTTTTAAGATTTTTGACATGAAGAGCTGCATGTCACCTCTACATATTGTTGTATAAAATTGTAGTATCTTCATAACCAAGTTTTCATCATATCAAGTACATAAAAATAATTCAGACTATAAATCAATAAAAAATAGCTACTGCATTTATTTGTACCCTTAATTTTAAATGATTCATGTGACAAACATGCTAAGCTTTTCCAAAATTAAACTTTCTTTTCTGAGTGTGTAGAAAATACATTTTAACAGAAACAATATAAACACAAAAGATGGAGGTATTGCATTGTAATAACATTTCACACTTCCCCTCTCTGCCCCAGAAAAGAGAATATACAGCATTTTAGTAATTCATTATTCTGAACAGTATATATGCACACACAGATTTCTAAAGTGTGGTGACGCAGTTCTCTAAGGAAGATTTTCCATTGACTTCAGTGGGCTTTGGATCAGCGTATAAAGGTAGGGATAAATTCTAAGAGGTTAAAAAAAAAAAAGTGATAGAAAAAACACACAGTGGTCTAATTCTATGTGTCTCCCCAACCATCTGTTCCAAAACCCTATATCATGCCATAAAACACCTCAGCATGCCCTGAAAAGCATCAGATCTGGGCTCTGGCAGATGAAGAGACCAAGCAGGAACACAAGTTCCATAGTGCAGTCACCTCACAAAGAATGTACCACCACCAACACTCCACCCTAGTCATTTAAACTATTGTCCCTTGAAATGATCATAAGTATTGCAGTGCAGATTGACATGAAGAGGCATTTTGCTCTCTGTCATGCATGTACTCATGCATCCCACTCGATATGGTGGCAATATCCACACAAAGTTTCAGTATCCTTTTTCTTCTCTCCCCATCCCCTTACTGTTGCTCATCACCCTGACCTATCACACCTAAAATTTAGATTGTCCACTTTGGGGTTAGGGCTGTGTCATCTGTACTGGATCTCCACATGCCCTTTGGGTGCTATAAAGCTATTAATCATAATTTTATAGACCATTTGATAAATGCATTTATCATGCACTTTCAACAGCCTCACCTGCCCTCTCTGCCCCAACCCACCTTCTTTGAGAAAGATCTTAACGTTCCAAATAGCTGCTTTTTGCCTATCCCCCATTAGCTCTTCTTAAAAAAAACCAAGAAAAAATGGTACCATTTTTCTTCTTTCTTTTCCCACAAGTGTGGAATTCCTTCCCCCAAACTGAGCTAAGCCTCAGAATGGGCTTTATTAAATCCTGGACCTGTAAAAGCTTTACAGGCTGATCTCTCATGAATAGGGCTATGATTTTCACATAAATTGTTTTAGTAAATTTCATAGCATAGTCAAGGGGAAAATGCTAAGTCAGGAAAAGATCATCAAAGGTCACCTCCCTGGGAGTCCTCAAGGAAACCACACACCCCATAATACCATGCTCATTCGTATTTCGATATGAACATACAAAATTAGACAAAATGAGTAACACAAATAAATCCTGTAAAGAAAAGCAAATCTAGATGCATGGAAATGGACAATTGTTCAATAAATTTTACCTCGCTTTTTATTAAATGAAGAACCATTCATTTCAGACTTTGAGATCAAATTTCTAACCTTCACTTCTTTGTGCCACGTCATCTGAGCCACATAGTTAAGCATTCTCTAGTGCAGTTTACATTTTTGGCTATCCATAATCCTTTATTAATCTCTTAATTACATACTCATCCTTTCAGCATTTGTCCTAATTTAATTTCTTCTAGGTTGGAGGCCAGCACATAAAGTTCACTGTAACAGAATTCATGATCATGAAAAAAAAATGAGAAAAGAATGAGAAATAAACTTGACACTTAATTAAAGTTTATTCTCTTTTATTAACTTTGGCCCTCCAAGATTAAGTGAAAACTTGAGCAAGTCTGAAAAGAATCAATGCAAATTCTCTAATTATGCTCTGGAGGAAGTGATAACTAATCAAATCCCAGGGTTAGGTTAGACTAATACTTAGAAGATAAGGGGAGTGTCGTCATAGCCTGAAATATTTTCAAAGGAGGTCTCAGCAAAAAAGTTTGAGAACCCCTGGGCTAGATGGATAAGGGAGGATGAATACTTAATGTGTAAGGCCATCTGGTTACTCCTATCAATAATGTATATATCTTAGAGATTCCACAAGATACTTTAAAATGCTATTTTTCTTATTCTTTAACCAAGATGAGGATAAAGGCCTGTGGCACCATGATAGAAAGGAGTTTTGAAGAACGATTTGGAGGACAGAAAGCACTGCTTGAAAGCACTGGAAACTCCACATCGAGGCATGCTGCTAGGGCAGAACAAAAGGTAAATGAAATGACAAGAGTCAAACTATAGGATCTTGAAAGCAAGGACGTTGTCCTTTGGGATTTAAATTTAATTCAGATATACAGAGAAAGCTGCCAAAGGGATCTGAAGAGAAACTACACAATCAGTGTGGAAGATCTATTCTCAAGAGCAGTCATATTGATCCAGATACTCTAGGCAAACTACAGTGTGGGTAATAACGTTGATATTTCTACTTTTAATGGTAGTTGTGTGGCTAAATCACTAATTGGCTTGTAAAATCTCTAGCATTATTTAGACACATCAGGAACTTACTATACATCACTTTCCTAAGTTTAAATCTGTATAATGAAATGATTGAAAAAATATTTGTGATAAAAATAAACAAAGGTTACAGACAAAAACAATGTATTTAACATAGCTCAGATGTCAACAGTTTGCAGAGATTTGTCTTTATTTTGGGTGTTTCCCTCATAAAATAAAATAAAAAATAAAAATATAATACCTAGTTCTTGTAATGCTCTTTCTTCATCAGTAGATCTCAAAGCTCTTCACAAAGGAGGTCAGGATAATTAACCCCATTTTACAGATCAGGAAGCTCAGGCACAAAGAGGGGAAATGACTTGCCCAACGTCACGCATCAAGCCAGTGGCAGAGCTGGGACTACAACCTAGGTTTCCTGTCTTAGGCTAGTGGTGTATTCACTGGGACCCACTGCCTCCAGTTGAAAGGAATATTGCTTCTACATTTGTAACAGAAGGAATAATGTGTGCAATTTTGTGCTACAGGAGGCAATATTTAATCTAAACCATTTAGAGACTGAAAGCAGTGCAGAATACAGCATCTTACTTATTGAGCAGGGCATCTGCAGGTAGTATGACACTAATGCTCTGGCTCTGCGCAGGTTGCCTATTGGTCTCTGAGGGGAATTTAATGTCTTGGTTATGACATATGAAGACCTACAGATAAAGGAGATTTTTTTTGTAGGTGACAGGCTGGTGTTCTTTTCTGAATAATTAATTTAATGATGCTGAGGTTTTGTTGTAGTATTAATTATGTGTTGAGAGACTACACCCTTGCATAGCTGTATTTTTATTATTTAAATCAAAATAAATAAATAAATGCTCAATTACAGAACTTAGTTCTGTAGCCACAAGAGGAAAAGAAACACTCTTACCCCCCCACTTTAAAATGTAGCTTTCGGATAACGCTCTCCAATAGGTAATTAATTTAATGCCCTGAGAAAACAACAAATGAAAAAGACTGAACGAAATAGAAACAAAAGCGTTTGGGAACTTAAATTAGCTGTTTAATAAAGCAAGCTGACCAATGCTTTCAACAACTTTATTTGCAACAACAGACAGAGGGGTCTTTCTTTTCGTGTCTGAATGAAGCTCCTTCAGTAACACACAAATAGCCCTTCCAGAATGATCTGGAAATAGACTCTCAGCTGCTGCAGTTCTATTTGCAGACCACAGTATTCCAGACGCCACAGACCATTGTGACCCCAGCCACCTGCTTCTGGAAACCTTATCTTTTTTTTTTTAGAACACGAGTATAAACTGATCATCCGTGACTAGCACTTACTGGTATTCTGATCACATCAGAAGATCACCCAATCTGCAATGATTAGCAAGCTCTGATCAGCACTGTTTAGCATTCAGGTCTGAAATGAATAATATGAGCAGTCTGAAGATATTCCTTCCCCTAAAATCCTGCTCCTACCTGCACCATACCTCACTGAGGCCTTGTCTACATTACAAAGTTAAGTTGATATAATTAAACCACTGTTGCATGTCCACACTATTATCTTTCTGGCGACAGTAGCAGCTCCTGCATCGAGAGAGAGCAGTGCATGGTAGGTAGCTATCCCACTGTGCAACTGGCCGCAAGATGTTTTGGGAAGGGTTTGCAATGCCTCATGTGGCACTAGGTTTCCAGCTGCTTTTCAACTGCTCTAGTAATCTGCGAGCCAATCATCTCTGTCAGAAAGCATAGGCCCTGCACGGCTCTTCAGTATTGTACTGTGTATTATGAGCACAAGGGTATAAGAGGAGCCCCATAAGGGGTCTGTTCAGCTGAGGGAGGGGGCATTTTAATAATAAGCCACAGTAATGTCTGTTGCCATAGTGTACAGAGCGTGGCATGGTTTGTCTGCACGGTAATATGGACCTTGAAATGATGGCTGTGTGTATCCCACTATAATAGTACACATGTACCTATTGCTATTATCTGTAAATGTTAACAGCAGCCACTGGGGATAGAGAATAATAAAGAAATTTCGTTTCCGTAAGTAAATTTTTATTCCAAATCCATGAAAACATACATATGTAATGCTGTGGTAAACTTTATAAATGCAAGGGAAAGCATCTTTAAAGTGCAGGGAACAGGGAATTCTCACACACATACACCAAAGAGGCTCTGACAGCTGGGTGCATATGAAGCTGTCATTGTGTTTAATCTCTCGCAGGTGTGAGGTGCCTTTGATACTGCTGCAGCCCCAGAAAATACCTGAAATGGGAGGTGAGGGGGAGTAGAGGGAGGTCTTGGAATGCTGTTTCTTTTCTAATTAAGCTTTGTATGATTGTTGAATAATACATCTGCTTGGGCCAAGAAATTAATACGCACCACAATCAGGAAGGAGAACTTGTGTGACGAAAGAAAGCTGGTTGGCACGCATTTAATTCTATCAAGGATGTCCTCCAAGGAAAAATCAATAAGGCAACACATACCAATCTCTTCAACTCAACAGTGCTGCTGTCAATGTTGTACGGCAGCGAAACATGGGAGCTGATGAAGACAGAGGAGCAACAACTGTCCATCACACAGAGGATGATCGAGAAAACAATTCTGGGGATTTCAATCCGCGACTGAAGCCGCAATGAAATGATCAGACTGCAGAGTAGAGCGCAGGACATTGCTGGTGAAAGCAGGTACAATAAAATGCAATGGGCCGGGAATAGAATTAGATTCACTGACAATCGATGGAATGCAGCTGTCACCGAGTGGTACCCACAGGACCTAAAATGGAAATGACCACTTGACTGACCTCCAAAGAGATGGGAAGACTGTATTGTGAAAAGGCATGGCTGCACATGGAGAAGGAGGGCCAGGGTAAGAGAAGCATGGAAGAGGTGTTGTGATTGGCGCAATCTATATGAGGCCTGAAAGACCAATTGATCAAGGTGACTGGAGAAGGTTTCAGTCAGAATTAAAACAAACTTCAAACATATGAATTTGCTTCAGTTAGAGATTATTTACATTTTTAATCTAATGATTTGTTGTAGTGTTGTAACTCATATGCAGCACACTGCAGTACGAGTGTATAGAGAACTCCCTTGTGATTCCTTCCCAATCTCCTCACTGTGATTTCTCTTTAAATCAGGACTTGTGCACCTATGCACAGAGGAAAGGATTTGATCCCCTTTGCTTATGATTTCTCTGCCGCTACTAGCTCTTACAAGTTGTATTGTAAATACATTTCAATGGTACTACTTCAATACAGAATTGAAGCAATAGACGCAAAAGAGCATATCAGAGCACCAGTAACTACAGGTGCAGTGGAAAGACAGAGATTCTTTAAACTGGAGGCACTGGACCATTTTTTTTCTGAAACCTGATTGCTTTTGAGGCAGTTGAGTCCAAAGGATACCACTGTACATCTGTGATCACTGCATAGGTAGAGACTCAAGTCATATTGTCCAGGTAACAAAAGTTCATTCCAATTCTTACTATGTGCAATGGAATGGAAATCCATGATCAGTCTACATGACACTGATTCACTTTTAACAACACTGTACGGAGCCATGCAATGCTGCAATTTATTGTAAATGTAACATGTTTACTAAAGTAAAGATGTCTTGAAAACTTTTTTTTTTTAATGTAAAAACCTGCCTCAAGAGAAGTAAATCTCTTTTCTTTAATAAACAATCTCCAGTAGGCATACAGAAATTGTGCCCATTTCCCACCATCAGTAATTTAACCTGGCGCAGTTTACATGTATGTAAAAAAGTGAATGCCAATAGTATCTGTTTGTACTTGTCCAGGGAAAGTTTTAATTGTTTTTTTTCATTATTCCTCTTTTCCGACAGCCTGAGGCTAAGCACCCTACTCCACCCTGACTGCTCCCGCCACCCAAATACCACCACCCTGACCGCAGTCCCCTTCATGTAGAAGCAACATGTCTGCAGCTCCATACCAATGTGACTATTTGCCTCCCTTGCCTTCTGGTATGCCTGCTGCAGCTCTTCAGTTTTTACAAGCCCTTCTCTTCCATGCCATGATCGATGAGACCATGACTGTCAAAGTTCCTGTGGCTGGAGCAGAGCTGTGACTACAAAGCCTCCTCTCCCCACAGACCCAGAAGATCCACTTGCAATGCCAGACTGCTACTGGTCAGTTGGGAATCAATTCAGAGTCAATAAATCCACTGTGGGAGCAGCTATGATTCAAGTGTGCCATGCCATTAATAGACTTCTAAGAAGGGTGGTGACTTTGGGAAATGTGGAGGACATAGTGGAAGGCTCTTCTGCAATGGGGTTCTTAAATGGCGGCAGGGCGATAGATGGCACGCACACCCCTATTTTAGCTTCGGACCACCTTGTCTCAGAGTACATAAATTGAAAGGGATACTTCTCAGTGGTGTTGCAAGTGTTTGTGGTTCACAGGGGACTCTTCACTGACATCAATGTGGGGTAGTCTGGAAAGGTGCATGAAGTGCATTTTTGGAGCTCAGGTCTGTTAAACAAGATGCAGGCAGGCACTTCTTTTCCAGACCATAATATAAATATTGGTGATGTTGTAATGCCAATAGTGATCCTGGGTGAACCTGCCTTCCCACTGCTCTCCTGACTAATGAAGCTCTACACTGGGCACCTGGACAGCAAGGGGTGTTTTAATAATAGGATCAGCAAGTGCAGAATGGTGGTGGAATGTGCATTTGGACATTTAAAAGTGCACTGGCGAATTCTGCTCACTTGGTTAGAGCTCAGTCAAAAAACATCCCAACAGTTATCTCTGCCTGCTGTATGCTCCATAATATCTGTGAGACAAAGGGGGAGATGTTCCAATTGGGTTGGCTTGCAGAGGCAGATAGGTTGGCCACAAATTTTGAGCAGCCAGATGCCACAGAACCACTGAGAGTCAATGACACCGATGTACATTGTGCTCTGCCTACACCAGGGGTGTCAAACTCAGTTCTTATGGGGGGCCACATTTAAATTAAATTTAGTTAAAGGGGGCCACTAAGACACTTCATACTGGAATGTAAAAACACTCAACGATAAGACACATCTTAATCTAGTCTGCTGTGCTTTAGGCACTCTACTCTCCGCCGTGAAATTTCTCCTGGGGGGGTTTAATTCGGCGGCAGAGTAGGACAGCGGGACTTACGGCAAATACTCGCAGGCTCTGCTCTCCGCTGTCAAATCTCCCAGCGCGGTGAAATTCGGAGGCAGAGTCACAGAGTCAGAAAAAACCAGGGCCGGAGAACATGAAAAACCCGGGCCGGATTACACAACGCGGCGGGCTGGATTCGGTCCGCGGGCCAGATTACACAAGCCGGTGGGTCAGATTTGGCCCGCGGGCCTTGTGTTTGACACCTGTGGCCTACACTGATGCTCATTTGACCTACTGAATTCGACTTCAGTGCTATGCCACTTGCAGAGGTGATTTTATTAAGTCAAATTTTACCGTGATTTAGGTTGGCAGAACTGACATGCCAGTGGAGACGTGCACTTTACGCTGTGTTATGTCGACCTCCATTGGCATGTAGACCAGGCCTTAGTTGACATAAGCAATGCAATGTCTACACTGGCACTGTGTCGCCCTAATGACATTGACTCAACTCCTCGAGGTAGTTTTATTAGGTCAGTGTAGCAGGTGAGTTAAAGCAGCAGGAGGAGCATTGTAACATGTACACTTTCATAGTTAGGCTAAAGAAAACTGCCTTATGTCGATTTCGTAGTGCAGACAAGCCTTAAGTCTCTTAAGCACTACACATAATTTTCAGTTTCTAATTGGTTTCCATTACTCAACCACACCCCAAACCAAAACAGAACAATTCAGATTTTTAAATCCCCTCCCCCCCCACCTCCTAAAAAGTGCCTTTTTAGAAAAATGTTGACTAAATTGTCTTTTGTCTTATTACAAAATGCAACTCATCTTAAAAGAGTTCTGGACACTGAAGAACTGTGCTGGCATTCACAGAGAAAGCATAGCACCTGGAAGAACAAACTCCTTTTAAAATGGCATGGAATAAAAGAAATTGGAGAGGTAATGTATTTTACTGAAGCTTTTTGTTGAAGCTATTTACAGTTGTTGGGAAGGATTTGAAAGTAGGGTGTGGCTTTGTTAATAGGTTTACTATTAATAGGTCTAAAGGTTTTCAATCACATCAACAAAATGAACGGGAAATTTGTCTGAATACTGGTCATGTGTTCAGCAGTGCCAATCTGAAGTTTTCAAAAAGTCGTGAGTCATGCCCATAAAATCATGAAATTTGACTTTTTTAGAAAACCAAAGATTTTAAAAAACACCACATTTTCATTATTTTTATTTGTCCTCGGTTTAAGAGCATCTAGGTGCACTCAAGTCATATTTTCAAGCTTTTCTCTGCAATGATGAGGGCTAGAAAGTTTACCAAAAAAAGCTGAGATCCTCATGTAATCAATAAGACTAACAGCTAGGGCCTTAAGAAAAACACCAAATATCACAAGACTTACATGAAAATCGTGATCTCTGGCAATACTATGTTCTAATCCTCATTCTGACCTCTATTACCTCTGTAACCTGGAGTGGAAGTCCTTCTGTGCCTCATTTGGCCCTTTGTGAAATGGGAATTACACTCCCCTATCTCACAAGATGTGAGAATGTTTAGTAAGGGGTTGAAGACAGAGAAATAAGTTATTTGCACTATTGGCAAGATTCTCTGTTTTTTACATACATTAAGTAGAAATATTGTATTTTTAGATAGAGCTTGACAGACAAAAGCTATTAATGGTACTTTTACATACAAGGCAAAAAATAGCAGTTACACTCTAAATGACTTGACATTTATTTGTTCCAAACACCCAACCGAATACTGTCCTCCACGGCAATGGATATAAAGACAGTTTATCACTGTCATGCATTTTAGTCTGCTTCAGGCAGTATTTTAGCTAGGGAAAGTAAAACCCAATAGATTTAACAAATATAAACACTGCTGAAAAAGTAATAAACTTGCAAATCTCACTTAGTTAATTCAGATTTGGGTTTTTAGTATTTCACAATACATGTTCATCCAAAACTACCCCAAGAGAAACTAAATTTAAATTATAATGCAATCTCAAAAAACGTATTATGATTATAAGGGTACTATAAATGCCAGCAACTATGTAAGTAGAAAAAAATAAAAGCTGACTCACTTCAATAGTTAAATTTGAATTTACCTGAAAAATTCAGCAAAAAAATAAAAACAAACAGATTCTAAGAACAAATTTGATGTACGAAAGGCTATTTTTTCCTTCCAGTCTAGAAGAATTTCAGGAACAGGACAAAAATGTCTATCATTGCCACAAAAATCTATGTTGCTTGACCATGCAGAACCTATGACATGGAATTCCCCCTATCAATTTCCCAGAGTTTAAAACAAAACACTAGAGCAGTTATTGGCTGACTCTGTGAAGCCAACATTCTTAATGGAAAGATATATGTCATCTTAAAAAAACACATACTATAATCAGTATCATATGGGCTAAGGTGCTTTAGTGTGTCACATTTTTTTATTAAACAATGAACCTTTCCAAGCTATTTCTTTAAAAGACTAATAATCCCCAGTCTGGCACAAGAACTAATCCTCCATTTGTCATGATTCTTTTTAATTAGCATTAAGTAGACTAAAAGTGAAGTGAGGATTTGAGCATTTATCAACTTCTGCATTTGATTAGTAAAACATACCAACAAGAGTCTGAGATCGTTCTAAATTTCATGGTTGGAAGGAGAGCATTAACAGGAGATGGTTTTGCAGTTAATGACTCTCTTACGAGAAGGAACTGTTCCACATTTTGTGTAGCTGGTTTCAATGCTACCGAAATTTAATTTTGTGAATTATAAAAGAATTAAATTCTTCAAAAACAAAATCAATAATATTTTATTTGTTTTTATCCATAGTTCAAATTCATTTTTATGAAAAGGGTTAATAACTTTTTGAACCTGAAGACCAAACTGCAAAAAACAAGACAAAAGAAAGAGTGAAAGATTTTATCACTGTTCCTAAATGCCATGCCACCCTGTGGGCTGGTTGGAATGGCTCTTCAGTTGGTTTGCTCCTTTCCCTCAGAGGTCACAGAGAGTACTGCTGGACAACTGCTGCTTCTCCACAAAGGCACCAGAATGTGGGGGTCCCTCAGGATCCCACCTCAGCCTCCTCCTGTTCAAAAGTATGTAAAGCCACTAAGGGATTCTGAGAGCATTTTGGGCTCCAACATCAACATGCTGATAACACTTAGATCTAGGACACCTAAATTCAACAGTTTCACTGTTCTCCCTGTCTTTGACTGAAGAAGGATCTGGATGAAAGTGAAATGGCTGTGACTCAAACAAACAAGATGTAGCTGGGAGAGAGCAGCACTCAGAGAAGTGAGCAGAGGCTGTGTTTGCACTAGCTATTGAGGGTAATATACCTTTTGTTCAAGTTATCCATAGTCTTGAGATCCTAATGATGCATCATAGTACCTGGGTTCCCACATAACAACTACATCCATCTTGTGCAGCATACAGCTACCTCCATCAAAATGGAGAAGACAAGCGTGCACATACATGCTCAAATCCATGTACTGTTCCTGTTCACATGAACATGCAACCAAGCTGTTAGCGGAAAATATTTTTAAAACACTGGATGGTCTGGGACCAAATCCTGTATTTGGATGGAATGTCCAAATTCAGCAAGGCACTTAAGCATGCAAGTAGTCCCAGTGAAGTCAGTAGAACTACTTGCGTTTGAAGTTAAACACATTTGAAAGTAACTTGCTGAATAGGGCCCGGAGTTTAGAAAAGATCATGAACTATATGGAACTTCTACCTAAATACAGATTTCTGACTGTTTCACGGGGTCTGGCTAAGGCCGGATATTTGGTCCAATGCAACCTTCTACACTGGACCACAGCTGTTGCTAGAAGATATAGATCACTGTCAATCTAAGATAATCTTCTGATTGGCTGAGCTGAAGAATAAAAGGAAAGTTGGCACTTCAGTGGAAGAATGATCCAGTGTTTAGGGTGCTAGGTCTTGAGACATCCAGGTTCAAATCTCTGCTCCACCACAGACTTTCTGAGAGACTTTGGGCAAGTTATTTAATGCTAGATCCACAAAGGGGATTTAGGCTCAGCATTGCAACACTTAATTTTAAGGGGCTTGCTGCCCCATGGAATCTTCAGCCCCAAGTTAAGTGCCCAGGCTCCCTACATAATGCATGGGGAGAGTTAGGCAGCTAGGAACAGGATTTAAAAAAGCCAGCACACTGAGCAGGGAGCTACCTGAGCTAGCTAACAGGAAATGGGAAGGAGAGGTATCGGGCCTAATTCCAGCCCCTTAAAGGGAGTAGACAGCTAACTCTGGGTTGGATTCACAGCTATGAATTCTCTCCTGAAGTCACATGCTTGAGCCAGGTCAGCCCCTTTCCACAAGAAAGAGAGAGAGCAAGAGAGGTTGATGAGATGGTGTGGTCTGTCCCCTTACTGTTTAGCTCAGTTGTTAGAGCACTCACCCAGGATGTGGGAGATCCACCCATGTTCAAATCTCCACTTCGCCTGATTCAAAACAGAGACTTGAACTCCTACATCCTTGATGAATGCCCTAACCACCTGACTCTAGTCATAAGGGGAACGCCAGCACATTCTACTCTGCTGTGTGGGGCCCAATCCAGTAAACACGTTCTTAGATGGCCTCTGAGAATGCTTAGCATATCAGGTCCTGCAAGCAAGACAGGAGGAGAAACACTTACTCTGAGCATCCTGCTGGATCTAAAGTGATAAGCAGCTTGGTGGCATGAGGACTAGAGAAGCTATGTGCAGGCCCATCAGCAAAAATTCAGACATCTTGTGGACTTTACCGGTGGAAATGTAGGCGCCTACAGCTTTAGGTGGCTGTTGAGCCAGGGTTTTAAGAATCTAAATTTTGAAGTTAGGTGCTTAAAGTAGCCTAAATCCTTTTGTGGATCTAGCTAGCCCTTAGTCTCTCTGTGCCTCTGTTCCCCATCTGTAAAATGGGATAATAGCACTGCTCTACCTCAGAGCGGTGTTATGAGGATATACACATTCAAGATTGTAATGTGTTTACATACTACGGTAATTAGAGACATACAAGAACCTAAGGGAGACAGACTAATACTCTGCTTACTCTGAACAGGTTTACTACTAAATCCTCTACAAGAATACCATACAAAACATGAGTTGTAATAGTCTCAAACCTGTTAGTGGGGATATTAAAAACTACATTATAAAATATACTGCATAAAATGAAAAACGTATATTTAAGGTTTAAAGATTGAATCTGGCCACAAATTTTGTTTTTGTAAAATCAAGTTTTTAACATTTTATAAAAGTGTTGCATTTTTTTTAAATCCAATAGAAATAGTTAAAGACCAATAATTTACAACCCTTCTCTAGCAAACCAAAAGACTAGATCATAATGCATACACACACAGGGCTGATTTAAGGTTGCTCAGGTAACCTTAAATCTGGCATTTCCTAACTTCAGCACTTAACACTGCAACCTCGATGGTCTTTTAACAGGTGTGTTTGGTTTTTTTTAAATGCTATGTCCTAATTTTTTGTTTTAAACTGAAAAAATAGAAATTCTATTTGGCACCATATTGACTCAAAACTTGGGTCTTCAACAGAGCTCAGATATAGTTATCCACTATACAGACCTTTAACACTAGAGCTAACACAATAAATGATAACAGCAAACGGCTACCATTCTTAGTGTGCACCAGACCCTTGAGGAGAATGAGACAGACTTTGCCACTGGTTTTATAGGTAAATACTGACAGCAGAAGATTGTAGAGACTCGGAATTACCAAATTCAGCTCTGGGTTCTAGAGGGGACTGCACACTATGGGGTTAGCCCATTCTCCTCCTCTGCCCCCAGCCTGCCTCTGTTGCTCTCTGCTCCTATCATCCCACCTGGGCTCCTGCCCCTCTCTCATCCTAGCCACACACTAGATTGTAAACTCTTCAGGGCAGAGGTTGTCTCTTACTCTATCTATTCAGTGCCTAGCACATTGGAGCCCAGATCTCAACTGGCCTCTCTAGTCACTACTGTAATATAAGTAACACAATTTTAACATAGCTCCTATAATGAGTGGATTACTAGAGATCTGAAAGAGAGAATGAAACGTTTTGATGCTTTCACATTTATACAAAACTAAAACCCTATTTCAACCTCCATCCTTAAATAGTTCAATAAAAGAGTGTTGTTGTAGCTATGTTGGTCCCACGATATGAGACACACAAGGTGGGTGAGGTAATATCTTTTATTGGACCAGCTTCTGCTGGTGAATAAGACAAGCTTACAGAGTGCTCATCATCATGTGATTCTCTTAATTCAACATTTTAAATCTAACAAACTGACATGAAGATGTACTTTTGTATTACATGAATTTGAGTTCATAATTCCATTTATCACAACAGAAAAGTCTGCTGGATCTCAAAAACAAATCATTTCATAATATTTGTACAATTCCCAAACATCTTTTTGTCTGAAACTGTCAGTCCATGCAGTGTGTGATTTTTACATGACTTGTGTGAACAAATGTCTGTGTTTTACTTACAGCACTTGCCAAACAAGAGAAAATGTTTAATATATCTAAGCAACTCCATGTGTCAGCACACCAGAAAAAAATGCTATATGGCAACCTGAGTGCCAAAACAAACTCAGCAAAGGTTTCTTTTTAAAACTCTGAAATATTTATTTTCCTACAGCAGCCACACATGTGCATGGAAATAATTAACAGGCAGATGACAAACAATTCCAATACTGACAGTTTATCAATAGTTCCTATTTAACTTTCACCCTTCAAATGCAAGACTTAGTCAATCTATTCTACAGTTATCTTAAACAAAAAAAATCATACCTTCACTCTATGTTGAACAGAGACTCTATTTTCAGAATCTCAGAAATTCAAAATGTCACACACCTGTTCTACTATTTCAGTTTACATTTTATGCCTTTCACTATTAATGTCTTCTATGTATTTATGATTTTTAATGTCTAGCACGATGGTTCCGTATTAAAAAAAATTATATATTTAAATAATAATATCCAACAAACCATCCAACACGTTTGGATGATGATAGCCATTTTGAAACAGCTGAAAAGTGCAACTGCCAAAAATACACACTTCAAAGCCTTATTTACAGTCTGCCCAAATCTTCAACATAGAGCTCCATTTTCTAACGGTTTCAGCAGATCACAAAACACGCATCTAGCTGACTTATTCTTGTAAAATGTAGCTGTACTTTAGAAGCATCTTTGCTTTGTTTCAGCATGACTTCTATAGAAAGCTAAAGGGGTTGGAGAGTTTTGTTCTTTTCACGGTTACACAGAATTCTGCGCACTTATCATGAGCCAGAAATTGTTGCAAAAAGACACCATTTAATCTGACACCAAAACAGGGACACCATCATTTAAAAGCATGCTGTTCCAACATCCTTTATTTACATTCGTTATAACATGTAAGAACCATTTCTTGCAAAATGGATTTACATGTATTTTTCCAACTTTGTGCATTTGATAGTGGTTGTTGTATAATCACTTTCACCAAATTATCTCTGAAGAGTCAGTTTCTCCATGTTTGTGTTGGTCCTTCAACATGAATAGGAGACCAAGGAAAATAAGTGGACCGAAGAAAAGCTAGAGGAGTTTGAAATCCATTGCTGAAGGTGAACATGTGACCTACAAATCCTCTGGCCTGTTTAGAATATCTGAAAGTATCAAATTTATTTAAATACCTAACAAAAACTGAAAGAACAAAAAATCTTTTAAAAACAGGAGTACACAAGACTCTGCAGCATCAGTCTACGAGAGATGAAGACACAGAACTATGAATTAAAAGAATTTTAGATTTTAAAAAAAATTATTTAAACCCCATAGTTTCTATGTTACTAACATTATTTTTACTTCAACAATTTATGAAAATACTTCTATTCATACAAGTTGTAATTCAAGAGGAGAAAAAATGTATAACTGTAAAATGGCTTCTCATCAAGCTTTTTCCTCTGCCTGCTCATGAGTAAATAACAGCTTTTGTACAACTGAGAACAGTTCAATTTGATACATATGGAGGAAATAAGAATTGGAATGAAAGGAAGTGAAGGAGCTTGGATGTATCATAATACTGAAGTGATGCAAGTCTGGCTATGTAAACACCATGATGTACAATGAAAAGCCAAGAGACCAATGAGCCTCGCTGCATTCAAGATCTAGTTATTATTACTATCTCAATACTGAAAACACTAATATGCTTGAGCATCTACATACAAGCAGTTACAATGACTTCAATGGGACTTGTGTGAAAAATTACTTACGTGTACAACTATTTGCCTCATCAGTGATTAAGTAAAAACTAACAATGGGAACCAAGTCTATGTGACAAAATATAATTCAGCATTATCCTACTGTGCTATCTTACTAGCTATACATTTTGAATAGGAAATAGCCATGATCCTTTCATATTAAAGAAATCTCCAGTGTAAGAGTATAAGCTGTTCAGGTTAAGGGCTGTGCTTTCTTTTGTTTTTGTATTGTGCCTATGGCAGCATATTGTGGGTACTACTGGGAAAAAAAGAAGTGATGTATTTAAACATCAGAAAAAACGTGAAGGTGAAATGCTGGCCTAGTAGGTTAGAAAGCCCCTATATATATTTAGTACTTGTGAAAAATTCAACTGTATTCACCCGGGGGGTGGGGGTGGGGGGGAGACACAACAATGATGTGACGACTCAAATGCTGAATTGTCCCCAGTATTTGTTAAGTGACATTTCAGGACATTGCCAATGCTCAAATGCTTCCTTTATTTTTGACAGATCCAAAAAATACAATCCTGTGCAACTGCGGCTTCCATTCCACATGATGTCAAGGCATGCAACCAGCTGCCACCAAATCCCTACAGAACAGCACTAGAGATGAAAGCCCACTAACAAAGACGTCAAGCCCTAAACTACTGACTTTTTAAAAAAAAGAAAATCTTATTTTATAGGCCACACAAATGTTGAAAGATACAATATTGAGTGGTGTGGAGGAGGACATCACATATATAATTTCTAATATGGAGGTTCTGGTTTCCAGACTATCTATTAAGGAATAAAACATCAACAGAGACTGTGTTAGGGCATCCCATTGAGTGGATGCCACCAGTTGCAGGGCATCTGGATTTAGTGGAGCCACAAAGAAAAGAAAGGGAGAATTCATTATAGAAATATCCTTTAATGTGTCTTTAACCTACTTATTTGGAACATTTCAGTTCTTGATTCAGCTTTGAAACCTCCTATGAAAGCCTCCAAGATGAGGAATGACCTACTAATAAGACAGGACTATCAATATTTTACTTGTCAGTCCAAAAACAACCACCACCACCAAAAAAACCCCACACACATTACTTTACCCAGGGGAACGGATAAATTTTGCAAATCTGCCATAATATGATTTTTTTTTTTTTTGGTGGGGGTAGGGGTGAGGAGAAGAAGAAAGGACTGTTGATATTTACAGACCACCTTAAAGTTAAAAAAAATAAAGGACAAAGACTAATTTAATTTAGCTGATGCTTGAAGCTAGTAACTGCAATTTTATAAATCTAAAAAATAAAACTGCTACAGACTTAAAAGATACACAGGTGATAGCACTCATGCTCAAACAACTGCTATGTACCAATGGTGATAAATAAAACAAAACAAAAATAGGAGAGAATTACATCCTAAGAACAAATTGAGAATTTTACTAATACAAAAAAACCTAAGAACAAAGAAATCATTACCAAATTTAAAAAAGCACACAGAATGCATTAGAAAGGTAGTCTAAGAGAATATGGAATCAGCCAACTGTCATTCAAAAGACCCAAGCCTACCTTTACCATATCATGGTAAATTCCAACTTTACCTAACAGCTGTGACATAGGCAAGCTGTTGCCAGCATGGTGGAGCTGGAAAAAGTTAATCATTTGCACCTTCAGAATCTCACATCAGGTGGCAAGGTAAAGTCTCAAACAGAGGTCCTGCAAAGTAGTCCCACAACCAGCACTGAAGCAATGTTTAAGTATAAAAAGCATAGCTGAACTGCAAGTGCCATCTGCATGCACGATGCCAGGAGCCCAAAATCTCTGCACAGTGATTTTTTTTTAACTGGGCACAGTGTACAGCAAATTGCAGTTTGACTTAAGAGCAAATCTATAGCCTTCCAGCTATTAAACTGAGATAAGTACTGCGCAATTAAAATAGTACCAGAACATATTTTAATTAGATTTTCAAAATGAGTAACAGAATCTAGGGATAGGAGAAATGTGATAGGCTAGTTAGCCCATCTACCACCTAATACTGGATTGCTACCTATAGCACTACTTGACAGCCCGAGCTCCAGCCCAAGTCCCAACATCCACATGGCTAATTTTAGAAAACTAGCTCAAGTCCCACTAGTGCAAGTCTGTGTACCCGCACTGAAAGGCTCACTCCCAGCTGTAGAATAGACATACCTATTGAGGCCAATGAACAGGACTATTATTTACAGCGACATGCTCTTTAAATTCAACATTCGTAAGAGAAAATGCAACCATGAATTCCTTTCATGAAAGGAAGTTAAATAATTCTAAAGACAATTAAATGCTAGAGTATTACACTAGTAAGTTTTTTTTTTAAATAATTGAATTAAATACCCAATTATTTCACTACAGTTGTACTATCAAGAAGTTAGTAAAAATTAAAACAGTTTAATATTATATTTCTAAGGAAACCATTTAACTTACTGTATTGGTTGAATCTTCTTGTAAAATTCTGTCATATAGCTGGATGGCATCATCATACCTATTTAAAGATACCAACAGAAATAGATGTGAACTCTAGAAAATGCTGACTCAGTTAAATTATTTGGTTAAAAACTTTTTGATTGGCTCCATAATTAGGTAATAGCATTGCAGCATTTTCTATACAGTGTACTATGCTAACCTTACATAGCTTCGAAGGAAAATGTGTACCAATAACTGAATTTTACTGTCCTTACATAAATGTTTACTCAAGCAAAACTCCTCTCAAGGAACTCTTAAGAAAGGGCTGTGGTACTGGGCTTCACCAAATAAACTGAAAAATAAATTGCAGGTGGGATATTATTTACATTGCACCTGACACAGAGTAGGTATTTTATATCCTCTTTGTTTCTTCATTCTGCCTTTTTAGTTACCTAGAAGATCCTTTACTCCACCCCAACTCCCACCTCCACAAAACCGAGCCATTTTAAATAGGCCACGCAGAAGAAGAAAC
>ML675601.1:102733273-102862853 GCA_007922155.1 Mesoclemmys tuberculata | reverse complement strand
GAAGAAACTTGCCACTTCGTTACAGCAGTTTATTTCAAAACTCCAGAGCAGGAGTCCCCAAACTACAGCCTGCAGGCCACATCTGGCCCACCAACACATTCTGACCAACCCGGTGAATCTGCTTCCCCCTCCTGGCCATGCCCCTTCTCCCCTGCCTCTCTCCCATATGATGTAGGCTCAGCACCTGGGCCAGGAGGAGCCACTCCAGCCCTTCATAAGAGAAAGACTGAGTGATGTGGCCCTGGCAACTGACAGTTGGAAGACCCATGCTCCAGAGAGTCACATTTTGGATTTAACATTGGTGGCGTTGAGCGTAAGCAACAGAATATAATGGACTGTGAGGTTACAGCAGGTACCCCACCCATCCCTAGACTATTGCAAAGCATGAAATTAAGTCTTTCCACTTACCAGAAGAACACAGATTTACTCCTTTCTTATTCTGCTACTGGAAGTATACTAGAAATGAATTAACTCTTGTTGCTACAATGAATATCTCTACTATTTTAAACCCTATCTCAGAAATATTCATCATCTTATCTGGCCCATTTTATCACCTGAGTTGGACAAAAAATAGTTTGATTGTATACATAGCGTAGGTATCTAGATACTGGGTTATAACTACATGCTATGGGGTCTATTTAGCTTCTTCATATCATCATACTACATAGTTCTTTATCAGATTTTAACAGGGTCTTTACATCCTAAATATAATGGCTACAAGACCACTTTATTCTCCAGTCCAGTAGAGGATGTTCTTATCACTCAAGATCCTTCACCATTATGACCTGCTGCTAGTGAGGCAAATAGATATTATTGCTCTTAGAAGCCCAATAATTATCACTTCTAGCTTGGCCATAGTGGTTACTGTTCAGTAAGGCTGCGAGCCTGTCATGGAGGTTGGGGATTCCAAAACTTTCTGCGACCTCTGTGACTTCCACAGCTGCAGTGGCTGGTGTGGCTGACAGGAGCTCGCGTTACTCCAGCCCACTGCTGGAGCCCCCGTTACTAGGAAGGGACAGATAATAGTAATGGAAGATTTCATTATTAGAAATATAGATAATTGGGTTTGTGATGACTGGGAGAACCACACTGCAAGATTGCCTGTCAAGTGTGAAGGCTGCAGATCTCACAAGACATCTAGACAGGCTTATGTGCAGTACTGAGGAGGAGCCGGTGGTTATGGTACATGTAGTGACATAGGGAAAGGTAAGAGAAAAGGTCCTGGGGGCCAAATTTAGACTACTACGTAAGAGATTAAAGTCAAGGACCTCCATGGTAGCATTCTCTGAAACGCTTCCAGTCCCATGAGCAAGGGCAGGAAGACAGGCAGAACTGCATGGTCTCAATGTATGGATGAGATGATGGTGTAGGGTGGGAGGCTTTCGGTTTATTAGGAACTGGAGAACCTTTTGGGAAAAATGCAGTAAAAATGGGCTTCATCTAAAGCAAAGTAGAACAAAACTGCTGGCATGTCAAATTAAAAAGGTTGTAGATAATTTTTTCAACTAAGCTTTGAGGGAAAGCCAACAGGTGTGGTGGAGCACATAGTTTGGACAGAGACATCCATTCGGGATTAAAGGGGAACTCTATATCCTAGTAAAAAGGATAGCAAAGAAGTTGGTAAAGTAAAAGTAGGAATAGTGGAATATGGAATAGTCAAACATAAAAGAGTTCCACTTAAATATAACAGAAGGCGGCAAACAACTGAATATTGACAAATGTACAAGTGCTTATATATAAATGCTAGAAGTCTAAACATTAAGATGGGTGAACTAGAGAGCCTGGCATTAAAGGAGGATATTGATACAATAGGCATCACGGAAATTTGGGGGAATGAGGATAGCTATGGGACAAGGTAATAGCAAGGTTCAAAATATATGGCAATGACAGAATAGGTCACACTGATGACAGAGAGGCACTGTGTGTGAAAGAAAGTACAGAGTCAAAAAAGTAAAAATCTGAAATGAATCAAAACCATACCATAGAATCTCTAAGAACAGAAAATCCAGGCTTGAACAGTGTTGCAGTAGGACTATACTACTACCTGACTTAGGCCCAATCTACACTTAACTTTGCGATTCGGCGGCAGTCGACGGGAGATACGCAAGTGACGTAAATCACTTGCGTATATCCCGTCAACTTTGTAGCGTCTCCCCTGCACGGCGTCCATACTGCGCTGCGTCGAAGGGAACAGCACTCCCTTCGACGCAGCGCTACTCCACTTACCAGGGTGGCTTTCCTGCGTCGCTTCCTGGATCGACTGAGTGCGTCTATACAGACCGCTCAGGCGATCCAGAGCAATCAATGTGATGGCGGTGAATTTGCCGCCGTCAGTGTAGACCCAGCCTAGGAAGCTGACAATGACTGTGAAATGTTCAGGAAGATTAGAGACCCTGATTTCAACTGTCCTCATATTGATTGGGTATATGTCACCTCAAGACGGGATGCAGAGATGAAAATTTCTAGAGACCATAAATCAGTGGTTCCCAACCTTTTTGTCTCGAGAGCCACAGGTATTATTTTTACAACCCTGAAGGACCACCAGTCTCCGCCAGCAGCCTTTCCCCCCACTGCAGCAAGATGAAAGGAGTTCTGCGCAGAGGCTGCCTTCTCACTGGTCTCCCATCTCCCTGGTTGCAGCAGGGAAACCACACCTGTTCTGTAACCCCGTGTGCTGAACTTGGGTCCCTAAGTAGTGGCTCTCTTCTGCAGCCAGGGGGACAGATGATCACTGCTCCCCTACCTCTGGCTCCGGCAGGGACCCCAGTGGCTATGGACCTAGTCTCAGCACTTTGCCATGTTCTCTGCTACAGTTGGGGGAGGGGAATGCTGATCTCCTATCCCCTTGGCTGCAGCAAGGAGCCTGAACGAGTCTTTTAGACCCGTGGAAACGTGCTCCATCTCTGTCTTTAGGTAGTGGCTCCCTTCTGCAGCCAGGAGGGGAGCAGTGGGCCATTTTGAAAGCTCCCTGATGGCCACTTTTAGCTCCCAGGTCACAGGTTGGGAATCACTATATAAATTATTGCCTCTTGGAGAAACTTGTCCTGGAACCCACCATCGGAGAGGCAAATCTTGATTTAGTGGGGCATAGAATCTGGTCCAGGAGATGAATACATTACTGACCAGTTCAGCTGGTGACTATAATAACATTAATATCCTTTTAAGTGGAAAAGTGCCAAAAAACATACCACAGTAGCATTTAACTTAAAAAAAAAAAAGGAATTACACAGAAATAAGGAAGCTAGTTAAATGGAAATTAGAAAGAATAGTCACAATGTGAAATGCCTGCAAACTGCATGAGGATAATTTAAAAATGCCATAATGGAAGCTCAAACTAACTATATTCCCCAAATAAAAAAAAAAGTAAGAAGTCCAAAAAATGCCTCTGTGGCTAAACAGAAGAGGCAGAGGCAAAAATGCATTATTTAAAAATTGGAAATGAGATGCTAGTGAGAATAATAGAAAGGAACAAACTCCGGCAAATCAAGTGTAAAGGCATAACAAGGTAGGCCACAAAAACAAAGAAACAGAATAGAAAAAGAAAAGAAAAAACTAGCAAAAGGCACCAAAACTCAGCAATTTTTTTTTTGAGTACATCAGAAGCAGGAAACCTTCCAAACAGTCATTGGAGTCATTGAGAAGTTCCTGGAGGATAGGTCCATCAATGGTTATTAGCCAAGACAGTCAAAGGATATAACCGCATGCTTCAAGTGTCCCTAAACCTCCAACTGCCATAATGATCTGGTACTGGCCACTGTAAAAATAGAATGCAGAGCTAGATGGACCTTTACTCTGATCAAGTATGACCATTCTTTTGTATGTATGCCTATGATTATAGTCTACTTATCAAAGGAATGGGCCAATTTGGTCATTTAATTTGGTCATACAAACATGGACAAAAGCACGTACAAGTTGACAGAGCTGATTTTCACTTTTTTGAGCAGGCTTGAGAAACAATTTTTGCCACCTATCCCCCAATCAAAATCACATTCCTGTTCACCATGCCACACCAATATGCATAGGCCAGAACTAAGAATTAGCAAGGACTAGCAAGACACCTCAAATCAACTCATTTTACGTAAAAGTGGGTGTGAGATAAGAATTGCTTAGCCTTAGTCTCCTGCTGCAGTGGTGGAGCCCAGCTTTCCATTCACTTCAATCCAACTTATAGGCTTCATAGGTTTATATCAATTTACATTTTCAAAACGTTCTTTGCAAGGAATAGAAAAGATGAGAAACATTTGTTAAATGAAAATGGGTTTCCCCCCTTTACACTTCCAATGCCCTGGAATCAGGGTGGCCCAAGGGCTTAAGGCCTCAAAAACCAACACTAACTAGAGCATGGCGGGAAACAATTCATGCTAGGTACAAGTGTTCCACGACAGCTAGAAGCCCTTTGCAAAACTAGAAGCCCTTTGCAAAACTTCTAGCTGCCACACCACAGGTAGATGGTTTTGGAATAGGATACTGTAACGTGATATAGAATGTGTGCAAAGAGAGAAGACAGGCAACAAGTACAGGTGCCCTGCAGGACAGCTCAGCTCCTTGGGTAACCTTTGTGGAAAAGGTCTTATACTATGGACATTGAACCCATCTGAGTTATTTGAACCATCCTATTTAAAATGTAACAGAGTTATAGTCCTTCCATAGGATAGGTCAAAAGGATCCAGAAGGGTTATAATTTTCTCTTCTATATTTTATGAGTGTTTTGGAGTCATTTCTATAAAACATTATTAGTTTCATTTCTATTAAAATTCTATGGGGCTTTTTCCATAAGGACACAGCTTGGGAGAAGAGTTATATTCATCATTTATTTGGGGTGGGGCAATGGTTTTGTATGCTACTTGGAATTCTAGGTCTGTTAGATTAAATATGTTAGTTTATAGCTGTGACATACGGACTATGTTTTGCCAAAAAATGTCTCGTATTTTACTGTCTATGGCCTGATGAGGGCAAGTAAAAGATTTTGTAAATCTATCAAGTCCAAATAAATATTACAAGTATTGTAATGTTATGCTAGCCAAAATACAACAGAAACGTCTAAGCACAATAAGATTATGCACAGTACCGTTTTTATAAAAGAAAGAGCACTGTATAAATTCCCTCTGCTCTGAATTTCACTATAGGAAGAATTCCTTTTTAAAGAGATATCAAGCACCTTTTCCAGACAAGAATAAGGTTTTTAAATTCAGCCATTACCTTTCCATATATTCAAATCTCATGCCAGTTAATCGCTTAACTCTGTGGCTCCCAGGGAACTGTCGTCTTAGTTCCTGAAGACAAAACTACATAAATAAAATAAATGTCTCTTAATTATGATTCAATTTTGAGTGACAACTACTTATCACATTTAATAAAAAAAATCAGAAGGCATATTTCTCACCAGCACTTCCTACCATAATCAGATTAAAAGCATAGCAATGCCTAGTAAAAATATTATTTCCAGTCCAGTGATGTCCACAAGAATTCCTGAAGATGCAGACTGACCATAGACACCAAGCTGAGAAATACACCTGGCCATCCACTTACAAAAAAAGGTACTAATTGTTTTCAGAATGTAAACTATTTAATTCAGCCAATACCCCTGTGAATATAATTATTCATTGCATGGAAAGAAAAAAAATAGAGTACTTGATTGACTAAGTCAACAACCTGGAATGTGACTTCTGATTAAAAGAAAACAGCAATTTCTGGGATAAGCAATGAAATGCATTAATAAAGACAAGCTCAGAAATTGAAACCTTGTCAGCTGGAAGACTTAATTCCAAGACGAATTTTCCATGCAAGCAGCTAGACCATGAGGGCTTCTTGGAATCAGTTATTTATCTTGAAAATTAAGCTTGCCTTTAAAAGCCCTTTGGAGCTTTTCAATTTGAGGCCTTCCTAAAACAGTGCACAAAAGAAAAACCCTACCTACAAAAACACTAAGAGTTCAGGTGGCACTTTTTTGTTTAATGAAAGTATTTATTATAATGGAACAAATTGTGCTGATATTCATTGCAGTCTGGACACTCCTACAAGCAATGGGACAGCTGGGCAGAGAAGGAATTCACCAAGACAACCTCTGACTTACAGGTTTACAAATGAAGACTATGATTAGGGTTACATTAAACTGGACAGACTTCCAGAAGTGCTCAGGACCTACTAGCATCTATTGTTTTCTAAATGGATGTTTGGAAAATGGGGCTTGTGGCTCCTAATAAAATCTATTTTAACAGATGCAACATTTCAAAATTATGTATGTCCATAAAAGACCACATTGGCTAGTTCAATTATTGCCTTGCAGCCTACTGCACCGGTCTGGTTTTGTTTCCTCTCAAACTTTAACAGTTATAGTCTCAGACTTGAAGTAATATCTAACAAAAAAAAGGGGGAAGGAAATTAACAATACTTCAACAGGTAGGTTTCTTAATCTTAAGGGTCTGATTTAATCCTACAAAGGCAGAGAAAACAAACTAGAATTTTAGTCACAAGTTTTGCTGGTGTCTGCAAATAGCAGATGATCTCACTAAAGCTATGTGTTACAAAGATGGAATTGGCTACATGTAGTATTTTCATGGATTACATGTAGCTATTTAATGCAAGAGGGTCGAGAAAATAAGAGGACAAAAAAAAAAAAAAGATGAAAGCCATCTGAGACTCCTCCATTTGGAGCAGATGACACCAATCCCTTAGGAAAGATGCATCATGGTTGTCAAGTGCTTCACTGCTAAGTAGGAATTCCAAAACTATTCACATACTCAGGGTCTGCAACTGCAGCAAAAGGCCACTATGATGTTAGCTACTTTGAATTAAAAGTGTGGACTTGTAACAAAACAAAAAAACCCAACCCAAATCTAAGGCTTTCACTATGCTTTTGACCTAAACTCAGTGCTGTGGATAAGAAGCTACATTCTCACATCATGTTGTGTTTCTTATAGGACACTAGTAGGCCACTAGTTCAAATTGGAAGCTGCTGCTTGGGTTATTAACAAACACAGTATTTGGCAACTTTTGATTTTTTTTTTTCATGTTGGTCCATTTAAGCACTTTACAAAAGCATTATTAAAAAACCCAGAGTTCAAAAATATCTCAGAAAAAAATAGTGGAAAATAGTAAGAGAAGAGGCATCTCTCTTAACCTATTCATTTATTTCCTTAGTGGGCATCACAAGACAATTGCTTCTTTATTTTGTGGAACAGAAGACTTACTTAAGAGGAATTCATAAGGCTTCCAGGAAGTGTAATATATTACATTATATATTGAAGCTTACCCTGAACATGGAATTGAAGATCATTACACATCTCTAATACTGGCTATCTGAGGGGCAGAGTTCCCAGTTCCATACTGCCATAGCTGTGGTCAGCGAAAACACCTGAACTGAACCCCTGGCATTTAACAGTG
The DNA here is from genome assembly GCA_007922155.1 of Mesoclemmys tuberculata. Classification (NCBI taxonomy): domain Eukaryota; kingdom Metazoa; phylum Chordata; order Testudines; family Chelidae; genus Mesoclemmys; species Mesoclemmys tuberculata. The sequence goes on along the minus strand of ML675601.1, from coordinate 102,855,470 downwards.
CACAAAGTGCTGTAACAGCAGCCTTCATACAGGATTCTAAACTATGGAATTCTCTCCCTTCTTGGTTTGAAGACCTTCTGGGCACAACAAATCACAGTTTTTCCCAGGCCTTTGGGGAGGTCAATGTCTGAGGTTTGAAAAGTATGCAGAGGTACTTTTTGTCATTTTTCTCTCCTGATTTTGGGAAAGTTGCTGAGTTTACTTTTGTTTGAATTTTTAATCCATGGCAATACTGCTTAGAGCCCTGGATAGGCTCTTTGTCTTTGAAAGCATGATTTGTATATGTGCAAAGAAACCTGTATATAACAATTTAAAATAGGTATATCCATTTAAAAATTATATTACAAATACTCTCTCTTCAGGCCTCTTATATAACATGCTGGAGAAAGAATTAGTTCACTAACTGCACAACCATGTTAAGAATTATTTGCTAAAAATCTTATCTTTTCTCCCCCGCATCTAAGTAATAAGGTTAAAAGCAACTGGTTGAATGAGATATCCAAAAGGCTTTTTAAGCTTTTGAGAGTGACTGTGATCTGCAACAAAGACATTAAATTATAAGAAGGCTCCCTTAAATTTACTTAACTGGCCATTTCTAAAAACAAAGCTATTCACAAGAATGCTGATCTATTTAACAAATATAGCATATTGAAGTATTCTGCAAAAAAGATGTTTCTACTGCTGACGAACTTCTATGGCTGAAATACAATAACTTTTAAGAAATGACTAAAGGCAAGGGCAATTGTTTTCTGGGTATGATATATCAAATATTTGTTAAACCACTTCTCCTCATTCCCAGTTATTTTATATGGGCTTGATTGTGTTCTCATTCAAGTCAACGGAAAACCCGCCACTGATTTTAATGGGATAGGACAAAGGCTCATGTGACTATCAGTCTCCCTTTTCTGTTTGCTGGAGCATGCTGGTGTGCTTTCAGGGGGTGAAAAGTGACGACACACAACACTAACTTCAGCTTCAGTACTTCCTCCTTGGGACTCATAGGGAGGAAGGAATGAAAGACTACAACTCAATATATTACAGTATAAAAAACAAAGCAGGTTTAAGTTTATGACTTTCTTTATATATCATGAAGGAGTAATAAAGGGTACAGCCAATTTTTTTGCATTATTGTTCACCTCTAAAAATACAGCAAGCAGCTGAATCACACGTATTGGCCTTCTCAATACACTGTGCAAACATTTAGCTGCATGACTCCTATTAATGTAGCTAAATCCATATGCATGGCACTGACATATTACTTCAAAGTGTTTGAAAAACTGATACAATTTGAGAGGTTTCCAACATATATTCTTTGGATAATACTGGAGCTTTAATATTATTCCCGACATTCAGCCCATATCAGAGTAGCTGTAAATATCTTAACAGCTAGAAGAGACATTATCTGTCTAAACAAGTTACACCTTGGGGTGGGTGGAGGAGGTTTCTCCCTAGCAGTATACTTCTTGAGATCTGACACGTCCAAGCTACATAGTGCCTAGCATCCTATAAAACTGTCCATAGAACTATCTGGAATAGGTTTATATGAAAAAAATTTAAAGGTTTCAGTGAAAAAAAATCAGCTTGACAACTTACCAATGCCAAGTCATCCCGACTACAGTCCAGGGCAGCAATCATCACCTGTTCATATATTATCCAAACTAGACACAAGAGAGACATATTAAATGTGGAGAACTGATTTTTCAAATGATGGGAAACACCTAAAAAAGATTAATGAACTCCATCTTTGTATATTTTTTCCTACCACTCCTGTACATCATTACTGAAACAGGAACATTTTAAACATACTGCTGGAATTAATTAAAAGTATACTTATGAGATTGTATTGCTTTCAGTAACAAAGAATCTTTTGACATCTTAAAAGGTAAAAAACTCTAAGTCTTTGCTTTTCTTAACATTGTATCTAGAGTTTTCTAAACAGACCCATTATGAAATGCACTGTGACCAGATCTGGGGTGTAGCCACACATGGGAGAAAGAAAACAACTTTTCCCTTAACTGTTTTACTACCATACAGTAAGTACAAATCCCTGTCAATACTGCCTTCTTCCCTTTAGCTCAGGAATTAGCTTATTCCACTGACACATGTGATAGTGTGTAGGGGGCAACTGAGAATGAGGCCCTACTGTGCTAGGCATTGTACAGAGTGAGAGACAGAGCTAACAGTCCTGATATACAAGACAGAGAACAGGTGGAGGGAAGTATATAATGTACAAACAGAGCTGCTTGTGAGGTACCAAGTGCCCTCAAGTTAAGTTAATGGGAGTCAATGGTGCTCAGCTCCTTGCAGGACCAGTTCTGAAGTAAAAATCTTCCACAAAGAGGACAAACAGCCAAGGCCACTGCTGCCAAGAAAACTTGAAGAAAAACAAATTAACCTTTTTTATAGGACCTTTTATAAGAAAAAGTACAAATCTAAAACAAACAAAAACCCCTTTTCTCTACTAGAATAAAGGCTATTGCTCATTGTATAGGTATTTCTAATTACATTCAAAGAAAAGTGCCATTTAAAAAAAAAAAAAACAGATTTCATTGTAACGCATCAGACCAGTTGTCCACTTAGTCTGGTATCCTGTCTGTGGTAGTGGCTAGCTCCAGATGCTTAGCACCAGAACCCCTTCAGCAGACACCTATACAATAACCTGCCCATGGAGAGGAGCCAAGGGCTTTATATATATATATATTTTTAAATTCCATCCAATAGGGCTTGGACTTTTTGACTGTCCATATAATAGTCCAGTCCTTCTTTGACCATTATTAAACACTCAATAGGTTTTGCCAACAAGTTACATAGGACAATAATATGTTCTTTTAAAAGAAGGTTAGTTTGATCAGTTTTTAAATTGTTTCCTTTCAATTTTATTGGATAGCCTCTGTATGACAGAGCAGAGATGCCCAATTTACCTTCTTGTGGCACTCATTAATTTTTAGTCTATATAGATTTGGAGTATCTTCCAGTAGTGCATTAAGCAATGGGGCTAACAACTGTCTCATGTGGTTCATTCTCTCTCTTATGTCTTCTGGTGGGAAAATCGTGCTATGCCATCTTTGAAGGTTGGGCATTTGTTGTCTTATTTTATAGTTTTGTATTAGCCTATTGTGCTCCTCTTATCTGTCTCTTCTCCAAATCAAAAAGGCCCAATATTTCAGTCATTCATAAAAAAAGTCTTTCCATGCCTCGTCATTTTCGTTGTCCATCTATGAATCCTTTATGAAACACCAAACAGAACACGACAAGAATACAATCAAAAGTGTAAATAATTTTGATGTTCTTATACATTTGCTTGGAAGTCTAGCAACTCAAATGAACAGTGCAACTAATTTAACTAGAAAAATCTGACTGCAGTCAAATTATGGGACACAGATATAGCCCAGTCTACACATTTACTCTGAAAATGAGGAAGAAGACTGGAGTAGACACGATTCGGCACAAAGAAGAGTGACTCAGCCTAAGAAGCAGAAGGCAATGGAATGGCCTCTGTAGAAGGATGGACGTGGTAAAAGGGGGTGGAAGTAGATGAATATTTCCAGAGCACCCCACAAAGCCAGCACTAGCCCATAATAAAATGTAGTTTTCCTCATAAGTGATTAACAAGATCCTAATAAAAGAAGCTAATCAAAGGTGAGTTTCTGTTTATTTAAGACAAAACAATGGCAATAGCTCTCTTTGTTGTTAATTTCACCAATTTCCCTGGAGTCATTACCAAATCCATCCATGCAGTCCTACAGTGCCTTTAGAATAGCTTCAGAGGAGATACAGCACATGCCAGAATTTTATTAGATACTTAAAGACTCTTCATCCCAAGAAGATTGTGCTATAATATACATAGGGAAGGCTGTTCACATAGATTAGCCGTACAACTATCTAAGAAAGGTGTACTATTTGTAATGGTTAGGATTTTAAAATCCCTCTCATTGAAAGAATATTAAGAAAAAATTCCAGATGCAAACATTGCAAGAAAACTGGAAGAAATATCATAGCATAAGGAACCACCTTTACAGTTTCTGAGAACACCCTAAATTGAAAGATTTCTGGTCAAATATTAAGAAAATGAAATCAATAGTTAGTCCAGGATATATTTTGGCAGATTTTTATCACTGGGCTGCTAAGGTAATCATAATTAAATTATAATTAAACATAGACTTGCTTAGAACCCTTCAGACTTCAATTAGTAAACATATGGCATCATTCTGGTTGCAAAAATCCAATAGCAACTGCACGAGACTAGGAAAATGCAATGCTTGTATTAGATAAACCAGATTATAAAAAGGAAAGCAAGAGAAAAGAGGAATGAACATTAAAAACAAATCATGGATATTTATCCCTTCCAGCCTGTATGAGATTCATATGCAAACCTATAAATGTTGCATTGCTGTATTTTGTTTTTTATACTGCTCTTACATAAATAAAGTGATACTACAGTGTTGTTTCTGAACATCCCTTCTGGTCTGAAGCACTGTATGCCAAGTTTCTGTCCAGATCGACATAAGATTAAGCAATTAAAATCCCCTGAAAATAGCTATTTTATATTGCAGAAACCCAGACATGCCCTGAATTATAGCATCACAAATGCAATTCTACAATAAAACAGTTTTTATGTTAATTTCTACAACATAGTATCTATCACCTATAGTTTAGTTTAAGGAATAACATTCCCTCTCCATATTATCTAACTCCCTCGTATCCTTTGCCATTACTCTAAAGTGTAGAAGATGTGTTGAGTGACAACTACTTAATAGATCTCTGCCAAATGTTCACAATGTAGTCAGTCCTATGATTGGTCACTGTTTGCCAATCTAAGAGCCCATGTAGGTATTCACCTACTACTTCTACACCACAGATTTGGGAAGTAAACCAAGGGCTCGGAATACTGGCAAATTGGAAAAACAAAAAGAATAATGGATGTAGTCAACATTAGTAGATATAGAAGAGCAACAGAGTAAAACAACATGGGGAGTGTAACAGGAGAACAGCAGGGTAATAAAACCAGCTGCACATAGTAGCAGCTAGATATAGTGAAAGCTTTTCAAATAATTTCAACCTACTATCATCCCCAAGCTTGGACGCATACTCGTTAATTAACTCTTCTCCAACTTCCACTATCTGTTCGCTGTTTCGATAGTTTTCTTCCCTCCACTTCCTCATTTTATCACGCATCTCTGAAAAACAAAATATATGATTTCTATTCAGTAATGTAATGTGAAGTCTATTTCTGGAACAGACTGAGAGGTAGAATCTATTCTCCAACATATGCAGGAGATCCACAGAAGGAATTTCCATTAATATCAAAGTCACTTGTGGACAGATTGATGCCTGGAACTTTGAAATCGTTATCATGGAAGTTGCAACCCTTGTGGAGACTGTTCAAAAGCAAGCAGTGAGGGAGAGGGAGGAGTAATTCACTGAATTTGTGAATTCAGAGGCAAGTATTCTAAACATCACATGTGAAACAGACTCCCTTAGAATACAGATTCAGTTCCCAGCTTGGTCAGTTCAAGCCCTTTATGAGCCAGTGTAGATCAATTTAGTACCAAACAGTTAATGTGTGTAGGGCTTCCAAAAAACAAAAATCTTAAAAACTGAGGTCCTCTTGTACTGGGGATAACAGGTTGAAGATCTTATTCAATCTTGCTAGTTCTAAACTACAAATACAAAACTTCATCATACAAATGAGAAAAACAGAAGAACTATTGTCAAACTTGTGATTGGTATCTGTAATGTATTCTTATCTGATAACTTCCAGAATCCCTACGACCTATAATTTTCCTATAGCCAATAGATTCTGCTATTTGTTTTTCAATTTGACATTTCAGCTGCAATGGTAAAAATATAAAAAACTAGTATTTTATGTTAATGTACCAACTATTATATGCAATGCATTAACAAAACTAGATACAAATGTTGAATTCCAGATTGAGGCAATTCAGTTTTACTACTAAAATTAAATCAGATGAGAGCAGGGATGCATGTACATATTTTATAAACTTTTTACTGGACAGATTTTCTGGACATCCCAACAAGTAATTTAACTTTATGAACATGACATCATCCTCTGTTATAGGAAACAGGCTCTAAGAGCTTTTAAACTAAAATTCTTACTGATGTTATACTTATCATATTTGCAAGCCACCACCAAAACTGTTTTGTATTTATTGATATCAGCTCTATGGGAATAAATTAGACTCTGGAAGCGATCAGCAAAATATATGAAAACTCAGCTAATATGAAAAGCATATTTTTATAGTAAAAATAAATAACTGCTGTAAAATCCCATTCTAGGAATATTCTGTACAATCCTATGATGGTATGCAGCATGAGAATAAAGACCTTCTTTCTGCAGCAGTAAATGGGACCCAAATGTGAAAACTACCAAAGCCAACCACATCAAATTGGGGTAAGATAGAAAGAGTACCAGGTTTACAATTTTAAAAAGTTCATTTACTATGGCCCCAATCTGAAAAGGTGCAAGATCTGATCTTAAGTCAACTGGAGTAGAGGGCACTCATCAACTTACTGATTTGGTTTTGCTTACCCTCAAAAATACCAAACACTAAGAATACAATTTGATATCACTCCCTTCGATAAGGGGGGGGGGAGAGTGGAGGGAGCAAAAAGAAAATAATTTTCACACTGTTATATCCCACCTCTTATTATGAAAACACACCAAGCAAAATTACTGCCAATGTTATTTTTAAGTTTACATCATTTTGGGGAAAAACACAATGACAAAGCTGAATTTTGACAGTTTTCCTTGCATTTCAAAATGCACACGTTAACAAAGTTTAACAGTTTAAGAGTAAATTTAGACCCTTTTCCATCTACCAGAAGTGATCCCAGATCTCTCGTAATACTGTTACTGTATCACATTTTATATTTTGAAAGTCAACCAAAACGACCTCAGGTTTGTATTTCATGTGCATGAGTAAAACTAAATGGTTCTTGACAAGACAATCCCTGGAAATTTAAAAATTAAACAGCAAAAATGTGAGTGAACACAAGTGTATCACACAAACTGACAGTCTAAACATACACAAAATCAATCATCCAATTTTCACCAATTCATTTACTTGACAACTATTAAAGCTTCCATACCAGTATAACTTTCAAATGCAATACGATCTAAGCTATTAATAACATTCATGTCAACCATTAATCTCCAAAGCAGGCTTTTCAATGATGGAAAAGCAAAGCAAAACACAGAGCATGCTGTATCCCTTGATCACTGAAAGTGAGAAAGGAAGTAAAAATAAATGTTCTATTATACATAAATCCAATGAAAGATATGTTAGTTAGATTATAAAGTTCTGAACTCTGAACAGAAGACAAAAACTTATGAAAAATGTTGGTAACAATCTAAGCAGACTTTTTTTTGGGGGGGGGGGGGAGTTGGAGGGGTGAACAGCAGTCAGACTATGGGGGTTGTGGTGGGAGGTTAATTAATTTCAGCTATATTTATGTTGCTAAATCTATATAAGACATAAGTTGATCTAGAGGAACTGATGGGTCTGTTTATTTTAGTATAGTTTAAAATAAAAATCAAGGTCATCCAAAGTTATGGATATATAAACCGAAGTGTAAGAAACCTACTGCAACAAACACATTTTGTCACAATGGTGGTGCACGATAATAAAATGACTCCAACATGCTCAGTTCTACGCAAAAAGTGAAACACAATCTCTGCTCTATAGAGGTGGAAATTGGTGATATGGGACACACTGGAAACTGAAAAGACAGTTTGTAGTTACTCCACTAAGTTTTCAGTTCACATTTTCTGGGTATCTTATATTTTCTAAGATTTTAATTCTCGTATTTTGCTCAGTGTGCATTTTGGAATATAGTTTTCAAGTGTTTATCATTAAAATCACAACTGCAGAAAATAAAACAAATGCTGTTAGAGGTTTTATTACCCATCAACCGACATTCACATTTTCTGCACTTTTACCTGGACATGTCTATCTCTTACTGTGATCAACCATTATGCAATGGGCCCACAGTAAGAGGAATTGTACACTTTAATACTGCTTTCATTTCACAGATCTTAAAGTCCTTCACAATGGTAGCTTTATACCTACGTTTCCCACCCTCATTTGTAAAAAAGTAACTGGTTAAACAACTTGCCCATGGTCACACAGGAGGAAGTGGCAGAACTACTGTGTTCTATTCAGGTTCTTATCCCCTTGCTCTGTAACATGGTATCCAAGCTTCTGAATAGCAATCTGAGCAGGTAAAAAAATCCTCATCTACTAACAAAGACCAGAGCTTTATCCCCTGGCCCATGTTGCCTCTAACTGTGACAGCTCAACATCTGCAATTAGCTGAGCTAATATTTCAGAACCTCTTTTTTCTCTGTGGCAACCTATTTTACAGAGTCATCTCATTTGGTGTATAAAATAATAGTAAACTAAATACTGCCTTATGATCACAATAAATAAAGGGTGCTTAAAAGAAAGTTCAAACAATTTACAGAGCATAACAAAAATATTCATAATCTTTGAATGTGCACATGGAAAATATAAAGGTAAAGTCAGAATATAAAGATAAAACAGAAGGCTAAAGAATTATTTTTATACGCAGTTAATAAATACGATTCCCATGCATGAGATGTCATTTTGTCTTCCATAACTGAAGCCGAATTTTCCAATACTTATTAACCTGAGTATAATTAGAATTGCAGTTTGAAAGCTGACCTGCTTGGAATTAATTCGAGACTCTCACTTCACTACAAATGAAGCAGCCCCATATCTAAATTTGCAAGAAGCAGATCTGCCATATACTATATCTTTAATTTTGTTCTGGTTTATTAACCATTTTTCACTAAGTGTTAATAGTTAGGGGTTTTTTGCTCGCTTCCAATGTGATGAGACAGGTAACAAGATTCTAAAGAGTCTATACAAATACCTTAACTATCGCTCACCACTATTCAAATTAAGTGATTACTGGGCTAGCAAATAGTAAAGTGATTTGCTATTAGTGACCTAAAGAAAACAATCAGGTGAGGGAGAGGAATCATCAAGATACAGTCTGCAGAATTTGAGATGGTTTCTTTGACCTGCCTTTCTGGGAGTGTGCTGTCCCATTTTTGGCCCTGGTATCTGCCAATACATGGATTGCTCTCTATTATGTATCATCTAGTTTTAGGTCTCATCAATAGAATGAAAACAACAAGACATTAATAATGACTTAACTTGGTTGTGTGTCGAAAAGATTGTAGTGCTGTATGGTCTGGCATTTGTGCATGCAAGATTAAATTAGTTATTTGTTGCAAAGTACTTTGAGGATCTCAAACAAAAACCTGAAAGTAAAATAATTTTCTATAATGTGACATGCACCTAAAAAGTGTATAGATTTAGGATGGAACTGTCAGAAGCAACTAAGTGACTTCAAAGCAACAGTCCCATTGCAACTTGTATTCAGATGTCGCTTAGGAGTTTCTGAAAAACCCACGATTCTCATATACAGTAGTGAATGTATCAAGAATGACAACTAATTCCAAGGTGTCAGTTGCATACAACTTTCTGTGAAGTTTTCTTCGGGGCTTGAAATTTTCCATCTATTTTCTTCTATTTAAAAATCTGAGTTAAATCTGTTCAGCCATTTTTGAGGCCAGGTCTACACTAAAAAGGTTTTGAAATTGTAGACACAGTTTATGCTAGTTATTTTGTTGGTATAGTTAATACCAATGGTTCCCAACTTGTGGCCCAGGTGCCAAAAGTGGCCTGCAGCTCTACTCCTGCTGGCTGCAGAAGGGAACCACTGTCAAAGGATCCAGGCAGAGCACGTTTCCGCAGGGCTAAAAGACTGGTGCAGGCCCCTTTCTGCAGCCAAGGGAACAGAAGATCAGGGAGGCTGTAGCAGGGAGCACAGCAAAGTGCTTTGTCTAGGTCCCTAGGTGCTGGGGTCCCTGCTGGAGCCAGAGGGAGAGAAGCACTGATCTTCCATGCCCCCAGCTGCAGAAGGGAGCCACTGCCTAGGGACACAGGTGGAGCGCACAGGGCTACAGGACACATGCAGTTTCCCTGCTACAGCCAGGGAGACACGAAATCAGTACAGACGCAGCCTCCACCCTGAACTATTTCTGTCTAGCTGCAGAGAGGGAGAGTGTGTTGGGGGGAGGACCTGCTGGTGGAGACTGGTGGCCCTTCAGGGTTGTAAAAATTACACCTGCGGCACTCAAGTGAAAAAGATTGGGAAGCACTGGTTTATACCAATTCCCCAAATGAAACACAGTTATATCAGCTGGTATAACTGTGTCTAAACTAGAGTCTTTTGCAAGTGTAAAAATGTCATTATAAAAAGGTTGCATCCCTATACTGAAAAAAGTTTCTAGTATAACACTACCCTGAATTATTGGATAATGAGAGACTACACTTCTACACTTTAAATTTAGGCTTTTTTTCACTCAACAATGAAAGGACAGTTGAGAAAAAAAGTTCTCACTTAGTAGTGGCCTGTCTGCCAACAGGTTCAGATATCCTGTACGTTTAATTTCAGTGTGTGCTATACTCATGAACAGAAATTTTGTAACAGAGCACCTTGTGAGAAAAGGTTTGGGAAGAAGTTAACAACAGGAATCCTGTTCCACGCATGTGATATCCCAGTGAGGAAGAGAGGACAAAGTTTTCCTGGACAGTCCTTGTTAGGGAGATGTTGGCAGGCAATATAGCTTAAATACTGAGAAGAGGACCAGCAGGAAGGAGTGTCAAGTAAGAATGCAAAAACAAACAATGCAAGTTTTACGCAACAAGGAGTAGAGAGAAACCCATTCTGATAAGAAGATGGTGGGTATCAAAGGTAATATGACCCAACTCCTGCCCATTGACATTTATTACCCCAGTAGATTCGCACTAGTAAAACTAGCATTTGGGGGGAAGACAATGGTCATTCACTTGCCATGTTATAACATGTTTTTGTCTTGCTGGCGAAGAGAGAGAGAGATCGGTTATAAGTCTTACAGCTCAAATTACAGGCAAGATCAAAACGTGTCGTAACATGACCCACTGACACACTCGTTTTACTCCGAGATCCCAACACTTCAGTGTTAGGGCCTAGCTTAAGGCTTTCAAGTCGGCTGAGGTGAAAGGGCTGGGGGACCTTTGCTGCTACTGTTGGCACACAACACGCTCCTGAGGCTGGGTTACAAACTGCAGCAGGCATCTGATGGCACAGGTGTGCAGCTACTTAAAAAAGGGGGGGGGGCGGCCATCACGGACCCGTCATGGCCGACTGGGCTAGCCCCGGTGAAACCAAGCCTGGGCGCAGAGACCTGGCCCGCAGGGACGAGGCCTAAAGCAGGCCAAGGCCAGCGTTAACCCCCTCGTGACAACCCGCCGCCGGCTGTGTGCCCGGGGCCCTGGGCGAGAGGCGGCTCCAGCCGAGGCGGCAGGCGGGAGCCCAGGCCGCAGGGGCGGGAACGGCCGGCGCGGAGCCCGGCTCGCTGTGGGTCGCGCCCGCCAGGCTGGGCGGGGAGGGGCTGGCGTGAGGCGCCCCGCCCCAGGCCCGCTGGGAAGGCCGGCGGCCCCGGCCTCTCGTGGGGAGCTCAGCGCCCTCCGCCAGCCCCGGCCGCCGGACGAGACCCCCTCAGCCCACGGCTCCCCCGGCCGGGCAGCCCGGGGCCGGGCCCGCGCACAGAACTCAGGGGCAGCCCGCCCGGCGCGGTTACCTTCCCACGTCACATCGTACAGCTCCGAGACCTTCGCCATCTTGCCTGGCCGGCGTGCCCGCCCCGCCGCGGTCACTATCCGTGTCTGAGCATGCGCCGGCGGCCTGCGCACGCGCGCTGACTTCTGCTGAAGCCGCCGCCCTGCCTTGGTCCCAGAGGGCGCTTCCAGCTGTTCCAAGGGGGAGGGGCGGACAGAGCCCGGCTGGCGACTGGGGCAGTGGCGGTGTCGGGTCGAACAGCTGGAGGCGCGGGGCGGGGTAGGACGGGACTGGGAGCTGGAGCTGGAGCGGGGCGCTGCCAGCCAGGGGCAGGGGAACCTCAGGTTAGGAACGGGCAAAGGGGGTAAATGTTCCCCCCAAGCGCGGGAGCCCTCGGTGGTGGCGGCAGAGATGGGGGTGGGGGGCTGTTCTCCCCACTGGGCAGGACCTTCCCCGGGCTCGGTGTTTAAAGGCTCCGTGCGAGCCCAATGCTTGCTCAGTCTGCACGATGGACCCAGCTGCTAAAGGAGACAGGCTGCGGGGAACCGTTTTACATACACACGCCCACAAAGCTGTGATTCCCGCACCTGTGTTTGGTGATCAGTGAAATCCGCTATTAGGTAATATGTCTGCATAAAGCCTCTGACTAGCTTGTTTTCACTGTTCTTCTGACTGCTTGCCTTGGCCTGCCTATATCTTGTAGTCCACTGTAAATGTAGAAACGAGGAGAGTTCTGTAGCACTTTAAAGACAACAAATTTATTTTTGTAGGTATAAGTTTTTGTGGGCTTTAACCCATTTCCTCAGATGCAGGGAATGGAAATCAGATAGATGGTGTATACAGTCAGGTGGTATAAATGTACTTTCATGCCTTTAAATTATTTACTTTTAAAAATGTTTTTATTCCTCTTATTTATTCTTAGCACTTCATCACTTGCCTTCATTAATACTGCGCAGATGGATGATGTGCTATTCAATTTATATTTTAATGATAGATAGTACTTTACAGTAATAATAGTTGCTCACTTCTGCAATCACATCTGATAGTATTTCTAGAATAGCTCTTCCTGTGTTTTACTGCAATTGTGTAGTCTACAATTTTTAATTAAAAATGTTTGTTTTTTTCCTAATACAAGTTTATTCTTTGAGATCACATGACTTCAACGCAGACTGATTTCCTGGGATGGTGCCAAAATTTTAGTTTTCTTTGATCTGTCAAAGAGAATTGCCTGTTTCAACTGTTAATTTGCTTCTATAGCCAGCATCCTATTGCTTTTTTCATGTCATCACTTGTGTGTACAATTTCTTTCCCAGATAGTAACTAAAGGCCAGATTTTTAAAGTTTGAAAACACCTATATGCTTTTAAAAATCCACTAGTCACCTGAACACATTTAGAAATGTGGCACTGTACTATCTTGTATGAAATCCTTCACAAAGCCAAATTTATATGTAGTTTTTATTAAACATAGATATACAACTATAAAACAGATTGAGCCACAAAAATTCTAAAAGTGACCCAAAGGTCATGAAATTAAAAACAAACAAAACTGGTTAGTTTTTTCTTTTGTTTCTGACCATTTAAGGTACACTAACATCATACTTTTGCTGTTACCTCTCCCAAAGAATCCATATACATAAAATGGTTGTACATACCTATAACATTCAGTACTGCTTTGGACTTCCAGTAATACCGTGTGTGATATCTCATCCCCTTTTAATTGAAATTTTATTTAAAAATCCTTACTTCTTTAGGACATCACCGATCCCCAATCACTGGAGCACACACTTTACTCTTCTATTATCTCATTTGTTGCATAAATAGATATTGTTATTCTACTAAATCCTTTATATTTCTATCCGTATATTTCACTTTTATAGCTTTTATGCATGCTATATATTTTGTAGGATACATTTCATTGATGTCCTTCTTTCTGAGAAATTCACTGTTTTGTACTGCCAAAATCAAAGATTTAAAAAAATGAATTATTCTGTCACTCCTGTGCATTAGTCCAGGGGTGGTACATAGTCCTGACCTCGTTTAGTTCACTTTTTGGAAAAACTAAAGTGTCTTCTCCCCACTGTGGTTTTACAGAGGAATAACTAATACATGTTAGCTACAGCAGTTAATTTTTAGCAGTTTTTTTTTAAACAGTGAGGACACAGACTATAATGCTTACTCAGAGATGTTAAATGCACCATTGTTGTTCAAGGTTTGACAATTCTGATTGTGTGGATAACTGTGCTTTTTTGCCATCAGAAGTATTTGCATCTGAATGTCTTCAGTTCCCATGGGTGGTGGTGTAGTGGAAAACTCGTTAAAACATCTGTATACTGAAGGAATTAATAAAGGCTTTCCCCTCCCTCAGTTTCCCTTTTTCCTTTCCCTCCATTTACTAAGGTCATATCTACATGGACACACTAAAGGTGTGATGTTGCTGCCCATGGATCACAATGCCTTAACACCTGTGTGGGTTAAGTAATTCAGAAGTAAAGTGTCTTTAGACCTGGTCTACAGTAGGGATTTTTGTTAACCAAAGTCAGCTTTTTGTGCCAAAACAGTGGTGGTGTACAAACTGCAATCCCGCCTCCCGCCATGTCCCAACTCCTCTGATTTTGCGACAAAATAAAATCAACAAAAGGTATAGAGCTTTTTGTGACAAACTTTTAGCAACAAAGCATCAGTGTAGACACCACACTTGGCTATGTAGCAGTAAATGGCCTCCAGGAAGCGTCCCACAGTGCCCATCTTGACTGCTCTGGCCATCGGTTTGAATTCTGCTACCTTGTAGCCATCCGCCTTTCTCCCTTTAAAGTCCAAGGAATTTTTAAAATTCCACTTCCTGCTGGCTCAGTGTTGAGAGCTCACACTGCATCTTCGTAGCTGACCATGGCAGCTCCACACACCAAATGCTCTGCCACCTGGAACTCAGGTTGGAAAACGGTGTGGAGCAGGGGACCAGGTCATTTGCTGCCATGGAGAGCCAGAACCTCTTCTTGACCCCAGAAGGGTTCAAGCCAGCTATGGCATGCAGGATGCAGAAGAAGGGAGCTCAGATAAGTGATTTTTTTAGCTGATTCTGCTCTGTTACACGAGGTACAGCTGTTGTGTATTTTGTTGTATTATACAGCTGATTGAAGGCATAGAAATGCACAAAAATAGCTGTGTTTGCATGTGCTTCCCATTACCCAGTTCAGCTAAGCAGTGTGGTGGAAAAGGAACACAGATATTTCATGGGATTCCTCCAGAGATTGTTAAGAAACTTTCCTGCAGGAGATTCCTCAGCAAAGCTGCTTTGTTTCTTTCCCCATTGTAGGAAACTTTCCCGCATCAATCAGCAATAATTTGCACAGGCACCAAAGCAGCACATAGGTGAGCAGAAGAGGAACCCGGTTTGAAGCTGCTCGCATGGGAGGGATGCACCGTAGCATCCCTGCTTACTCTCAGGAATGAGATATTGGCTTCTATGGACCCGCCTGTGGAAAATGGTGGCAAAATTTGAAATTTTGTCCTTATCTAACTGCATCAATACCCCAAACAACCATCCAAAAGCTTTCCCCCAGCTTCAGTGGCCCATGCTTCTGGTGCAACTCGCCATGTCTTGTTTGATTATCGAGCTATGTGCTTGCCAGGGGAGAGGAGGAAAGAGAGATATTTTACATTAATACAGTAATGCATCAATGCTGTTATTGCACTCACCGTAATGCTTCTGTTCAGTGTTTATTGTGCTTCTACAGATGTGCCCTTGAGGGGAAACCCCTCCACACATGTGAAGTGCCTGCAGCTGATAAGAAAAGACCATGGAGAAGCAAAGAGGAGATGTTCCAAGAACTCCTCCAGTCCTCAGAGGCGGGAAAAGAAAAAGAAAGAAAGAAAATGGGCATAGAGACATACTGTCTGAAAATCATAAAATTGACAGGTAGGGAGGAGGGAAAAACTGGACAAGTGATAGCAGATCATAAGCACATGATAAAAGCAATGGAAGAGCAAAAGTCACGCATAATGCTGCAAACTGAATTCATGCATGCTCACCACGCCCTTGCAGCCAATACAGAACTGCTTTCCATGCTCTTCCCAAACTCCACTCAGACATTGCTACCAAACTCTCATCCCATCTCAGTACTCCATTCACTCTATCCCTTCAGACAGCTTCCAGAATGACAGCTGGACTTAAACACAACTGTATAGCTCACACTGCCCCTCACTGCTTTCTCCCCTTCAGTACAGCTTTTTGTATGTGTTATGAATAATTGTTATTTAATAAAGACATACTCTGTGAAGAAAAAGCAATCTTTTTGTCTCTTGCACATGATGGTTGTACCTCACGTTGATACACAGTGCAAGTAGGATCTCAGTTATAGCGTGGCACAGTGCTGTTTACAAAGTCACTTTATTGTTACACATTGGCCTCCTGTTGTGCCACTGTAATAGCCCTGACATCTGGTTGTTCATATTCAGCAGGAAGGCAATCTGCCTCTGCACTCCACCCAGGGGGAAACTTTTCACCCCTACCTTCACAAATATTATAGATCACACAGCAGGTGGCTATAACCTTGGGAATATTTTCCTCTACCTGCCATAAAGGCATTGCCAGCAAGCTTTTAATCTGCTAAATGCACCTTCAGCAGGGGGGAAATAGCAAAGCAGCCAACCATGTTAGCATTTAATTTAAAAAGGGGAAATTACAAAAAAATGAGGAAATTAGTTAACAGAAACTAAAATTTACTGTGCCAAAAGTGAAATCCCTGCAAGCTGTATGGAAACTTTTTAAAGACACAATAGTAGAGGCTCAAATTAAATGTATACCTCCAAATTAAAAAACATATAAAAGGACCAAGAAAGTGCCACCATGGCTAAACAACAAAGTAAAAGAAGAAGTTAGAGGAAAAAAAGACATCCTCTTAAGAGTGGAAGGTAAATCCTATCGAGGAAAATAAAAAGGAACATAAACACTGTCAAGTGAAGTGTAAAAATATAATTAGGAAGGCCAAAAAGGATTGGAAGAACAGTTAGCCAAAGACTCAAAAAGTAACAGCAAAAATTTTTTTTAACTATATCAGAAGCTGGAAGCCTGCTAACTAACCAGTGCTGGTACAGGACAATTGAGATGCTAAAGGAGGTTACAACTATTGTGGAGAAACTAAATGAATTCTTGGCATCGGTCTTCATGGCTGAGGGCGTGAGGGAGATTTCCAACCTGAGCCATTCTTTTTAGGTGACAAATCTGAAGACCTGTCACAATTTGAAGTGTCAGATGATGTTTTGGAACAAATTGATAAATTACGTAAACATTAATAAATCACCACAACCAGATGGTATCCTCCCAAGAGTTCTGAAGAAAATCAAATGTGAAATTTCAGAACTACTAAACTGTGGTATGTAACCTGTCATTTAAACCAGCTTCTGTACAAGATGACTGGAGGATAGTTAATATGACACTAATTTTTTTTAAAAGGCTCTAGACCCTGTCCTAGAAATTACAGGCCGGTAAACCTAACTTCAGTAGCAGGCAAATTTGTTCAAACTATAGTAAAGAACAGAATAATTGGACACATACATAAATACAATTTGTTGGGGTTTTTGTTAAGGGAAATCATGCCTCACCAGTCTACTAGAATTTTTTCAGGGGGTCAACAAGCATGTGGACAAAGGTGCTCCAGTGGACATAGTGTACTTAGATTTTCAGAAAGCTTTTGACAAGGTCCCTCATCAAAGGCTCTTAAGCAAAGTAAGCTGTCATGGAATAAAAGGGAAGGTCCTCTCCTGGATCAGGAACTGGTTAAAAGATAGGAAACAAACGGTAGGAATAAATGGTCAGTTTTCAGAATGGAGAGGGATAAATAGTGGTGTCTGGGATAAATGTTTTCAGAATGGAGAGGGATAAATAGGGGTCTGTACTGGGACCACTACTCTTCAACATATTTATAAATGATCTGGAAAAAGAGTAAACAGTGAGGTGGCAAAATTTGCAGATGATACAAAACCATTCTGGATAGTTAAGTCCAAAGCAGACTGAAGAGTTACAAAGGGATCTCACAAAACTGGGTGACTGGGCAACAAAATGACAGATGAAATTCAATGTTGATAAATGCAAAGTGATGCACATTGGAAAACATAATTCCGACTATACATAAAAAATGATGGGGTCTAAATTAATTGTTATCATTCAAGAAAGTGATCTGGGAATCATTGTGGATAGTTCTCTGAAAACATCCACTCAGTGTGCAACAGCAGTCAAAAAGCTAATGGAATGTTGGGAACTATTAGGGAATGGATAGATAATAAGACAGAAAATATCATATTGCCTCTTAATAATCCATGATACACCCACATCTTGAATATTGTGTGCAGATATGGTCACTCCATCTCAAAAAAGATATATTGGAATTCAAAAAGGTACAGA
This sequence comes from Mesoclemmys tuberculata, assembly GCA_007922155.1. NCBI lineage: Eukaryota > Metazoa > Chordata > Testudines > Chelidae > Mesoclemmys > Mesoclemmys tuberculata. The sequence goes on along the minus strand of ML675601.1, from coordinate 102,837,414 downwards.
AAAAAGCAACTAAAATGATAAGGGGTATGGAAAAGCTTCCATATGAAGAGAAATTAATAAAACTGGGACTCTTATTTTGAAAAAGAGATGACTTAGGGAGGATATGAAAGAGGTCTATAAAATCATGACTGGTGTGGAGGAAAGTAAATAAAGAAGTGTTACTCATTCCTTGTCAATAAGACAAAAACTAGGTCACCAAATGAAATGAATAGGCTGCAGATTTAAAACAAACAAAAGTATTCCTTCATACAACTCACAGTCAACCTGTGGATCTCCTTGCCAGAGGAGTTGTGAAAGCCAAGACTATAACGGGATTCAAAAAAAGAAGTGATGGAGGATAGATACAGCAATGGCTATTAGCCAGGATAGGCTGTTTACAAAGACACCTTATTGTTACTCATTGGCCTCCTGTTGTGCCACTGTAATAGCCCTGACATCTGGTTGTTCATATTCAGCAGGAAGGCAATCCACCTCTGCATTCCTCCCAGGGGGAAACTTTTCACCCCTACCTTCACAAATATTATAGATCACACAGCAGGTGGCTATAACCTTGGGAATATTTTCCTCTAACCTTCATACAATTTCATACAAGTTCACAGGGATTGCTGTTTGCCAGAAGCTGGGACTGGGTGATAGAATGGATCTCTTGATGGTTACCTGTTCTGTTCATTCCCTCGGAAGCACCTGGCATTGGCCACTGTCAGCTGACAGGATACTGGGCTAAATGGAGCATTGGTCTGACCCAGTATGGTCATTCTTATGTTCTTATTATAAGGTATGTCTATACTACATCTTTGAGCAAGCCTCCCAGCCTAGGTCCACAGACTGCTAGTAGACTGCTTGCACTAGGGCACCAAATATAGCTGTGTAGACATTGTTTTGAGTTTGCAGCTTGGGCTGGAGATTAGGTTCTCAAGCCTGGTGGGGACTTGAGAACTCTGTACCTAATTTTAGGAGTGTTGGGTTTAGGACAAACACCTCTCATCAACATCTCCCATTGGCTAACTTAGGCAACTCCCAACCTAGAGTGCTGGCTTTTGTGAATCTATTCTTAGGCACTAAGCTCTCTCCATTCATTGTAGAGGGATTCTAGATGCCTAACTCAGGAATTGTGAATCGCAGTGTTGTTGTTGTGCTTTTCCACACACCAAAAAGTTACGTGTTGAAATATTCAGCATCACAACACATAAGTGCTTTTGTAAATCTAACCTTTGGCATTTTGATTATGGCTAAAAGTGGTGGTGGGGTTGTTTTCTTTTTCAGGGTAACTCAGGTAAAAATACAGTGAGGACAAGGCAGTTAAGCGGCAGCAGTGAGGAAAAGGCCTGGGAAAATAAGGTCTGAAATAAGATCAGAGTGTGATGCACTCATATTTGTGCCAAAGTACGGAAGGGCAAATTTTGTATTGAAAACTTGTTCAATGTTTATAACAGTGACCATGAGGGAAGTCTGTATAAGGAACAATGGTAGATTTTCTGCATACTCGCTTGTGTTTAATAAGTATTCCAAATACTGTTTACAATGCTTTAAACTATTTTCGGGGTTTTATGTGCTTAAATGTTTGTTTAGTATAGAAACTGTATGGCCTAATCTATACTAGAAAAAGATCAATAAAGAAATAACACCTTCATGAAAGGTTTTATATACAATAGCCCTGAGGTTTAATGCTGTAGAATTCTTTTTCTAAATTCAAAGTAGAGATTTCACAATGGTAGCCAATTGTAACAGGAGTGCCCCTATCCATCACAAATAGCTGCCTCCTGGACCAGAGGGTGGGGAAAGGTAAAGACAGTGAGCACTGAGGATAAGGAGGAGAGTGAAGATAACCTGGGCCTGGCCCAACACCTAAATGAATACTTTGCCTCGGTTTTTACTAGGGGTGGTGAGGAGTTTGGGGGCAGTGGCAGGGTATGGGAGCATTGCGATGGAAATAGAAATTACCACAGCCAAGGTGGAAACCAAGTTCAAACAGTTTAATGGGACCAAGTTTGGGGGGGGCCGATAATCTCCATCCAAGGATATTGAAGGAACTATTCAATATCCAAGGATATTGAAGGAACTATTTTTTTGAATAGGAACTATTTTTAATGAATCTGTAAACTTGGGAATCATACCCGAAGATTGGAGAACTGAAAATATATTATCTACTTTTAAGAAAGAGGAAAAAAAAGTGATCCATGAAACTACAAGTCTGTTAGTTTGACCTCAATTGTATGCAAGGTCTTAGAACTTATTTAGAAAGAAAGAGTAATTAAAGATACAGTGGTAAACAGCAACTGGAATAAAATACAACATGGTTTTACAAAAGGTAAATTGTGCCAGACCAACCTGATCTCTTTCTTTGAGAAGATAACTGATTTTCTAGACAAAGCAAATGCAGGAGATATAATCTTCATGGATTACAGTAAAGCATTTGATACACACATAGGAAATTATTAATTCCATTAGAGAAGATGGGGATTAATACACTCATTGAAAGGTGGGTAAGGAACTGGTTCAAGGGGAGACTACACTAGGTCATGCGAAAGGTGTCAAGCTGGAGGGATGTTACTAGTGGAGTTCCTCAAGGATCGGTCTTGGGATCAATTTTATTTAACATTTTCATTAATGCACAAAAAGTGGGAGTATGCTAATAAAATGTGCAGATGACACAAAGTTGGGAGGTATTGCCAATGTGGAGGAGGACCAGAATAGCATATAAGAGGATTTAGACCACCTGAAAAACTGGAGTAATAGAAATGGGATGAAATGTAATAGTGCAAAGTGCAAGGTCATGCACTTAGGGAATAAACAATTTTTTTCTATAAGATGGGGCTATATCAGTTGGAAGCAACAGAGGAGTAGACAGACCTGGGTGTCTTCGTCTATCACAGGATGACTGAGTCTATGAGCCACCATGTGATGTGACCATGAAAAAGCCTAAGGCAATCCTAGGATGCATCAAGTGAGGTATTTCCAGTAAAGATAGGAAGTGCTATTACCATTAAAGAAGGCACTGGTGAGACCTCATCTGGAATACTGTGTGCAGGTCTGGTCTCCATGTTTAAGAAAGGTGAATTCAAACTGGAACAGGGGCAGAGAAAGACAGCTAAAATGATCAGAGGAATGGAGAAACTACCCTACAAGAGGAGGCTTAAGGAGCATGGCTTATTTAATGTAGCAAAATAAAGGATAAGTGGAGATATTGCTCTCTATAAATACATCAGAGGGATAAAAACCAGGGAGGAAGAAGACTTTTATAAGTTAAGGGTCAACGATGGCCCAAGACCAAATGGCTATAAACTGGCCATTAATAAGTTTAGGCTTGAAATCAGACAAAGGTTTTTAACCATCAGAGGAACAGAACAACCTTCCAAGAGGAGTACAGTAGTGGGGCCAAAATACCTAACTTGTTTTAAGACTGAGCCTAGTAAGTGTATGGAGGGAACAGTATGATGAGATTGCCAACAATGGCATATGGACCATCCACAACTATTATTAGCAAATATCTCCCACAGCTGGACATAGGACACTAGATGGGGAGAGTTCTGAGTTACTACAGAAAATTCTTTCCCACTTGTCTGGCTGGTGGGTCTTTCCCATATGATCAGGATCTAAATGATCACCATATCTGGGATCTGGAAGGAATTTCCCCTCACCTCGGGTTAGATTGGCAAAGATCCTGGGCTTTCTTTACCTTCCTCTGCAGCGGGGGGCATGGGTCACTTGCTGGGTTGAACTACAGTAAATGATGGATTCTCTGTAACTTGAAGTCTTTAAATCATGATTTGAGGACTTCATTAACACAGCCAGAGGTTATGGGTGGGTGAGGTTCTGTGCCTTACACATGCAGGAAATCAGACTAGAGGACCATGATGATCCCTTCTGATCTTGAAGTCTCTGAGTAAGTTATATTAAGGCAGCAAAAGAGAATTCCTAGATGTCAGTAACAGCAGCAAATTGTGCCGGGAGCAGTTAGTAACGCTCCAGCCCCGTTCATGTCATTCCTGGTCCTGAGGAGAGAGGGACTGGGATGGCCCTCTTTGGAGGTCACTGCAAGGCAGGGCCGATATAGACCAACAGACAGGCTTCTCGGCCACGGCACCAGGCTGGGGGCTCAGAGATACTCAAGGAAATGGGAAGGGATGGGGTGTGATTACTGAAAATGAGAGAACGAGAGATCTGACACAATCATGGACCCACGCCCAACCCACTCACCTCAGGCTGAGTCATCCCACAACACACGCACACACTGCATAATCACACTGAAAACACAATCACACACACAACTGTACAGTGCACTTTATGTATATGCAAAATCTCTCTCACACACACTCTCAAAATCTTTGGTTTGCAAGAGAGTGAAGTCTTTAAAACTGCCTTAAAATGAATCCATAACTAAAAGATACTTGGCAAGTCTGGATAATTAAAAAGAAAAGAGAACGTCTGATAAGTTCCTATCAGAGTTTTCTGCTTTGCTTCCCGAATGAAATAGCTACAGTGAGAGGGGAGAAATCATCGACTTTCCCAATTTGGCCCATTTGACCTACACTCGATTAGAAAGATCTGGTTTACTCATTTAAAACGTGTACAGGTTACGGGTACCTTCTAATCTAGTTTCCCCTTTAGTAATGGGTATTCTGTCTGAGTCCATCACCAGTGTGGCTCTGTCATCCAAGCATCCTGCCATATGAGCTGCCTGTGACTGGCATTACAGCAGACAAGATCAGAGAGAGGAGATTGTGGTAGGATCTGCAACTTCTCAAAGGTCAGGGCTACAAACGCATTCTTCTTACAATCTCCCACCATTGCACTAGGACATTGGAGCTCCATAAGTGGTAGCAAAGGCAAAACTTTACAGCAGAGCCACCTGCACTGTTTTAACCCTTGGACTATCTAACTCTGTCAGAGAGATCCTGAAAAAAACTGCCCCACGTGGTGACATTCACATTAATATCACAAACATTGACAACCCTGTTGGCTAACCTTCATGTAAACACTTTAGGCACAACATTCTAATCCTGTTAAAGTCAATGGGAGTTTTGCCATTGACTTCAATGGGCCAGGATTTTATTCAGTTTGAGATTGATTTAGCTAATGTTAGTTGATCTGTGTTACAGAAGCACTGGTAGGGTACTGGACTGGCATTCAGGAGCGCTGGGTTCTATTTCCTGGTCTTGTGCAAGTCCTTTTGCCTCTTTGACCTTCTCTTTCCCTTCCCACTTTTTTTTTTAATCTTATCTATTCAGAATGTAAGCTCTTCAAGGCACAGACTGTCTCTCACTAAGTGTAAATGTAGTACCTAGCACAAGGGGGTCCCAATTTCAGGTAGCGCCTCTAGGCACTATTGTAATACAAATAAGAAATAATAACAACAGTAGAGCTTAAAGGGCCACTGTCACCTTCACAGCCATGTTAAGATTTTGAGAAATGACTAGTGATTTTAGGTGCCCAATTTGAGATGCCTTCAAGAAGCCTGATTTTTAGAAAATGCCACCCAGAAGTGTAAGCTGCCTAACACTGTCTCACAAATATTCCTCAACGCTGATCTGAAGAGATCTCCTCCAAGAATTAGTAGATATTTCAGACTTTATCCGCAAAATCACCCCTCAGGCTCAGTCAATAAAGTTACCAGTTATTGACTAAAAATGTTGTTTTACTCAGTACAAATGATGTTATCCACTCTGAACTGGACTGAGATCACCAAATGTTTTTACACAGTCTGTCAAACAGAAATTAGATTATCAGGATTTTGGCTGCTAATGGACCTGAACTAGAATTGAAACTGATTTCCTGGAGGTGAGAGCATCTACGTACCATAGTTGCACTTCCCTCATGAGATTATATACATTCTTCTGAAGCCACTGACAGAGACAGGATACTGAATTAGAAGGGCCATTGGTCTGATCTCGTACAGAGATCAATCTTTCCAGGTATTTTTATGTTCCCAATATCCATAGTATCTGAGCACATCAACAACATACATGGATTTATCCTCAAAGAACTCCTGTGAAGTAGAGAAGTATTATCCAATTTTACAGAGAGAGAACTGAAGCCCAAAGTGTTTAAATGACTTGCCCAATGTCACACAAGAAGTCTGTGGTAACACTGAAACTTGAACCAATTCTTCTGTTTTTTTATGTCCTTACCGTGGAAGAGAGAATCTGTGTCACAGAAGCACGCTCATATAGAGCAGGGAACCAAATCTTTATTGACCCAATATGCAGAGGTATAGGAGATTACCATTATTATGTCCTTTTTTCTTCTTGGAAATAAAAACTTGTAAGGAATTGCTCACTAAGCCTGAGCTGTTCTGTCAGCTACCTTTTGCTTTCTAGGTTTAAACTGGCTTGTTGACGACCATTTAAAATATTGTTCTAGAAATGGTACTGCCATTGTAAACTCTGGTTTCTGAATTTTGCTGTATGTTCTCTTGTGCCTTTTGTGCTGTAATATCAACAAGAAAGTAAACACACAACATTAATCTTAATAGTACTTAGCAATGATCCTAACTGCAAGTTGTTTGCTGTTATGAATGACTCTTAAAAATTGAATGAAGCTCACTTTAAGCTTTTTGTAGTCACACAATTAATTCTAACAGCTACCAAATGGAAAACCATGCACAAAAATCTCATTTGCTCGGATTCCTTGGGAAATTAAAAATGCTTCTGTTTTTCTTTATAAATGCTTTTCTCAGCAGACACTAACTTAGCAGCTCCTGGAAAATAATTCAGCCAGAATTAATGATCAGAGAAATGATACATACTGAGAAGGGAGAATTCAAGAATTGCTACTTTAATTAAAACCTACCAATAAACCAAAGCAAACAACCATGCTGCCTGATACTAAGTGTACCATTGAGAGCTATGCATATTCATCACCTATCAGGATTAAGCACCTGATTTAGTATTCTAATGTGATCATTTTTGTATTAGTGGTAGTGACCATATTCTTGATGAGGGTGATGAAAGACATAGGGTACAGGAAACAGCTCTGATACAGCTGTAGAGTAAGGAGGAATGTGACAGTCACACTACATTGTACATAGTACAGAACCTAAATTTTTAATGTGGACTTGACTTACTTATGAGCTAAATGAAAATATTAATTCCTTTGTAACTGGTACTCTTTTTTTATGGTTTCCTCTTGTAAAGGGGACAAAAGTCTGCTCTAATTATGGAATATGTACAGATACAGCTAAATCAGGTGGTGTTACAATGGTAGATATAAGCACAAATATTTAGCAAAGAAAAAAAAAGCTAGTAGTAAATATTGAAGATTCCCCATTCATGCGGAATTTTGGTCACACCATGCTAAAATGCAACTTCTCATAGAGCCTGATACTAAGAGGCATTGAGCATCTCTTATAGTTGGGTCTTTAAACATTAACCAGTACGTAGATATATTATTTCATTCACACATTCCCTACATGGTAGTGATGTATTTAAAAAACAAGTAAATAAGGAAAAAGATATGGGAGAACTGTAAGGAAGGGCAAATATGGCCAAATGAACACATTGAAAAGTATGCTTTTTAGGTATTGAGAAAGCATTCCATAACTATTGGACTAAAGATGGTTGAAAATGGCAAATAACATTTTGTAAAACATCTTGAAAATTTTTTGGGTTTTTTTGTTGAATTTTTGAAAAATTTTGACTACAACTGTGATACATATGGAAAATATGAAGAAAAGAACTAACAACTCTAAATTCTCTCTCTCTCAATTCCCTCTCAGTGACTACCTAACTAGACCACTAAAATGGACCATATCTGCAGCAGTTCTTTGAAATAATCGAAAATATGCATAAGGTATAAAGACACCCAGCTACCACCATTCACAGACAGAGATCACTACCAGAATTAGATAATTTAGTGTTCCATGAAAACAAAGTAAAAAAAAAGACACGCGAGGAAGCTGAGGAAAACAGGAAGAATAAGTCAACTTGCTGGATTAGCAGTAATAACAAGACTAAGAAGGTCAACCACTACCTTCTCCACAACTTGGTATTGAAGAGGAAAAATATATATTGAAATGTAGATTTAACAAACAGCAGTAAATTCTATACTATGGAGAATGAGATCCAAGTTTCTGAGTTTTACTAGAGCCCACAGGTTTGAAAGGGCCATTTTCAGTGAAGGTCTGGGAAGTCGCTGTTACTGCCTGGAGTGGAGGTAGGCATCTACTTAGAGTGCCATGGTGGCTTATGGGAACTCTAGTTTGGAGACTTCATGAAACCATTCTCTCTTATGGGCCAAGTTCCTTGTCTAGAATATATTTCCCATGCTGCACCATGGTCTCTCCTCTGACCAAGCCGCATGGTACATCATGGGAGTCACGGTATTTCATCGCACCATGGGAAAAGTAGCCTGGCCAAGGAGCCCAGCCCACAGGGAAAATTGAGGGCATGAGTTACCTCAATAATACAAACAACAGATGCAGTTCATTAATAAACTGACTCAAATCTAAATGTTTCAGTTTGGGAATATTAAAATGCTTTGGGCTGACAAAAATGAAAAGAAATTTTCCAGAATTGTTCAGTCCATGAAAAGTTTCAGTATTTCAATTTTTCATTGTGATTTTGGATGAAAACAGATGCTTAAAAATCTCTATTTTCTCTCAGTTCTATCTACAAGCCTTTAAAGAGGAGTCTTTGTAGGCTCTGCATGACAAGTGGGCCAGGATCCATGAAGAACCACTTGAGTGTCAGATGGAGAGTTTATTTGCATTAACTCCCGAGACAACTTCACAAGTCCAAATCATGGTGTGTGCGCAGTGGTACTATGCACCCTTCCACTTATGGCCCAGCCAGCCTCAGGCTTGCTCAAGCTGCGTAAAGAGCAGGCAGACAGGACAGTAACTTGTTTCTGCCCTCCACTGACTACTGTGTAAACAGAGCAGGATTTGACTTGATATTATTTATAGCCACTAACATTTTATAAAAAAAATGAAATAAAAGCTCTAAGATGTGGTCACAAAATGTATCTTAGTCAGTAACACTTTGCTATGTACCATAGGACTGTAGGTGGAGCTTCTCATTTTCAAAGTACATTATGACAAACCTGGGGAAATATCCTGACTTCCCTACAATGGATTCCTCAGTAACGACCTCTTTTCTTTTGCTGAAAAATATCTGCAAGTACTTTTCAGTTTTGTAACACACTTTGTCATTTTCAAGCCAAAGGGCACCTAGCAGAAATGGAGGAACATGGAGGCCTGAATCTGCATAAACATGGCCAAAAACATCTGGAAATTCAAGGGAATGTCTTCCAAACAGATGCTGACAATAACCTGCAAAATGTCTTTTATTTTAAATAATGAAAACACTGGGCTGTTTTGTTTTAGAAAACTGGTTATTATATTAATAACAGTGGGATCAATTCTTGACATCCTTGCAAAACAAAACTTCAGTGGGACTGTAGGATACCATGAGTTCAGAATGTATGCCCATTCCTTTGAGACCAGTGATTGAATTAAAATCCTGTTTTTTTCTAGGTTAATATTTTCTCTTCCTTTTTTTCATCACTCATCTGCTGTTCCATAGCATAACAAGTTCTGCAAAAGGTGACAGTGAACATAAAGATGTGTGAGGAGTCCTTAGAGATGGATAAATAGAGATCTGATGTAAGAGCTCTAAAAATTAACATATTTGAAACTTTCTGCTCCTTTGATCTTTAGACCTTAAATCTTAAAATCTGCAGATGGTTGTCTGAGACTATGCAACCAGATTTGCCAAGAAATCCAAACACTCCTTTAACCACATAAAATAATCAAACTTCTTGCTTCTAGCTGAAAATTTTTCCTGAAGGCCTAACGTACAAGGGAGTTATAATCGCAAGCTGCACACAAGACCTGACTCCAGCGAGGCTTTCATATCAGAAGACCTTCCTTGCAAACCAACTGCTCGACTCCCAGGTTTTGCAAGAGAGCCATAGATGGAAACTTCAACCAGGGAGGAGCACAGCTTTTGTACTGGAAGGGATTCTTGTAGAAACCCCCAGGAAAACTGTGTTTCTGAATGTCATTTACTGTAGTTCTACAGCCCAGAGGAAAAAATCAGGCAAATCTAATGCATACTTTTAAACAGTCTCTCTCACAAACAATGAGCCAAACTTTGGTCCCATACCCATGAAATCCCTTCAAAGGACTGGCATTTTATAAGTGGAAGTGAGAACAGAGGGCTAGATCATGCCCTGTTGTAATAAAGCCTGTATGTAGTACGAGCTAACTGGGAAAAAATCTCCACGAGGCTCCTGTTAAGGACATTGCTCCAGTGCAATGAGACACTAGTCCTGCCCCCAAACATGGAAGATCCCCAGGGACCTGTACAGATCCCAGGAGATCAGTGGAGTGCCAGGGCCTTATTTATAGAGACCCTTTTTAGTAATGATGTGGGAAGTCACTCTTACTGCTGGTGCTTTTATGTCAGCTGTGAGTCACTAGGGGAGACCCCCCACCCCCTACACACACCCTGGCAACATAATTTCAGTACAGTGCAGTATCTTATATCCTGAGACTTCTGGTGACAGAATCATTTACCTTGGGTCAGAATTAAGATGTTGTGTTCTGAAGTAATATGCATTTCTTTATACCTGAGACGAAAAATGGACAAGATCATCTGCTGGTATAAATTGGCCTATTCCAATTGAATGGAATGGAATTACATTGATTGACACCAGCTGAGGTTTCTGCCTCGTTTGTGGCAGTGGATGATTTGTGATGTCCTTGCTTTTACATAACGTGAGCCATAATTACAATTTTTTTCACATAGTAACCCTAGCTGTTTTTTAAAAATATTATTTTTGCTTTTGGAATTTTAATATTTCATACACCAACACATACACTTGCACAGTCAGAGCTTCCAGTGTGAATTCAAGGGGAGTTTGGATTGCAAAAGGCAGACAGAATCTGGCCCTGTACATATGTAACAGATTATTTAGCCATCAGCATCTCAAGATGGCTGCTCAGATTAACAGCTGTTACATTTTTCCCTCAACTACAGAAGTTGTACAATGAGAAGCAGCAAAGTATTACTACAAGTACAGCAAATAAAAGTTTCAACCACAAAATTATTCTTTAAGGGTATTACTTTAAAAAAAACCTAGTGTCATTAAATGGAAAAAGAACAGAAGCTTATTTCACTAAATGTACTGCAAACAATTTCCAAAGTAAAAATCTGCATAAGCTGTCAAAAAAGTAACTACTCTTACCTCACCATACAAAATATGTGGTAACTGGATCATTTATTCTGTGCTGAGTAGCTCAGCTTGCTGTTCACAGGCAAAAATTTTGATCTCTGGAAACAAGGGTGAAAGAAAGTGTTTCTGCTGGTGAAGGGAATTTATTATCAACTTTAATATTACCTTTCATTTTACTCTTTGCTGTGTTTATTTTGGTTTAAGGTTTACTGACAGTTGAGGTTAAAATGTTTTACAATCTGATGACAAGTCTAATAAAGATGATCTCATGAAATAGTTGATATTCATTGATGTATTGAAGAGATCCACAGATAACACATGTGGGTTTTGGCTTGTTTTGAATTCAGTCAATTTGATCCTGGTGTTAATAAAGCTCAGTTTCTATTTTCTGCTAGTATGCACAATGTTTAATTGCAAGCAGAGTAAAATATATATTTTGTCAGTAAATTAGAAGCAGGAGTTATCTTGTTGAAAATGTTAACATTCAGTCATTTAGAGTGACAGCACATCCGTTCTAAGTCACAGCACATTTGTAGTGCACATTTTCAGTATGAAGGGAGAGCTTGGTGCACACTACCATAACTGATTTGTTAGAATCGTTTCAAAGGATCATTCAGTAGATTTTCACATTCTGCTCAGAGGTGAGTCTGACATATCGAAAACAGTTCCTGCACCAGTGAAAGGAGGGAATGGTGTGTTCAGTTATTAGCAAGCAGTGCACACAGCATCAAATGGTCCAACCTGCAGTAAAGTGGTCAAATAGTTTTTGGACATGTGCTTTATTATATCAGTGTCTTGGCACATTGCTTGTTGTCAGTAAAGAAGAAAATCAATGCATAAAAAAGTGAGTCACTTGTTTTTGTCAGAATTGTTTGTGTATCCCTTACTGTGCAATTTCTGTAGATTTTAATGTTTGCATTTTTATGTATGCATTCAATGGTACATCTTCTTTTCAATTGCTCTTAGCAAACTTAACTGAAATTGAGCTGAGTTATTGTTTTTGAATAAATACTAATATCCTAGGTCACATTTAATAGGAATTTATGTTTCACTACTGTCTTTTTACTTTCCCATATCCCTTCTCTCCATCTTTATTCACTAAAATGAATGGCATTCATTTCTGTAGAAAGGGCCTACTGAGGAGTCTGAGAACCACTAGAGTATTCCAAAAGTCCAATTGATGACTAATAGAAGTTGTGTCTAAATGACTATTGAAGTTCTGAGTAAAAATTTCAGGATTTGGCCCATAGTTACAGCTGAAATTTTTTTCCATTATACATTCCCTTTTTCAGATTAATGTAACTTTCTGATTTCTTCCCCCCTTTTGGGACTGAACTTTTAATTGCTTGGTTTTAACCCGAAGGTGATTGATTTCTATTTCTTCTTCTTCTGCTTTTTTTTTTTTTTTAAGGAAATTCTGTTCAGGTAATTTTCAGCTAAGGAAAAAAACATGTTTCCCCTTTTATTAAATTTGAATCGTGCTTTTTTTTAGTCACAACTATAGCAAACCAGGCTGAAGTTTGAAAGGTAAGATGCCCTTGCTAGGTGTGGGTGGGGAGTGGAATAAAAATAAGTTACATAAGGACTGAATATTCTTTCTGAGCATGCTCACTGAGCATCTGTGAGCATCCAATAAAACCTCTCCTCAATGATGACTTCACACATTTTCTGTCTGCCCAGCCCGATTGGTTGAGGAATCATAGAAGATTAGGGATGGAAGTGATCTCAGGAGGTCACCTAGTCAACCCCTGCTCACAGCAGGACCAATCCCGACTAAATCATCCCAGCCAGGGCTTTGTCAAGCCGGGCCTTAAAAACCTCTAAGGATGGAGATTCCATCACCTCCCTAGTTAACCCATTTCAGTACTTCACCACCCTTCTAGTGAAAAAGTATTTCTGAATATCCAACCTAGACCTCCCCCACTGCAACTTGAGATCATTGCTCCTTGTCCTGTGATCTGCCCACCACTGCGAACAGCCTAGCTCGATCCTCTCTGGAAACCCTGTTCAGGTACTTGAAGGCTGCTATCAAATCCCCCCTCATTCTATTCTTCTGCAGACTAAACAAGCTTGGTTCCCACAGCCTCTCCTTATAAGTCACGTGCACCAGTCCCCTAATCATTTTTGTTGCTCTCTGCTGGGCTCTCTTCAATCCTTCGTGTAGTGGGGGTCCCAAAACTGGAGACCATACTCCAAATGCTGCCTCACCACTGCAGAAAGAGGGGAATAGTCACTTCCCTTGATCTGCTGGCAGTGCTCCTACGAATACAGCCCAATATTCCTTTAGCCTTCTTGGCAACAAGGGCACACTATTGACTGATATCCAGCTTCTTGTTCACTATAATCCCCAGGCCCTTTTTTTCAGAACTGTTGCCTAGCCACACTTGGTCCCTCGTGTGATTCTTTCATCCTAAGTGCAGGATTCTGAATGTTTCCTTGTTGAACCGCATCAGATTTCTTTTGGCCCAATCCTCCAATTTGTATAGGTCACTCTGTATCCTATCCCTACCCTCTAGCATATCTACCACTCCTCCCAGTTTAGTGTCATCTGCAAACTTACTGAGGGTGCAATCAAAGCCATCCTCCAGATGATTAATGAAGATGTGGAACAAAACTGGCCCCAGCACTCACTGCTGGGGCACTCCGCTTAATACAGCTGCCAACTACACATTAAGCCTTTGGTCACTACCCTTTGAGCCCAATGATCTAGCCAACTTTCTATCCATCTTATAGTCCATTCATCCAACCCATACTTCTGTAACTTGCAAGAATACTGTGGGAGATCTATCAAAAGCTTTGCTAAAGTCAAGGTATATCACGTCCACTGCTTACCACACATCCCCAGAGCCAGTCATCTCATCATAGAAGGCAATCTGGTTGGTCAGCATGACTTACCCTTGGTGAATCCATGCTGACTGTCCCTGATCACCTTCCTCTCCTCCAAGTGCTTTAAAATGGATTCTTTGAGGACCTGCTCCATGATTTTTCCAGGGACTGGGGTGAGGCTGACTGGTCTTTAGTTCCCCGGCTCCTCCTTCTTCCCTTTTTTTTAAAGATAGGCATTATATTTGCCTTTCCCTGATCTTCCTGACCTTTTCTGATCACCACAAGTTTTCAAAGATAATGGCCAATGGCTCTGGAATCACATCAGCCAACTCCTTCAGCACCCTCAGATGCATTGCATCTGGTCCTATGGACTTTAGAAAAGTATGTTCAGCTTTTCTAAATAGTCGTGAATCCAGTCTGGGAGCTGACCTTGTCTGTGAAGACAAAGGCAAAAAAAACCCAATGAGTATTCAGCTTTTACCACATCATCTGTCACCAGGTTATCTCCCCCATTCAGTAAGGGGCCCACACTTTCAGTATCTTCTTCTTGCTACCTATAAAAACCCTTCTTGTTATCCTTCATGTCCCTTGCTAGCCGCAACCAATTCTTCCCTCTTTGTGAGCAGTAGGTCAAGAGGAGCTCAGCCTCAAGTTGGTTCCTCCAGCACTTGCACCAAGGAGTTGTCCCCACCACTATCAAAACCTTCCTGGATTATCTGTGCACTGCTGTATTGTTGTCCCAGCAGATGTCAGGGAGATTGAAGTCCTTCATGAGGACTGAAGCCTGTGATCTGGAAACTTCCGTTAGTTGTTTGAAGAAAGCTTCATCAACCTCATCCTCCTGGTCTAGTGGTCCATAGCAGACACCAATCATGACATCACTCTTTTTGCTCTCGCCTTTAAACTTACCCCAGAGACTCTCTACAGGCTTTTCTCCAGTTTCATAGTGGAGCTCTGAGCAGTCATATTGCTCTCTTTCATACAGAGCAACTCGTGCAACTCCAGGATTGTTGCTCTTAGGCTGCTTTGGGGAAAAGTCTGCATGAAAAGATTGTAAATGCCTCATTAAAACCATGCAACAAAATCCTCAAGAAAGTAGCCTCGCCTTAACAGAGAGAGGAGAAAAAATTAAAGGAGATGAAGGCAACATTAATAAAACATTGAGGGTATATGATCAACATTGTAAAAGGTCAATAAATGCAAGCGATAAGTGTTCCTTCAACTATGTTTTAACCCAAAATCCTTGTACACCCTGTATGTTTTATTATATAAACATAACGTCAATAAACAAATACATCAAGTTATTCATTTTACAAAGAAAACTGAACAAAATGCATGACGACATTTGCAATGTAGTAGGAACATTAAATTTTGCATTTCTTTTTTCAATTTCAACTGCTCCAACTTACTGTTGCATTGCTGTAGTTTTTTCAGCTATTTATTCACTTTAGTTATAGGTTTTATGGAAGATTTACTTGATATTTTTACTTTGTGGAAGTTAGCTATCACAGTAGTATTTTTTTCTTACACATTCACTCTCTCCTGAACTATTTGGATCTCTTTCTTCCTACCACCTCATTTCCAAATTCCCCAGTTGTCCCTTGGACATCATTTTCCGCCTAACTGACAATTCCAGCTTTCACAGAAGATTAATTTGATGCTTGTGCCTTTAGCATTAGATGAGACAATGGGTCTCATCGTATTCATAGACATAAGTGCCTCTACAAAAGCTTGTACAAATTTAAAATATTGTACAGCTCCTTGTTAGCTTGCGAACTAGAAAGCAAGTTTAACATGTCTGAAAGAACCAGGAAAAGAAAGATGGTTTTCTGTGTAGAGGAAACAATTCAAAACTATTACATCTTCACTCTTAATGTCTTATTGGAACTATGCAAATCTCAACTGGGATTAGTTATCCTATTCTCTCTGCTGGGATTGGCTCCAGCAGTCAGAACGTTGAGGTTTTCACCCCATTTGGCTGAATGAAAGGGAAACAAAACGAAAGAAATAAGAAACTACTGAAAGGGAAAATGTTTTAAAGATTCTTTTAAACCCCTTTGGCTTGTTTCTATGCTTCAGCTCCTGTTGAAGTCAATGGGAGTTTTGTCACTGATGTCAGTGGCAGTATAATTGTGCTCTTCCTTATATACACCTGCCCCACCACCTCATCATTATTCACTCATTATAGGCTTGGAAGCCTTTTGTTCAACAATATAGGTTTGATTTTCCATTGGGAGAATCCCAGCCATTCCATTGCAGTTTAGTTTTGAAACAAAATCTAACGAGAATAATAGAAATATAGGACTAGAAGGGACCCTGAGAAGTCATCTAGTCCATTTCCCTCACTGAGGCCAGGTTAAGTATACCTGGACCATTTCTGATAGGTGTTTGTCTCATCTGTATTTAAAAACCTCCACTGATGGGGACTCCACAACCTCCCTAAGTATCCTGTTCCAGTGCTTAACTATCCTTTCAGTTAGAAAGCTTTTCCTAATACCTAAATATTGTGGCAAACAGCCAGCCTCCCCCTGGTGGGTCTCATGCTTTACTTTCCTCTTTGTGGCCAGGGCGCCCCCAACTACCTCATCTCCCCTGGCTGCAGAGGAGCTCTGTCTCCTGGCCTGGGAGGGAACGTTCTCCTGCAGCTGTGCCACACCTTCTGGCAGCTTCCTCTGCATTTGTTCCCTCCCCCTCCTTTAGGGAAGGCAGGGTTTAAATACCCCTAGCCCCATGCTTCATTGGGCCCAGGTACCTTTAATTGCCCTGCTGTGCTTTCTTTTCTGCCTGCAATCTGCCTTTTAGGCCCCATACCAGTCCTGGCACACCCTTTTAAAGCCATCCAGCCTGACTTTATCACAATATATTGCCACTTGTTTGGGTAGAAGAACTTTGCAGAGCAGCAGAGAAGGGAAAGGTGTGTGAAATGGAGATGCGGGGGCTGGAAAGGACTGCTAGGAGGAATAGAAAGGGAGATAAGAAGGGCTAAAATTATTCTTTTTAAACAATTTTTTTTCTTTTCAAAGTTCGGGTCTTTTATTGCAGGATGTTCCCTTCTTTTTAATTTACAATATTAATATTGGATCTGATGAAAAATGCAGAACATTTTCTTGAAAAAAATTAATTAAAATTTCAAATTTTCAACAGTTTTGGACTGTACTAAAAGCTGCCCAGAAACAAAACAAAAAAGTGGAAAAGATTTTTGCAAAAAATTCATCAAAGGGTTTGTACTTAACTTTAAACATGTGCTTTAGTCCCACTGAGATTCAACTGTAGTCAATGGGATTTAAAAGTGTGCTTGAAACTAAGTGCTTTCCTGAACTGGGGTCTACATCAGGTCAAGAACTCAACACAAGAATAACATCAGACAAGGAGAAGAAAGGTAGGGAAGCACTTTTACTTATTTGCCTATTTACACTTATTGACAACTTCAAAAATTAATTTAATAAAAAGCACTGGAAAGCATGGAACAGATGATTAATCGCTGCAAGTCATTATAATCTAAACATTTTTGAGTGGCCTCTGTGAAACGAGTGGATTGTTTAAGTGATTTAGGAAAATGATTTGGGAACTTACGTTCCATTTTCAGAAGCTATTTAGGCACTTAGGACTTTATGTCCCATTAATTTTAAATGACAGGCCTCAAAGCCACTTAAACTAAGAGTCAAATTTTAAAAATTGCCTATTTCAGGCAGGTATCCACAGCACAGAACCCCCCACCATAGCAGGCACAAAGCAGGGCTCTTTTTGACGATTTCAGCAAGAAGGACAAGAACTGAATGAACATGGAGACTGACCTACTCTCCCATTCCTAGAATCACCATTCCAGGTCCGAGTTAAGGCACATTTAACCTAATTAAATGGTGAGCACCTGTACATTCCATTGCAGTCAGTGGGAGCTGCAATTGGTCAAGCCAACTGGGGTCCAAGTGAGATGGATTCTTGCAGTGGTGATGCAACCCATCCTGGGGTGGCAGTGCAGCACTTTTCATTAACAATATATTAATCAAAACCAAAGCCACAGGTAATTCATAAGGAAAGACAGTGGTCAACATTTTCAAAAATAGGACCCTAAAGTTAGGCTCTTAATTCTATACTAATGCACCTAATAAGTGCAGGATTTTCTAATGTGCTGAACACTTAATCAGCTTCCACTAAGGTCCCATTCAACTTTTGGATGAGCGTTCACCTCTTTTGAAAATTAGACCACTTTTGCTGAGCACAAAATCACGGGACTACTCATTTGCTGAAGTCATTTTCTAAACAGGGTTAGCATGCTCATCCCAGTGCATGAATGAGTCCATATTTAGGTGCCTATTAATTATTATCTGTAGAGCAGCAATACCTAGAAGCCCCAGTCACGGACCAGGACCCCATTGGACAAGGCACTGTACAAACATAGACCAAAAAGATATCCCTGTATTTGGGCTCGTTTCTGAAAATCTTATCTAGTCGTACCAATGAGATTTGTAATGAATATAAATTGAGTTTCTAAAATATTCTGTCCTTGGAAAACAGAGGTTGCAGCCATATTTTATTTTCATTGGAAATAATCACAGATTTGTAAGTGGACAATGCTCAGTGTGTGTTAGTCTGGCTGGCCGGCACCACTTGTCTTGAAGAGGAAAAGAGACTATTGTCTTTTGCAAGATCCTATGTGTCCTATTACAGAATTAGGCTGGGTTCAGCTGCAGGGAAATTTTGCAGAAAATCCTCCTGGCCGTCCACAGCTGCTGTTCTGAGGGAAATGAAAACATTTTGTGGATTCCATGAATTCCAAGGATATAATCAGACAACCACAAAAAGCATTAAAAAATTAGATGCAGTCCTACCTTGTGTTTCCTTTTCTTTTCAGAAGGTCCCCATAGTATTGTCTGCTTTGGTACTAACCAACCACAAATAACCTTATCGAGCTATTACAAGCTGCATTTCTCTCTGACTGACAATGATGACCCAGCTGCATCATCTAAAGATGTCAGTTAAAAAGTAAAATCAGGTTATTACAAGTGACACAGTGAATACTCTTTTCCTGTTACAAATTCTGCATTAAAACTAAGTAATTACTTGGCTGCAATGATACTTTGTCCCTGGAACAATAAGCTTGCAGACATTTAGCAACAGCAGATTACAATAATGTTTTCATATGGATTTGATACTGGATGTTGTTAAAATAAATCAGCGAGTCTAGACTGTAATTTAATGACAATTACTATAAATGGTTTCATGTGTTTTGCTTCAAATAAAGGTGAATGCATTAGATTGTCCTCAAAGGGAAGGAGGTTAATTCAGATTCCTCTTGTTGTAACTGTAAGACTGATTTGAATGAGAAGTAGAAACCGAATAATTTTCAGAACCATACAAAACCTCCCTTCATATACTAATTCTTTACACTTATCAGGATGTCAGAGTGCTTTGTAAACTTTTAATTAATCACCCCATCACTGCTGTGAGTTGGTCAATATTATTATGTCCATTTCACAAATGAATAAACTAAGGAGAAGACATTTACCCAAGCTCACACAGCAAATCAGTTACACAGCTGGAAATGGAACCCAATGGGCAAATGCTCAGCTAGTGTAAATTGTCACTGAAGTCAATGAAGTTATGACAATTTATACCAACTGATGTTCTGTCCTTAGCAGTCCTGAATCCCAGCCCCTGGTTCTGATAATTAGGCAAAACAAATCCTTTGAGTTTCTATGGAAACATTCATTTTATGACACACTTGCAAGGACCTTTTCCCCCCAGAAGAACAGAAAGTTGCCATTTTAAAGTTAATATTTCCAAATTCAAAAAATATTTTCTTTGTTTATTAGTAGTTCCCAGAATCTTTGAAACCCTTCAGTTTAGGCTCTTCAAAAAGTACCAAGCTAATGATGGGTAGAAACATATGATTGAACCTACAAACACTTTAACATAGTATTACGCTAAATAAACAAAGACAAAGCTCTCAAAAGCGAAGGAATACATTTCAGTTCTCATAAAAGTCTGATTTCCTTTCATCCCTCAGCCAATGCAAAAATCTTCCCAACCCCATGCAACCAGTGTCTGGCTGTCCCATTCTCACTTACCATCCACTGCAGAGCCATCTATGGTGGATGAATCTGTTTCAAAATCAAAAACCTAGAGGGGTTCTGGGATTTTATCACCCACCTTGATGAAGGCTGATTTCCCACACTTATTCCCCTCCCACCCAGCCTCCTTGTAAACTCAGGCTCCTCCTTGCTGTTGCTTTATGTTGGGCAATGAATGACATGGCAACACCATGATACAAAATGGATTAATAGAAACTACCAGACATTAACAAATGACTAGTTGAAAAGCTTATCTTTCTTTTCAAATAGATAATCTATTTACTCCTCAGGAAGGTCACTGTACGTCAGAGATGAAAATGAATGTCCACATATGAATTACCAATCAGAAGAAAGGAAAAGCAGGATACCAATTTCTAATGGGCCTTTTATAATGAATCACAGCAAAAATAGTAACATTGCCAGCAGAGACCATGAGACTTGGAAATAAACCTAATATACATTCCTGGGCAGTGTGGGACTCCTCAGAACCAGCAGCTATGTCAGAATGGGAACTTTCTGTCTCCCCTTAGAAAATCTGTTCTCCTCAGTCCCACAGAGCACAACATTGGACCACATCTTTTAATTGTACCACATTATCTATCTATCTATGGCTCAGTCTACACTTACCTTTGTGATTTGGTGGCAGTCAACGGGAGATACGCAAGTGACATAAATCACACTGCGCTGTGTTGAAGGGAACGCTGTTCCTTTCGATGCAGTGCTATGCCACTTACCATCCTGGTTTTCCTGCGTTGCTTGCTGGATCAACTGAGTGAGTCTACGGAGACTGCGCAGTCGATCCAGAGCAATTGATCTGATGGCTGATCTGTCAGTGTAGACCCAGCTTATGATAGGGTTTTATACTGTTGCCTAAACACCATAATATCTGAGTGCCTTACAGGTAAAATTAATAGCAATAGTGAAGTTTCTAGTGGACTTCACATAATCTCTGGCATTTCTCCCTCTGCTGGTGGAGGGTTTGAGGTTTTGACTTTATATGTTTTATCTATTTAGTTTTGTGTGTGTAAGCTTAGGATTTGTTTCTGGACAATTTTTTATGGGGTTGGTTGAGGTTTTTTGCGTAGAAGGGGGTATCCATGCTGTGAGTGTCATTCTTCTGATATACAGTGTAGTTGTGGCTGTGTTGGTCCCAGAATATTAGCGAAACAAGGTGGGTGAGGTAATATCTTTTATTGGAGAGAAAGAGCGCTGTGTGGCTTGAAAGCTTGTCTCACCAACAGAAGTTGGTCCAATAAAAGATATTACCTCACTCACCTTGACATTGTTAGGATAGAAAGGCTTTTTCAAAGTAGAAGGTTTTTTCGTATTACTTAAAGATGGTCAGATAAAGAAGAAACTAAAGAAGTTTACAGGAAACATCCATTATTTATACCTAGGCATAATGGACAAAATCCTTTGCTGGTGTAAATCAGCATGGATCCATTGACTTTAATGATCTGCTCCAACTCTTTGTTCCCACAGAAACTACAACATTACGAAAGACATCACTGTGTACTGGTTAAATCAGGACCCCAATGCTTTGGGCTCCTGGATTCTAATCCTAGCTCTGCCATTGAATTACTCCGTTTTTCATGATTTAACCTATGTTATACCATTGATTAAAAGAGTGAATAATATACTTTGCTCAATGTCTTTGGATGTGAGGATCTTAAAGCACTTTATGAGCAATAGCTAATTATGCCTCACAATACCCATGTGAGCCAAGGAGGAAGGATGGTGGATAACCCACATAATTTCATGCTATTGCTATTCTGATATCACTATACTTACTTTTTAAGTTACTTTATACCTTTCTTTTGGCCTGCCCCTTGGTACCTAAAATGAAACTGTTCTTTACTTTTGTCTGTAATTGCTAATTCTTAGCTTTGTAGGTGGAGTATTTACACCCTTTCATGTCTGTCAACCTTAAGGAATAATTCTCCTTTGTTTATCAGAGGTGTGTGAGTGTTTAACAGGAATCCAAGAACCAAGGGCTAATAACTGTAAAATTTAGTGCTTGAAGTAGCTATGTTTGCCTCCAAACTGGTATGCAGAACATGCCATCATATAGCTGAAAAACTTGTATCGCACACACACTGACTGCACTGATGTCAGTTACAATATAATAATTGCTTAATAATTGTTCACAAGAACTACTTACACTTAATACACTAAATTAACAATCATAACTGAAAAAATGTTCTAGACATCATTTTGGAGTTTGTGAATAGCTTCCGCCCATAAAGACTATTTTATAATCACAACAAGACATTCCAGGATGTATGTCACTGCCACTTCTGAGAAGGATGAAATCACTTGGCCTTTGGTCTTGGTTTTCCAGCACACCCGAGGAAAGTAATATCTCATCAGGAGACAGGTCCTGTAATGTCTTCTTCCTTAATTACCACTTTTGCTTTGCCAAACTATATTAACCCCTAGTTAGCAGGCATATTATTCTGGCCCTGAGGTGCCCAGAATAGGATAACCTTTAAAAATGTTTCTGTTAATATAAATTTACCTGATATATTAGACAATCCCAGAATGAGTGATTTCAGTGTGTCCAGTAGATAATGTATGTTTTGTACCTGAATGTTATTTGCCTTAAATGTCCTTTATATACCATCAAAACAATAAGTTTTTAAAACATTAAATTTGTGATAAAAATCAACAAAAGGGAGGGAACCCCAAGCCCATGAGAAAATTCTCAGGCATGGTCAGTGCTGCTCACCTAATCTTTTTCCTTCTGCTGCAGCCCTATGAACAACGCATTGAATGTGGGATGGTGACGTCAGAATGGGTGGGAGCCCAGGATGAAGGAGCAGGACCAATAGCAGCAGAAGGAGGTTCTTTGCACAGTTACTGAACTTGATGGTCAACAGGCTGCAGACACCAGTGCTAGCACCTGCATCTGCGACGCTGCCAGTGGACTCTCCTCCATGCTATCATGTTCTGCAGCCAATGGAGCCTTTAAAGACAATCTTGGGGTGGACCATGAGTCAGTACCTGCACTCCTGGACCAGAAGTTTGCATCGGCAGATATACCTTGTTCACTCTACCCCTGTGCAATTGCATGGTAGGGAGAGCAGGTATTCTGGCAATGGGCAATTCCATGACCAGGGAGATTGCACTGATTGGTGTCACTGTTAATAATAAGTGCAACCTGCAATGAAAACTGTTTGCACACTGTCAGTTTGGATGCCTATATTGCTTTTTAATAAATGATCTTTTAATAAAGGTTTTGTTTTTCCTCTGGATTGGTGTGGGAGCGCTTGGAAAACAAGAAACAGGAAGTTTTTATCCAAAGCTATTAAGAGCGTCTCTCAAACACTCTTAAAATCACATAAAAGCAACAGAAACAGAAAAATTGGTACATATACAACCATACCACAAGGATACGGGCACACAAGGCATACCTTACTTCCCTTGTTCTGCTGGATCCAGGTCCAGTGATCAGAGATGGATTTTCTGGTTGCCTGTACTAGGCCTGTAAACCAGAAATGTGTTGAACCTACTCTTGGTGAAGCCCTCTCTCTAATCCTCGCATATGTTGTATGGCGCACAGCATGCCCCAATAACAGGAATGGCAGGGAACACTGGCATTCAAACAGACTTGTGGGTAGCACCATCTGCCTTCAACTGGTCAAATGCATACGCCACCATCATCTTGCAACTGCTCAGTGTGTGATTGAACCTTCTCCTGTCAGGTGCTCTTACATCAGGGTATGACTTCATAAGCCAGAGCAGTAGAGGGAAGGCTGAGTATCCTAAAATAACAGTGGGCACAGACATCCCATCAATATCCATATTATTTGGGGGGAAAAAAGTCTTTATTTTACAAACAGGTAAATGCCAGATTACCTGAGAACCCTGGTGTTATGCACCCTGACAACACATGTCACATTGGTGTTCATTAACTTGCCTTATAGTCAACCATAGCCCGCATAATGATCGAGTAGTTGCCATAGTCATGTTTGCCTTCTGGGAGGCAAAGAATGAAAACATGTATGCTGTTGATTGTCCCAGCCACAATTCAGGAACCCCATTCTCTCAAAGCCAGCTATTATTCTGGGAATATTAACAATGTCCAACACTCATGAGTAAACCACCACTGTAATTGCTTTAGAAACCTCCTTTAGCACAGCACCAGGCGTTGCCTTGACAACAGCAAACTGGCTGGCCACCAACCTGTAGCAATCTGGGTTCGTCAGCATCAAGAAGGCAATAGCGACAGCCTTCATAACTGGTAGGGCCTCTCACTGAAGGGTCAGGACAGTCTCCTTACACAACTCCATGAAGGTGACCTTTTTCATGAGGAATTTCTGGAGCCACTGCTGGTCATTCCAGATCTGCATGACAATAGTGTTCCAACACTCTGTACCAGTGGTCCTGCGCCAGAATCACTGGTCTGTATAGAAGGAATGCACAGCTATCACAACTTGTATCAGCTGATTAGATTCTGCTCTGTGAGCACACAGCCTACATGATCTCAGAGATTCATAGATTGCAAGGCCAATAGGGACCATTATGATCATCTAGTCTAACTTCATGTATAACACAGGTCATAGAATTTCCCCAAAAATAATTCCTAGAGTATATCCTTTTAGCAAAGCATCCACTTTTAATTTAAAAATGGTTAGTGATGGAGAATCCACCACAACCCTTGGTAAATTGCTCCAATGGTTAATTACTCTCACTGTTAAAAATGTATGCCTTATTTCCAGTCTGAATTTAATTGGGTTTAACATCTAGCCATTAGATCATATTATTCCTTTCTCTGCTATCCCCCATTATAAAATATTTCTACCCCTATAGGTACTTATAGACAGTAATAAAGACACCCTTAATCTTCCCTTTGTTAAGCTAAATAGATTTAGCTCTTTGAGTCTATCACCATAAGGCTTGTTTTTGAATCCTTTAATCATTCTCATGGTTCTCCTTTGAACCCTCTCCAATTTATCAACATCTTTCCTGTAATATAGACACCAGAACCGGAAACAGTATTCCAGCAGCGGTCACAGTGCCAAATACAGAGGTAAAATAACCTCTCTATTTCTAGCTGAGATTCTCTTGTTTATGTAGCCAAGGATTGCTTCTGGCCACAGCATCATACTGGGAGCTGTAGCCTGATTTTGGGTGTTTTAGTAATTTGAATGGGGTTATAGGCTCACCAATTGATCTGATCAGAAGATAATGAGGTTCTTATCTGTCTCGGAATCAGGCTCCAGAAGAATTTTATAGGGACTCCGGGATACACGACAGGAATGCTCACAGTGATAGCCAAATTTGAATTTTATAAGCTTTTATTAAAATAACATAAAATGATAGACAAATGACTGCAAGAAAATGTACAATCACATGAATAATGGATAATGCAGTCTTATTTTAGAGACCCATGTGATATATCTATTTCTATGGTATGCTTTGGATTCATATACTCACATCCTTCCCTGATGACCTGGTTGAAAGAGATGTCCAGTTCCTCAACTCTTGAGTAGAGGGGTGGGGTAGGTAATGCTTGAGGGCTAAGAGCTATAAGGAGAAGACTAATACTACAAATACTACTAAGTATACTGAGCAATATGAGTCCTCCTTCTAAGGATTCTGCACTCCCAAATTATTAGGGTACACTTATTCTATAGGCTGGCAGGTTCATGCATATTAAAGACACATCCACTCCTTTCCAGACTGTTCCAGATGGTTCGTTTATCTCACCTTTGTTATTTCTGGCCCTTTTCGTGAGTTCTGTGATGTATCTGTGAAGTTTACACGAGGCATAACCTGAGACAATCCCCCCTGTTCTGATGCCTCCTGACTTATCTTGGGTAAAAGTTATAACCATATATGTCTTATCCTTTATCCCATTACTTATCTGGGCCAAAGGTCCCGAACATATGTATGCTAACTGCCTTAGCTTTCATACAGGATATAGCTTGTAAGGTACTTTGCATTATAGCTATAATACTTTAATATGAATCTTTGACTCTACTGTAATAAAACAACAATATTTAAATCTATAAGGAAAGATATAGATATATGCAAGCAAGCAGGCTAGTCCTAAAGGAAGCTCAAGTTCAGCTGATTATCTACCACAACCCTCAAGTCTTTTTCAGAGTCACTGCTTCCCAGGATACAGCTTTGTATTCCTTGTTTCTAAATTTATAACTTTACATTTGGCCATATGAAAACACATATTTTTTGCTCTCACCCAGTTTACCAAGTGATCCAGTTTGCTCCTTATCAATGACCTGTCCTAACATTATTTACCAGAGAGACAGGCTTGTAAAGAGAACATTTTAATGATTACCATTCTCTCACTAACAGTGAAGCTATTAGACCAATTTTGGATTATTTAATTTTGCAAATTAATGAACACGTAAACAAATACAGTAATAAAATAAAGGAGACAGCCTCATAAATCGTTTTTCACTTATTTCAACACATGTACTTTAGTTCTAATACTTTTGATGGCGGTATCTTCCAGGTGCTATTTGGCTGCTCTCTTCATCAGGCAACGAACCTGAAGTATGCAGAAGATCTTAGAGGAGTTCTTGCATCTGCTTATAGTACATATCCCCAGGCTTAAGGTGGAAGGGTTCAATGTCTGCAGTGGGTTTTGCTGAAGGACTAGAAATGTACACATACAACCTGCTCCTCCTGTGTCCAGTTACTACACTGTTTATGATGTATGAGAGTGGTGAGCTGTGATACGTGGAGGTGACAAAAATGGAGATCAACATATTGAAACAGTGCACTTGGTAGACCCATGAAATATTGTATTAGGAATGGGGCACTGTCAAAGAATGAAAAGAGCCATTGAGAAGGGTTCAAGTTCCAGCTCTGGCCTTGACTGGTTTCCTCATAGATCAAGGGAATTCTGGAACTTGTTGTCCAGGATTCATTGGAATTGTAGGTCTGAAAGCAAGGGTACGAAGGCAGGTAAAATAGGGGGAGCAAGAACAGCTTTGGGCTTTCTCCACCCACAGGCCCTGGAAGGAACTTTTGGAGGAATTGCATGAAGAGCTGTATTGTGGAGACGGGAAACCTAGTAGGAGACTGTGTGTCCCAGAAAGGACAAAGAATTCTGGAGAAATAGGGAGAAGTTCGCTTCCATTCCCCTGAGTCAAAAGAGATGAAGGATGCATAGAGTCTTGGAAGAAAACCAGTAGCTCTGACAGAGACGGAATAAGGTTTGTTGTTTGTTGTCATGCTGACTAGGTTGGGGAGGGACATTTATTGTGTTACTTGACATCAGTATGTCAAAATCATAGTAATCCATGTGAGATATGCCGTGTCTGGTACTGTTAGAAAGGCTATAATGTGCTAAGTAAGATGATAATGTTTACGTTCATGTGTTATGTGTGTAATGGAAGTTATGGATTATGTGTGATATATCAGTATTTCAAATTGTGCTGTCTGGGTAACACCTCAGACAGGATGGCTGCAGAACAGTAGCCTGCTTAATGGCCCATTAAGACATTCCCAGGTGCAGGGGGCCCAGGGGGAGTAGCCAGAGATATACCTGATGAGTCACCAGGTCTGGCCCATGTGACTCTGGACTCTATTTTGCTTCCTGTAAAATTCCACAAGCAGCGTGGCAAGGGCCAGAGGATATATAAGGCAGGGGCCTGGGAATCCATTTTGTCATCAGTCACCAGTCCTCCCTCAGCTGTCTGCAGCCTTCAGCCACCTACCTAGCTCTGGAACAACCCATCTGCAACTGAAACTGTGAAACAAAGGACTGAGACCCATCCAGGTACAGGATGTACACCAGAGGGACTATACAAGCCTGCAAACTCCACAGTTCTTCTAGAAACCTGATGTATATGGACTTTCAAATCATTTGTACGTATCTGATTGCTTTAATCCTTTAACATTTCTCTTATTGTTTGTTTCTTTCTTTTTATAATAAACCTTTAGTTTTAGTTACTAAAGGATTGGTTGGTAGCATGGTATTTTGGGTAAGATCCTAACTTATAGTGATCTGGTACTGTGGCTGACCCTTTGGGATCAGAGGGAACCTTTTAGTAAAGAGCATAGAATTTAAATAACTGGTCTCTTTACTGGACCGAGTGGCAGATTGGGAGCCAGAGACTGAAATGCAGTAAAGGGGGCTGTGTATATTTGTATAATGGCTTCTTGATAATGAGTATGGGGAGTCAGAAGCACTGTCTGTGGCTGGTTGGGAAGTCTGACTTCAGTGTCACTCACCAGCGCTGGGAGAATCTGCTCTCCTTTTACAGTCTGTCCTGACCTTGACATTTTCAGATGGGTGCCCTAGGCACGGACGGGTCACATTTGTGTTGAACTTTTGCTTACCTTTCAAATGGAGAACTACTTGGTTTAGCCTGAGGGCTAACTACTGTACAAGCAGTGGGAAACCGAGGCACAGAGGAAGGAAACTGAGCAATGGCTTACACTTGATATCAGTGAGGTAAGCAGCCCTCTCCCAGTCATTTAAAATGGTGATTTCCCAAATCCCCTTAACCAGAGCACTGTGGCAAATAAGCATACAAGACAGAGAAAGATATGTGACTATGTTTTGCAAACACAACTGTGCATGCCTGACAGAAGAAATGGAGATTGAGGCATGCTAAACCAATACATCAGATTTTAATGACTTTTTTTTCCTGATTCTCTCAGTCAGGAAAGATATAAATATAAGGGCCATGTATGTAGCCATGTTTTTATTCATGGAAAAAGAAAAGACTGTCCTAAAATTCCCTTGTTCTGCTTATCTCCTGCTAGTGTGCATACACACGTGCACGCATACTTCCTTCTTTGCTTTCCTCCCTGCCACTCACCCCCAAAAGAAATGTTCTAATGAATTAATGAGGCTCTCTGATTGTTTTATCAATATAAATCATCCAATCAAGTAACACAAATAATGCCATGTGACTTAGGCGACCAATCACAGAATTTGAATTCTAAATTTCAAATATCAAATTAATACTTAAGATCTGAGCTTTACCACAGGCTGATTTTTATTTTATGTATTTATTTATTTAACACTTGACAAATTTTTATTAGAAAAAACACATGATAGAACTCGCTCTGTGGAAAACATGTGATGAGAAAAGCATTACATTTACTGAATAAATTATGTTATCAACTACCATTTGTTTACCTGGCTATAACCCTAAATATATAATACAGCTGTAGCAATCTGAGACTTCCCTGAAGCACACTGCTATCAAGAGTTCATGGGTCAAACCATCGTAACTTCTTTTTCATATAAATTATTGGATTTTCAAATTATCAAAAGAAAATTAATTTTATTTATTGCAGCCTTGGACTGGAACATGCTCAGTTGCTCTGTGGGGTATGAGTCACACATAGGAGTTATGCAGAGCTAGAACTTATTCAGTACAGATGGAATATTCAAAGACTTTAGCCGCTGGACACTCACCAGTCTCTAAGGAAAATGTGCAAAATGAGAGGCTCATAATTCTGCCAAATTTGAGTAGTTTTTCACAGGAACAACAAATGGTGCATCCCTGACACTCAGACAACCCCTCCCCTGCCAATTTCAAGTCCCTGCTCCAAAGCATGCTTCACAAAATACCCTTTACAAGTAATTCATTAAGATGGCCAAAAGAACATGTTTGTCCATAATCTCATTCTCAGAAATGGCATTTTTGCTGAAACTCTGCTCTCTCGTAACAACATTGGTGCATGTATATGTTTATAATTATTGTCTGTACCAGTATGTAGACACACAGTATATTTCCCAGTGCACTTTTCTGTTGTTTTAAAACAAATGGCTCTTTTACAGTGGCTTACAGCTAGTCAGCTGGGTTGGTTAAGTAAAGATACATACAGATGGACAGATGTGATTGAAAAAAGTGGTTGGTTGGTTGGCTGGTTTAAAACCTCTCTTTTAAGGTCTAGGTAGAACAGTACTAGACTTTTTCAGCTGTAGCCTCCAAATTAAGTGTGGTTCACTTCAGCCAAATCCAAAAGGAAGAAGGAACAAAGCCTACCTTTGGCCCACTCTCCTTGCAGCTGCAGCCCTCTCCCTAGAGTTCCTTACCCATCTTCTCAACCAGATTTGCCCTTTTCAAATATTCTAGGGAATTAGCTAACAGCTGGATCAGCTACTCGGCACATCCTTATATTTAGAGTGGGTAACTCTAGGAAGGCTAACTCCCATCTATCGTGAGAATGGGTGTATAGATCCTGTCACATTGCAATTCTTCCAAAAAATATGAATTCATTTCAAAAGCTTCTGTAATAGCCAAAAGAAGATACTGTCACCAGAAGCTGTTGCTTATGTACATGTGTTGTCTAGTGTGAATCATTCTTGGCTGTATACACAAATAAACCGCCTGTAATTGCTTTAATAATTTTCAAATAAAAAATGATATAGCTGTGGACAGCTATAAATAACTGAAATGAAACACATTATTTGCACCGTACTTTCACATGCACTTGTTTAGTTCTTTCGCGCTAACTGAAAACATGTGTCTCTCTGGGAGCAGAGCATTCCACTGCAACAAACAGTTCTAGAAATGACCCATATATTAAATGACAACATTTGACAAGTTTTAGCAGTTAATTTCTGGGAGGGAGTAGATTGTGGTTATAATCAGTGTAAACGAAAAAACGTGTACCTTTATAAACCTTGGGTTTAAAGAAAACATCTGTACTGAATCATGTTTATAGAACAGCACTGTAGCCAACCACCATACCGTATGATAATGGTGTGTTTCTAACAATCCCAATTTCCATCTCCAGCCCCAAAC
Organism: Mesoclemmys tuberculata; assembly: GCA_007922155.1. NCBI lineage: Eukaryota > Metazoa > Chordata > Testudines > Chelidae > Mesoclemmys > Mesoclemmys tuberculata. Next base: position 102,806,600 of record ML675601.1, on the reverse strand, counting down.
TCAGATCCAGACCATTCCCACTGGTAGGAGTTCCATTGTAAATCAATTGGGATAGTTCTATGGCTGCAATGGATGTCACATGACCCTGAGTAAACCTGAGATGTTGTCAGATTAGGCATGGAAGATGCCCTTAACAAGGGAAACTCAGGGATTTCAATACCTGATGAAATTAGGAAAAGTGGATAGGAATTAAGGTGAGTATTAGAGTGGTCTGTAAGCTACAAGAAGTTTCAGACTTGTATCTTTTATGAAATGTGAATGTTCAGCAGGATGTAAAGCCACTGACAGCAGGATGTGGGCAGTTGTGCCTCATGGTTAGAGCAGGAGTGAGTAGCCAGAAATAGGAGCCCACAGCCAGAGGTCAGATGGCAGAGCCAACGGTCAGAGCCTGAAACAGAAGTCAGGAACCAGAGCTGAGACTCAGCTGTGTTAGGTGAAGTGAGAAAGGAGCAGAGACAGGACTAGCACATCTATGGGCAAATGCTCTGAGCAGCCTTTAGATGTGAGCTCAAGAGCTGGTCTGCTGACTTTTCCCACCAATCTTAGGCAGTGTAGCCAATCAGACGACCTACTACAGCCCACCTGTGCTCATTAGGTTGCCTAGAGACCATCTCTCCTGCAGGTCCTGATTCCCGATAGCACTGGCCAGATCTCAAAGCATACAGTGTCCCATATTTGGATGTTTATCTAAACTTTATTATAATCTCTTGAATTTGGACAATGGGCAAGTTTTTAAGATAATAACTGATAAACAGCAACTTAAAAAAAGGTTAGAAAAAATGTACAATAGTAGCTTACAATATTCTTTTAATTAGCATGCGTGATTAAACAGGTTTTTCTGGACTCACGTCTTTTATGAAGAGAGTCTTACAAAGTTAGTAAGATAATGTACAAATAGTGAGAGAATAGGAATAGAGACAATTAGATTAATGAATTCAGGGATAGTAACAGACAAATGGAGATTTAAAAGTCACAAAGAAAGCAACAAACTTCTATTTGAATACACAGTAAATGCAAAAGAAAAAAGGTTAAAGCTCAAAAGCCTTGGCAATATATGACCACTTCTGACACATTTTTCATAGTTTAGGGCCAGAAGGAGTCATCAGATCATTTAGTCTGGCCTCTGTTTGCTTACGCACTCTTGTTTTTCTACCAACATTTTTTCAAACCTAATTTTAAAATGTTCAGAGAACCTCCTGTGACAGGTTTTCTTCCTTTTATCTGACACAGTGTAACCAGTGAATTTCTCGGATGCTGTGCAAGTTCATGAAATGAAATGCTTTGCCACATTCACCCTTGATTTCACAATTGCACACTTCATTGGCTGAGTGGAGTCCGGCATTATGATATTTACTTTTCAGTCCAATAATAAATCTGAATTATTCCCATTCTTTACCTGATTTTCATTTCACGCTGTTTGCCTGTGGTGTCATGGCACCTGGCAAATATACAAATATCCACGAGAAAACCACATGATCAGAGCAGTCTAGGTTTTTGTTCTGCGATTGCTAGCCAGTAACTAGCATATTACATTACACTACGGTGTGAGTCTCTTACAGAGGTACAGCTGTACCCTCGTTCAGAGTTGAAAAGGTATTTTTAAATATGCCAAGATGGAAATCATTGTCTAGTTTCTTAAAAAGGGACACTTTTAGCCTGAAAGATTTTATATTGACATCTATATATTTGTTTAATAAAAAGTGTCATAGTCTACCTGGTGCAGTACAGTATATTATAAGAACTCTCCTTGCATTTAGGGACAGCATTAGTAACTGGTAACATCCTTCCAAATTCTGGATGGAGCCAGAGTTTTTGAGGATTTTTTTTACCCCATTATGTGAACATTGCAAGTTACACACTATACCTCATCACTCATGAAAAGAACCAATATGTGCAGTCTAAGTAACAACTAAAGCAAACTGAAGTGACTTTGTGTGTGGAGTTTTATCCTTCAATGCTCAAGGTGAATTTTGGTTGAGAACTCTGTCTTTAAATTACATAGGAGATCAAGATTTTTTTCTTTCTGATAAAATCTGCAACATCTGACTATATGGCATCCTCATACAGAACTTTCTGTTGTTAAACACATTCCAACCACAGAAGACCTGAATTCTGTAAAGTAGTGGGTGTGCCACAATTCTGTCAATCCATTACATTTTTCTTTTAGTATCGTGTGCCATTATTTCATTAATTTTACTTAGCCATGTGTGTTATGTGGAATACTGTCTGTATGCCATGGCAGTTGAGTGTCTGGCACACACTTTTGACAGCTGTTTTGAAGCTAAGAATATGAAGTGTGCTACATCTGGTGATACTGATGTTGGAGAGGAGACAGTGGAAAAGTCCAGTTTCTCTTTAGGGACTCCTTGGAAGGATTTACAGTATCTAAGCCTCTTATTCTGCACAGGGACTCCATAAGCATTCGCCCACGCAGATACTTTTGCAAAATCAGAGCCAAAGACTGTCTGGCTGTGACCCAAAGCACCCCTATCTTCACACCCTCTAAGCTATTGTAATAATCTTTGTATAAAATATGGCTTGTGAGGTATCATTTGAAAATTAATAATTTGCTGGTTGATATTGTGATGTAATATCTGTGGCAACAATATATGTAAAGTTATGAATTCCCCCTGTAAGATGTTACCCGTTCAAAACCACACTGCCCTGAATAGGCAAAAGTTGTTAAATAGGCCTATCCTAAACAAAGGAATGTGTGTTTACCTAATTTACAAGTAGTAAACAGGGTCATCAAGACAGCAGGAGGAAACGAGGGCAGGAAACGGAACAATTCGCATTTCAGCAAACACAAGTCAGAGAAAAAACAGCCTGGATCCTCGACCACCAGACTCCTTCCTCACTGCTTGAATAAACTTTACTTTGAGGGGTAACCTTCAGAATAATTCACTTCAAAGATTCAATGGACCATAAAAGAACGTAGGGTTTTCTACCCCTTTATCTCTTTGACCTAAGAAGGCAAAAGCACCAGTACCTTCACTCCTGATCAAGGTGTGCCAGTCACCATCTTGCTGGAAGGTTGTGTGTGAGAAAGGCCCATCTTGAACAAAGCCTTAAACCAAAACTTTCTAGATTAAGTTTTAGACTTCTCGGTGCGTGTTTTCACTTTTATTTGCTTGTAACCATTTCTAACATTCTCTCTTATACTTGAACTCACTTAAAATCCTATCTTCTTTTGTTAATGAACTTGCTTTACTATTAATCTCAACCGGCAGTGCTGTGTTTGTACTAAAACGAATGTCAATTCTGTTTAATGTGGCAAACGGGTGTTTTGTGTCCTTAAGGGAGCAAAGGAACCATATTATTTCTCTGAACTGTCCAGGGGAGAGGGCTGGACGCTGCAGAGAATACAGTTTCAGGAAAATTCGGGATTGGGAGTGTGTTGGGGTCACCATGCAAGTAGTAACCAAGGCTGGTGGAAAAGCCAGTATGGGGCTGTAGGCAGGCTACTGTGGTCAGAGCTGCTGAACCAGGGCTGTACAGCACACAGAGACATTGGGATGTGACCTGCATGCTGGTAGGCTGGTTGTGAGTGGCCCAGGTTGGGAGCTACAACAGCAAACATTGTGAAACATTCTAGGTTACAGGCAGGCAGTGACACAAACCCTCACTGGCCTGGACTGCACCCTAGAACGTGATAATGGCACATTATGTGATATTAGAGGGAAGAATATTTAATGACCGCTCAAGGGACTGACAGAAATTGTTTGCTTAAAGCTGACCTACAAGGGAAAAAAGTTAGACCTGTGCCCTGTGCTTTGTATTGATTTCTTTAACATGTTTTCTCTGCTTGCTGTTGATATTAGAGTATCCTTGAGTGCCCTGACAGATTGTATGTATAACTGGAGAACTGATAGAAATGTAATATTACTGACCTCAAGATAGTGAAACCTGATTAACTGGGGGGGATAATATCTGGGGTCTTTTCATTCAGACTGTTGAAAATGCTGTCTTTTTTGGGGGGGGAAAAGTCTCTTCAGTAAGGATTCCATATCTTGTCCCCTCACATTCCCAGTCCACATGTCTGAGTCATCCAAAAAGTACTCCAGAAAGCAGAGGAAAAACAAACCTTCACATCCCTAATATTTGTAAAAAGAATGAAACCTCCAACCTTTCAGGTCTTTGTCATTCTTCATAAAGCAGCAAGAAGGGGCACAAATCATTTCCCCCTCTTTTTAATGGAGACTGCTTTGTAACGAAGTGGAGCAGAAGTGTACTCATTTGTTTATAGTCTGAGCAATATCTAAAAAACCCCAATGAAGTTGCTTATTAAAGATGGATATTATATTTGAATAATAGCATGAGCGAGGTCTGAATGAACTCTCCCGACATCTAGTAATGAACTTGAGGAAAAGACTTCAGGAGCAGACTGTATTTGCATGGACTCATCTTCTCTGCCTAGATGCTCAGCAGACAGAGCTGCTTTGCTGAAGTGATCAGTTTTGGCTGTTTCTGAGTTACAATTCACTTGAATGCAGGGATAATGAAGTGTGTTCCTTGCTGTATGAGTAAAGGGCAGCAGAACTGTGCTTAGCATGCGCTGATTGAAAGGGTCACCCTAAACTGAACCTCACTTGCTAAGCAGAGGATAGGGATGCCAAATCCCAGTTAAAATGAGAAGGGATTGGGGATTAGGTGTTTCTACTTGATGGTGTGGATGCTGCCTCAAAAGCCCTAGATCACTCTTGAGTGTTTAATGTTAGAACTGATAGGTCTCCATAAAGAGTGATTGTTTCTGTTAAATGATTGCTAGAGCTGAAATCACTGCTGAACAGGTCTAGGGATAAGCCTGAGACCTGGTGTGGGGGTAGCATTGCAGTGAAAGACAATGAAGAGCCGGCAGCAGAGAGATGAAGTCACTAAGAGCTAAGGTAAGTGGTTGAATCTCAGAGTTTGGCCTTACAGAAGTAGCAGTGAGCAGCAAGCAGCTGCAGTGATAATACTGGCAGAGCTGAGCGGCGGCAGAAATAACAGCGCAGTGGTGACTGGTGGGAGAGTACAGCAGCAAGGGGTGGCTGAGATAGGAGCAGCAGTGAATCAGTTGCAAAGGAGGCACTGAGTCAGTTGCGGTGGAGCCATTGCTTGTCCCCCATCCCTTGCCGGGGCGGGAGGAAGACCAAATGAATGCACTTCTGAATCTTGGGTCTTTGCTGACCAAGGACAACCAACTGTGAGTGGGGTGCCACTGAGGGCAAGGGGCGGGTGTGTTAAAAGAACATCTGTTCCTCAGACGTTCACATTGCAAGGTGGGAAATTGGGGCAAAGCTCACTGCCCAATGTACTGTGGGGTGGGTTTTTGCTAACAGTTACATGCTTTTGAATTGTGGTTGTGGTATTTTCCCAAATTAATGCTGGGTTCCCTTTCCCTTTTAATAAAAGTTTTCTTTTGTTATACAGAGATTTGGGGCTTGTGCGTGGGGAAATATTGCCTCTTAAAGACACCCAGGGGTTGTCAGTTTTCCCAGAATACTGAGTGGGGGCTTCAGCTGGTTAGTTTTGTTTTGGTCAGAGGAAACCCTAGATATTGAACCTGGCCCTTGTTGCTGCTGAATCCACCTGACAGAAGGGTTACAATAGTGTGGATTAGAATTGTAGGCCCCAATCCTGCAAACATGTATGCTTGTGCTTAATTTAAGGTCTCATAGACTCATAGACTCATAGGTCAGAAGGGACCAATATGATCATCTAGTCTGACCTCCCGCACAAGGCAGGCCACAAAACCCTACCCATACACATTTATAACAGATGTAAATAACATCTGTCAAGTACTGTGGATTCTTCTGGTTGCTGAAGACATACAGAATGGTAAAAGTATTCCGCCTGGAGCCAGAGTATCCAGTACCTTTTATAATATATGGGAAGAAAAAAGGGAAGGAAACCAGCTCTGCCATGTGCATTGTGCACTTGGTTTCTCCTTCTCTCTCTCTCTGTCTGGGGCTACATGCATATTTTCATGGTTTTTGCCATCACTGATGCATTGCTCCATCTCAGACCTGAACAAAGCCCTGATTATGAATTCCTTGAACACTGGATCTGAAGCTGAATCCAAAATGTGTGATCAGGTCCATCTCTCCACCATTCCATAACCAGAGAGGTGGGTCTGATAGCAACATTGCTTAACACATGTGACTAATAGTTCCATGTGCAGAGAGTGAATGTGCCTTTTCTTGGTGTTGGCATTAGAGATGGTAGCCAGCAGGTGTGTGTCAAAGCACAGAGGAAGTCGCCGGTCATTCTTATTGTAAACTTCAATTTTATTGTCAGGCTTCCTGGCCGCAGGCAGGCTGAGAATTGCACAGATGAGTTTGTTGGGGGTGACATATGAAAGCTGCCATTAAGCTGTCAGTTACCAAGAGCTCTGTCGAATACTGGTATGAGGCGACTGACTGTAGATTTCAGAATGATACCTTTTTTTATCTCACATTATTAAATACAATTCTCTAAGTCTTGCTTATTTAGGAGAATTCAGATCTAAGAAGACACCTCATCATAGCTGCCTATAACCGGGAACAAAGAAGAGCAGAAATCCCATATGGACTTGGGATGCACTTAGACACTATGGTGATAACTGTTATAGAAAACCCTAAGATGTCTGCTTGTTGACTTTGTCTCTATGCTTGAAAAAATGACCTCTAGTGAGCACTTCATTCTATGGACCCAGGCACAATATCATAATGTTGGTTCCTCTCAGTCTCTAGGCCATGTAATTGCTGTAAATTGGCATAGTCCTATTGAAGCCTAACTTACATGAGTTGATAACCTGGCCATCAAGATAAGCTTCCACTCTGTGATGTGTTGAGGACCCTGTTTAGAATTGCAAGCTAATACTTGAAGAGCGTGTGGGGGGAGAGGAGCATTCCCTGATCCTACTTGCAGGCAGAGGGCTCTGTAAGGAAGCCTATAATCAGAGTCAGTCTGCAGACAGACAGCCTCAAGTGAGTTAAGATGAGATGTGCCTCTCTGTTTTAGAAAGCAGCCTGATTTGTCTCTCTCTGTTCTTGCTTTCTTACGTGTTACTGTTCTAAATCCTAAGTAATGAAGTAATGTTATATTGCAATCCTCCAGCAAAAGTATTTTATATGTTTACCTAATTTTTGTGTGTGTATGCCTCGAACATAGCAACTACACTCAACATTCACACACGCCAATGTGTTTGTATACACATATTACACATAGGGCAAAGGAGCCCAGGACCTGCAGATGTGTCAACGATTCTGAACCTCCTTTGGAAGGTCCTATAAAGTATAACTAGACAGCAAAACATAAATGGTCATATTTTCTCAGAGAGTCTGAAATTCTATCCATTCCAGCACAGAGAAATGTGCAGCATCAACAAAATCAGTCTCTCCATTTGAAAGAAAATATTAATGTTTTTGCTGATGCACCCATTTTCCCCAGGCTTTCTCCATCTTCAGATGTTCTTAATAGAGTTCTGACACTCAGTCTAATCAATCCATATTAAAGAAGCAGCAATAGGACATGACATTACTTTTGGAAAATTACACAGTGTAAGTGTTAGGTTGGGCATCTGCCACATGGTGATTTTGCATTAAGTGAAAGCGGTTGGTAAGAGAAAAAAAGTTTGACCTAAGAAAACTCGAAACTAGTCAGCTAGCTTCCTTCACTTTGCATCCTTTGTGTTGTAATTTGAAGTGAAACTCATTACCAGCTAAGATTCCTGTCTATTGGTGGTGTGTTTTTTTTTTTTTAAAACAACAACCACTGCCCTGCTTCATATGTTATATAAATGTCAAGAAAGAATCTGAATCTGCTACTTATACCCTTATGGCCTATTTATCTCCCATGTTCAATGTAGCTTTAAAATATCAAATAGTACTTCCTACTTGTAGAAGCTAGTGAGGTTTAACTTGGAGAAGCATCAGCCAACTGGTGGTTGGGTGGTCTGGCATTTACTGGACACCCAGATGTTATATGCTTACCAGAAAGATTGTGATTTAATTGTGTCTATTTCATTTTTTATTCTGAACAGTAAACCATTATTGTATACTGCTCAGGAGGTAATTGCAACCCTATAAGCCTTGGCATGATATAGTCAGTATAATACAAGCCTCAATTATAATTTTAAAGATTTTGACATTTAAAATGACACTGTGTACATTTTAAAACAATATTTACATATTACACCACTATGAATATACACCACTTTGTGGTAACCAGAAGGTTTTATAACCATTAGTTATTCACCATGGATTTACAGAAAAATAGGTCAATCCCTTGTCCTTTACAATTTACCTCCAATGGACATTTTTACTAGTTTTTCCTGCTCAGTTGGGGTTTTTTAACCATTTCTTTCCAGCAGCATTTGTCATACATCTTAAATTTAGACAACACACAAAGTTATCTAAATTACATGATATTTAAAATGATAAAAGGCAAACTGGAAAGAAAAAGCTTAAAATTTTATGCTTATACATTTTCTGAACAATACTGCCAATTTCATTCAGTTGAAAATGTAAAGTTCCCGGTAAACTTGAGGGCCTGAAAAAGGAAGTCATCTGTAACAGGTTCATCTAGTACTATTTTAAGGACTTAGGGTGGATTTTTCAAAAGTACCAAAGTGCTTGTGTACCTGGAGTTGTTCCTGATTAACTCCATGTGTGAACATTCTTATTCCAGAATAAGAATGACTTGTTCTTGTTTAGCTGAAGCCACTTCGAAATCAATGGTAGTTAGGTGCCTAAAAGCCTTCGAGGATCTGGCCCTGAGTGATTTAGCAGTAGTGTTATGTAAATAACTGATTTTTTGGTTCATTGGCTCTGCCAAAAAATAAAATAAAAAAAATGTAATGTTAGGTCAACCCAAAACATTTTTAAAAAATTTGTTGGCCAACTGAAAATTACCAAAAAAAATTGTTTGACCCAAAACAATATTTTTTTGACAGAAATGAATCAGTAAATTTGACACAAACTTGTGAAACATTTCAGTCATCCCAAATTTGGATGGTTTCAATGAAAAAGTGTTTGGGATAATAAATTTCACTCAGCTCTACCTAGCAGGATTAGTTCTACTGACTCTGAATAGTATTTGTGCTTAGGTGTCTTTGATGGGATGGGAACTGAGTTACTGCAGAGAATTCCTTTTTGGGTGTTGGCTGGTGAGTCTTGCCCACATGCTCAGGGTTTAGCTGATCGCCATATTTGGGGTCGGGAAGGAATTTTCCTCCGGGGCGGATTGGCGGAGGTTTTTCGCCTTCCTCTGCAGCGTGGGGCATGGGTCGCTTGCTGATGGATTCCCTGCAGTTTGAGGTCTTCAAATCTCACTTTTGAGGATTTCAATAACTCAGTCATGGGTTCGGGGTTGTTATAAATGTGTATGGGTAGGGTTTTGTGGCCTGCCTTGTGCAGGAGGTCAGACTAGATGATCATATTGGTCCCTAAAAAAAAAAAAAAAAAAAAAAAAATCCCACCGATAGTATAATTCTCCATAAATTATGTGCAAGATAATGGCCAACATTTTCAAAATCTTGATTTTGGTGTCTGAATATTGGGAAGGCCAATTTAAGACACATTAGATTATTTTTGATTGAAACTGGGTGATTAGCACTTTATGATAATCAAGCCCCTTTTAGGTCTAAAACTGGGCACTCAAAACCGCAGTCATTTTTGAAAATCTTGGCTAACTGTAATAATATTTAAAACTTGCACAGTTCTTCAAGAGTTGGGTTTTCAAAACCTGTCAGCACTGTCCTAAGTCTGATTCCACTGAAATATAGCCTTGAATTCAGTGGGAGCAAATTTCGGCTCTGGCTGAGTTTCTCAGTGTTCAAAGCACTGTGCAAACATTAAGTAATGCTTATAAGAAGTCGATGAGGTAGGTGGATAAGTGGTATTATTCCCATTTTACAGAAGGAGAAATTGAGCCAGAAAGCTGGAGTGGTTTGCCCGAGACTACTCAGCAAGTCATTGTCCAAGCCCTGCTTAGAACTTGGGAGTTCCTGTATCCCAACGCTACGTTTATTCTTATAGATGGTGCAATCACCAGTTTTGCCTCTCCCCTCCCTCCCTTCAGTAAAAATAGGGACAGAAAAGGGGCAGGGAACCAAAAAAAAAAAAAAAGGAAAAATGTTTGTTTTTATTTTGTTTGAATGTGTTTGTGTATTTTTAGACCTGCTCCATCATAACAAAGCAAAAACGACAAGCGCAGTCTAAAAAAAATCCATAAATCCTTTGTGTGAAGCTTTTTCACTCCAGCCACCAGCCAAATAGCTATTAGAATCGAGTTAAACTGGGATGACCTATCCTGAGAAAAACCTGCCATTTTAACCTACATTTGAAAGGAACATCTGCCTCTGAACCAGGACACAATGGGGTAATGATTTTTCCATTTGAATGTCCTTCAGTGCTGAGGACATGATTTTCAGAAGAGCTGGGCCCTCACATGTGTTTGAACTCTTAAATATGAATTATTACTCTAAGTCAAAAAAGCGACGTAGAGTGTCTTCATTATGTCTCATTCCACTGTAGATTTCATGACCTAACATTTAATTTTCCATAAAAATAGTAACTTACAGCTTTCAGTAGACTTCATTTCAGTTCTCTCCAGTTGCTGCTAATACATTTTGTTTTGCCCAGTGATAACTTTTCTCACTGAAAGGCAGCCAATAGTCTTTCCTAGGTCTTGGAAGATAATAGATTACTACAGAGATCCAACACCAGAAACAAAATCAATGGAGGAAATGTGAAGAATTCTAAGATTTGGAGCCAAAGGGAACAATACTCTTCATCTGGCTACTATATCCCAAACTTACTAAAAGTAAAAACTTGTGGGTTCTCTCACTCTTTTATTCTCCATGATTTAACAAATTGCTGTCTTCAAAATGAAGCAAAAACAAACAAATAAATAAACCCACCTTGATAATTCATTGCAACTTTCGGGCGGGGGGGGCGGCCGCTGCTGCTGCTGCTGCTGTTTCTGCCATTGAGTAATGGATATCGGACTGCATTATGTTTCATTAAACATGATGCCTTGCCTGGAATAGTCACATCTGTGTCAGAAGTTAATGAAATAATTGTTATATCATTTACTGATTAAAGCATTTAAACTTAGAATCATAGACAATAAGGTTTGGAAGGGACCTCAAGAGGTCATCTAGTCCAACCCCCTGCTCAAAGCAGGACCAACCCCAACTAAATCATCCCAGCCAAGGGTTTGCTATGCATCTTGCTCTCCTTCCCTCCCCACTGCCCCTTTTTAGGTTCCTTGTCATTTTCGTTAGTTACAAAGAATTAATTTGCTTTCCAGAAACACTCAAGTCCTATTTAATAGCATGTGGAATCAGCCACAATGGATTAAGCACCTCATTTTGGATGTTGGTCCATTTTATACTGAAGAAATATAATCGAGCAACACTTTTGACTGTATTGTTTTCAATGCTGTATTTATTTCCCCTGAATTATTTACTCTCTCCTCAATCCCTACAATCTGGTTTTTGATCCCAGCACTCACCAAAGTTATCAATGGCCTCTTCCTGGCCGCATTGCAAGCCCTCACTCTTGCGCTCATCCATCCTGATCTACCTTCTTGCTTCAACATAGCTGGTCATTCTCTTGATAGATATTTGCCCTGCAAGGACTCTGTCTTCTCCTGGTTCTCTTCCTAAATTGCCTAATATTCTATCTTTATTGAGGTCTCACAGGCACTCTCCTTGGCACTTTCCACTTCTCCATACACCTTATCCCAGGGTGACCTCATCCATTCACAGAGCTTCAATTATCACCCGCCAGCTATCACTTATTCCCACGTCTGCCTCCCATCGCTGTTGAGACTCACATCTCTGTCCCTCTGACATCATTTCCTGGCGTCTTTCTACCTACTCAAACTTAATATAGCTATCCCTGAACTCCTCAGCTTCCCCTCGCACACCTTGGCTGCCTCCTCTCTTCTCCATTGCCTTTGGCACAGTTATGTCCCACACGTTCATGCCCTCAGTGCATATTTATTCCTTACCGCCTCCTCCTCCTCTTCTCCCCTCCCCCACACTGTTCTTGCTATATCTTACTTGTTTTTCCCTTCTCAACACCTCCAGATTATGCCAATTCCTCACCATCCTATTACATAAATTCATTCTGAAGACAGTTTTATTCTTGTTTCAATTGCTGCCACCACTTTCACTGTAGCTTTCCACACACTTTTCTCATCCCCATTAGGGTGTTCAAAATGCCACCCCTGAAATAATCTAGCCAGTCTGCCAGGCATCTGCCCCAAATGTAGCTCCATTATCTTAGAGTAAGTCTTGACTACAGAATTTATGTGGCTCTGAGCACACTGGTATGGGCCCCAGGCACCAAGCACACCTGCTAGCATTCATGCTGCAGAGCCACACTGAAGTTACGCTCACAAAGCTTCATTCACACTGGTGTTGCAATAACCTGAGTTAGGCTCTAGGATTTATGGGAACATATACCATGGTTCTTAACACCATACTGAGTTGTGCTGCTTTAGGAATTTTTCCTCTGTGTATTCTGGGAGAACTTGTCTGTCCCTCTTGAGCCCCACTGCACAAATTTTCTTAGGTGGTCAACATAGCAAAATAAAGCACTCATGGCTCTTCAAGTTCCTCGCTTCTGTTTGTTCCAATAGGTACCAAGGCACAGATTCAGCTCATGATGGGGCCTATTCCTGCTTTTGGCACTATCAACACAGCAGGATGTAGACTGAGGGCATGGGACATGATGGAGGGTATTTTTGCAGTAGCTTATGGCTCTAAAATTGTGGTGGTGTGCCTTTGGTGAAGAGATACAGAAAAATATAGATAAGAGATAAAATGGGTGAAGTAATATCTTTTATTGGACCAACTTCTGTTGGTGAGAGAGACAAGCTTTTGAGCTTGCACTGAGCTCTTCTTCAGGTCTTGCAAGAGGACCTCTGTTAAAATCAAAAGCTTGATTTTACCATTAAATCTGTGGTCTCTTCTTCTTCTGTGTAGTGTTGCCATTGTATTATTAGTTGTATTACCATAAAGCCTAGGAGCCCTAGTCATGGACCAGGACCCCTCTGTGAAAGACCACTAGGTTTCCAACCCTAGGCATGAGACATTTCAGCAGTTTGTAAAGCAGCCCTTATACTGTTTCAGTCTATAAAGCTATTTAAGATGCTTCTGATTGAAAGCAGCCATATCAAAAGTATGTGTTTGAACAGTGCTAGATATGAAATGATCTGAGGTTATGACTAGGTGAGATCTTAAGTGACATACGGGATGCCATTTTTTAGTCAGTGCACTTAATTACAGTGAACACATTCATCAAACAGACTATTAGATTTGTACTGCACTTACGTTACTCCATGTTATCTATGCAAGATGTCCCACCTGCAAGAAGAAAAAGTTGCAGTTTAGCTGTTGGTGCCTTTCTTCCTTGCATACTTGTCTCTCCTATGATGAATCAGTTTCAGACACGTATTTTTAATTATGTTGTCAACATGGCTGGGCTCTCTATCAGTGACAGGCACTGGCTGGACAGTCATATGGCATCCAGTTGCAAAAGTCAAACCCAAAGCAAAAGGCTTCTCAGCATCAGAGTTAAAACCAAAGAAAGCTTTGTGCAGCTAAGGACCTTAAATGAATATAAATGAGAACTTCCTCATTTAGCTCCTATACTTTTCTGCTTTGGATTCTACACTCTTAGCTCAACGAGTCTCTCTGTTCCCTATCTGAGATCAACTCTCGGAGCATACAGGTCCCGCACCACCTCCTTCCATACACTACTTTTCTTTCCTGAGGGGAATTTACTACTGGAGCTGCACCACTTCCTAGCATCCTCTGCAATCACTGGCTAGAGGACAGACACCTATTGTCAGTCTCTTCATGAGGACAGAGTGTTAAACTTCTACCGCCAAACACAGAACAGGGTTTATTCTAGGCTTAAATAAAATATTTAGCACAAAATGTGAACAATATGAAAATTGGGGTATTCATAGTTTGTTGCCAGATTACAAAAATGATTCCGTTTAATAAAAAAATGGTAAAATTTCTGGATTTTTCCCTCTTAGCAACTGGACCTCCTTGGGCTGAAAGTATTTTTGCACGGCAATAACCCTAGTTTGGCGCAAATCTCATGGATTTTTCAAAATTTTAAATTGAAAAATGTAATTTAAATGAAGATAAATTCTTTTGGTCCTGAACTTTCGGTGAACTTGCATTGGCACTGGGGTTCTTTATGTGGATTTCACTGCAAAAAACAATTTTACCTTCATTTACTCCTGTGTAACAAAGGGCAGAATAAATGTATTCAGGTGGATTTATAGATCCTCTGTTGGAAATGGGCCCTCTGAAATGGAATGTCTCCCAGCAGTCTGGGAAACAATAGGACCATGATACACTGCACAACAGCACAGAGGAAGAAAAAGATTGGCTAAGAAATCTCTTTCCCTTAGGAAAACTGACAGTGTAGCAGGACCTCATTTAGGTTCTCTATTGAAAGATGCCCAGAAAGAAGGAACAATGAAGACGCAGTGAAATTAAATTTAGAAATCACCAAAAAACTTATGAATAATTGTTTCTATTACTCAGCCAATGCAAATCCTTAGATCCTCTCTTCTTCCTGTGGCTGCATGTATGTATCCCTTACTCTTGTGATACCTCTGAAACAATATCATCTGTAGCACTTACAGTAAGCATAACAAGATGAATTTTAGAGCAGAGGGAATCTCTCCAGTTTTGTCGAATCCAGAAGCAGACAGACTTACAGTAGAAATGTCTGACAGAATTTGACTATAGTTATGCAAGTGAGCATGAGGCTTAACTCTTTAGAGACAGCAAACCAGATTCTCCATTGACTTTCACTCTGTGCAAAGGGAGTGCAAAATGGGTGTAAAGAGCCACCAAATCAGAATGGCAGCAGACACACATACCAAGGACTCAATATATCTATCTTTGAAGGATGAAGAGCTCAACCCCTCCTTCTGGGATCTGAAGCATTAGCTCCAGGGATGTTTCCCACCTGACGCTCAGACCACTAAACCATCCACTAAAAAAAATCCAAGTATTCCCAGTCCCTAGCCATGAATTAGTAAATAATTTCTTCACCCTTGGGATGACTGGAGTAGTCACCCTGTGCAGCTGCAGGTAAAGGGCATTTCCCAGAAGGCCAGGTTCCAACTTCATCAAGACTTCATTAAGTCTTCATCAAGACATCATTAATGATCTGGAGGATGGGATGGATTGCACCCTCAGCAAGTTTGCATATGACACGAAACTGGAGAAGTGGTAGATATGCTGGAGGGTAGGGATAGGATGCAGAGTGACTGAGACAGATTGGAGGATCAGGCCAAAAGAAATCTGATGAGGTTCAACAAGGATGAATGCAGTCCTACACTTAGGATGGAAGAATCTCATGCTCAGCTACAGACTGGGGACCAACGAGTTAGGGAGCAGTTCTGCAGACAGGGACCAGGGGGTTACAGTGGACAGGAAGCTGGATAGGAGTCAACAGTGTGCCCCCATTGCCAAGAAGGCTAATGGCACATTGAACTGCATTAGTAGAAGCACTGCCAGCAGATGGAGGAAAGTGATTATTCCCCTGTATTCAGCACTAGTGAGGCCATATTTGGAGTATTGTGTCCAGGTTTGGGCCCCACACTATAGAAAGGATGTGGACAAATTGGAGAGAGTCCTGCCGAGGGCAACAAAAATGATTAGGGGACTGAAGCACATGACTTATGAGGAGAGGCTGTGGGAACTAGTCTTGTTTAGTCTGCAGAAGACAAGAATGAGGGGGGATTTGATAGCAGCCTTTAACTACCTTTAAGGGGATTCCAGGAAGGATGGAGCTGGGCTGTTCTCAGTAGTAGTAGACAGAACTAGGAGCAATGTTTCAAGTTGCAGCGGGGGCGGTCTAGGTTGGATATTAGGGAAAACTTTTTCACTAGGAGGATGGTGAAGCACTGGAATGGGTTACCATGGAGGTGGTGGAATCTCTATCCTTAGAGGTTTTTAATGTGTGGTTTGACAAAGCCCTGGCTGGGATGATTTAGCTGAGGTTAGTGCTGCTTTGAGCAGGGGGTTGGACTAGATGACCTCCTGAGGTCCCTTCCAACTCTAATCTTCTATGATTCTATGCTTCTTTTTCTTTCCTGATACCTGATCCTCAGCTATGAGAGTTTCTCCCATCTGCTGGTGGGCTCCCCTTCCTCCATTACTTTTGCTTGTTTGGCCATATTTGCCGTATGTAGAGCTTTGTGAAGTTTCTTGGTAGCTTGTAGACCCATCTGTGAGCTCAGCGAGGAAGAATCTCATTTGCTGTTAGTGATAATATTGCTTGCAATGGTTTGTAATTTCATGGATTTTTATGAAATTCACTGACTGCCTCAAGAGAGTTAAGAAGAAAAATATGAAGATCTGGTTTTAGGAGAATCATCTGTCAAACTCTTGCTGCAGCTAGGGATGTACAAGTCTAACCATGAGTGTTGCCTACACAACTTTTGACAGACAACATAACTTTCTGCTTAAGTCCATCCCTAATCAGCAAAGCACTTAAATATTTACTTAAGTGCTTTGCTCAATCTAGGCCTAAGTAGTGATAGGCAGTACCTGCAGGTTCCTAACAGGCCAGGAGGGCTGGATGGAGTGAAATATCTCAGGCAGTATTTGCTTCCATCTAAATCTTGTGTACGGCCCTCTCAATCAGAGAGATGGTCTGTGGCTGCAGAGAAACTGAGTCTATGGAAATTTCTCATGCTGGTAGCTTCTTCCAAGCCATATTTTTCTTCAGCACCCTTAAGGATCAGCTGAATCTCTGTATATTAGAAATGGGGTGATCTTCAATGTGGTAGGTCTTCATGATTCTAATTGCACTTAGTGTACCATTTTCTTGAAAAGGTCTTAAATCTTTCCATTTTTTTATTGCAAATATGTTCCTTGATAAATCTTGTTTTGGCTTCTGTATCAATCTACATTTCTTTATATATATATTGATGGATGACTGTGATTAACTGCATTGCTTTAATATTCAGGAAAATTGCCCCACATGATGACAGCATCCACCTCTCCTCTCAGACCTGTATTTTCTTTTTTCTTTCTTTTGTTTTGTGTGTTATGGGGATAGGAGAGAAGAATAAAGAGAACTTAAGGTTTTCTTCTATAGCACTATTTTCCCTTTCCTCAGACTCCTTTCTTTCCTCCTTCTGCTCCTAGATCAGTCTCCGGCTTATCTCTTTCTGCACACTTTTGTGTAAATATTTAAAAGATATGATGCCTGGCTTCCCTTTATGCAGGCACAGTTTGTGGTCTGGAAATCTGAGCTCACAGATTTGCTTTGACAAAGAGTAAATCTCACTTTGTGTGGATGCTTAGCCCAATAGCTGGGACTTAATTAGTACATAGGCTTTGTGCTGGCCTTCTACACAGGGGTGAATTTCACCTAAAGTGAATTCCATGTGCAAGTCCGATTCCCTGTGCCTGTGCATACTTGTTTTGTCCCATAATTAAATAGATAGAGGCACAAGGATTAGATTAACTCCTGCAATTTAACTATGGGTACAAATTTTAGCTGTGTAAACTGTGCCTACTAGAGGTCACCTTTTTGAAAATTCAGATCATGAAACCCCATCCGGAATAGGTGAGAGAGTGTTTTCAATGGGATATTGTATTCCATCAGCTCCTTTTGCGGTCTAAGCACAAAACTGTTAGTTTCCTTGGAGGCTCAGAGGTTATAATATTCCTCTGGTCCAGTATCATGGAGTGAACCACTTTCCTTGGGCTTGCCATGAAGAACAAGCCTCTCAGGCTAAAACATGCTAGATCACAAGACCCTTACAAACCCTGAGCTTGCTGCCGATGGGATTTCGCAGCAGCTGTGTTAGATAGTTGATCCAATGTCATTTTTAAGCATGGCATATAATAATATTGTTTTTAGTAAAATTATGAACTATAAAACTTGAGTGACATGTAGATGACAGAAGAAATGTTGAACATCCCACTGTAATTCATGAACATGTGTTGAACAGATGTTACATTGAGGTTCTCTCCCTCTCTCTCGTGTTCATACTTTGTACTTGATGCTTTATTAAAAATCTCTGAAGGGTAAATGGATGATTAATAATTGTTGATGACAGAAATTTGGTTTCTGCAAGATGCAGAGTGGAAGATAAATACAATAGGAACATTTTTACTCATGTAAAAATTTTGCTCATGACAGTTAAGCTTCTCCAAGACCGTCTGTGTTAAGGTGATTCATGATTTATGGAGATGTCACCACTGAGCCCCAGCTCTGGAAAGCCTCTTACAATTCCTCTTATTGTAATCATCACTCCTACTTCAGATATACCTGTGGGGAAGAGGGAAGTGAATTCCCTCCAACAAAAATCAGAAGGTCAGAAAATATTCTAAACAAAATTAACTTTTGCAGATATTAGAGCAGTTAGAACATTCTTCATAACAATGCCCAAAACATGTTGTTCCTTTTCAATTAACCTGGGATATGAGATGGACAAAACTACGCTGATTTGGTGAATCTGGATGGAGCATTGAGCCACCACCTCTTTGCTCTATGGGATACTTCCTTCCTACAACAGATGCTAGTTCTCCACTCCATTGCTTTTGGCTTTCATCTTGTAAGAAAGCCCTCCAAGCTCCCTCTGAACCTCTCTTGACTATTGATAGCTCTTAAAATTCTGATCTGGACCCCTGAGGTTCAGGACAAGGTTTGGGTTCAAATTAATCTCTATCTCTGATATTTTTCCGGAGCACTGACTGGCAGTACCCAGGCCCTCAGGAGGACCAGAAAGGTAAACTCCTATCCTCTACCCCATCGAGGCGAAAAGATCCTTAAAGGAACAGGCAGCTTGCTAGTCCAGTCCATAGATCAGCAGTGGTTTTGATGACTCCTGTTGCTGCCAGTTAACTTGATCTCATTCTAGAGTCTAATAAACATCAGAATGCATTGTGCTCATAAGAAATCCCTGTTCTAGGACACATACCACTTGTGCTCATGTATCTTCATATTATGTTTCTTATGTAACAAGAGAAAAACATAATATTACCATTAATTTGTTCCTAATTATTTTCTATTGGTAGTTCTGAAACCCTGAATGAAGTTGGAAATCCCACATTTGAGAAAGTGGCTCAGCGGTACATAGAGAAGAAAGGAGGAACTTTCTAAATATAACCAAGAAAAAAACCCTACAAGTGAAAAACAGACACTGTAATGTTCATGTAATGACCAAAAACCATCTTGGAAATATTGTAACATTGATAAGGATACAAAAGAAGAAGTGGAAAGAACATGTAACACAGAGAAGAATGAGGCTTCTCTTCCACTGTTTCCTATCAGGAACTGAAGAATATATAGAAGCCTGAGGCTACTGCATGAGATATTCTTTACCACTAGGGCACAACTCCCTAAGTGTGGTTATCCGCATCTCTCTGTGGATTGTTAGCAACTCCCATTCCTGGATCTGGAAGCACTGTATGAAGTGCCAGGGGAACTGGTTGGAAGGATTTTGGTGCTGAGAATGGGGTTATGGGATAAAAGGTTGAGAACCAATGCCTACAGTCCAGCATATATGTATTATTTTCACTCAATTTGAGTAAATGACAAAAATAGTAAATGGAATGAAGACATCAATGAAACTAATGTTCATAGACTTAAAAAGGGATCTTTACATTAGCCATTAGATCCTCTAGTCTGACCACCTGTGTACCACAGACCATCATGTTTCACCCACTCACCCTTGTACTGAGCCCAATAACTTGTTTTTTTACTAAAGCACAACTTGTGTTTGGCAAAAATAGATCTTCCAGAAAGGCATCCAGTCTTTATTTGAAGATATCAAGAGAAAGAGAATCTACCACTTTCCTTGGTAGTTTGCTCACCCTCACTGAAAAATGTATGCCTTATTTCTACTTTGTATTTGTCTGGCTTCCGATTTCAGCCATTGGTTCTTGTTACACCTTTCTCCAATAGATTAAAAAGCTCTGTAGCACCTAGCATTTTCTCCCTGTGAAAGTACCCATTACCTGTAAATCACTTTTCATCTTCTTTTTGATAAGCTAAACAGATTAAGCTCTCTAGGTCTTTTGTTGTAAAACATTTTCTCCAGCCATCAAATCACCTTTTTGGCTCTTTTCTGTACCACCTCTAATTTTTAACATCCTTTTTAAATGTGAACACCAGAACTGAAGACAGTATTGCGATACTGTCTCACCAATGCTCTATACAGAGGTAAAATTGCCTCCCTACTCCTCCTCACTCCCCTGATTATACATACAAGGATCGCATTAGCCCTTTTTGCCACAGCATCACTCTGGAGGCTCATGTTCAGTTGCTTGTCCATTCTGACCCCTAAATCTTTTTCAGAATCAATGCTTTCCAAGATACAGGTCTCCATTCTGTAGGTCTGACTTGCATTCCTTGTTCCTAGATGTATAACTGTACATTTGTTTGTATGAAAATGCATATTATTTGCTTGCATCCAACTCACCAAGAGATCCACTTTGCTCTGTATCAGTGACCTGTCCATTTTCCTCAATCTTTGTGCTATCTATAAATTTTATCAGTGCTAATTTTATATTTTCTTCCAGGTCATTGATAAAATTGTTAAATAGCATAGGGCCAAGAACTAATCCCTGCAGGTCTCCTCTGGAAACACATCCTCTTTGTGATTCAGTTTACAATAACAATTTGAGAACTATCAGTTAGCCAATTTGTAATCCATTTAATGTGTGCCATGTTAATTTCATATCGTTCTAGTTTTTAATCAAAATGTTGTATGCTAGCAAGTCAAAGCCTAATAGAAGTCTAAGTATATTGCATCACAACTATTACCTTTATCAACAAGACTTGCAATCTCATCACAAAAAGATATTCAGTGAGTTTAACAGGATCTATTTTCCATAAACCTATGTTGATTGGCATTAATTATATTACCCTTTCGTCATTCTTTATTAATTGAGTCCCATATCAATTGTTCCATTATTTTGTCTTGGATTGATGTCAGATTGACAGGCCTATAATTACCCAGGTTGTCTCATTTACCCTTTTTAATACTGATACAACATTCTAACCTCTAATTTGTATTGATTATCATCTATTTCTCTTTTTCTCCATTTGTTATATATTGCTTTTTAAATTTCTAATTGCTGCCTTCACTTCACCAGTAAAACTGGAGGATGGTTTTTAACCAAAGTTGTCCTCTTTCTTGACTGTGGAACTTTGTTTTTTTAGCTATCTAATAAACTCTTCTTAAAGAACCTCCATTTTCATTCACATTCTCCCAGTCTAAATTTTTCATTTTGGATAATTTCACTCATAATTTTCCTCAGCTTTAGGAAATCGGCCCATTTGTAACACTATGACCCTAACAGCATCCCTATGCCAGAGGGCAAGGGCCTCAATGGTATCAGGTAGTAAGTTTCAGCTGGCCTGAGCAGTTCAGTTTACCCCAATTCATTTACGTCATAATTTGTATCTAATAGGTGTCATGTTAGGTATCATTGAAAAACCAGAAACACACTGATCATTAATATTCTGGTGTGAATTATGTATGGTAAATTCCCAAAGGGCTGTACAGATGTGAAGGAAATATGGGTCTAAAATGCGTTTGAACCAGCTGACTCTGGGGAGTGGATAAACAGATTATTTTCCAGACAAAGGAAAAGCCTCTGCCTCCATCCAAATGCAATGAGACAACTGGCAATCACAATGAAGTGTCCATGAATTGGCATGTCAGAGGTTGCAGGCATAGATCAATTTGCATTGCAGAAAGCACCAGTGGGGAAGAAGCCAGCATCGAACTTTCTCCATCAGATTTCTATTTCACTTTTCCTCGCAGCAGACGCACTGGACTTTGAGCAGGATACATTTCAAATGTTTACTGGCCTATAATAAAGAGGGACAAGGAACCCCAAGATACCTTTCAGCCATCTTGCTGAAAGTTAGTGTGGTCAGAATCTTAATTTAAAGGAAGACTGTTTTGTTAAGTCTTAGTCACTAGAAGGTATTTTTCACTTATATCTGCTTATAACCATTTCTGACTTCATTCATTACACCTGACCTCACTTAAAATCCTCTTTTTGTTAATAAACTTGTCTTACCTTTAATCTAAACCAGCCCATTGTTGTGTTTGAATTGAAGTGATTATTAACTCCAGTTAAAGCAACAAGCTGCTGTGTTTTTGTCTCTTTAAAGGCATAAATAACCTTATTACTTCCCTAAATGTTCCAGTAGAGGGCTGGACATTTCCGGGCAGACTGTTTGGGGAAATTCGGAACTGCGAGTGCACTGGGCTTCAACAATACGGATGAAAACCAGAGTGTAGCTGTGGTGTAACAAGCAGGCTGATGGTGTCAGAGTTGCTGTACCAGGGCTGCTTATCACAGAGGCACTCAGTGCATGCTTATATGCTGGCTGTGAGCATCCAGACAGGGAGCTACAGCAGCAGAGTATTTTAAGGCACCCGGGATTACAGGACAAGCAGTGATACAACCTCTCACTGGTCTGAATTGCCCCCCAAAATATAGACTCATGGAATCACAGGACTAGAAGGGAGCTCAAGAGGTCTTCTAGTCCAGTCCCCTGGCACTCAAGGCAGGACCAAGCATTATGTGAACCATCCCTGACAGGTGTGTGTCCAACATGCTCTTAAAAATCTCCAATAATGGAGATTCCACACCCTCCCTAGGCAATGTATTCGACTGCTTAACTACTCTGGCTGAGTCTACACTGACGGCAGCAAATTTGCCGCTGTCAGTTCGATGTCTCTGAATTGACTGAGCGGTCTGTGTAGACCCGCTCAGTTGATTCAGCAACCAATGTAGGAAAACCATCCCGGTAAGTGGCATAGCACTGCGTCGAAGGGAACACTGTCGAGGGAGACAGCATACCATCTTGTTGTCCTTGTGTCCCTAGGTTTAGTGAATTCTCTATTCATTGTTCTTAATATAGACTCACTGATGATGATTGCTTGCCCTCTTAGGATGGTTGATGAACCTCTCTTGGTAGCTGTTTGCTTCATACTGCAATGTCCGCTGTAGCTTTCAGTTTCATTCTGCTGGAGACAGGTTCCAGAGACAGGTTCCCTGAGTATTTGATAGCAATTGGATACGTAGAACTGGGCTGAATATCTCCTGGTTCTCTTTCTCTCTTGGTCATACATCATCAATCCAAATAGGCTGGAATACTTATGAAGAGGCAATGCTGTAGTAACAGCCTTTTTACTGATAGACACAAAAATAAGGCTTTATAATAGAAGCTAGATGCAATCCTGAAAACTGCCACATTTATGCTGAAGGCAAAGGAGAATGTTTCTGCAGTTGAGCAATAATACAAGGCCTATACATCTATGAGAAAGTTAAATTTAAACTAATAAAATCCATACATATTATTTACAGTCAAAATTACACCCTTCCAGAGACTTGGCTTTATTGGTTACAGAGATAATAACAAAACACAAACTTCATCCCAAACCTTCTCTTCAGATGTAGCTGTTCCTACCAGACTTCCCTATCTCTGTCACTAGTTTCCTCTGGCCTTCACTCTCCCTCCTTTTACATCCTGATGGAGTTACAAGTGGCACTTGCCAGTATGAGTCACCAGAATCAGCAGCTTTATGCAGATCCTAACTCCTGTTAACCAAGTAGGTCGAGGGAAGAGCTTTGCATCCCAATGTGGAGTTTTAGAACCTGCCATCATGTTAAGGATCATAAATCTGTGCTTCAAAGGGAAAGTGAAATGATGGGGGGAGCCTCTACCCTTTGGAAGCAAGTGGCAACCTTTGTTTAGCTGAACATTCCAATATCTAGTCCGACAGTGGTATGATTAAGCAGAAAAATATATACACAGAGCCAGTAGGAGACTTTCTTCAACAGTTAGTGTTTATAACAAGAGAGCAAAATAAGATAACATAAGCAGAAAAAGAAACAAAACTACACAGTCTAGGGTTAATTCAGCCTTAGTGTACAGAACATGATCTTTACACTGGGATTCTATCCTCTCTGTCCTCCAAGCAGAGAGTTTATAATCCTCCCCCTGACCCTCATGCAAGAAAAGGGAGAAACTGATCTGAGGTTAATTCCTTGTTCACCAAGTACCAGGTAGTGCCTCCACTACCTGGCTCATCCTTTTTATCAAAAAAAGATGTCTTTGAGTTGGAAGATCTACTGGAGCATTCTGTTGTAGTCAGGGCTGGGGGAAGGAGGAGAAGAAAAAGTATTATATGTTTAATCATTTTATGTACAAGGGGAAAGCAAATTTGCTTAGATTGGATGCTTCCACAAATACTAAAAGTTACTTTTGAGTCCATTCTGTTAAGGTGTCAACCTGCTTTTGGTATGAGAACAGAACTGTTCTACTGTCCTTTGTCTCCATTTTCATCTCAGTGAAATTCATAGCAAGCAAATTCAGTACAAAGAAAAGGAAATACTGCTTCACTCAGCAGATAGTCAGCCTTTGAAATTCACTGCTGCTGTATATTTTTACAGGTCTTGCTAATTTTAAGACTAATAATGACAGTTCAGTTATGCATGCTACCAAAGTGGTAATCAGATCTCATGCAGCATCAGGGAAACTGATTGCCACAGGGCTTTAAAAATTATGTATTAAATGCACTTGTTTCAATTTGCAATGGAAATTACTGGTTGGTTCATTCTGTACCTTTGAGGAGCTCCCAGTTGTGCTTTGAGTTTGAGGTTTGTGTGGACTGGAAACGCAAAGCAAGACTGCATGGAGCCAGACTAACTCTGTTAAGTTTCAATGAAGAAGCCTGGGACCATGGTAGAGTGCTGCCCAAGATCCATGAGGAGGTGCTATGGGAGGCAAGCGTCCCTGGCAAATAGGACTATGAGGGCCGTGCCCCAAACTGAAGGGACAGTGGTAGGAAGTAGTGCAGGCCAATAGATTTTGACTGCCTGCTGGGAGGCCCCCTGTTCAGGGATTGACTCACAAAGGGCCCTCGGCTGGGACCCAGTGGAGAGGGAGGGTCTGGGTCCACCTATCCCAATGCCTGAAAGACTAAGGCACCTCAACCAGGGAAACAAGGGGCCAGAAGTCTAGCGTGCTAGGCATTAGGCCACCTAGCCCTCCAAGCACCCTGTTACAAAGTCATATGTGATGCCAAAGGGTAGTTAGGATCTTATGCAATTGACAATGTAAGAGCTCCTTGGCTTCAACATTGCTCTTGGACATTAAGAATGCAATTGTTTTGGCCACAATAAATATCTATTCAAAAGTGGGGGGAAAAGCACAGCACAAAGAGACATGCACGAAGCCATGATTTGGAAAGAAAGCCCGCTTGTGTCTAAGACACTGAAGAAACTTCAAGAGTAAACCACCTTATGTAAAATTGCTCCATAATCTTGCAAGGGTCAGTGTCAACATCGAAGCTTAAATTCTCAGAGACTGTTTCCTGGAGACCCCCTCCCACACCCCATTCAGGGCTCCAGTCCTCAGTTGCGGGGGGAGTCTTGAAGCTTTAGCACTGTGGGAGAGGGGAGAGTTTGGGGCTCGGGCTTTAGACCCGTGAGAGGCACCAGACTTTCTGCTCTGGTTGTATTTAAGCCCAACTCACGCAGCTAGAATTATCTACTATGTTAGCATCAATCACGCTAATAAATTGATACATAAAATGTCCAAATATTATTTATATGGTGCATTTACTACTTATTTGCTTATGCCAGCTACTTCTTTTCCTCCCAAACCCATTTCAACTCCTCCCATCCAATATCTTGATCAAAGATCTGGAAGAAAGGAAGACATTTGTGAAATTGGCAGATGATACTAACTTGGGAGATGTACAAAGTGCTCTGATTATGACCTCTCATAACAAAACACCAGACCACATTCAAATCAATTTCAGATTTGAGCATAGAAATGAAGCCAGCTGAACTCTATGCAAAGTTTTTTAGGATCTGGAGAACCTTGAATCAAAACTCTCAAGGTGAAACTTTTTTGTTGTCTCAGGCCAGGCACACATTTTTCCATGACTGAATAGTTTAGTGATGAAACGTGTGACAGCTGATCACATGTAGTTCTCTTGGGTTGAACTAAACCTTGTCGTCATGAAATCTCAGATTCATATTCACTGTGCTCGGAAGCATAAAAACATGGAGTAAGTCAGCCCCTGTTCCCAAAATCCTATAGTTCAGTAAAAGACAAGATTTGGCAAACGATCAGGAGGAAAAAGAGAGATCAGTCAAGAATAACAATGGTAAGAAATATATAAGTGCATAGATGAGCTATGTGAAAAAGTAGATGTTGAGTCAGTTAATTTAAAATATATAGGATATAAATGAAGTCCTTACTGGTCATCTATCCAAAATTATAAAAGGCCTGGATGGTTTGATTGATCAGAGAATAAAGGATCTGAAAATGTGTAATATAGCTAAATAACCAGCATTAGAAGGATCCAGTTCGAGAAGAATTCTATAGAGTGATCCAAAGAAGTATAACCAAGAATAAGGAGATTCTGTTAAACAAAAACAAAAAAAATCTCAATATATTCAATATTTCAAATATAGCAATCAAATATATATTTGATTGTGGAACAGAGTCCCATTTCTCATGTTATTTAAAACTGGATTGGACAAATAATTGAAAGTATGCCATAGTGAATAATCTTGCATTAGTAGCAGGGACAACTAGGAGATCTAACAGGTCTTTCTGTCTTTATTCATTTCTTTTGTTCTTTTTGCATTTTTTTCATTTCTGCTACATCAAGCCTTCCTGTGGGATAGAAGAGCCTAATAGTTTACAACAATGGTACCAGAAGAATGAGCCAAGGGGGATTCCTTTGTGAGATGCATTTGACAACCTACTTCGAAAGGTGAAGTGGGTTTCAGTCTTCATTACTTTTGACTTGCTCTTTCATGAGCAAGCAAAAAATCAGAATCAACTGTAATTTTAATAGAGAAGCTGTATCCACAGCATATTCATTCCAAAGTATATGTTATGCACCATACTGAAATAGTGCACTTTCAGATTTTTAAAAAATATTTATGCAGATGATCTAATAGAGGTAGCCTCTGGTGAAGGGCAGAAATGGAATTTAATTAATACAATCCTGAGTTTAAACTGATGCGCATTCTAGGAAGATAAGGCATTTACTAGGACAAATGTTAAATGTAAGGAAGTTTCTCCTTCTCTCTCTTCCATTCAATTAAATAGTAGTTTTCATAGTTATTCAAGGCAGATATCAAATACTAGATAAGATATTTTATTGACAGTTGGGTTACTGACCAAAAAAACATGCATTTTTTGGTTTCCATGGTTTTTTGCCTTTTGAAAAGTCCCAACCCTGTGGAAAGAAATTATTATATATTATTATACATTATATTGTATAATTGAAATGGAAACCACTGACAGGAAAAAATGAAGAAAGCTGATCATTTCCATAAT
This sequence comes from Mesoclemmys tuberculata, assembly GCA_007922155.1. Taxonomy (NCBI): domain Eukaryota; kingdom Metazoa; phylum Chordata; order Testudines; family Chelidae; genus Mesoclemmys; species Mesoclemmys tuberculata. The sequence goes on along the minus strand of ML675601.1, from coordinate 102,779,241 downwards.
TCCTTACTATTTTTATAGAAGTTTATTCAGAGAAATATCAGACCATTCCTATAATGAAAAAAGCCACCACTTTTAGAAAGTTAAAAAATGGCTTGTGGCTCTTTTAATAGTAATAATAATTAATAATTAATAATTCTATTAATTTAACAGACAGGGACTATTTAAGCATTAAAAAGTACATTTTTGTGGTATCTCTTCACTTAACTATGGCAACAATTTAAAAAGTATTAGGCATGCATATATAAACAGTGACTAAGTTGTAAGCTCTTTTGACAGTCTTTTGATTATTTATGTACAAATACATAATGAAATACAAAAATGAACAAATGAATCAGTACACCTTGGATTATGTCCAACTGCCTGTAGGCCTGGCACTAGTGGCTAATCTGTTGCTTCCTGGTATTGCTTGGTACCTTGTCTCATTTTGTGACTGATTCCCTTTGTCCTTCTACTTTCTCCAAAATTGGCCTGAATTGTTTGTTCGTTGGCTTCTTTGTTTGTTTACTTACAACCAAGAAGGAAAAAAATTAATATAATTAATAGGAAATCTTAACAAACACTCTTAACAGACAGCATTTGCAGATAGTTTCTTTTTTCCAAAAATATTCCATCAGTCCAATTTTAGAATTAGGTATAGGACAAAAACTATGCTGGCAGCATTGATTAATGATCATGAACTATGTGCCCAAGCTGATTCTTTTAGATCTATCAGCTGCCTGTGATTCTCTAGCCTGTAAAATGTTGCACACACTCATTCAACCCTCAGTCCTAGTCCACTGAAGTCAATGGGAGCTTTGAAATAGATTTCAATGAGAGCAAGATCAAGCCATCAATTTCTATGAGTAGTTGGGATCACTATGGAGTGCTCCAAGGTGGTTACCCAGTTAGCCTAGGCTATGCTAATTGTGAGGAGAAGCAGAGGAAAACCAAGACAAAAGGGGTCATCTTACATTTTTAGAATTTTATAAGGGAAAAACCCAAAAATTGTACCAGGAGTATAAATAACATAGAACATTACCAAAGAATTAATACTTAAAACAGTAAACTGTAGGTTACCAACTCATTAATCCTTTTCCGCTCATACATGCTATGCAGTTAGTACCACACACATTGTTATTAACAAGAACAAAAGAGATTACTTAACAATGCACTGTGTCACTTCAGAGAAGAATCAACTTTTCCTCCCTGTGGCTGTAAATCCAGCTGCATTCTTGCTGTCTTGGTCGTTACTTCTCTTTGGCTTGAAGTGCTCCTTAGAGCCGATGTTCCTGTGGCTGTGTCTCTTTGCACTGAGTTTATCCACAGGCAGGCTTTCTTCACCTACTAGGCCAGGGGTGTCAAACTCAATTTGTATGGCGGGCCACATTTACATTTAATTGAGTTCAGGGGGGCCACGCATAACACACACTAGTCTACTCTACCTTTCGTGGTCTACTCTCCACCGAAAAATCTCCCCCCAGGGTGAGATTCGGCGGCCATTTCCTTTTTAAGACGGCCATTTCCTTTTTAAGAGCTCACGCAAGATCTCCCACAACTTTCCTGAGCTCCGCTCAGAAAACACTGCCGGCACAAGCCGGCGGGCCGGATTCGGACCACGGGCCAAGAGATTGACACCTGTGTATTAGGCCCTCACTTTACCATTAGGCACCACTGCACTGTATTCTGTTCACACAGTCATTCTCTGTGTTCATGTATTTTGTGGGTCGGCTTCTCGCTTATTGTTTTCAGGATGTTTTCATCTAACACAGCTTTTTGATCAATTTCCCTTTTTCGCCAGTTATACTTCCTTTGGTTTTCCCCTGGATACTCTCTCTCAGGTAAGTCTGTACATTTTATTTCCCTCTACTTCCCTTCTCTAATAGTGCCTGCGCACATACCCTTGTCTCTTTTTTTGCTTCTCCTGACCTGAAACCTTTCCTATTCTCTTTCTGTCCTCCGTCTCCCTTCCCAGTCCTCTATTTTCCTTCTCCTGTTCTTTTATTTTATCACTTCATCCACTACTCAAGCTCCAGTTCATCTGCTAGCTCAGCACCTCAATTCTTCTCCTTGGTAACAGCTTTTTTCCAGCTGCCCCTTTGGGTTCCATTCTATTTCGATATGTGTATTAAATCATTAGGTGTTACTAAGGAAATATTGGCGGCTCTGCCTTCATTATGCTGATGATTCCTACTTCCATTTCATTGGACAATGTTGTTGGAGTTAGTGTGTGGGTGCTGTTGGCGGCCTGTGATATTCAGGAGATCAGATTAGACAATCTGATGGTCCCTTCTGGCATTAAACTCTCTGACAACATGGTGGAATGGCTCACCCAGTGCCTTTTGGATATACTGCAAAGTTCAACCCTTTTCACAGGCATTTAGGGAGGAATGTATCTGAACAGATGAGATTAAATGGACATGTGACTCAATAATTTGGACACAGTGCGAGGAGATACAGTATTACTATAGGTTAGGGCCTGCTGTGACAGTCCTTTTGGCGAATGCACAGAGGAGAGGGATTGTGCAAAAATCTCGTGCATCCAGAACAAAGACTTGTCCTAATTGCAGTCCCTTCATGCTGAGTACACATCACTCCAAAGAGGACAAGACTGAGGAGCATGCCTGGCACACTGGGAAGAGTATCCTTGAAGGAGCGTAATAATAGCATTCTCGTTTGGTACAGAAATCCTATTTCAGAGCTCCACCCGAGGCAGCATTCCCCTAATCCCACAGTTTCCCCTAATGCACTGCAGCTTCCCATCACCCTTGGCGTAGGGCTGTGCCTCAGTGGCAGGGCTGATCCCTTAACTATCATCTAGAAAACTGCATTATAGACCTGTGATTGATTCTGGGAGTATCTGTGTTCGATGTGTTCATCCAGAAACCTTTGGCAGACAGATCTGTGTTCTTGTGATTAATGGCGAGCAGTGGGATTAAAGAGAGCAATAGCAAAACCAAGAAACAGGAGACAATAGAAAGGTGGTGGTGCGGGAGGGGTTTCAGAGGAAAAGATCTCACAGTTTTACAATAGGTTACTTGCATTCATAAGATTTCCTGTACTCAAACTCTATATTTCTCCCTTTAATAGGTGCATTATCACCACCACTTAATATTTACAATGAGTAGCATCCAAAGGCTCCAGTCAGGATCTGACCCCATTGGAACAGGTACTGTATGAAGATATAGGAAGGCACAATCCCTGCTTTGGATATAATATCCTGCTTTTGTACCTTCAAACAGAAAAATTATTGGCACTGCTGTTAGTGCTTAACTAGCAATACCCAGCCCAAAACTACTATTTCCAGAAGATTTGTACTGACACTGGAATATTGTTTATTGAATCAAATGAATAGGAACTTTTAATCAGTAGTGACATTTTCAAATACATTCTTGTGGGTAAAATCCACATACTGGTGTCATGAGACAAGCATGCAACAAAGAAAATGCTTGTTGGGCAGAGTAGGGAGTTGTACTAGTGTGGGGAAGTTATGAGGAAGAGCAGAGGGTTGATTGTGGGTTCAGAACAACTGCAGACCCCACTGTCACCTCTCAGGCACATGTTGTAAACTATGCTGCATCTCCTTGGAAGCCACCCACCTGCACTCACGGCTTCCGCTGTGGCTCCCTAAAGTAGCCAGTGACAGGAGCAGCTCACATTGATTGGGCTGCAGGCTCACGTAGCAGCCTGCCAACCCAAGCTTCTCTGCTTTGGTCCTCAGGCACTCACCTGTGCCTTTAGTGGCATCAAAGGACACCCTCATCTCTAGTGGCACAGAGCCTTCTGGTGAGTGGTGAGGGACAGAGAAGAAGAGTCCGCCGGATGGATATAAAAGAGAAAAAAGAAAATGGGAAAAATACACAGAAGAGAAAAAGAACAGAAAGAGAGAACCATTGCTTTAACATAGGCCACATGTACAATGTGGCTGAGCTACAGGTCCTGAGGAACCATAATTTTGAATGTCTTGACATTTGTGTGTTTAAAATTTCAACCAGAGCATTATGATAACAGTCTTTTTGCATTTCATTTCTTCTTTTTTCTCCAGGGAAAATGTGTGTTTGAGCACATGTTCAAACAGAACGCATGAGGGACAATCCAACAAACACAGACAACATTTATTTAAGTGATTGAACCATTGCACATTCAAATAAATGAACGGAGTGTGTTTATTTGAATGTTCTCACAGGTATTTGAGACCACAAACCAATTTTCCTCTCACTAGCACTGGTGTAAATCAGAAATAACTCCCCTAAAGTGATTGTTAAAACCAGTGTAAGTGGAGCAAAATCAGGATTAACTTGGTTTAATTGAATGTGTAATCAGAGGTCAAAATGCAGTTGTTTTTAGTTCTCTTTGGAGAGTTCCAGACCCAAGAACGTTTTCCCAAGTACCTACCTAGAGTTCAGTGCCTTAGATTGTTAAATATTTAGTAGAGAACTGCATACTGCCCAGGGTTCCAAGCTTCAGGCATCGTGTAGGGTAGGAAGTGGCCCAGAGGAGAGGCTACTTACAACTCTTGAGGAGACAGCATGTCTTGGCTGGACCTCCACTGTTGCAGTGACCACCCCAAGTCACTGATAGGGCACTGGACCCCAGTAGAGAAGGCAGAGTCTGGACCTCCCTCCCCTGGCTGCCACCCCCCTTCCCTGAGGGTGGCTGTCCCCACTTTCTGCTCCACTGGCCGCGAGGCTGCCTGGCCCTGAACTCAAGGGCTGCTACTAACTCTGGCTGCTAGGCTGCCCGGTCCTGACCCTGAAGCTCACTGCCTTACCTCTTTCTGGGGTGGCGGGATCCATGAGCACTGTGGCAGAGGGTTTACTCCAATTGAGATCTTAGCTAAGATTTTTGGGTTCCTAGGAATAAAATGCCTATAAAATGGGTAGGCCTGAGTCTTTCCCTCCGCAGAGTGGCTAAGGGAGAATGTCTGGGCCTCCAATTTATAAATCGATCTCTTCTTCACCTTATCATTTGTACCATCTGGGTGCGTAAATAGTTCTTTCGATTCAGCAAGGAAAAGAGTAAAAGCAGATGTACCTTCAGGGAAAGGTGCCTGACCAACAGTGAAGATTATTCTGTGCCAGTCTGTTAGTATCAAAGGAATAGCAGCAGTGTAAGGAAAGAGAGCCTGGATTGGTGACTCTGAAAAAGATATTTTTAAAGAAAATAAATACCAGCATGAAATGGGCAAACTTTTCTTTAAAAAAGGGTATGTGACAGGTACCCCTTCTACTGTGCTCTCCTGGACCTTCTATGGCTTCCCTCAGGGTAGTAAACAGTTCTGGACAGAAAGTATAACTTCCAAATTTCATGAAACGTGGTGATTCAGAGAAAGGCAGAAAAAGCATTAACCACCCAGAGAAGCTGCCTTAAGAGCTGACTATTCTGCCCATGACATGCACTTTCATATATCCCAAAAAGAGTGCTGCTGGGGTAAATATACAATGAATAAGACTTAATGCTAGTAAGCCCAACAGTAATTTCTGTATAGGAATAGAAAGCCTTCTAGGTAGCTGGGAGATACTGAGGAGAATGAACTGCAGGAAGCAGTTGCTTCTCAGATCCCCAATCCCACAGAATGAGGGTAGAAGGGCTTCTATGAACCACAGAACGGAGGTAAAGTGTGCAAAGACCACTGCGTTTGTCCCCCCAAAACCCTTCAGTGCTCACTGCTCCATGTCCTCCTGCTTTGCCCTCTCTAGCAACAATGGAGGAAAGCTTCAGATCCCACAGATGCTAAAAATATGAGCCATATAGTGTCATGCTAAATACTTGTTAAGAAACCTACAATGATTCTGGTGCCAGGTAGCTATAAATCATTTTCTCTGGCATCAGTTTATCAGGTTAAAAGCCAGTGACCACAGTATTATGAATGCTGCTTTCCTGGCACCAGGTGGGAAGAGTGTATAAATCAGTTTCGCTGGCACCATTTTTGGTGTTGCTGTGCTAGATTTTTAACTTTGACAGAACAAATGGTTCCACTAAAGCATTTATTCAGATGTTTAACTCTGTATTCTCACTGATGTTCAATACACTATTATTAATTACAAAGGCCTGATCCTGAAATTAATGGGACTTTGGCCTGGGCAAAGACCAAAAGATTTAGTTCCAACATACTCTATCTCTCACACACATGCAGAAAAAAAAACCACAGCTGTGGTAAAACTAAGAGTAGTCTTTGGTAAGAAACAAAATGAAACCATGATGAAAATATTTAAAGCAACACAAATTATATTAATAAAAATCCTTAATTATTCTATCGCATTACGCAGAGGCATTTCATTAACTCTCACTAAAACAAAACATTTCACTGACCTAATAAAAGTTTAATGAGCAATTTGACAGAGAGATCCAAGCCCTTTTGCAGACTTCTCAGAAACAGTCACAGAATGTTATCTGCTAGTTACCTTTGAAATGAAAGTTTAATATGTTTGCTACTTTGAATAAGACTTGCTAATCAGAGATTACTTATTTTAGAGGTTGCAGCCCAAAGCGTGTGGTCAGATGCCAAAAAGAAAAGTTGAAGGCAGGCCAAAAACAAGGAGAGAAAAAGAGAAACTTATCTGCAGAGAAAAAGGGATATTCTTGTTCATTACAAATATAGGCCCTGATTCGGCAAACAAATATTTAGGTGAGTTTTTACCTTTACTCACGTGAACTTGCAAATACTTATGCATGGGCTTGATGGCAGGGACTATCTTTGGCTAAACATCCGTATGTGGCCCCGAGGCATTACAGTGTGCTTACAGGATCGTTCCCCCACCCCCTTTGGAGATTCATGCCCCATGCACATTCCCTCCACGGCCCTGCCCTTAAGCTCACTGTTGGTCTTCCCTGGCCCTTTTGCTCTCACCCTCTGTTACATGATGCTGGGGAACTCAGTGCAGTGAGCCTCTGTGGCCTGGTCTACACTACAATCTTGGGTTGGTGGAAGCTGCCTTTCATCCACCTAATGTATGTGTCTAGACTACCAGATCCCTTCTGTCAACCTAACATGACTATAGCATTGACTTAGAAATTCCACCTCTGTGAGAGGTGTAGTACTTAATTTGAGGTTGATGGGTCAACTGAGTGTCAGTGTAGATGCAGCATACCATAAGTCAACAGAATTGGCCTGCACGAACTGTCCCACAATGCTGCATTGTGACCGCTCTGGAGATATTTTTCAACTCTGCTGCACTGTAGCCAGGTACAGGAAACAGCCTCTACCCTACTGAAGCCTTGGGAAAGTTTGAATTCCCATTTCCTGTTTGATGAGCATAGAGAGCTTGCCAACACAGCTCATCGTGGTGAATCAATGCCCCAAACTCACTCCAGCCTGGAGTAGACAGGAGGTGGTGGATCTAATGCAGGGAGAAGAGTTCATGTGCATAGTGATGGCCCTGGAATCCTCCACTGAGATCTCCAGGAAACTTTCACTGAGATACTCTGCAATCCTTTTCAGGAGATTTCTGGGGAGGGCTGCCTTAGTTCTTGCATCATGGCAGGACACTTTCCCATGCCACTCCAGTATTAAATTTTCTGGCATCATTGCGGCACATGGTATAGCAGCATAAGGACGAGGCCTGTACCCAAACGTTTGCAGCATCTGCTCCCTTGCTACTTGTTTTACTTTCAGGAGTCTGCTGTAAGCAGGGCCTGAATGAGCTCTCCTCTGCCAAGCTGGCTGGGAGGGGAACAGAATGCAGTACCAGACTGTATTTGCGTGAGCACACCCGCCCTGCCTAGGTGCTCCGCAAAATGGAACTGCTTTGCCCAAATGAGCCCTTTGGCTGGTGTTGGGTTACAAATCACTTTTAATGTTAATTGCAGGGGTAATGAGATGTTCTTTATCGTACTTAGTAAAGCAGAACTGTATTTAGCCTGTCCTGACTGAAAGGTCACCCTCACCTAAACTGAACTTGGTAAGCAGGGGGCATGGATGCAGACCGCAATGATAGAGGGGGTGGAGCAAGGTGTTTCTGCCAGGTACTGTGGGTTTTGCTTAAGAGCCTTAGACATGGTTTGACCTGCTCCTCCCCACCATTGAAAGATAAAGCCAATGAAGGCTCCATTAGGAATCATTTTGTTAAATAAGCTCGAGAGCTGAAATCACTTGCTGTAGGACAGCCTCCTTCAGGAACATCAGGAGACTGACCTGCAGAGAAGCAGGTGGTAGCAGAAGTTGATGCTGTCTATCAGAGCAGCTGGCAGAGCACCCAGCAGAGCAGAGCGATCTGCAACGTGGCTGGGGGAGCAGCTGGCAGAGTGTCCAGCAGAGCAGAGTGGTGTGAGGAGCAGCCAGCAGAGTGGCTGGTAGAGCAGCTTGCAGGGGGCTGAACAGAGGAGAGAGTCCAGTGGAGCAGCAAGCAGCATGCCCCGTGTGCTCTAGGGCTGGTGTTTTGCTCAGAGTTCTGAGTGTGTGAATCCTGCTTGTAGCCTTTTCCCAAGCTGCTGGGTTATTTTCCCCCCATTTTTATTAAAAGTCTCTTCTCTACACTGGGTCTCAGTGCCTGTGAGAGGGGAAGTATTGCCTGTAGAGGTACCCAAGGGCGGCTGTATAATTGTCCCAGGTTACTGGGTGGGGGCTCAAGCTGTTTTTGTGTTGTATCATTGAAAGGCACCCCTAGATATTGAACCCAGCCCTCGTTGCTGCTGACTCCAACTGGCAGGATTACACTAATATCGCAAAGGGTCACCTGGGGGGACAGTGGAAGCTTTTCATTACAACTGATCACCCTACAAACAACAAACTCAAAAGGTGTGACCCACACACACACCCATCCTGATTTCCGGGTTCCTCAACCTAGGTTTCCTCAGCATGCCCGTGGTTTTGTTGACTGGCATCAGGCTTCACTACAGAATATGCAAGTCTGGGACCACTACCACCAATGGCATAAATTGGGGGGAGGGTCATTTCCTGGATTGAGGCCACAAATTCCAACACCCTCCCTCCTGACACTGCCTTGGACAAAGACTGCAATTTTGGACAAGCTGTATTTGTTTTTCCCCTCCCACATTTATCCCACCATTTTACCAAGGTTAAATTATTTGCTTGTTCTTTCTCTTTGTGAAATAAAAGACAAGATGTCGACAATGAAGTACTCTTTTATTTATTACAAAGTTGGGGGGGGAAGGGGTTGCATTGCAACTGATACAGTGGAAGGGAAAAATGGGAAGGCACAACACAGATAAGCAGCGCACATAACTGTGCCTCACTACTGAAAAGGCTTTTCAAAGTCTCATGGAGACACAGAGCCCCTTGCTGTGCTCTTCTTATTTCCCTGGTCTCTGGCTGCTCAAAATCAGTTGCCAACTTGTCAACTTCAATGCTCCACCTCTGTATAAACTTCTCTCCTCTAGCCTCCCAGAGATTATGAAGCACACAGCAGGCGGTGATAACAAAGGGAAGTTACTTTCACTGTGCTCTAGCCTAGTAAGCAAACTGCGCCAGCAACCCTTTAAACATCCAAAGGCACATTCCACCACCATTCTACACTTCTCAGCCTATTTTGAATTGCTTCTTACTTCTGCCCAGTGGGGTGGATGGCTTCATAAGCCATGGGAGCAAGCGGTACGCTGGATCTCCCAGGATCACTAGTGGCATTTCAACATCATCAATGGTTATTTTGTGATCTGGAAAGAAAGTGCCTGCTTTCAGCCTTCTGAACATCTGAGTTCCTAAAGATGCGCACATCAGGCACCTTTCCCAATCATCCCACACTGATGTTGGTGAAATTACCCTTATGGTCCACCAGCAAATCTTTTTTATTTATGTACACTTTGTAAGGTGGTCTGGTACCCAGATAAGAATATGCATGTTGTCTATCACCCCACTGCAGTTAGGGAATCCCTTCAGGGCAAAACAATCCACTATGTCCTACATGTTGCCCAGAGTCACTACCCTTCTTAGCAGAAGTCTATTGATGGCCTTGCACACTTGAATCACAACAGCCTCCATGGTGGATTTACTAATTCCAAATTGATTCCCAGACTGGTAGCAGTCTGGTACTGCAAGCTTCCACAGAGCCATTGCCACCCACTTCTCCATTGGCAGAGCAGGTCTCATCCTAGTGTTGCTGTGCTTCAGGCCTGGGGAGATCTCTGCACAAAGTTCCTGAAAAGTGGCCTTCTGCCTTCAAGGGTTCTGTAGCCACTGCTCATCATCCCATAGCTGTATAACGATGCAAACGCACTGGACAGTGCTTGTTTCATGGGACCAGAAAAGGTGATCTATTGTGTGTAGCTGCTGCGCAACTGACAGCAGCCACCGGTTATTGTTTCATTTTATGGCTTGCAGCAAAGCTGCTTGACTGACATCACAATATTCCATGTGGTGGATCCTATCTCTGCACTGCAAATACTGCAGGATAAGTCACAAGGTGTTTGTAAAGCTCACAACAAGAGTGCACAGTAGAGTGAGCTCCATGCTTCTCAGGCTCACATATGCATGGCTAAGCAAGGCTTTCAAAAAAAGATGTGAAAAAGTATTGATTTGTTTGCCACTGATATCAGGAGAGGGACAGAAGAAGGAAACTGCATGATGGGAGGTTGAAGCCATGCTCCAATTCCCCCCAAAATGTTTTGGTCCCAGGAACCCTTGCAAGCACTTCCCAAAATTCCCTGCAGCAAGTTGAACTGTGCAATAGCTACCCAGGATGCACTGCTCTGTGCATTGATGCAAGCACTGCTCAGGACACACTCCACCGATGCGATGAGTGTGGTGAGGACATGCTCAACCGACTTATTTACTGAAAGGGCTGGATGTCGACTTAATTTAAGTCGACTTAACTTTGTAGTTACCTCTTAGTTACCTCTCTGTTTCAGGAAAAGTGAACTTTGCTGGAGATTAGACTGTCAGCTCTCTGCCACACTAGTCTGTCGTCTTCAGCAGCAAACTCCTCAAGAGTCTAGCAGTCTTAACCTTGCCTAGCAGGTAACAATTAGCGAATTCCAGCACCTGAGGTCCTCAGAGACGTCTCTCTGCAATGGACAGTCCCTACCCCTGAACATTCACTGAAGGTATTCAGTTTGCTTCTTTAAAGAGTCAATACAGCGCAGCTCATTAATTTAAATGGTGTTTAACTGAACTGGGTTATAGTAAAACAAGTTTATTAAAACATCATAAGTTTAAGTGATACCAAGTATAAGGGGTAATGATAGAAATGGCTACAAACAAGCAAAAGTAAAATTATGCTTTCTAATGACTAAGACCCAACTTCACAAGCTACAATCTTTGTTCAAGGTAGTTTCCTTACCAAATCTTCCTTTTCCAGCAATGGCTGACTAGCTTTTAGGCAGGATTTCCACAGAGTCCAAAGCACTGGCTTCCTCTGTCTCCTCAGGTGAAAGAATAACCTAGTCTTTCTGCATGTCCTTATCTCAAACTCTGACTTTCTTTCAAGGGTCAAGTTGATCCCCTGGGGTTCAATCTCCTTCCTTCTCCAGAGAGGCAACTCTATCTTGATTAAAAGTCTCTTTTTCTACACTCAGCCTTTGTGCTTGCAAGAGTGGAAGTATTGCCTCTAGAGGCACCAAAGTGCTGATGGATAATTGTCCCAAGTTACTGGGTCCCCTGGTGTGTTACTTCCTGCTGAAATTTTACAATCTAAATGTCTCTAACAATACCCAACCCCAACTGAGCAGAAGTTGTCCTTCCTTTGGGATTCAGACCTGCTAATTGCCCAACCACCTTGTGGGTGTTGACGGTTCTGTTTACAGCATATGCAAATTGCAATCTCATTGTCTCTGGTCAACCCTGTTTCATTTGCATTCAAGGCTTGGGCAGACCTGTCTTCTACTTTGTTCAAATATAGACTTGAAAACATAATATCAAATTTAACCCTTCTTCCAATTGGAGTTGGCAGCAACAAGGGCTGGGCTCAATATCTAGAGGTGCCTTTCAACAATACAGCACTGGACACATGGTCCACATGGAGGTTTTCTGGGTCCTGAAAGAAGTGCTCTACAGCCAGCTGAACACAGAAACCCACTTTAAGGGTTGACTCATTCTCAGACATAAAGACACCATGAAGACCAATCTCAAAGCATGCAAGATAGACATTAAAACATTAAAACCTGGGAACTCGTTGCACAGGACAGAGCCAGATGGAGAGGTCTGTGTCATGGGGCTATGTCCACTTTTGAGGAGTGGTGTGTAAATTCTCTGCAACAGGAAAATGGAGCACATCATACGATCAGTGTTTAAAACTCTCCTTCCAATGATGACTACACTTGCATGGCATGCAACTGCCATTGCAAATCCAGGATTAGACCCAGAACTCAAGTCAATACTAGCTGAACATAACTGTCAAAGTGACGGGAGAATCCATCGTCCAACAGCCAACAAAATCAAACAATTTACTTCCATTGACTTTGAAGACCCAATATAATGTGCACTAGAGTTAGGGGGGTGCCGATTGTATATAGGGATTTTCACCCTTTCACAAATAGGAATATTGAGTAAGAGAGGTCAAAGCCAAAATTTCCAAACTGGGTACCTAAAGATAGCCTTCTAAATACTTAGTTAGGCTCCTAAATAAAAGGGGTCTGATTTTTTTAGAAGTGATGATCACCCACGAATTCCACTGAAGTCAAGGGCTACTGTATGTGCTCAGCACCTTTGAAAAAAATCAGGCCACTTTTATTTAAGAGCCTAACTCCAGGCACTCAGGATGACATTGACCCCATTGTCTTCAGAATTCCCATTGACTTCAGTAGGACCAAGATTTCACTCCGGGGTTTTAAAACTTTGTCCTAAGGGTATGTCTACACTTCAAAGAAAAACCCATGGTGCTGAGGCTCAGAGCCTAAGTCATTTGACTTGAACTCACAGGTCTTGGGCTGCAGGGCTAAGGATAGCAGTGAAGATGTTCCCGCTTGAGCTACAGCTTGGGTTCTGAGAACCTCCCTCCTCACTGGGTCTCAATGGAACCAACTCAGGAGCTCTCTTCCAAACAACTATTTCACTGCTCTAGCCGAGGCATACTTTAAATCCTTCTTCCTTACCTGTTTAATTGGGACAGGCAAGTCAGGTGGTAATATGCATTTGTACAGACTAGCAGTAATTCTCTTCTGTCCCTGAAGCACCTCATCAGAGTTAGCAGTTGATAACTGGATGACAGAAAAATCCTGCTCATGAATCAAACCAGGCTTCTTGAGATAATGTTAAACTGCCTCAGTAAAGGGGGAAAAAAGTGTGAATAGTTAAGAAATTAAGAGTTAGTTGCAATATATTGTCATGAATTTGCAGGCCATAACGCATAGGCCCATAGAGGGCCTTTAAAAAAAAGACCCTTGAGACTCTTTCACTACAGCAACTACAGAGACCTTTGGCAAACTTGTTTTATGGGATGCGCAAGTTAATTGGAAGTTGTCATTTCAGATTGCTACACTAACAAACACTATATTGTCCTAAACTGTTGAGTAATGGTTAAAAGTACTGTTTCACTTGAGGTAACTGCATTTCAGTAGTGCATGAAATAATTCCTATATATTTTGTAAAGCATTTAGGATTGTGTGGGATGAAATATCCTATTTAAATGCAAGATATTGTAGGTTAGATTCTTTAACCTTATTCGGGCAAAACTCCCAGTGACTTTAAGGCCCATTTAAAGAACTGATGAATAAGGATAACTGGTTCAGGCCACATATTGATTATTATTATTGTTTATTTATCACACTGGAACCCATTTGTGATCATAAATAACATAAGAAGTTGCTTTAACTGATAAGAAAAGTGAAAGGGCAGTTGTGGCTAGTTTTGGCAAATATTACCATTAAATATCTGAATTTGTCAGCCACAGAGTTTCTTCTTAGCACATCTTACATGTTGCTGGAGACACTGGGAGAACCTCTGCTTTCACTTATGTCAGTGTAAATTGGAGTAATTCCTCTGTAGTTAGTCTGGAGATGATGGTCTTACTCCAAATATTCATTGGTATGAGAGAAGAATTTGGGCTATATTGATTGAGCAAACTATCTCTGTTCCAGAAATGTGGCACATCCTGCTTTAACCAGCATTAATTTTTTTTTGCGGGGGGTTTGGGGGGGGAGCCTGATTCTAAGTCTCAATGCTATAGGGTTCTGACAATTGATAATTAGCTTGGGTAACAAATATTTGATCAGAATATTTGTGTGTAAATAGATAAATAATTCATCAACTAATTCCCTTCCTATGTGGTTATAAGCAGGTAGGGGAAATTTTCTGTCGTGTATCTAATTGAACCTTCATTAAACAGGAAGGATTTCTCCTAAAATATGTATTAAAATGTAGAGACCTGAGCTATACTCATATGGAAGAACCTGCGGGAGGACGATACAGGGTCAAGGATATTCTCTGTGACGTTCATCTTTTGGAGATGCTTCAAAGGGAAAAGCCTGGAGGGGCTGAGCAGGAGTTGAAGAGGGAACAGGACATGCAGTCTCCAAATTCAATGGATCTTAAGGTGATGCAGGGAGAGGAAGCAATAACCCAGCTGACCTCAATAACCTGAACAATGCTACCTGCTCCATCCCCATGTCAATGTAGCTCCCTTAGGAGCGTGTTCACATTGCCTTGCCCACCTGCACAAACTCCACTTCCCTCTTGGAAAGGAGTGCAGGTGCAAAGTAGGAGATAATGCCTTTTGGGGCAGTACTACCTCAGCCAGGATACAGACAGTCTGCGATTTGAGGAGGGAAACATGCCAACTCTTGACCTGTGGAGGTTGTAGAGGAGGGGCATGCAGGATTAGGAAGAAGTAAAAAGTGTAGGACATTTCCTCCTACCACCTCACTTTGGATGCAATTTACGCTAGTGGGTAGAGAAATTTAGAGCTGACATTTTCGTGGAAGTGAAATGCTCATCACTGTAATGTTTTTCTAATTATTAGAGCTATCTAAAATCCTTCTAAAGCGAACCTCTATATGCTGTGTGTGAATTACTCAAAAGTATTTCATATGCAAAAATTTCTTTTTTCTATTAAAAAATCCTTGGGCTTCTCAGAACCATTGTTTAAATCAAATCTCTCGCCTTCATGTTCCCTTACACTGCTTTGACATTTAGATCAAATTTAATAAATATAGAAAACCAAGTTAAAGGTCAAAAAATCCTGAGGACAAGATGGGTGAGGTAATATCTTTTATTGGACCAACTTCTGCTAGTGAAAAAGAAGCTTTTGAGCTACACAGAGCTCTTCTTAAGGTTTTTCATCAACAGAAGTTGGTCCAGTAAGAGATATTACCTCACCCCACTTGTCTCATTTTGGGATCAACACAGCTACCCTAATACTGCAAACAACAGTGAGAGAGTCTGGTCATACAGATGTTGCACAATTTGGCCACAAAGGATTTGCTTAATATGTGCAGTAGCCACAAGAAAATGATCCTAGTATTAAAAAGTATTAAACATTTTATTGCTTGTTCAGATTAGTCTAGATTTTCCTTACCATGAAGGGAGAAATCGTCAAAGGCATATATGGCCCACTTGGATGACCAGCTCCCATTGGCTTTGAGGCCATAATACTTTCCTCAATTAATTCCTATTTGAACTGGACTATATCTTTCAGAAAAGCATCCAACTGTGATTTAAAGATTGCCAGCAAAGGAGAATCCTCCATGATCCTTGGTAAATTGTTCCAATGGTTAATTACCTCACTGTTAAAAATTTGCACCTTATTTCCTTTCTGAATTTGTCTAGTCTCAGCTTCAAGTCATTGGATCTTGTTATGATTTTGTCTGCTAGACTGAAGAGCCATGTTATAGGGTACTGACCTCCAGCATGTCCCCATGTGGCCCCTTGTGCTCCTGCAGGTGTATTGCATTCAGCACCCCCTTGGGTTCCTTCAATCAATTATCCACACTGAGGTCAGTTCAAAACAAGTACCCACTTCTTGAGGTCTGATTTATTCAGTCTTTCCACAAGGTAACTTACTTCATTAGTTGCCCTAGGCCACCCTTCCTCTGAGGCTCATAGATGAGTCCATGTCATTTCTCTTCCCTGTTTAAGAGACCCCCCGCCCCCTAGTGTCATTCCTGGAGCTGGGATTGTACTTCAGAGGGTCACTTTCTCAAAAGGAGTCCCCAGCTCTCTTTCTTGTAGCTGCATTATAATTTAGGGCAGCTGTAGAGCCTTCACTAGCTTCCCCCTCATCTAGCCCCCTTTTCTCCCTATTAGTTCTCAGACTCAAAGGGGTTCAGCAGGCCAAGCCAGCTTTCTCCTTCCACTGTCTTCCCTGCTATGAGGCAGGAGGCAGCATTTATGATGGTCCCCTTCTCCCAGCTCATCTCCAGTTGGTTAGATGAGAGACAAGCCTTGCTCCCCCACCACTCTGCAAGGCTCTTGGCCCCATCCCTTAAAGATACAGTGATGAGATTGCTTCCCAAGCACTGGTTATTCCTGTGATAGTTTCCTCTCTATCAGTATCTCCTAGGTCCTTATCTGTATATATATCAGACCTTCCAAAATATTAAAGGGCTATGCCGCAAGATGGGGTGGGCTGACTACTAGACAATACTACCCTTAAGGAGGCAGTCTACTCTGGTTCCTGTAACAACCTTGCCCCTCCTCCCTCTCCCCAGAGCCAACCTGTACCCCAAAAGTTGGGCTAGACCAAAGTTAACTCCTGGTCATAGAAGCCAAGAAAAGTAATTCCATTAAGTCCTTAGCAATGCCCTTGTCTTCATCACCAAAATGAAAAAAACAGGCCTGTACTGTAGATACTTCATCTGGTAAATACAGTCCCTTGTAGTTCTTGGCAAATAATAATTTATAATATGCCAGGCCTTCAGACTGTCTAACCCTACAGCCATTTCTGTCAGCCAAACTAATGTCAGCTGCTTAATCTTCATTAAGACTATCTCCTGCTCTTTTGGAGAAGAGCCTCCTCTCCCCATATGAATACACACATGCCCCTCTGAACTGAGGATGTCTTTATCTATGTTCAAGCTTCTTTTGGGGTCCCCAAAGATTAACAATTGCACTGTATTCCCTACAACTCTTAGTAGCTCACTCAGCAGCACGCACTCTTGTTCCGTTTGTATCCACAGCAGTTTGTGAATGGCATTCACTACAGTGGGGATACTCTTATCTTCTTTTCTTTGGGGGGGGGGGTCCCATTAACTTCATTGTGCCTGATTGGGGCTTTGCACAGTATTTTACAGCCCTCCAGTCATTAAGGGCTTTTCTGTTTCTTTCTCATGCCCTATTCCAATTTGTGGTCAGCTGGTGTTTCTGCACCCACTCTTACGCCACCCTTGTCCTCAGCCAACTGACATGCCATGGTGCCTTGTTTCTTTTTCTAACATAGCCTTTCTCCCTCTTCCCAGAATTCTTCCAGTTCATTCTCTGGGGTTGCCACATCTATTTTCAGGCTGTTCTGCTTTTTGTCAGTTTCTGGGTCGTTCTTTACCCTTAGGCTGGATTTTCTGCTGTGTTTTGAGCTTATTTAGTGCCTTCTGTACCAAAGGGAAGCTAAAAACTGCCTCTAGAGTGTGCATGAAGTGTGGCATCTCTGAATATTACTTCATACACTATTAAGTGTGTAAATTTATTCAGGTGCACCAGCTATAATTTAGGGTCAGATTCTGCCAGTCCTACACTTGGGTAGTAGAATCAGATGAAATTGTTTAATCTTGAACTAAAGTAGAATATTCCTTTTTCTATAGTCTGCAATGATATTTCTTATTTAAAATCTGAATAAAATGTATTTAAAACAGTGAAAGTAACTGAGCAGTGGACACAAATATCTAAAATTGGTTACGCAAATATGAGATACAAAGTTGTGTTCAAAGCTACAGCTTTTCAAACTGTGTGTGATTAACAGGACAGACAAAGCTTACCTCATTGAGCTTCCAACAAGGCTGTTTATTAGCCAGTATGTTCCATGGATCCAACTTCAGACTCTAAAGTAGCCTTAAGTATGATCAGTCTTAAGAGGAACAGTGTCAGTGAACCAATGCATTAAATATGGTTGTAAAGCATCAGGCCGTCCCTCCTTGTCCATCTGGGAGAGAAGCCATGCCCTCTCAGTAATGTGCTCCCATGGGTGCAGGCACAAAAAGGGGGAATTAGTGTTTGGGGCAGGGGTCCTGGACCCTTCTGCAGGACACAGGCACTTATGCAATCTCCAACCCTAGGCAGGGCAAGTAAGCAGTCTATGGCCCCAGACCCTCAGGCAGGGTAGAGCAAGTAAGTAGTCTCTAGCCCTAGGCAGGGTGAGCCAGCAGTCTAGATCCCCAGGCAGGGCAAACAAGTCATCTATAGCCCTGGCCCTTCTCCATGGCGGGACAGGCAAGTAGTCTATAAGCCTCCAAGACTTTACAGGCCGGGATGAGGTGATCACATCAGGGGTGGTGTGGAAAGCAGGGAGGGGGACACAGGACCACACAACTCCACTGCATCCCAGCCCAGGTCCCTATCAGTGGCATAATGTTCTGTCACTGGGTCAGCGGGCCTCCAGCTGCAACTCACCGACACAGCTGCAGGAAACACAACTGGACAGTCGTTTGGCTCCCCTGGGCTCCTTCCTTACCCCTTTCCTTGGAATACCTGGGCCCCAGCGTTGCCTTCAGAATCCTTGGGGTAGATGGCCAGGGATAGTACCCACAGACCCTTAGCGTCAGTGGCAGCCAGCAGCTCCTCTAGACTTGACCTGTCCTTGAACGTTGCCAAGATGAAGGTACTCCATCAACCTTCCCCAGACCAGCTGAGTATCCTTCGTGCCATCCATGAAAACAGGGAAGCTTTGTAGTATGTGGAGCACTTTCCGTATCTCGGCACCACTCCCAATGGGATACCATCGATGAAGAAGTCCAGCACTGGGTTAACTGCGCCAGTGCCGCCTTCAAGCTGCAACAAAGTATCTTTGAAAACAGAGATCTTCAGAAGTCAACAAAGGTCCTGGTTTATAAGACAGTTGTGCTGACCACCCTCCGCTACTGCAGCGAAACGTGGACTGTTCACTGATGCCACATTAAGACCCTTGAGAGTTTCCACCAGCGGTGCTTGCGTTAAATCCTGGGGATCAAATGGGAGGACTGCTGGATCAGTATGAGTGTCTCCATGAAGCTGCGTCCACCAGCGTTGAAGTCTTGCTCTTGAGAAATCAACTCCGATGGATGGGCCACTGCTAGTCCAGATGTCCCGGGACTGCAAATCCCATTCCTCTGATCAACAACATGCTCCCACTGCCAAAGAATGTGTGCATCCAGAATCGGGCTCCTCAGTCATCTGAAGACCCACCAAGTCTGATGAACATCATCCTTGACTCAAGGGGCCGCCGCCGACGCACAGCAGAGCTAGACTTTGCAGCAGCTCCCAGGAACTACTTCATAGGTAGGGAGTATTTTAAGGTAAACTGGATGGGCAAATATGTACTTTTAGCTCCATGAGGACATGGATTCAGTGGAAGTAAACCCCTGCACTGGGGGTGCACATTGATTGTATCCCACATACCAACCCAAGGACAGAAAATGTCCCTGTGTCCTGCCTTGGGGGCACAGGAGGGGAGAGATTTCAGAAAATTATTAATTTAATCCAAATCAATAAACAGAAAAAATTAGTAATTTACATTAAGATTAATATTTTACATTAAGGTTATTACCAAGAAGTGTTACTGTTAAGAACCTAAACATTTAGAAGTATGGAAATGAGCAGCTAAGAGAAGGTTGATAACCAGTCCAACATACTTCATGCACTCTCTTAAGTGTACATATGTGAAATATCACATTGCACATTCCAAAGAAATATCCTTAAGTAAGCATCAGATCAGAAATCTTATGCCCGCCCCACCCTACATCATATGCATTTCAAATATGAGCTACAACCTGGAAAAATTCCCAAGAGACCTTCTCCTCTTCCTCCTCCTGATATAAACCATGAGCCTGATTCTTCACTGCCTCTGCACCTTGTGTGGTTATTTATTATTACTTCCTCAGTCCCAGTGCATTGAAGAGCTCATGAGCTCCACAAAGTCCCTGGCTTGCCCACCTCTCTAGATAAACAAATAACATAATAAAGATATGACAGGGTGCCAGAAGATTTCAGTGGGTTAAATCACAAAGCAATGCAACTTGTTTGATAAAATAAATAATGAAGGACAACAGCACTTCTTTGTTGGTGGATTAACACTGGTAGGTGTCATGGAACAAGCATCACATCAATCATATTAAATTGAGGACCAAGAGTGTGAACTTTTTCCTCCAGTAATGCAAATTGCTTCAATATCTCAAGATGTCTTCTATCCTTTACTGAAAAAACAACTTCCATCAGTTGCTATGACATGCCAAGCTCTCCGGAGAATTAAGTGCTGAGAGGACAGACGTGAGGAGCCTCAAGTCCTATTAATGCCAGCTCCCTGAGGAATCACACTGGCTGAGTTTTGAAGTCTTGCATGATTTGAAAGGAGGATATAAGATATGGATAGGATCCTGTAATGGGGCCTGAATATGGAAATGTATTAAATATCACTAGAATTTAAATCATATTTCCCTGCTCCTGCCCTTTGAATCAGATTTTCTTCCATCCCATTTAGAATGTTTTTCACCATTTTTCAATATTGGAAAACACCAAACATGCCCCAGAAACACCTATATTGGCCAGCTTTTTGGAGAGATGTCTTTGACTCTTTAACATTTTTGTTTTCTTTGAAACATCTCCCTTAGTAATTCTTTACATTGCTACCAAAACTTTCATTGCAAAGGATCCCAAAGCATTTCCTAACCCCACCTCTGAAATACAGCTGAAACTACCTACAGCTGTCTTCACAGTTCTCAGCATACTGTGGGCGTACTGACAATGGGAAAATTTGAGTCCAGAATTCAAAGGGCACACCCCTTTCTTTATTAATAGTGCCATAGGATTTTTATGTCAATACAGAACAAACAGTCCTTCATTGAATAGACCCTGTTCACATTAAACTGCCTGGAGCTCAATTTATCTCCTTCAAAGAGTAAGATGAGTCACTCCCGCTAGCACTTGAACCACTAGCTCCAATGATCCTACATTTTCCATAATGATACTTAGACCAAAATCTTGGGATTCCCTCCGAGACATTTTCTGCTCAGCTTCTTGGTGCTATTAAAATTTAGTAGGGAAAAGGCCAAATTAGATGGGTAGCAAGACACCCGGATTCTTTTACGAGGATTCTGAGATTGGTGGGAAAGAACATCCCTGGTTGAATCAATGAATAATTTTATTGATGATAACACAAACAAATAAGACAATTAACAATACTTCTTACAATCAAACAATTTGACAATTAACACTTACACTGACCAGTACTATTTATGGGGGCTTCTCTATTGATTATCCTTATCCTCAACAGATGGGCACTGAGACAAGTCCTTTAACTTATACACAACTCATGCTTGTTTCTTAAACCTAAATAAGCCTAACTGTTTCCCTTAATTTCCTATTAAGCTTTATTCCTTATAAGCGCTCTAGCAATTGCCTAGGGGAGACATGCTTCTCAGATCTCAATTAAATCCCCTCGATTCCCTGAGTCCACAGACTCCTGAACTATCCAGATGCTATACTCACGGCCAGACTCTGCCTCAGCCTCTGGTCTGGATCCTTGCTATAAAACCCTCATCCTCGACAGGTGGGATCTGGAGCTTGCAAGCCTCTTAGGGTTGGTGTCCTCTCGATAGACTCAAGAGTAAATACCCCCATCTTGAGCTGGGCTGCAGTCCACTGAGTCCCTGTCCGCTCTGCGTATTTATTTACTTTTCCAAACACTCTGTGGTTGAACAATTTCACATGGTTTAGCTGTCTTGCAGAAGTCTGCCTAAGCGCTTCCGGTGTTCTGTGGGTGCTCACCTCCAGCACATGGACTACAGGTGAGCACATTTCTGTGGTTGAGCATATTTCTGCGATTTCATCTTGCTCAACTGGCTTAGCTCAGTCATCACTCTGTTGTAAGTTCCCTATGCAATTTGTTCAATTTCTATATTTTGCCAGGCCTTGCATTTTATCAGGCCTGCTGTCCAATTTCAATTATATCACGAGCATATCCAGAACACCTTGTCCAGTTCTGAGAGAACACTGGAAGAACACTCCATCCTGTTCTCTGAGATCCAAAAAACTCAGATTGACTTCAGATTTCATTAGTTAGGTTCCTTTCTTTGGCATACAGCAGAGCTAAACTGAGTTGATCAGTTTCAAACATGCAGGTAGGCATACAGCATCCCACAAATCCAAAGCTACACAGAAACCTCTTCCTATATGTTGTATTTTGTGTCTTGCCTTATTGCCTAGGTTGCTGTAGCAACAGAGCTTAGTTTTTTGCCATAGCAATAGAGTCAGACTATTTAGGGATAGCTCAGCCAGTCCTGGCTGGTTTTAGGTAGTTCAATAAAGTCTTTTCATGGGTTTGCATCTCTGTGTTCTGTGCTAATTTCTCTCTGAATACAAGTACTTTTCAAAGATTTAACATAACACTTTATATACATTTACCTATTACATTGTATTTACTATACGTTGCATCACAGGTTTTTTGATTGGCTTGATTACTTTGCAGAAACTGTACAGCATGCTAGGTCCATGTGCAACCTACGGTTTACCTCATCTCTACATTACTAACTTATAGTGTCAATTGCTAATAGATCATTCCCTGGGTGTTCTCACTCTTATCTTAGCTAGCTCAAACATTCTGTCTTTTTAGCCTACTGATACTTATCTTGTTTATCACAAATGTTCTGTTTACCTCACTAATTCTATCCTTCAAGAAATGAAGCCTTCCTTTAGGTGTTAATTACTAAAGTCAGGCTAGGTCTCAGCTACATACAAGTTCACCTTTCCCTAGCAATAGACACATCAACGTAATACTAGACTCCTAACATCTGATGTATAATAAATAACTATTAAAAAGTATTGTATATTCCTATTGTTATTTTGCATGTGTTTAGTTATAAAGTAGAAATATTGCTCAATGTATTTTAAATCTAAATATTTCTTTCTAAGACAGCTATATTTTTGCCATATGCATTCATTTTATGACTCATCGTGGAAGAAGCAGATAAAATGTCAATGAATAAATGCATCACTTCAAATTGTTTTGCAAATGAATACTGAATAGAATACTGCCACCTTTTGGATATTATCTGGTCATAAAAATATGATTTCCTTAGAACAGAGGGTTAGCAATCTTGTAAAAACATTTAGTACTTTAAACCTTCTTCTAAGCTGTTCATAGGTTTGGGTCGACTGGGTTATTGCATTAGGTACAGGATAGATTTCAGTACTGCTTATAGAAATAAATAACGATACTTCTACAATGCCTTCCATAGGAGGCACTCCAATACACTCTACTAGCTTTAATTCGCTAATTTAAGCCTCAGAACACCTTTCTTAAGGAATATAATTAATAATATACAGTTGATGAGGTCCTGAATTCACGGATCACTTCAGTATGTTTTCGGGTATATGTGGCAGGTCATACAGACCTTTTTTCTAAAGGTGAGGGAAGCCAAAGCCCTTGTATATCGTGACTTAGTGGTATCCCCACCTGAAGCAGGGAGGTCTGATGGTTTTTACTTGTTTTTTTTTTCTCATTTGGGGTGGGTTAATCTCCAGCAAGGGTTCAGAGTCAGTGCATAGAGATTTTCCCAGCTGTGAGCTAATTAGGTTTCAGATTAATTTAGTGATGTTCTGTATATTAAAGGAGGCTGGTTCCCTCTTGGGGATGGGGTTTCTTATCAATAGTCAGGAAGCTCTGGGACGACGTAAATATTCTATTGTTTGTATATTTGTTGTGTTTACTGACTATAAAGCTGCATGGAAGGACTTCTGCCATCGGAGTGTTACTTTGGTTAAACCAAAATTAATAAATCTGAAAAAAACTTCTTGTGAACTGAGCCTCTGGCTAGCGAAACCCTCTTCCTTAACCTGTCCGAGAATCTTAAAAAATCCAACCTCTTGTTGATTTTCTTGGGGAGTGGAGGGGGAAGGGGGATGAATTTAAAAGGGTGTTGCACAACTCTCTGCCAAATCCTAATTTCTGATATTGTTGTTAAATAAGTTTTGCATCAGAAATATTTTATGATTACTTTTAAAAGAGATTATAATATAACTAGCTGTTTAACCCCGCCCCCAAACTTTGTTAACACAAAGGCAGAGCAGAGAATTCTCATGTAAAGTTCCCACATCAGCCTTGTGTCCTAATCTTGTATGCAAACTGTGTGGAAGATCTATTAAACTAAACAAGAGGTCCAGGCAGGGGGAAATTACTAAACTGGGCCTTTGACTTTCAACTTTATGTATGACAATTTGAAATGGGCAAGTCTGTGTTTGTGTGTATAAGCAGTTAATTTAATTTAAAAGAAGAATAAATTGGAAGATTGGGATACACAGAACTTGTGTACATTTAACCACTAATAGAGTGATGCCCATATTAATTTGAGTATTATGAAGATTTCTGCAGTGTTTTGAATATTAGCCCTTTGTTTCAGGCATGTTATAAGAAGCCACGTTAATTCTCTTGACTGAAACTTTGCAGAAATCTCTATGTCTGAAACTGAATTTTCAATATTTTTTTCAGAAAGTGATTTCAGCATAAATTAGATAAATTGATAAACAATTTAGAAACTCTTCTCTACCTTTTCAATTCAAAACTCATTTTTACTTTAAAAAATGGAACACAGAACTCTGAATATGGTCTAACTATTCATGTCTTGGAAATAAAATTTTAAACAGATGATATATTTAACTTTGACAAATAGCTTTCATGACCTTTACAAATTTGCCGATAGAGTTAGAATGACAAATTACTCTCACAATGGGACTTATTTCACTCCTAGAATATTATTATAGCATTGCCCTTCAGGAAATACTAGTTCAGATTGTGTCAGCACTTCCATTTTTCAGGGGCTTAAAACTCAGCTGTAAAAAAAATTCATTACAGGCTAAAACTTGACATGCAACATCTCAAACCAAGGGTGACTTCAATGATTTTATAAAATACAAGTGTGCTAGTTTACAATGCTTTTATGTCTCTGTGTAACTCTCATAACTTCTATTTTATGAATGTGTCATTTAAGCAATTAGTTTAATGTGGTCTAGTTGTTTTTAATACTTTTTTTTTGGGGGGGAGGAGAAAAATTAGAGTGATTTTGATTAAAAATACATAAGGACTTTTAGCATACGTATTTAGTTCTCATTTGCAGAAACAGCAGTGATATCACAGAACATAATGTTATCTGCTGGGTTAACGTTCAGACTCAAATCCTCATTCTGGATCTGATCCAAAGTCCACTGAAGTCAATAGGAGTCTTTCCATGAACTTCAGTAGGCTTTGGATCAAGCTCCCTATGAACGAATCCTGAATAAAGGGCTTTGCCTACAAGAATAAAAGAGCCAGACATTCTGCTGTGACAGGACTGTCTGTGTTTTGAAGAACAGAACTGGTGTCCTAGTTACTCTCATTGAAATTGGAGTTCTATTTTATTCTGGTGGATGAAAAAGCAAACAAAAAGCATCTATCTGTAAGCATGTCTAAAGCACCAATCAATATAGAATCTAGGCAGTGTCTGTGGAATACAGACCATAGTGAGAAAGCAGTGTGGTAGCCTTGCTGGGCCCAGGATACTAGAGAGACAAGTTGGGTGAGGTAATATCTTTTATTGAACCAACTTCTGTTGGTGAGAGAAAGAAGCTTTCAAGCTACACAGAACTCTTCTATGTCCTAACTAAGTGTCAGAGTGTTGACCTTGTATTTACCTGTGACACCCTGAGTACCTTTCCCAGATATGAGGAAGAACTAGCTTTGTGTAGCTCAAAAGCTTGTCTCTCTCACCAACAGAAGTTGGTCCAATGAAAGATACGTCACACACCTTGTCTCTCTAATAGTAAGAAGTGACATTCAGTTTCCCATTTTCCTTTCAAACAGTCCCTTTATAAGGTGGTTTATATTTATTAACAATTTGACCCTGACACTCTATGTGCTCCACATTAAAGCTATCTATGAATCTCCATGCTACTCTTCCTTTTAATTGTTTATTTCTACATTTGAGTAGATGGCTGGGTTTTTTGCTCTGGCTTTTGAGGGAATATTATAACAAAGAAGCATGGACCTGAAGATGTCAAGTGTAGAATTCTTCCTGTTGTTCTTTAGGAGGATGTTCAGATCCTTGTACTTGCTGTTGAGAAAAGCACACTTCCAGTTCATATACCTGGACTGTTTAGTCATAGCATAATGAATGACCATAGCTGCCTTGCAGTCCTTGGACGAGCCAGGGATTAGTACGTCAGGGACCTCATAGGTCAGTACCACAAACATGACTTTGATCCAACAGAGATAGAGGAGTCAGTGCAGGTTGCAGAACCCCAACTTAGAATGTATTATTTCAAGCTGGAGGTGCTGATTGCTTGCTAAGTCATTGTCCATTAGGAATAGACTGAGTTATCATGCAAATTAGAATATCAACAACACAGTTCTTATACAACTTTTCATCTGTAGATCTCATATGACTTTCCTAAGGTTACTGTCATTCATTCTATTTTATGGATGGGGAAACTGAGGCAAAGAATTGACATGATTTGCTCAGAATAACATACAGGCTAGTGGCAGAGACAGGAATAGAAGCCAAGGTCTCCTGACTCCAGTCTACTGCCCTGGACTTCATGACTTCTGTTTATTTGAGGGAACAGGGTTAGGGCCACCGATGATTTTAACTACTGGAAGGTAGAGTTGCATGGTAGAGTTTATCAGTTTCTTGAAGTATTTCCCTCTTCTAACTAGCATCACTTCACTTGTTTCAGGATTCATTTTGAAGCAGCTGTTCTTTATTCTGGCTGTATTTTCCCAAGCACTGCGATAGCTCAGAGACAGTTTATGCTGGAAGGAAATACACAGAGCTGTATGCTGTCAGCATATTCCTGGAATCACAGGAAGCATTGCCTCAGGATATTGCCTAATGGCTGTACACAGATGTGAAATAAAGCATACAAAGATGGCAAAGAGGGAAGAGGTTAGGAAAATCTGAGTGAGAAACAACAGGCAGGATAAGCACAAGAGACCCAAAGAGGTCAGAATAAAACAGAAGAAGAGGAAGACAACAGAAAGGAGAGGAGCAAGAAGGTAGGAATTGGAACTGACCAAGGTGAAGGCAGATAAAAAAGGAGTCCTTTACAGGAGTTACGATCAAGTATTACAGAAAAGATGGGGAAAATAATGTGGTAGTTAGGTGGAAATTAGCAGTGGGCAAACACTTTAAAACCTGAAAATACGGTCAAGGAGCATGTAAACAACATGGGGGCTATGGAGGGGAACACCCCACAACCCAACATGTCCCATGGCCATTGCTGCAGCTTGGAAGGAGAGCAGTAGATGGAAATTAGCAGTGGGCAGACACTTTAAAACCTGAAAATATGGTCAAGCATGTAAACAACATGGGGGCTATGGAGGGGAACACCCCACAACCCAACATGTCCCATGGCCATTGCTGCAGCTTGGAAGGAGAGCAGTAGATGCGGTGCACCTCACCCCTGTGGGTCTTTGGCTCCATAGTGCTGCACTGTGCACAGATCTTTTGGGCTTAACCTGGGTCATCCACATTCCTCATCCACAGAGATCTGAATTTGAAATCCCAAAGTGGAAAATATTAGACAAGAGTATATGAAATGTGCTTTATATATTAGTCTTTTCTTGTTTTAATAAAGGGATGTGGAAAGAAATTACTAGAAAGAAATTACTAGGTTCCACTTGCTCTTGAATATGACAAGCAGGAACAATACTGTACTATGAGTTGGAGAGGATAAATTGATTATAATAATAACAGGATGCTGCTTAATCACAAAACATTTAATTAAATACTGTTAACAGTAAGATAAATAACAAACAGATCAAGTCAATGGAATGCAATATTTTAAAAGAAAACCTGGTCTCTTCTTGAGGGGAATTGGGAGGAAAGCAACAAATGAGAGAACCATCCAGGGTAGGATGTATATTTGTTGGTTTTCTGAAGTTCCAAGTTTTTGTTTTTTTCTTATGACATGTTCTAATTCAGAAGTGAGGTGAGACATTGGGTAAATGCACTGGCCTTTTCTCTCCGGATATATGGAATTTCAAATCCGGTCTCATGCCACAAATGACAATAAATTTGATCTGTAACGGGTTAGGACCAATTATCAATCTGTAAGTCCTAATGTCAAACAAAATTCCCTAGTCAGGTGTTTACACTAAGAGTTCAAATGGTTTCAGTGAGTCTGTTTCCAAATGAATTTATCTGAAAAAGATGGTTGTGCAATCAAAGTTTAAATCTGTTGCAAAAGAGGATTTTTCCAACTAGCATTTTCCACAAAAGAGGATCTGGCACCTAATGTCAGCCAAACCTATGCCTCCTCAGAGCACAGGCCTCTTATAATGTGCTTAGTGATTACTTAATTCACCACAGCTGGCCGAACCCTGATGCCCTGACAATTTCTGCACTCAGGGTATGCTGCTGTTATCTTTCCATGTTTAAGTCTAGTTCAAACTTTTTAAAAACATGGTTTAAAGCCCAACCTATAATGTTGTTAAGAGGCTGTTATCCTCTCTTTTTGCCAGCATGCCCACCCCCTGCCAGATTCTTTACATCTCTTCACATGGGCTAATCCTCCAAGAAACATTAATCCACATCATAAAACCCACAGTGCAATTCCAGACAACTGGCAATTTCTTCTCTAAAAGAGACCAGGAATGGTACGAGCAAGAGTTATATGGGTCAGTACTGAAATACTTTGGCAGAGCTATGTCTGGATGCTTGGTGTGATGGTATTACACTGAAATTTTATCAGCTGGTAGAATTATAGAATTCTTTTATGAACACGACTTCAAACTATTGTGTGCTTTTATACAAAGTGTCTGCACTTTGAAAAGCTTTTTGGAAATGTCAAACTGTCCCAGGCATTAAGAGAAATTGAATTAAAAGGCTACAGGACCCATTCTGTATTCTTCTTCACAAATCAAGTTATGAAAAACTTTTTAAAAAATCAACTGAGATCCAATAATAGCATGGTCACTATGCAAAATTTAGGGTTCCCTTGTAGATACAGCATGATCCTCAAATCTGTGCGCCTTGAACTGGTAATTGTTCTCAAAGCACATCGAAACCTACTCAAAGTGGAAGAGAAGGCAGCAGCAACCACAGCCTCCCATATAACCTTAAGTCTACAAGTTAGGGCACCTGTGTTCCCCCACTTCCAGGGGATTCAACAGTCCCAGCTCTGCCAGCTTCAGTGGCCACTGCAGTCCACCACCACTCCACTGGCAGTTGGGGAAGGAAGGGAGGGATGGACCCAGGCCCACCCACTTCTCCAGGCACAGGCCAGGGACCCTGTGTGCACCTGTGACTTTGCACTGACTCTTCCCCCTACTTCTCATCTGCCTTTGCTGGACACATTCCCTGAAGCCCCAGTACCTTTTCTGCTCTTATATCAGGGCCTCTAGCTCATGAAGAGCCCCAGCAGTCAGCCACTGCTCTGTCCAGGGTGCTGCCTTCCTTTGGCCTGCAGGACAGTCAGCCTTCCCTCCCTGAGCTCCTGGGAGTGACTACCTCTGCTCTGCTTACAGCTTCTTTTATACTGGGATCCTGGGCTCTGATGGACTATCCTGCAGCCCTTCCCATTGGCTGCTGCTTCAAGGGCCCTCTTAAGCCCTTCATAGCCAGTGCGGACAGAGGCCCCGCCACACAGTCACAAAAAATATTTGTATTTGTACACTACATCTTGTAAACATAGACCATTTCAATATGAAATTGAGTGACTGAACACCATGTTACCATTTTTTTCAGTCATGTTGCAGAGTAGAACCTGATAAATTTGTACACACAAAATCAGGTTAGAAGGCTTCTTGAAGAGGTAAGATTTTATTTAGTGCCAGTTCTGGGTCCCATATAAGTCAGTGCAAAGCTCTTAGGACCAGGGTTTATCCCTTAGTTTGCTATAATTCATTGGAGTTAATTCAGGAGGTGTGTGCAGAATCCCAAAGTAATAACAGATTGAATTTTAAACAAAAGTATTATGACATTCATATTTAACAAGACTTAATAATTATTTTTTCTTTGACCCTGGAGTTAGCAACATACAAGTTACCTTTATAAAGCTTGGAACAGCACATGGAAAATATATCTGACTGACATCTTGCATTGACTCACTTCTTAAAAGAAAAACGAAAGTAACTCTATAGAAAAAGAAAAATAAGGAACAACTTTTACATAACTGCAACAGGCCCCACTTATTGCTTATACTTGTACTGCCAATTTGTCATAGATGTGCAAAATGCCACTCTTTCCCCTGCTGCCCAGTCCAGTCAAAAATATAAACTCTGGGGAGGTTTTTCAAGTTTGATATAGCTGAATCCTAAGTCACTTTCTATGGGAACATTTACGCCACTTAATAATGAGTGCTTTCCTCCCTTCTCAAAAATCCATGTTAACTTTGGCACTGATCAAAGTTCAGAATCTGTAAGCTGTAGAAATCAGAAGATTCTCTTTAATTCATTCATGCCTTTTCTCAAAGTAAATAAAAACTAAAAGCAGAATTGTGAATGGTTTAGTTAATTATCTTCCTTTCAATCAGAACTTTGCTGAAAAATGCAGAAAAGAGAAACTAGGATCTTTGTCTCATGGAAATTGAAGACTTTTTTCTTGGCAATCTATGCAATGAAAACTGTCTGTAATAATCAACAGGAAGGGCCCTATTCAGTCTGGCTTCTGTTTGCTGGCTTCTGTGTTTCAGAAGCCAATTAAAGTCATGGATTTGGCTTCTAAACACATCCAGTTCATTCAGAAAAAAGTTTGGTTGAGCCTTGGAAAAGTTCTGAGATCTTTCCATGTGGAGATCTGCTCTAGGATGGAGAATTTATTTTAATTATTTTTCCCCAAAGAATATTAATCTTGATGCACCAATGGAAGGAGCAAGTTGGTTCAAGTTTGTGGACTCCATTTTGTTTCAGAATCTATCTTTGTTTGGGCTGTCCTCCATTTTGAAATGCCTTCTTTATGGACATTTCCCGTTCTTTTGAGCACAATTTTACTGAAAATTACACTGACTTGGTAAAGCCTCTGTACATGCTGCTTCAAAAGGGAGTAATTCATGTCCTCACTGTGAAGGAAGCCCGCCTACAGCAGATTTATCCCTTAGTCGCTATTGGAATTAATGTCAATAAGTCAATCATTTTACCAATGGAACTACCTAAATGGGTTCATAGGAACCAAAGTGTATGGAGAACAGTAATTCTGGAAATGTGTGAAGGAAAACAGCTTTGGGTATCCATGTTGACTCTGGACTGGTGGAGCATTCTGATGAATGCCTGAATGCATTAGAAGGTGAACGCCACAATCAATTAACCAGAATAGGGTTTAACATCTCGGCAGTTATAACTACAAATGAAACTTGTTTATGTGTTCATAGCAGGTGCCCTCCATTCAGGGTGAATAAGGCATATGTTATTGATCACGATCCCTGCCTTAATTTGTGCCTGTGCCAGGTAACACACATTCAAGGATAGGATGTAGATTTCAGGATGCCCTTAGATGACTAGGAAATAATAAAGCAAAAGTATAGCTTTTATCATCATCTCCCACCAACGCATTTGGGTATCAACCTGACAGTATTGAAGCAGTTATTGCATCACTCAGAAATGCTTGAGCTTCTCAAGGAGATAGAGAAGAACGGTGCAGAGATGTTGCTCACTGTAAAACATACCACTGATGAGGCGGCGCACACGCTCAAAAGAATTGGAAAGGACACTAAGAATCACGATTGGTGAGAATTTGGTCAAGGTTTAACGTCACATTCGATAGTGGTCATCTTAATGGTCCAGGGAATAATAGTAATGTACCTTGTTTTCTTAACAGTATGGGTCAAGCTCAAGTTTAGTGCCCTCTAGCGAGAGAGTCTGTATAAAGTGTGGTACCATGATGGATTTATTCTCCATCAGGGTACCAAGGAGGGGACTGTAAGGAGCAAGTTTGGTTCAAGTATCTGCACTCCATTTTGTTTTCGATTCCATTTTTGTTTGGACTGTCCTCCATTTTGAAACGCCTTATTTATGGACATTTCCCGCTCTTTTGCACTACAGATGGGAAACCAAAGGCAGGAAAATCTGGAATCTGCCTAGTAACAGAAGGGCCTATATGTGCAAAACCAAGGCAGGTCAGGGCTGTTTGCCCTGGTGACAGTAAGAGCACAGGTGGTCTCTTGAGACAGGAAGAGAGCAGCAGTCATGCCCTGAAGAAACTGATCTTCGGATCAAGATCCCATTTGTTCTTGATTTGTTCCTGACATCCCTGGCTTACCTGATCCTGTATTCGTATTGTGTTTCCTGGTTTCTTCTTCCTACCCATGCTACATTTGACTGTTCAGTAACAGCACTCATTTGAGAGAATACCGACAGTGATGTACTGAACCCCTTTTTGGTTACTACCCAATTTATGTTCATGGGTAAGGGTTCTGGGTTTTACACCTGCCTTCTCTCCAGCCTCTGAATGTTGTTTATCTTGTGTTTATCTGTGCCCCATAATAAATATTTCTGTTTTTGCTTAAAAAGGAGTCTTGTGTGATTCCAAGACTACCCTGGTAATTCAGATACAGGAAAAGGGGTATGAACCTGAGGGAGGGGTCCTGTTTTGACTTAATAAAAGATTTATTTTCCCTAAATCCCCTTTAGATAGGATATCCCTCCTGTCTGTGTGGTGACACCAGAACCAAATGTTATTCTGGAGTGTCATAAAAGTACAATACATTGATCTTTCCAATCACGCAAAAGACATGGTGATACAAAAGATTTTTAAAGCTGCTCTAGTTCACATAAGATGCTCAGCATCAGAGGCAGCATTTAGCCATACAGCTGAAAAATCAGGCAGTGAGGAGTAAAAACAGTGAAGATTTTATCCGCTTTAATCAGAAAAATAAAAATGGTGACAGTATTATCATGATTAGCCATGAATTGTAATATAGTTAGTTTTAAGTTTAAGGCATCTGATAAGTAGTAACTAATAATAGTTTAGAGTGAGTTTTAGTTAGCTATCCAAAATGCTTGCCAATAATATCATCAGTCAGAGAAGGAAAAAAAACAAAAGGGAGATATTAGGAAGCTGACCAATTATAAGGTAGGATGAGGTGAAATAAAGTTCACTTCTAATACCTAAAGTGAGGGGTTTGTAAGTGAGAAGGTGGAGCTAAGGAGAAATCAAGTATGAAGTGAACAAGTGAAGGTAATTAACGTATCAGATAGCTGATTGATTAAAAATGACATCCTCTTTAAGGAGGAGCAAGAGGAGGTCTGAGTTTGAGGTAAACAAGGTAAAACTAATTAATATAGTGAGCAGTTGATTGATCCAAAATGATCTCACCCCTGGGTGGGAAGAAATTGTTGACTGACATTAAGAAAGCAACCAGTTAGAAAGAATCTGGAAAGGTCAGAAAAGTTGTATATAAGGCAGAGAGCTGACAGATGTGGGTGACTGTTGGATAGAAGCTAGAGAGTAGAAAGGACAGCTCAACAAGCAACACAAGCAGAAGATATCTTGCTATAGCTGTAAACAACAATCCTTGATAGAAAAGAAGGACCCCTGAGACAGTAAAGAGGGATTAGAGCAAGGAGAAATCAGTATGATTTTTTTTCCAATAGACCATAACATTGATTCATAAATTAACTGAATACATATTAAAAGGATGAAGTAATTATTAATAGTTTAATTACTTGGTATGTGTGACATCTTGGCTTCTAGCTAAGAAAAGTGAGTTAGCAATTTTCAGTTGAATATATAGTTGGTGTGTTGATAAGCAAACCAGTGTGAGCTAGTGTCAGGTAAAGGTCACTCCAACACTACAAGAAGGGGTCAGTCAGACATGCTCAATCCGAAACTAGGGGAGGGTCACCACCATAATATTAAAGAGATCATAATACTAAGACTTGTTATGTAACAGCTTTGATTGACAGCTGGATTTAGCTGTTGTGACTGAACTATAAGAATGGACCTGAATTTAAATTTGATTAGCAGAAAAGGAAGGATTGGAAAAAATAGCCAAGCAGAGTGGGTCAAAATGGTACATAAGGCTGAGTTAGCAGGCAAAAATGGGATGGTCAGGAGGAGCAAGAGACAGTTGG
This sequence comes from Mesoclemmys tuberculata, assembly GCA_007922155.1. NCBI lineage: Eukaryota > Metazoa > Chordata > Testudines > Chelidae > Mesoclemmys > Mesoclemmys tuberculata. The sequence goes on along the minus strand of ML675601.1, from coordinate 102,745,219 downwards.
GAGAAGAAACAGCAGAAGAAGAGACTGGGGAGGCAGAACCCTGGATTAGGCTTTTGTAGCAGAACAAGCAACCACTGTGAGCAGCAGCCATGACAACAGCTGCAGCAGCACTTGCACTGATCGAGCAGAAGGACCCTGACACCATAGAAGTAGAGAAGACTGCAGAGAGTAAGCATGCCAGCTACAGTGTAACTGTAACTCTTCTGCCAGTAGGTGTTGGCAGCAACAGGGCCGGGTTCAATATCTAGGGGTGCCTGTCAATGAAACAACACCAAACCATCTCAAGCCCCCACCCAGTCACCTGGGAAATTACGCACTATCCCCTGGGCCCTCTCTCAAACACAGCTTCTGAGTGCAGAAAATAAACTGTTTTAATAAATGTAAGGAAGCAAACTGGCACTAGTTTGGGAGACCAGTGCAAGCAGAATTCATAAATACAAACCACGAGCAGAATCCCCACCCCTGGAGTACATGGGGCCATGTCCTCTGCCTCTCCCTTCTTGCTTCCCCTCACACCCACTCAGTTTCTGTCCTGGGTCAAGGATGACCTAGAACTCGGGGGTGAATCTGAGTGAGTTCACCCTCCCCACTGTGCCAGGGGAGGGAAGAACCATGCTTGCCCTACCAACTGTTGTAACTGCACCATTGCCTCTCTGCTGCTGGGCTTGACTAGCCCCCTTTGGTGGCTCACAACGCCTGATGGTCAAAGGGCTCAATTAGCCCCCTCTGCTGGCCTTGCCAGTGGCTGGGCTCAGTTATGACCCCTGCAGGTAAGTCTCCCAGGGTCTCCCCAGTTTCTTCAGTGATTTCAGCTTAGTTCTCGGGGGCGGGTGGGATCCTGCCGCTGACTCAAGTTTTAAGAAAACAAGACTCCAAGCAGAGTCCCCATTAGTTCTATCTTTGAACAGTGGGAGTAGACTGTCAAACCATACCTTGGGCTCTTGTATAGAGCCCATGCAATCAGACAGGAAAACCTGTCCCACCCCTACTATCTACAGTACTCTGGCATGCAAAAGACTGGGAATAATGCACAGATTACCCAAAAGGTACAAAGTTTGGTTCAAAAGTCATACAATATAAAGAATATATAATCTGCAATATCCCAGATTAAGAGTTGTCAATTTATTGATACAGTTGATATAAGCATTCAAACATTAGGGTACATCACTCATACAAAAGAAATACTGAGGTCAGCTAGTGGCAAGTAGGTATAATGATGTGTTGAGGGTCCCTCATTGAATGCTAAATTCAGACTAGTTAGTCCTTCAGCAAATACAAGTCACAAAACATAGGTCTTTCTTCATGGCTTTTCCATTGTGCTCTGGCTCATTCCTCCTGGTATTGCCTATGCCCGGTGATGTGTTCTGTGTTGATTTGTAAAGCGATTTGTAACCCCATACCAGCCAAAATGACCACTTCCCATCATGCTGAGCACGTAGGTGTTCTTATGCAAATACAGCGCCCCCCATTAGTGTGCGTATGTTTGGGTCAATAAAGGTGGGTGTTAGAGTTATGAATGTTACATTGTTAAGTTAATGCATAAAGTTTAAAATATAAGGCTTGCTGTCGGCGTGCTGCTAGTGACTGATCATTGCATGCAGAGCACAGCCGTTTTAGTATTGTTCTAACTACAGGTTTACAGTTGGGGTACTTTTAGCACAAGCCTTGCATACAGGGTAAGGGATTTATGTTTTGATTTATATTTAGACATATTGTATCAAGGGACATTGGTTATGCTAAATAAAGAAAATATTTTTATTTTGGAAGACTACTGCCTGGGTGTCTGTCAATTCTGGCAATTTCTCTAGGGCAGGCCCCCTTTCACCTTGCAAAAACAGATAAATGAGTCAACTAAAGAACATACGGTAAACCTAGGAAGGGGCAATAGCTGAGCTATTCTGGGTCTGTTTTGGGGGGGAGGGGGTGATGTTGCCCCCCAAAACATCAGCACCATTGGTGGGTGGAACTCCCAGGTATGCAAGGATTGGGGCCCTGCCTATCTAAGAGGAGGTGACACTTTCCTGCCCCCCTCATGTGAACCAGGCCTTTCTGGGGATGTCTGAGCCCCAATCCCTAACCCTTTCATGTGAACTGGGTCACTGGCCCTCAGCGATTGTCTGAGCCCTGCCACCACCATGTGCAGGCCAGGAACTGTGGGCCTCCACCCACCTATGAGGGTCTGACTCGCCATCCCTATTCCCTCCTCATGTGAGCCAGGATTTGAGGAAGCCTCCCCCTCTGGATAGGGAGCTCAGACCGGCATCACTCAGAGCATGCACCAAGAACACACTGCTGATGGTGGGGTGAGGAGATGAGAATGAGGTATGCTGCACACATTTCAGGCGATGTACACACTACAGCTTAAATTGGTATAAACTGTCACTCGGGTGTGTGCTCAGCCCTGAGCAATTGTAAATTATGCTGATGTAAGTGCTGGTGTGGACAGGAGAACTTCTCCTGTGGACACAGCTTTGCCCAGTCACCCGGGGGGGGGGGGAGGAGCCCAGCGGCATATTTAAATCAACAGGAGAACTGTCATCTGTGGGTTTAGAGCATCTGCAAGGGCAGCAAAGTGGCTGTAATCTCTGTTACATAGCCGTAACCTCAGAAATCCCAGCACCAAGGAAGCGAACACTCACATGAAAGGAACAGTTTGCATCATTCAGATCTATCGTTTCAGGTTATATTAATCTCCATTGGGTATTCTTTTTCATCTGAGAACATCTCATTGGGGTGAATGGGCCACTTAACACCTCTCTGAACTGCAGCTTTGATGTGTGAAATTCAGCCTGGACAAAAATTTGAGAATGAAATGTAAACCTTGGGGGAAAATCTGCCTCTCTCAAGCTTTTTATTTATTTGGGAGAAATGTAATCTGAGTACAACAGAATACAGCAGTCAAAGTGCTGAAACTACTTTTTAAAAGAAAATAAGTGCGTGCGTGTGTGTTAATGGCTTTTATGGTGCCAACTAAGGGCTTAATGGGATGGGAAGGTAAGTGGGATCTGGAAACGTTGTTGGTGGGGGAAGCTATATGTTGTGGGGGATGGTGGGGCAAAAAGTGGACAAGAAGAGACACACATACCAGTCTTCAGTAACAGACTTGGTTATGTAACAACCATGTAATAAAACTGTCATTTGGGGACATAGACCATGAGTGAATGAGATTTCTCTCACCAAGACTGTTAGCAATTACACACTGCAAACCTTTCAATGCATGACCATTTTGCTATAACAGAATGTACCAGGGGAGGGTGTGGAGGAGAATTGAAGATTCACATAGCAACTGTGTGGCCTAGTGGAAAGACCACTCGATTGGAACTATTCCTAGCTCTGACACTGACCTGCTGAGTGACCTTAGGCAAATCACTTCACCTCTCTGTGCCTCAGTTTCCCATCTGTAAAATGAAGATAATGATGTAAAAATCTTTGAGAACTTCTAATCAAAAGTACTATATAAAAGTGAGGCAGTCTTTTGATTATTACTTAGCCGGGGTAGCATAGTAACTGCAAACTCCTACCAACAAACATTTCTGTTTAAAGTAAAACTAAATGGCAAAATCATGTATGCAGATAAAATTGCCTGGTGAAAACTCATCCCTTACGGAATGTTAAGTTCAGCAAAACTCAGACTTCTGAAAGCAACTTCTAACATGCTTGACAAACTCGCTATACCTAGCACACCATATCTGTGCATTAAAAATATCATGTAAAGCCTTTAATGAAAGCTACTGTGACACTACTTATGAATAGTGTCAGAAAATGTATGTGCTGCTAATTATGTAAGGAGTATATCGACTGGAAGTATGTTTTTATAGTCTGGATTAAGGCAGTTTTGACAAACTGGTTAGTCACACAAAGGATGTTGATTCACCTGTCTCTGTTGGCCCATATGTAAATTAAACACTGTAAATTAACACAGTCAGGAATCATAGTGATACAAAATCAACAGGAGGCTGTAAAATTTGCAGGGATTACAAACCAGTGAGGTTGGACAATGATGTGTGGGGAAATATAAGTAGATGGCAAAAAAGAAACACCTTTATCCTGCACTGAGGAAGTAAACAGCCAGTGTGTTGACAGTCATGAAACTAGGATCCCAACCAACATTTGTTGGAAATGCTGCAAAGAGGTGAAATAAGCTTCCTAAGAAAGTGAACCTGTAAAAGTTTTATTTATTCTCTGGGAATTGTTTTTTATATGTAACCCTTCTATTTCCATTATCCTTACTCATGAGCTCTTAAATCTTAATCTTTGATGATAAACTTATTGTTTTCACTATAAATAATCTAAATGCTGTAGTATTATACAAAGAGCTGATTCAAGCTGGTGTGCATACTGTTTCCTGGGAGACAGCATACTTGCTATGACTGAGTGTTCAGTAGATAAGGGGAACACTACAAGGGAATGCTTCAAAGGGGCTCAGGGACTGAGGTGCACCTAGTGTTAATCTGCAAAGAAAAGTAAAGGCTGGCATAGCCCAGAAATTTTTTGGGTAGCTAATAGATTGGAGATGTCAGGGAGCTGACACCCAGTTAAGCAACAGTAAGTCTCTCTCTCTCTCTCTCTCTCATTGGAGATGGGGGAGTAACAAAGTGACTCTCTGTCCTGGGAATCCTAAGAACCGTCACACCTACCCTTTTACAACCCTTTCACACTTCCATACAGAGTATCACAAAAGCCTGTGCTTTTCCCTACGTGCGACCAGGGGTGCTGAAACAATCTGTATAGTAGGGATGCTGAGAACCATTAAACCAAACTGTAAATGCTGTATATGACAGAAGCCGCTTGAAGCCAGGGGTGTGATAGCACCCCTAATTCCAGCACCTATGCTCATAAAATGAGTCTTCAAATATATTAAGGACTGTTATAAAGAGGACTGTAATCGATTGTTCTCCATGCCTACTGGAAGACAGACAAGAAACAATGGTCTTAATGGACAGCAAAGAAGATTAGGTTAGATGTTTGTAAATACTCTCTAACTATAAGGGAAGTTAAGCTCTGTAATAGGTTTCCAAGGGAGATTGTAGAATCCACATCACTGGATGTTTTTAAGAACAAACACCTGTCATGGATGGTCTAGGTTTATTTAGTCCTTCCTTGGTGCAGAAAGCTGGGTTGATGACTTCTCAGGTTCCCTCCAACTCTGCAGGTCTGTGACTGTATGGAATCCAGACTACTTGCATCTCTCTTTTGACATTAGCCTGGCAAGATCCCAGGGCCCTGTTAATGATACAGCCCTGTACTGAAACGATACACACTGCAACATCCAGGTACACATGCACTCCTCTGATAACACAGTTGGGTGGGGAGGGGGAACTGAGATCCAGATCTCATATCAGTCACAGCTCTTCCAAGCTCTTTCAGCTTATTCCTCTGCTCCACCACACAATAGTTACATCTAACACCATGAATGCCGCTGGAGTGCATGCAGTAATTCCCAGTGGCTACTGCCAGCTCCTGTGAGGCAGTTAATGTTGTGTGAGTGTTTACCTTAACTCCATAATTTGTGGTTTTCCAACATTTTGAGTTTTGCTGAACATGACATTCTGGAAGGGGTCAAGCTAGCAGAGGGACAACCTTAACCGTGCATTAATGAAGGTTTTTTTTTTTTGGGCCATTTATTTTTGTTAAGCATTAAAATGTATTTTCTGTTCTCTGATTGTCAAATGACACACCTCTTCTAGTATTCCACAAAGCAGTTTTTATATTTAAGTGACTTCAAAAAGAATTAAGCAACTGATAGTTCATTGCTTTTAATAAAGGACCAGTGTAACTCCCACTACCCTGGAATTTCCTTCTATTAAAGTATCATCTGTTTATCTGGTGCACAAGGACCCAGGTTGCTCTACAGACATGCTCCAGAAAACATGTAACTCTCATGGGACTAAATACATGCTTAAAATGAAGCACATGCATGTTTGCTGAATTGAGGCCTCAGAGCAGTTTTACGTGATTGGATCAGTGACTAAACAAAACCGACTTCAGAAGGCCATGCATTAAATCAGTTCTTCCCCTTGCACTAAACACTCTCACAGCACGTTGCTGGCGCCTCTTTGGATTTTGCTTTCACCAATTCTTATTCATTTTCTGGGCGCACAACCCCCGCAAGCCCCACACTCCAGTCACAACTGGCAACGCTCTACGCCCCGCGCGCCAGGCCACAGAGCCACGTGTCGTCCCACAGCCTTGAGGGCAGGGCCTACAGGGCCGAGGCCTGAAAAGGCGCGAGCCGCGCTTCCAAAAGTTCCACGGCTAGCAAGCCCCGCGCGCCGGCGCGCGGCACGCCCCGCCCACAGCCGGCATGCGGGCATGCGCACCCCGCCCCCAGCGGCGGCCGCAACCGTTACGGCTGCCGCACGTCACGCACGCGCGCGCTCCTGCCGTTCCCTCGGGCCCCGCCCCTTCCACCGGCGGCGTGCGTCTGCGGGAGCGTTGGTGAAACAGGGCGGGCGCCCGACTGCGGCCCCGCCTCCCTTTTCCCAAGATGGCGGAGTACGACCTGACCACCCGCATCGCCCACTTCTTGGACCGACACCTGGTCTTCCCCTTGCTGGAGTTCCTGTCCGTCAAGGAGGTACGCGGACGCGGCGCCGGGCCCCCGCCCCTCGCGCGTGGGGCTTCGGCCCGCTTCCTCTCGGGAGCAGGCGGCGATGGGGCCCGGCCCGGCGCCCTCCCGACAGGCCGCGGCCTGAGCCATGGGCCTGCCGCACCGGCAGCGTTACCGCGGGGCGGGCTCGGGGCGCAGCGCAGGGAGGCCGGGAAGAGCTTCCTGGGCTCCAGCCGCCTGGCCCGTGTAGGCCGGCCGGAGCGCCTCGCCGCCACCGAAGGAAACGGGGCGGCGGGAACGGCCGGAGGGCAGGCTCGGGCCTACCTGCCCTTCTCCCCGTCAGCGCCCGCGGTGGCGCGGGGATCCTTCCCCCTGTTCCCCGCGGGCCTCGGCCCCGTCCCCTCCCCGGGTGGGGTAGCGACGCCTTTCCTCCCGCCCCCCTGATGCCTGGGTCCCGTTGCTCACTAGCTGGAGCAGGGGATCCTTCCCCCAGCTCCGCGCCGGCCGGCGTGCCGTCTCCTCACAAGAGGGGGCGGGGGGCCTGCCCTTGTGCGAGTCGCTTCCCCGTCCCATCATATGCTGGGGTGGGGAGACTTCTCTCCTTACACTGTTTTGTGTCTGTGCCTTTCAGTGACGTCGAGGAACCGTCTGTTCCCAGGGCGGTGTCCGCTTTAGAGTTTTATACCCTGGTTCCCGACACCCGTGTACTTGCTGGGTTGTAAACTATGACTGGCAGGCTCGTCCAGAGAAATCTGGGGCCTCAGTAAACGTTGGTTGGGGCCCCACTTTCTCCTGTTTCACCTTATTTACAAGACATTAGATGTTTTGGATAGGTTGGCCCCCCAAAACCTTCTGGCACTTACTGGGACAGGCCTGAGGGTGTGACTTTGCACCACACATCTCCCCCCCCCCGCGCATGGTTTCGTGTTCTATGAAGTTAGGCAGTGTGATTCATGAGAAAGTAGAGGGCTGCAGTTTTGAAATGCCTGGTCCCCTGCCCTGTGCGCATGAAATCATATCAGCATGGGCAAAGTACCACACCTTTCTTTGTGGCATTCCCCTGTCTGATATTAGACAAAAACAAGTGTTTTGTGTGAGTACCGGATGGAGGGCTAACTGTAGAAAAGCAGGACTATCCACTTTAAAACTGGGCAGATGGCCTGCATAGTTTTGGAGTCCCGATACAAATGTCATCCATTTCGACCCCTTTCGTCAGTCTGAGTATAGTTGTCCCTGACAACACACATTAATTTAAACCAAAACTATAACTACTCATAAAACTTTCTAAAATATTTGCTGAAATCTAAATAAGGTGGATTTTTTCTTCATGCAAATCTGTAGAAAATAGTTTCTGCTTATGGTCAATCTACAAGAAAATTGGCAGAGTTCACAGAATAAGATAGTACTCACATTGAAGTCAGTGGGAGTTTTAGATATATTGAATGTTTTATTTTTTTAAAAAAACCCAAAGCTTTTAAAAAGTACAAAAAAGCACACATGATGTAATTGCTTAATTTGTTAAATGTAGAAAGGTATGTTTTAGTCTAAAATGCAAAGCTTGCAATTGTGTAGGTAAAACACAACAATCAAGTCTACAGAGGAGTAACTGGTTAGAGTTGCTATTCTTTACGTCTGCCCTTAGCTATCGTCAATATGTATTGTCCATCTTTTTTCAATGCCTTGCCTATTAAGAAATTTCACAATAGACAAATCCAAATACATTTAAAAACATGCTCAGTTGGTCCTAATGTAGCTGGTTACGAGGGCACATCTCTTTAAGATTGACAAAATTTTGAATTTACCATTCAGTTGTTTTTGATATTACTTCCACAGTTGTCCACAGATTTGATGCCACTAACTGCAGTATAGCTTCCAAGCAGCTATAAGTTAGGGTAGAATGGATATTTAGCTCCCCAGTTGTTGCTGAAAGATATGTGAGGTTACATACAGATTTGCTACAGGCACTTCCAAGTAGGTAAACAAGCTACCATAATGCCAGATAATTAAACTAGTTCTAAAGTAAGCTGGTTGTGTAAAACTTAAATTTTCAGGTAAATATTTATATATAGCAAAAGAACATCACTAAATGGGAAATATGACTTTTGCCAAGTCTCTTTAGGACATGCTATCACCTAACTGAACAGTCTTGAGACACTTATGCTATGTTTACATTGATGGCAGCAAATTTACTGTCAGATCGATTTATCTGGTTCGATTGAGCGACAATGAAGACACACTCAATCGATCTGGAAGTCGATCTAATAAAACCACCTCCCCAAAAACATAGTGCTGCATCAACGGGTGCATATTTCCTGTCAGCACAGCGGAAATGGTGCACTAAAAGGAAGTTACTAAGTCGATGGAAGTTACGCAAGCTACAAGGTAGCACACTGCTGTCCAATTTCACCGGCAGTGTAGATCAGGCTTTAGTACACTGTTCCTTGAAGGTTAGGACCTCAGCTTCTGTGGTAGTTTACATCCACACATGCAGATATCTGTGGATTTGCAGGGCTCTTAACCATGAAGCTGAATATTCTTTGATGTTAAAAATGTTAACTTTTTAAATTTTACAACTATAATACAACATATTTGATGTCACATTGCCATCATAGGAGATACAAGTAGCCAGTAGGCTGTCCAACTAGTCGAAAAGAATTGTGAGGATTTTTGAAAAGCCATATATCAAATTTAAGGCCCTGTTATTGCCACCTTATTTATAAATAAGCAGAGCTATCTTTAAAAAATAATCAGATGCTTTATTTAAAGAGTGTTTCAGCATGTCATATGAAATATTTTAATTTATTGTTTCAGATATACAATGAAAAAGAATTACTTCAAGGAAAATTGGACCTTCTCAGTGATACCAACATGGTGGATTTCGCCATGGATGTGTATAAAAACCTTTATTCAGATGAGATTCCTCATGGTAAGCTCAATCATAAGTGGCTCTGTGGATTTTTGCAATGAGAGCTTAAAGTAGCTGCTTGAGTGAATGAAATTGTGAACTCCTGTCAAACAACTGCCAATTTTACTGTCCCAAAACAATCCTTCATGGTAATTTTTTGTTTAAAACATTTATCTTTTAGTCCTCCTTTCTTTTTGACCACTGTTCAGTTGGCACCATGTTCTAGCATGGTTCTGAATACATTGATAGTTGGTAGTAACTTGTATACAGTACTTGGAACTTATGAAATAAAAATACCAGTAATAACATTAAGGAAAGATGATTAAAGAAAGCAGGTACATTGTTTGAAGAAGGTCATTGTCACTAAACTTATAAAATATTTTCTTTCATTTAAAAATTTATAGAGTTTCAAAATGGTATATAAGAGTATTTTATGACCAATAACAAAGATTTTGAGATTACCATAACTCCCCTGGTTCCATATCATTGGTTACATAACTATATTATACATATAAAGTTGTACAGTTCGGTGTGTCAGGGTGGTTGGTGTTCAAGCTTTCCTTTAAAACATTCAATTTTGGAAACTATAGGGACAAAGTATTTCCATTATAGTGCTGCCTATGAATTTCATGTCAGCTGTGATTGAGGTTTAATCGCACATGAGGAAGTTCAAAGTTATGGTTCCTATGTCATATATAAAAACCTAAAACAGGAGAGAAATAAAAAATGTTCTGTATGGGGATATCCTTTCACCAAGAGTCTAGGGGTTGGGAGTAATGGTCAATTAGTGTAACTTAATAAATGTTACTTAAAAAAACTGCTTAAGGATGAATAAGGTTCCAAAGTCAGATACTGAGAAGTCAGGAATGACCTCATTAGTCTTCACAGGATCACATGCAGCTTCTTTTACAAGACCCCTGCTTCATTGATTCTGCAAGATAGACAACAAATGAGTGTGGGAGGAGTAGAAAGAAAATATTCTCTTTTATTTAAGACACTGGTCTGAGACCAAAGAAATCTGGGTTCTATTCCTGGCTCTGCCACAAACTTTCTTTAGATACTGGGCAAGAATATCCTTATACAAACATGCCAAGGGAGGAAATTAAGGTACAAGCAACTTCAGTTCTGGTATTTTCTAACTTTTCTGAGCACCCAACTTGGCGATCTTAACATTTTTATTTAATATTTGGATTCAGTCTACAGCAGACCATTTCAGCTGATGTGCAAGTTGTTAGTTGTATGGGCAAGCTATTAAAGTGAAACAAAATTATGTGTAGGAATGATTTCTTTAAATTTGAGTTCATATCTGGAAAAAAGCTGAGGGAATAAGGTTAGTTGATGGGAAAACCTCTGTCTGCATTCCGCACACAATCCAACTACACTAAACATCTTTTTTAGACATTCCCCCAAAATTCTCCTTTTGTTTGCATTTTCTAGAACATGTAGTTTTTTCTTGAAACTAAACTATTCTGTATCTTTGACAGATTGATACCTAATCAGCGATATTATTCTATATTTCTTGAAGTAACTTGCAATACAAAATTTCTCCTTTATGTGATGATTCAAATGTTAACCATCATTAACTTTATCTAAGAGTATAAAATAAAGTTTACTGCAGGAAACACTATGATTCAGAGTCAAATACTATTCAGAATTGTTTGCTTGCTTGGTGCTCTGTGCAGGAGATCTAACCTATGGTGAACTAAGTGCTGCACTTTTGTCCACTTAATTTTCTTTCTGTATAGACTTCTTCCATAATACGTAATTGTAATATGTGTAGATTACATTTATATACCAAAATTTACCATGAAGGTTTGTATATGGGCAACAGCTACTCTTTGTCAGCTGAATAACTGTTGCGATGGTTATAAATAAGTCACATTTTTAAGAAACTTTACAGTGTTAGTTAAAGCTAGAGATTATTTAGTACAAATACATTAAACAAATGCATTTGCACACATTTAATAATTATACATTATTCTGCCTTCCTCACCTTCTACTTGTTCAGCTGCAGGAGTCACAGAATAAACGTGTTTTCATATAATCAGTAAAGTAACAGAATGGTTTCTGTTTTTCCCTCCCCCTCTTCACTTTTGTAATCAGAAGAGTCACCTGAAGGTGGGGATAGTTCCACCATATTGAACTATAACTTATCAGGCAAGTGATTCTCAGGTTTAGACCGGGGTTTGAATTGTTCACCATTACCATCTTCCTACACTAGACTTGGTTCTCAAATTTGTGGTGTGATTATGCACAGGATCATTCTTATGTGGCTACAGCACTATGTTTATCCGGAGTGGTTGTTGGGATACCTTAATTCTTTTCATTATCTTTGTCTCCTTGCTGATTTGCGTGGCAGATCATCTCATTCCATAAAGTTCTATGCTCAAATAGCTATTCTTCTGTGTTCCACAGCATGGTTTCTTCAAGCAGCTATTTAAATGCTTGCTCATAGACTCATAGGTCAGAAGGGACCAATATGATCATCTAG
>ML675601.1:102681790-102732873 GCA_007922155.1 Mesoclemmys tuberculata | reverse complement strand
CTGACCCCTATTATTCTTGCAAGCACTCGTCTTCCAGTCTATATCCGAGAAGTTGCTCTAGCTCACATGGTAGCACTGGGTGTAAAACTATAGAGTTCTGCCTATTTCTACCAGTTTAAACATTATTTTGCAGATTAGGTTGCTTATAAGCATCTTTCTTCTTACTTTTAAGTTAACGTACCAAATACATTTTCTGTCAGAGTTTGAATGCTTGTTGAACAAAAATGTAACCTAGATTTGTAGAAGACTTCTTCGTTTCAGTTCAGCTGGTAATTATTCCATTCCCCCTGGAATATATGGAGCCTCTTCCCTTTTATTGCTTTTCAGCTTTGTAAGTGTCAGAATCAAACAAACCTATCCAAAACATAGTTTCTTCCTTCATGATAGTTAAAAAGTCTTTTAAGTTTGTCCACAACTGGTTTGTAAAGCTCTCTTTTACAGAGAGCGACTCTTTATTAAGCTGATCACTTATAATGTGAGTCATAGATGTCGAGGCCAGAAGGAACCAGTGTGATCATCTAGTCTGATTTCCTGTATAACAAAGGCCATAAAACTTCCCCAAACACTATAATTGTTTATAGCTAAATAGTTAAACTAAAGGAGCACAATAACTGTAGAACATGTTTTCTAATCCTTTAACCATTTTTGTGGCTCTTCTCTGAACCCTTTCCAGTCTATAAACATTCTTCTTCTTTTGTGGACACTAGTACAAGACAAAATATTCCAGGAGTGGTCAAAGCCAAATACATAAATAAATAAAATAACCTCTTCTCCTACTCAAGATTCTCCTGTTCATGCATCCCAGAATTGTATTGCCTTTTTTGCCATAGCGTTTCACTGGGAGCTCATGCTCATGTGATTATCTGCCACAGCCCCCAAATCTTTTTCAGAGTTACTACTTCCCAGGATAGAGTTTCCCATCCTGTAAGAATGGTCTGTGTTTTTTATTCCCAAATGTGTGTGTTTATATTTAGCTGTATTAAAATGCATATTGTGTGCTTGTCTTCCATTTACCATGCACTCCAGATCACTATGTATCAATGATCTTTTTTCTTCGTTATTTACCACTGATCTAGTTTTTGTCACCTGCAAACTTTATTAGTCACGATTTCGTTTTCTTCCAGGTCATTTTTTAAAATGTTAAATAGCATAGGGCCAAGAACTGATCTCTGTTGGAGCCCCACTAGAAACACCCATTCAATGACTCACCATTGACAATTACTTTGAGACCTATCAGTTAGCCAGCTTTTAATTAGTTTAATGTGTACCATGTTAATTTTATATCATTCTATTTATTTAATAAAAATGTCATGCAGTACCAAGTCAAATACTGTACAGGATCATGTTATCTCAGCACTGTTACCCTTATCAAACTTGTAATTCATCCAAAAGAAAATCAAGTTAGTTTGGCAGGATCTATTTTTCATAAACTCATGTTGTTTGGCATTAATTCTATCACACTCCTTTAATTTTGTAACATAAGAATGGCTATACTGGGTCAAAGCAATGGTCCATCTAGCCCAATATCCTGTCTTCCGACAGTGGCCAATGCCAGGTGTTTTAAAGGGAATGAATAGAACAGGTAATCATCAAGTGATCCATTCCAATTGCCTACATTTTTAATCATTGTGGCAGTTAATATGATTTGACTGAGGAGACAAGTGAGCTGAGGTTTTAGATGCAATGATACTCAGCACTCTACCAGATTCTACATCAGACACATATAGGCTGCTTGCTAAGGTGTTAACTTTTATGTTGAACTCTTTCTTTACCTAGCTTTGCGTGAAAAGAGGACTGCTGTTGTTGCACAGCTGAAACAGCTTCAGTTAGAAACTGAACCAATTGTCAAGATGTTTGAAGATCCAGAAACTACAAGACAAATGCAGTCTACTAGGTAATATTTCTTTAATGTCCTAGATATTGTAGGAATCCATCTTCCCAGGTGCTTTATTGGACCATTGTAAAGAAGCTTTCTAATTCACTGTTGTCAGTTTGAAGCTGCAAACCCTTCTGACTTGTAGTTTGATTTGGTCAGTTACACAAAATGCCTTACTAAGATCAGTTAGCACTCAATAAATAGGGGATTCACAGTGACTTATGTTTTTCAAGGTCTGTTGCCTAGATGCTTAAGGTTGGCACACAGTGAATTTAAAGCAGCCAGATAGTTGAGCTGGAAAACTTCCCTTGTCTAGAATAATTTGTGTGAGAGCTCTACCATTTCTTCCATAAGGGGAGGCAGAAGGGGCAAGGGTCGAAGCTTTGCTGTGTCCGGTTTCCTGCTGGCTTTAGGCATAATAGAGAATCAGATCCTATGTATCCTGGAAAGCCTCATAAGGGATACTTGCTGGGTATGAAGGTCCATTTTAGCTACTGGAAAAGCTCAGAGTGCTGTGACATAAGTTGGTGAAGCTTTCAGTGTGTACAGATTCTTTATATGCTCTAAATGACTATTGTTTTTATAAACTGCTTACTGAAATGTAATATTGTCATCTTTCTTCTTGTGGAATTTTAAGATTGTGCCAGTTAGTGTACTGAATTGGTGCGTATATCCGACTTTATCCTCTTTATTTTTATGTTGGCATTTTCTTAATATGATGTACAAATATTGTGTGTCATGCATCATTGTGAAGGGTCTGCTTATGTCGTTTAGGCTTCTGGATTGCTAGCTGCAGCTGTTTCTTGTTTCATGCAGAGTTATACCATACTACACACTAGATATGTCTTTTTTTTATATATTGTGTATGGCACTGTTGACTTTCACTGGAGTAGTTTTAAACTGGTGGAACAATTGAAGTTTATTAAAGATGAATTGTAATGTGTCATAAGTAAAAACCAAAAGCCAGGGCAGCTGGTTCCTGCTCCTGGCTGGAAGTGGGGCAAGAAGCCCTGGCTGCTGCAAGCCTGGGACGGCTGGTTTCTCAGCTGCAAACCGGGAATGGAGAAGCTGCAGATGATGGGCATGCCCAGCTCCCAGCTGTGTGTTTGGCTCCTAGCTGCCAGCTGGGACCAGGGAAGCTGTGGGTGGCTGGAGCCTGGTTCCCAACTGGGAGCCAGGACCAGGGAAGCTGCAGGTGGCTGGTTCCCTTTCTGGCTGAAACTGACAGCCATGTCAGTTGCACTGTTCAGCCTTGTAATTGACATAACTGCCTGGTAGGGAGCAGGTAGAGAATATCACTGACTTCTCACCTTGTTCCTGGTCCCGCTGAGAGCCAGCTACAGCCGCGCTTGCAGTAGTCCACACTTCTCACCTGCTCCCAGCTGAGAAGTTGGGGCTGCTGGTTCCCACTCCTGCTGGGAGCTGGAGCTGGAAATCCAGGAGTTTCTCCACCTGCTCCCTGCCTGGGTAGCCATGTGAATTACACAGCAGAGCTGTGAAATTGGCATGGCTGCCTTCTGGCAGAGAGTGGGGAATGACTTCCCTCAGCTCCCGGCTGGGACTGGGGAGGGGAGAAGTCCTCACACAGCTGTCCCCAGTCGGGACTGGGGAATGGGGGGACAACCTGTAGGGATCCTGGGAGCCTGTAAGCCCCCAGCAGGGAGTTGAGAGGGGACTTTCAGCTGCTCCATAAGTCAGTGGGAAGTGTTCCTGGTGAGGACGCACTACACCAAACCAAGGAGAGCAGTGTGGACATCAGTCACTGGTGTAATTATAGTGGTGGCTGTAAGTCAACATAACATATGTCGATTTATTATTTTAGTGCAGACAAGGCCTAAGATGGTTACTCAGATTAAACTTTAATACAATCTGAGACTTGAAAGTATTGTCTGCATTCTCTTATTGTGGAGGTCTTTGCTCAACTGGGAGGCCATTGTTGAGCATATTCCAAAATAAACAAACTAACAACATAAAATCTGCCTTTAACAAATTTTTGTTAACAGCTTTCGAAGACTGATGCATCACCTAAGAGGTGCTTGCATTCGGAGTTCCAAATACTTGTTCTGGGGACAGCTGTTGCGCCCTTTTAAGAAACTGGAATTGAAGAATATCATCAGATATTCTTCCAAATGTTTTGTTGATAAGCTCTTTGGGGAGCATAGAAACTAAGCAGTCACTGAGCACTCAGGCTTTAGACAACTCCTAGTGAGTTTTCAAACAACTTTACCTCAGCAGGTGTTCCCTTTGAAGTCATTTTTCTTTCAGGTTCCAGTATAGAGATTGCACATTAGGAAGAAGCCATTGCTCACTTTTCTGAGAGTTGGAAGACCAAGCCTGGGATCCTCTGGAAAACCATCCAGCCCCTAAAGTTTCTCTCTTGAGTTTCCAAGGTTGGAGGAAGATCTATTTTCTTTCCCTCCCACCTCCACCTTACCTCAATGAGGGGTGGTTCTTATGGGAGTATACCATCTAAACAAAGGGTGCTTGTGGCAATCAGATATGACTGTGACAAGGATATTCAATGGAGTTCACACATTGTCCCAAACAAGATTTTCCTTTTCCCCCAAAGTAAATTAAAATAAACCATGCTCAACAAGAACCTTTGTATGAGCAGAAGAGAATAGAACCAATTCCCTGGAGAGAGAGATTTTGAAAAGGTCACAAAATTATTTGTGGTACGAAGAGAAACAATGGTATGCAGCCCATTTTAGATCTCAGGTCTCTCAACAAGTAGATTGATATTCCAGGTGGAAAGACTGTTGTTATTACAGTATTGATCCCAAAACTTCAGAATATGAAAATAAACCTTTTAGAGATCTATGAAGAATGATTGGGAAGAATCACAGATCCATCAACTTCTGCTACAACAAGAAGCATTTTCAATAGTGACTTCCCTTTTGGGCTTGTGAATTCTGCATGGGTAAATATGAATGCCATATGATCCCTCACTTCAGGTGAAGGGCATACATATCTCTCCTTGTCTGTTTGGCCTTCTTGGTATATTATGCAGGGTCCCCAACCACCATTGCTACAAGTCTTGAGAAACATGTTGATGCTTGGGAGAAAGGTGCTGAAATAACTCTTGCGTTCCTTTTCAGTTTTCATGGGTAAATTAAATTCTTCCTCTCAGAGGGTTATTTTTGTCTTTATACAGTCCACTCTGAAGACTGTCTAATGTGGGAGGGGACGGAAGGAAAATTCTGTTTTGTCTGTGAAATTTCATTCTAGGACTTCCATGTCACAGTCTGACCTTCCCTCAGAGAACAGCATTATGTCCAGGATTTTTTCTGTCTGTTGCTTCCATTTGAAAAGGAGGAGAGTGTTCCTCTAAGAAATTCCTAAATTTCATGTCAGTGCGCTGCTGCAAATCATTTTAGTTGAGTAACAATATTAAATTTTTATATAGTAAGTTTCGAAAGCTGAAAAATACTACCGTTATGGAGAGTTCCTTCTGATGGGCTGTCCTAAACTCAAGGCTTGGGACAAAAATGTGGCCTGCTTCTAGATGCCATGGGAACAGGAAATGCCCCAATGTCAAGATTGTCTGACATGGAGGGACCTTGAATGAAAATTTACAAGTAAGGCAATCTGTGTCCCATTGCTCTTGTAAATTAAGTATCAATAACAGCACAGTTTTGATCAATTCAGTAGCTTAACATTTCAAAAACTGAAAGAATAGTGTATATTTGACCTTTTGAGTAAGTCTGCATATACTGTTTTAAAAAAATCTTTAAAAAAAAATCTTTGTACTTATCAGAACTGTAGTTGTTCTGAACAAGTCATGGCTAATTTTTGGTTATATAGCAAAGATAGTCAAAACTCTTGGCTTGTTTATAGTTTCATGGAGATCCTGGAAAAGTACTGGTGTTCTCAAATATGTAAATTGGTAGATATCCTGAGTTAAGATTTATTTGTCTACAAAGTGCTTTTAAGATCCTTTCAAAGTAATTTTATAAATGTAGTGTAATGTTGTTATTGATAACTGATTTGAATGCAAAACACTCCCATACCTAAGTTCTTAATGTGCAGTGGGTTATTTCTTAACTGCTATGGTTGTTTCTTCAGCTAACAGTGGCACTAGTGTAACACACAGTACTGCTACTTGAAAAATGCAAGTGCATTTTCTCACTTTATAATAACTTGCTGAGAAGCTAAGCTGTTTCTCTGCATCACTCTACTTCAGTGGAGATTATGGAGATGCCTACATTGGACAGCTCTTCATCTTCATTACCAGAAAAGAGCAATCAGATATTGAGGTGTCAGATGCAGAAGTACTGGAAAAAATAGATAATTTAACAATAAGTAACTATACCCAGAAGGTATATATTAAAGAGTTTGGAAAGATCTGGCGTATGAAGCATGTGACCAGCTAGCAAAAATATGCAACCCCATTAAGAATAGCTACTGTACTGAAGGGTACCAAATGCGGTTGGGGGGGACGGGGAGGAAAAAATATTACAGACCAATAATTCTTACATCTCTTTTTGGTACATTGGTTGAAACTGAAGGGGTTCAGAGAAAGATGATGAGAAAGATACGGGGCATGGAAAAACTTTCCTGTGTAGAACAATTGAAAAGATTGGGATTGTTTACCTAAGAAATTAGGTTAATAAAAGGGGACATGATAAAAGCTTGTACATTCATGAAAAGTAGAGAATGACGCTTGGGTGCTTCTGTTCTCTCGGTCCCATAACAACAAGGGGACACTTAGTGAAATGGAAAGATGGCAAATTCAAAACTGACCAAAGGTAAGTGCTTTTTCACATGATGCATAATTAGACAATAGAATTCACTTGCTGTAGAATTTAGTTTGAGTCCAACGGTGAAGTTCTGGCTCCACTGAAATCCATGGGAGTTTTACCACTGAGTTCACTGGTCTGGCACTTCATCCCAAGAACTTACCAAGATTCAGAGAGACTGGACATTTATATGGAGAACAAGAATATCCAGAGTTGTTATGGTTAATGCTAAATTAATTCAGTTCATTTGACAACACTTCATGGTTAGTTGGATTCACAATGTATTTTGTATACTCAGTTCACTTGGTTAGTGTGGATCTTTCATGCAGCAACCAATTGTTTGAAAAAGTCATAGAGTATTCAAGAGACGTTTTAAAAAAACAAACTATAATGTTGTGTGTTCCTTTAATAGTTTTATTTTGTATTACACAGTAATCTGTAATGGTCAGTTTAAAACTGATGTTTTACACATCTTTATTTTTGTTACAGGGATGGTCGAATGCTCTTTGATTACCTAGCTGACAAGCATGGTGTAAGTGTTTTTTTTAAACATTTTAAAATATGTAAAAATAACAAGCTAAATTATATTCCATCAAATAATCTTGCAATATCAGGATTATGGTATCTTGGCCAACCTGTCTAATTTAAGTGTGGCTAGTGTGCAAAACTTCTTGTATAGAAATGTTTAAAAGTTTAAATAGAATTAAATGTGTTACAAACTTAGAAAAAACAAGGAAATGTGTAGCTGATATTAACTGCTTCCTTAAAACTTGTGGTTATGCTTAGAGTTTGTAGTATTTTCCTCTAAGCATTAGTGTAATTACTGCATTCAGCAGAACACAGGATGAAATAATTGTTTCAATTTCTGTGTTTTGGTTTGTCTGGACCCTGCTATCATTGCACTTATCGTCCCAAAATCCTGAAGTTCTTTATAGGTACCTGTAATTGTGTGACCCACTATTGAGTTATTTAACAACCCATTGTTATACTGTCTCTTCCATAATGAACCAAAACATTGTATTCCTTCTCAGTTTAGACAGGAGTACCTAGACACACTCTACAGATATGCAAAGTTCCAGTATGAATGTGGCAACTATTCAGGCGCTGCAGAATATCTCTACTTCTTTAGGGTTTTGGTAAGTAGTTTTTTTCTTAAGTATTTTGGCCACTTTGTTTCTGATAAACATGCTTAAATATCCTAACTTATAAACTACTGGAGACAATTCATCAATACAAGAGGAATATTGAAAAGATTTATGAGCTCAGAATTAGTGATTATAATTAATTATTTGCCAACAGTTCCATTTTCCATTTGTAATTATAAGGGAAAACTTTGGCCTCTATACAGTAATTTATTTAGATTACAAGATCCTTTTGCTAGGGAACATGTCTTCATTTGTATCTTGCAATGCCAAGAACATTGTTAGTCATTCCCAGATAATCTGATATTGTGTAATAACTGTTGAAAAATGACTTTTCAATTACTAAATTTGTGAAAATCTAATTTTTCTAAGCCAAAGATTTCAAGCTTATTTGCATTACAGTTGTCTTTTCATGGATGCCCTACAATAACAAACCCTAGGGCTTTTTGTCTATTCAGGTTGACACGAGTGTGCCTGCATTTTGTTGCTTTAGTCTGTTCCATTTTTGAGATCAAGTAGGGTGTTCTATTTACAAGATTTCTGCTGTTCTAGAAGTAAATGTAAAACACCTGACTAATTTCAACAATGGAAAAATGAAGCAGAAACATTTCTTAGTATGGCATATGCATGAATAGACCAAAACCTAGTTTGTATGTTTACCTTTAGTCTTATCACACACCTCAATATGATCTTTAGAATTGCAAGGTTAAATATGAACGATTAGCAAAATTTTAAAGTGCAAGTTCTTTTTGCCAATCTGTGTTTTAAAATGTGTAAAATTTGTAACTAACTGTATTAGGTACTTCATGTTTCCTCTTATAAATGTCAACTGGAAAAATATTATAAATGGTAACATCTAAGAATAAGCATTTGCAATCTAATTCCTCTGAACAAAAGTGGTGGTGAAAAGTTTACAGGTAAATTGAAGGTAATCCGTGGTAATGCTGAGCTTACTATTTCCTATCAAGAGTTCCATCTGTCTTCCCTTGAATATTATTGTGGAGGATTTAGAAGAGTAAAAGTCATGCTTTGGAAATGTTAACAGCTTAAACAAGGATTGTAGAACCAGACCCATGGTTTCATTACAACTACATGAAAAGAGTTGGTTATTCATATCATTTGTTAATGCTGGGAGTGAATTTTGAGAATGAAGATTTAATGTCTTGTTAGAATCCCAGCACAGTAAATTTATTGTTGCTGGTCAGCGAGTGAATGTGCCATTTTGCTAGCAAATGGAAACTTAAGGTAACTGCTGGAAAATCCAGATATTGAAACTATTCTAGCATATCCATCACTGAAAGCAGTTCTCTATGAAGAGCCAACTGTAATGATATGGAGTTGAGCCAAAGTAGTCCGCATGAACCTTAGCTGCAAAAAATTCCTGCTAAAGTGCAGCAAAAAGCTTTTCACATTGGGCCTTGAAACATGTCATTTTAATATCATGTCCCTTTCTAAAATGTATGAAAGGTATTTGCTAAGTAATTCCTATTAATTGTGTATGTTTACTGGATTTTGTTTCTTGCCATTAATCTATATTTCTGTTTACTATATTTAATCTTTTGAAGAGTAGTATTCAGTGGTTCTGGAATAAATCAAACAGTGCTTATGTTGTTTGGCTACAGTTAGAAGTCAAGTGGGATCCAAAGCAAATAACTAATAGATTTTTCACAACAATAATGCAACATTCATTTATTAAAATGAGGCTGAAAGCTTGGACAGAACGTATTTCAGTATTGGGATAGCTTTTGACAGGAGGAATCGTATGTGACCCCTTACTCAGCAAGCCATTTTATACAATAAGCTATTCAATAAGGTGTACATTTTATATATTTGTGAAGAATTATTTTTTTTGTGGGTTTTATATTAGATAATGATCCTGTTTCATGAGCAATTGTCCTAAATCCCCTCCTTAGTGTTTCAGTGCCCTCAGAATATGAGCATATTAAAAATAAAATGCTATAATTAGTTCTTAAAATTATTCTTGAAAGCAGTTTTAAGAAAAATTATGTATGCTTCTGCTATGTTAGTAGCTTGAGTGGAGACTTTTGTTACTCCTCTTGGTGGGAGAAGATTCATTTATGTTAGTGAAACATAAGCTATGAAAGAACCATTGTAACTATGATCTGAGATTAGAATTTTCCACTCTGAATGACCTAGTGTAGTTCAGTATTGTATAAACTAAACCTGATTGACCCCAGACTTGGTTAACTGCTCTGAGAAAAATAACTTTAAGGGGGTTTGAGTATGTTCAGGGAAACACAGCCTAATTTAGTAGGACATGTTTCTTTTGCCGTATGCATTTATCTGAAAGGATTTTGTACTTCTTCAAGGTGGTCTCTGCATATTCTCACTTGTGTTATTATATGGTTCTCTAGTGTCACTGGGTTTTGGGAACCTTTTCTAAGAGCATTGTTTGCTAGGATTGTATGAGCAACACTGTATGGCACCAAACATTTAGTGCTAAAATTATTAGAGTTCCAAGTGGTCACCAAGCATTTCAGTTCTTTCTCTGGTTTGCTGTCAGTGTGGGCACCGTTACTGTGTGCCTGGAATCTTGCTTTCTGTATATTTTACCAGACTTTTCTGTCTTATAAGGAGCAGATTTTAATATAGTTGTGCTAGTCCTGAAATGGTTTTAGATAGTTTGATGTTTTTATTACATATGAAGGCCAAGGTCAGTAAACTTTCCCAACTACATCTTACTGCACTGTTACAATACTGTTTACCAGTGACAGTCTTCAACAGCAGCATTGACATTATTTGCATTGCAGCTGTTGCCAGCTTCCCTGGCTTTAATTTCATTTGTAGCTCTTAAAATGCACAATGCTGCTGACTTCTTACAGAATAAATACTTTTAATACTCAATTTTTTTATTTAGAAAAACTTAGGCCAAAGGAGTATGTGGCATTTTATATTTAAAAAAATAGTACAGCTAGTATCTATTTGACCAAGTAAAAATGTTAAATTATTGTGTTTGTTTACTACTTTGAACAGGTTCCATCAACAGATAGAAATGCTTTGAGCTCGCTGTGGGGAAAACTGGCATCTGAAATTTTAATGCAGAACTGGGATGCAGCCATGGAAGATCTTACAAGATTGAAAGAAACTATAGATAATAATGTGAGTTAAAGTCTCAGCATATTAATATATTTAAGTTGATGGGTGGGCAGGCTAAAGAAAATATGGAGAAATCTTGCCAGATTAAAAACACCATCCTTTTTTTGGGAGATACCTCACACTTGGCTCTGAGGAGAAGGTATGGTGGTTGTTGCTCTTTTGCAGTCTCTTCTTGACAAGAATCATTTGCAAAGGAGCCATGTCCAAACCCCATCTGTTGGAAAGAAGACCACTGAAGTGTGCCTTTTTTTGGTGGGGGTGGGGTATGGCTAAAGAGCAAAATTGTCTCCACTATAGCTGTTGTATTTGAATTGCTATTTGGGACTATACTGTCCATCTTATGAGATTGATTGAGTAACTTCAAATGAGCTTGAATTTTTCCTTAAGTGTTACATATAGATCTCATAGTATGGAAGAATAGCTATACGATTTTTCTTCGAGTGCTTGCTCATGTTGATTCCATTCTAGGTGTATGCATGCACAAACATGGTTACCGGAATTTTTTCCCTTAGCAGTCCCTATATGGCCAGCTCTGGTGCCCTCTGGAGTCCCATGCTCATGCTGTGGTATATGAGGCACCACTGGCCCTGTGCCCTCTCAGTTCCTTCTTTCTGCCAGTGACAGTTACTGGAACCCATCTCTCCCTTGCATTGCAAGTGATTAGCTAACCTTTAGCAGTCGTTTAGTTTTAAGCTTCTTGTATATAGTTATAGTTAGTATATAGTTAGTCTTAATAGGTCCAGTTAAGGACTCACCCTGCTGCGGGACATGCCCGTTCCCCAGGGTTTAAACCTTGTGCAACCTAAAACAAGGCCTTCCCGCTCAGCGACCCTCACAACAGCTGCCTGAAGTATCTGGGGAAAGAGCATGAGGAGAACAGGTGTAAGATTTGTAAGGGCTTTAAGCCACAAATGAAAAAAGATAGAGATCTGACCGATGGCCCTACTTATGGAGTTGGCACTTAGACTGGCCTCTGAATTGTCCCGTGCTGAATCAGTACCTAGTACAGCAGCCTCGGTGCAGAGCTCCCCAGGGAACTGAGATCTTCACAGTGCCACCTCTCTTCCCTATCCCTAAGGAAGAGGCAGAAGAAACAGTGTGTGGAGAGAGGTTGGATCCCGCTACCGAAAAAGCCGAAGAAGGGGGAGCTGAGTGTACGTAACTTGCCAGGCCAGCTACCAAATTGGGACACCAGAGCCAGGGGCCTCTGCCTAAGGCACAGAGTTCCTCATGGAGCAACCCCAACTCCTGTGAGCATAAGGGGGCCCCTCCCATTAACCATGCAATCAACCCCAGAGGCCTAATGGCCCTATCAGAGCCTCCATCCCCAAGACTGCATCCAGTATTGCTGGGAGTGGGAGTGTCAGAGAGGATGAAAGGGCTTCCTGTTTCCTCTTAAAGCATTTCCTCATGAATATCTTCCGGCATTAGACTCTGTTATGAGCAGGCAAACTTACCTCCACCACCGATTGTCACAGCCTATTTCACCAGATTACAAGCCTTGTCAGCGGCCTTCCTGGCACAGGTGCCAATACAGGATGTTTATAAGGCTGCTACCTGGTTCGTGGTTCATACCTTTACGTCCCACTATGCCATCGTTCAGTAGGCTCGGGATGACACCAGGTTCAGGAGAGCACTGCTGCAGATGGCATATCCATGAACTCCGAGCTCTCCTCCAATGGGATTGCTGGTGAGTCACCTAGAATGGAATCAACATGAGCAAGCACTCAAAGAAGAAAAGACAGTTACTTAACTTCATAATTGTTGTTCTTCGAGATACGTTGCTCATGTCCATTCCATGACCCTCCCTCCATCCCCACGATTGGAGTTGACAGCAAGAAGGACCTGAGAGGGCTTAGGGCTGGCGGCACCTCATATGCTGCAGCATGAGTGAGGGGCTCCAGAGGGTGCCAAAGTTGGCACTACAGGTACTGCTAAGGGGGAAAAAAATTCCAGTAACCATGTTCATAGGCGTGCACACACCTAGAATGGAATGGACCTGAGCAATAGGTCTCGAAGAACAACAGTTACAAAGATAAGTAACTGTCTTTTCTTATTATATAATTTGACTTCCACTGCAACACAGTTAACACTTTGGTAGCACATTACTTAACAGTGATAACTAAAAATACATGAAAATTGTGACAGAGTACAGGGAACGTCTAATGTTTTGTTGTTGGGAGAAATATGGAAAAAACTGTAGTTTTCTCTGTAGTATGTTAGTAAAATATGGTATCATCATGAATGCTATGGGGGGCGGTGTGTGTGTAGATGGAGAAATGATAGTACACAATTTTTGCCATGTTTTTACCACTGGATTGTTCAGTCTACAGGCCAGAGTCCGGCCCACCAAAGGCTGCCATCCGGCCCACTGGGGCAAAGGAGGAGCCCCTCCCCTCAGCCCCATTCCGGCCGGCCAGTGCAACAGCAGCCCCTCCACTGAACACAGCAGTAGACCCTCCCTTCTAGTCCCAGGGTGCATCAGCAGCCCCACTCCCCCAGCTAGCTGGGCGCAGGAACAGCCCCTCCCCTCCAGCCCCATGCTGGCCGGGTGCAGCAGCAACTCCCCCACCCCTGCGCCAGCCCTAGAAGCCCCTCCCTTCCAGCCCTGAGCCTTCCCAGCCCCAAGCTAGTGGGGCGCACCAACACCCCCCTGCCAGCCCCGACAGTGCAGCAGCTCCCCCTCAGTAAGCCAGCGGAGCACTAGCCCCTCCCCTCCAGCCCCTTTGAGCTCACTGGCCCCCGAGTAGAAAAAAAAAATTGCAAAGTAGCACTCACATGAGAAGGTAGAACAGGGCTGTCCAACAACTATGCCACCACAACATTCACTCTTGAAGTGAGCATTATATTCACTCATGATTCTGTTAACTAGCCTTGTTTGTATGAGGGAAAATCTGGCTGCTTGCATGTTTGTCAGATATCTACTACTTCAATTTCTGCCACTGGCACGGATTGCCAAAAAATTACTTTGGAAAGAATGGGTTTATTTACAATGTCTTGTAAGAGAGAATCCATTTCACAGCTGGCTATTTTTTAAGTGATTGACCCTCTAAATGGAAATCTAAAAGTTTTAATATATTTTTAAATGCGTGTTTTTCATTGTCTAGGTGGGTTGCAGCTGAGGCAGGTTCCTCATCTTCTCCCCCATTTTTTAAAACCTTTTGAATCTATATGGTTACCATAGCTTGTGACAGATTTTAGTGGCTAGGGGAAATTTTATAAGGAAGGATACTCATGCTGGTACTGTCATTGCACTTTTTAATGATAGGATCACTGATCAGCTTTGCATAGTCATTACCTTGCTGCTTCCATTGTTGGCCAGTCTGCAGGAGGTTGCTGAATTAACCTGCCAATGAAGTAGAGTTGATAATGGGATCTGAATTAATTATTTTATGCAGGTAGGGGAATTGATTCCCTTCCAGCAGATTTGTTAGTTAAGTTT
Source organism: Mesoclemmys tuberculata (assembly GCA_007922155.1). NCBI lineage: Eukaryota > Metazoa > Chordata > Testudines > Chelidae > Mesoclemmys > Mesoclemmys tuberculata. Next base: position 102,718,557 of record ML675601.1, on the reverse strand, counting down.
TTAAATCTTTTATTTTTTTCCTGGGGTGATGATGTTGTCTTGTCACCATCGGAGAGCATTGCAGTGCTAAAAGCCGTGTGTAAGGGTATTGGGAGGAGAAAGTCTAACAATGTGGGGAACCACTTGTTCTCCCCTGTAAGAGAGGGCCAGGAACAAAATTCAGAATGATGGAGCGGAGGAGGAGGAATATGGAGAGTACTATCATGATCCAAAGAGAACTTCCATAGTATTGTAATGTTGTCTTAGCACCTTATCTGCACCAGTTTAAAATTTTATTTTATTTTTCTTGTTTTCAGTCAGTCAGCTCCCCACTTCAGTCTCTTCAGCAGAGAACATGGCTCATCCACTGGTCTTTGTTTGTGTTCTTCAACCACCCAAAAGGCAGAGACAACATCATCGATCTCTTTCTCTATCAACCACAGTAAGTTGCTTGTAGTTTAAGACATTAACCTTGTAACAAGGCAGAAACTGGGTGTAAGACAAATGTTCAATAGTGGTATGTCAAGCCTTTTCAGCCTAAGGGCCAAACATATTTCAGAAAGACCAAGAGGCTGCATTAAATGCTTTATTTTCTTATGTTCCATCAGGACTTTTTGAATGCTTAATTTGTTTTCCTTAAGGCTGACATAGACAGGGAAGCCAACAATGGAGCAAGCAGCAAGAGATCTGTGCAACTTTCTTCCATTTTCCCTCCCCTTTGATGCAACAGTTCACCAGTAGAGAAGGGACAGCAACTATTCACAGCACTCTCATTTCACGCCAAACCTTCTCCTAGGGCTGCTGAGGAGGTGATATCTTCTGCATCCTCCACCAGCTGCCATAACTATAGGCCTGATTAACAGTTTTTGGTATGGCTCACTTTCAGTTCATATTTATGTACAAATTTTCTTCTTAGTCCTCAAGGACCACAGTTGCCCCCTAGCCACTAGTTGGATACAATTGATTTAGAGTTGCAATATGTATATGAGCTGAAGAATGCAGTCTTCAATGTATACACTGTTTATTAGATGTAATTTTTAAATATGTACTTGTGTTGTTAGTTTTGTAGAGAACTATTTGTTGGATATAAAGCCTCATGAATTTAGTTATTTATTGCAGTAAAAGACCCCTGGCTGGCTTGGATCAGCTGACTCAGGCTCTTAGGGCTTGGGCGGTGGGACTGTAAAATTGCAGTGTAGACATTTGGGTTCAGGCTGGAACTTAGGCTCTGGGACCCTCCCTGCTTGTGGGGTCTCAGAGCCCAGGCTCCAGCCTGAGTCTGGACATCTGCACTGCAGTTGTAACCTTGCAGCCCAAGCTCCATGTACCCAAGTCAGCTAAGCTGTACCAGCTGCAGGTCTTCTATTGTAATGTAGATGTACCCTAGGAAGTTCACATGGAGCCCTCTTGGTAAATGAACAGTTGTCCAAAGCCATCTGGGATCTCTAAGGCCCGGTCTATACTTACCTTCAGGATTTGGCAGCAGTCAGCAGGAGATACACAAGTGACATAAATCACTTGTGTATCTCCCATCGACTTCGCAGCGTCTCCTGTGCGTGCCGTCCACACTGCGCTGCACCACTTACCGGTTTTCCTGCATCACTTGCTGGATCGACAGAGTGGGTCTACACAGACGGCTCAGTCAATCCAGAGCAATCGATCTGACTGTGGCGAATTTGCTGCCATCAGTGTAGACCCAGCCTAAGAGAGTGTATGAGCCAACTTAAGTTTCATTGTCAATGGTATTGAAAGGCTCATAGCATGTTGGAGAGAATAGCTTTGGTCCCCTAAGCAGCCGTGTGAATCAATGAAGACTTTTATTTGCTGGTAGCATTGATACAGTCTGCCAGATTGTAACCATATTTGGTATATTAAAAATAGTTTTAAAAATAATAAAATTAAATCTTGTTTACATAATAAAACTGATGCGACTTGTACTAGTGCAAGTAAAAACTGCTATGATTGATGGCTTCAGATGTGGACTTTGGGGGGTTTTTTTGTGCATGTAAAGTGGTAGAAGGCAGAATTCTATATCTGGTGCTCTTTAACTAGAAAATAGGAAGCCAAAATGCATGCATCTCAATTGTGCCGCACAAGTGTGTCTCGTCTTTGAATTAGAGAAACCATTTGTAGAGAGGGAAGGATAGAGAGACCTCCTATTGAGAGCCAGCTGGTCTGTATCAACAGCTTTATCTCCGCAATCCTCAACAGTGTATCTTAGCTCTTATGATTGAAACCTTCAATGGATGCTAGAGGATACAAACTTCCTGGCATGTTTTGGAGTCTACATTTATCCTCTCTCTGTGGCTGTCAGTCAGCCATCTCGTGTGTGTGTGTGTGTGTGTGTGTGCACGCTTTGAAATGATCTGGTATGATGTAGTGAATAGAACTGTTGTTAACTTTATTCTTTAAAATGTTAAAATGCACAATAAAGCAAACTTGAAACATGGTTTGTGCATCATTACTGCTGCAAGACTTTCCAGCTGTTTGGTTCACTTTAACAAGCTATGGCTTGTTTTCCTTTCTAATTAAGCTTAGTAAAACTTGTATGTATCTTGGAGATGGAAGGAATTAAAAAGCATTTGGAATCTGAGTAAAGAGGAAGTCAGATTGTGCTATGTTCCTTATTTATAAGCCTGTTCGTTATATTTTAATTTACAGTGTGCCTGTTGTTGGACATATGGACACATCCCACACATTATATAAATACCCACAGTGAACAACATTTCTAACCTTCCCCCAGTTAATTACCAAGCCACCAGGAAATCAGAAAAGACACTATCTTAATTTGATATATTTCTGAAAAAAGGTCTTTCTTCAAGAACACCTCTGGTTATCTTGGATGTCATGAATGTGTAGGAGAGCAAGGTGGGTGTAGCCAGCTTTCAAGGTGTATATCGCTTTACAGATTAAATCCAATATCTTGAATTGCATCCAGGAGCTGATGGGAAACCATTGAAGTGAACTGAGCAATAGGCATAATGAGTTTACATGGGTCTGCTTTTCTAAGCAGATGGACCAATGCATTCTGCTCCAGTTTATGCAGGATTATGTCACTCCTTTCCAAGAAAAAAATGAGGCTGCACTTCGTCAGCCAGTCTAATAAGTTGGTGAAAAATACTTCACCTCTTACCTTAAATGTCTGTGATTTATTGACTGTCCAAGTGCTGGGATTATTGTTTATCCAGCAGGCCCTCCAAACTGTTGTTTTATAGCTGTATCTAATTAACATTTTTCTTAAAATTTCCCATCATTGCTGTACCAGTGGTGGTAGTGGTGGGAGAGCTAGTATAGATATACTGCCAGGATTTTAACCACTGGTTCTGTGGAGGAGGCTCTAGAGGCTGCTATTGTTAGTTTTCACTCTTGCATGTAGACTGCAAATTTAATGCCTTCCATGGTGAAAAGTTCAAGAGGGGTAGCCGTGTTAGTCTGTATACAGCAAAAACGAGAATCCCGCAGAAATTTTAGTCTTCAAAGTGCTACAGGGCTCTCCTTGTTTTTGCTGCAAATGTAATGGTTTTGAGTAATCCAGCTGGGATAATTAAAGATGGTGTTGTCAACTAATTGAACTCCAGTTGACTCATCCCAAACCCTTATTTGGCCTAATCTAATCAGTGATCATTAAATTAACCCTTTCATTCCCGGTATCAGTGTTTGTTTCCATTTCAAACAATTACAGCAAAATATTAAAATTGCAGAAAGTGTACCATGAAAAGAGATTGTAATGTGATGATTGTCGTGGGCTTTATGATGTGGGAAGCTGTCCGCTATGAACTGCAAACTCCGAACTAACTTCTCATATAGCCATGAAAGAGCCATCATATGGTAACTTTTCAGTTACCAGTGATCAGGAAGATTTGAATTGATGCTTTCAAATACAGTTACATTATTTTTATCTTTGGTCTTGTGATTTACAGCATTTATTTATTCATATTAGAATGGTTTTGTAGGTTTTTTACTTTTTCTTTCTATTTAAATATTTGTGTTATCATAGAACTCAGTGTTTTACTAAAATGTGTAAATTAGTAATAATGTTGCATCATGTGTTGTACAGCCATGAAAGGAAATAAAGCGATAAGACTGTAAGGAAACACTTAAGATTGCCACAATTGTAAAGTTTGCTAGTTTCATGCACTTAATTAACTTATTAATCTACTATTACTGCAAACAAGCGTTCAAAAAAAGGATAATTAATTTAGGAAGAATTACTTCTCTGTGGATAAGATACAGCTAATAAGTATCATATTTGCTCTTGTAATATAAATGTGGAATGACAATGCACTTTTAAGTTGGTTACATCATATACACTGCTGATTTCACTCTGAATTAAAAAATTGAGATAGCTTATGCTTTTGAATCTGTTCAAGATGTAAAACAATACGTAGGCTATCAAGTAAATAGATGCAATTAGAGATGAAACTTTGCCTCAGATATAGGTGCTAAAGAGAGAATGCATTTGTAACATAATTCTTTGGATATTACTTTTCTGAGTCAGAGCAATACAATCAAATTTTATTATTTAGCAATTGGATTTTTAATCCTTTTTCCTTTTAACAGCATTATACGAAATGGACTTAGCTTTCTAGAAAGTTTTGCATTAACTCTTTTCATATGAAGTGCTTTGGGTTACAGGAGAATTTAAAGCTGTTCGGTTTGTTAAATAGTAAAACAAGGTAGTCTTGGATTAATTAATATTTTAGATCTTTAATTTTCTCCTACCTGATCAACGACCAATAAAGTATAATTAAAATACTGCTTAGAAATGACAGCTTGCACATCAAAAGCTTTTTTATAATAAGTAGTTTTTGTCTTGGAGCCTCCAGTTGCTGAACATCTGTTTGCAAGCCACATTTTCATCTCAAACAAAAAATAACAAGACACACTCAAATTCTCACATTGAAAACATTAAACATATTATGTTCAATTTCCTGACTTTGGTGGGTGTCTTACCATCAGTGCTTGATGAAAATGGTGTCATTTTCAAAGCTTTAAATATTTAGGAGTTTTTGTCTTATTTATCTAATTGTATTGATTCAAGGTGACTTGCAATGGTTAAAACAAGAAATTCTGTACCTTTGCTAATATTTGCTCACTTTCCCTAATAGTAAAATTAAAATGGGCATTCAGAACATCATTTAAAAACTTTTATTTTGGGGAATCTAGTCACAGCCTTAAGTGTTTTGGTTGGCAAGCCTCCCTGTCTAATGTGATGCATTCTTCATCATATTAGCCTCAATGTACGCAGCTTTCTTAAAAATTCATTTGCTTTATCACAGATAACATCTAAGATTACTATAATGGAAACATTAGAGACAAATCTTTTTCTTTTTTCTTTCCAATTTTACTTCTTTTGGTAGAGTTAGAAGAATCAGCATTTTCACGGTTTTCCCTGGATGTTCAGATCTGACTAGATAGTTTTATATTGCATTACAATTTTTGCATTTAATTATACAGAAGTTTTATTTGTTTGATTTCCAGCAATGCACATATTTCTGTACTGCAAACACGAGAACACATTCCTGGTAGAACTAGTAATATATGAGGATTGCAGGTGGGAACACTTTTTTGGAGAGAGAACTGAGTGGATTTTCATATTTTGAGCTTGTCACTGAAATATGAATATTAAAATGTTTGAAGGGCTTTTTATGCTAAAAATTACAATCAAAGAAAAATGTTAGCTATTCTTGAAAGTTAAAAAGGTAAGTTATGAAAATATCAATGCTCCTGTTACTCCTATTAGGAAGCAAAAGTTATAGAACAATCTGGAGCCCTGGAATCGAAGGAAGACTGGAAGAGTTGCGAACTCTTCAGGGATCTTGGTTTACTGAATTTTAGAAACTTCTGGATGGTGTGCAGGTCATTTAATAAAGAAGTTCTGTGTAAAACTAGATAGCTCTCATTCAGTTATTCATTCTTCAAAGTGCTGAATTTGCCAGGTTGTTCATTAGGCTTAGTATATGCTAGAAAATTAGTTCAGCATAACTGTGTTGCTCAGGGGGTGTAGAAAAATCGCCCTTCCCTAGCTGCATAGTTAAACTAACCCAAGTCCCCGTGTAGATAGTGCTAGGTTAACAGAAGAATTCTTCAGTCAATAAAGCCACAACTTTTTGGGCTGGTGAATTAGTTAGTTGATAGGAGAATCCCCCCCCTAACTATAGGTAATATCTACAGAAATGTTGCAACAGTGCAACTGTGCCACTGCATGCAAAATTGAAGCTTGTATGATTATATTATGTAATAAAGACCTGTATATCATAAGTCTCTAAAAACATTTTATATCTGACAGCTTTGGTTAAATTAAATAAAAAAAATTCTAGCTTAATGGTAAATTAACACATATATAGGAAATAATACAACATTATACAAAGTTGTCAACTGTTTATTTTTATCTTCTGAGGTTACTGAAATGCAAAATTGCATCACTAAATATATAAAACCTATTTTTTCTTCAGGTATCTTAATGCAATACAGACTATGTGCCCCCATATCCTTCGATATCTGACTACAGCAGTCATAACAAATAAGGATGTTCGAAAACGTCGGCAAGTGCTGAAAGATTTAGTCAAGGTTATCCAGCAGGTAAGAAATGAAACCTATTTTTATATTTTATATTACTAGAAAATATTTTTCCAGTTTTATTAATCTTTTCATGGTGTACATTTTTCTGAAAATACACTTGTATCCCATGATCCTGTGTTTTTACCTTTTGCTGCTTCCAGTGCATCACTTCTCCTCTTGTGTTCTATTTTCTCTTTAAAATCAAGTGGGATGAATTGTAAGAAGAGAGAATAATTATACTTTCTTTCAGTCTCTCATCCCCCAAATAAAGTTGGGAGCCTGAATTTAGAGATTAGGATACAGAAAATAAATATGAAAACATTTTGAACACAGCTCTGTTACTCCCTCTCACGTATACAATGCTATGACTCCTGTTAAAGTGAACAGGAAACTTTACTTGCCCAACAATTATAGGGAATTTGTGAACCATTGAGGCATGGTCTGCACTAAAAAGTTAGGTCAAACCAGCTGTCACTCAGGTGTGTGAAAAAACCCACACCCATGAGCAACGTAGTTAAGCCAACTTAATCTCTGATGTAGACACATTCTTCCATCGACCTACCCATGCCTCTCAGAGAGGTGAATTACCTATGCTTATGGGAGAACCCTTCTTCTTGGAGTAGGTAGTGTCCACACTGAAGTGCTACAACTGTGCAGCTATAGCTTTACAAGTGTAGACAAGCCCTGAGCCAATAGACACACCTAAAAAGCATTATATTCCTTATACCAAGCTTCTTCCACAGAAACACTCAAACCAGAGTGCTCATTTTAAGATATTTGTAGTCCATCTTCATACTGAAAGAATCAAGATGCTTACTAAAGGAATGTATTGATCCATTATTGGAGTCCTTCGTGTCTTTCATAGGAAAGATGCCATCTCAAATCCATGTGACTTATTGTTGTACATACTGTGGCAAACTGCCAGCTTCCCCCTCATGGGCCTCACACTTTACCTCCTGCTTCTGTGGTCAGGATGCCCCCAACTACCTTGCCTTCCCTGGCTGTAGCAGAACTCTGTCTCCTGGCCTGCTAGAGAACCTTCTCCTGCAGCTGCCCCAGACCTTCTGGCGGCCCCTACTGCAAGCATTCCCTCCCTTTCCTTTAGGGAGGGCAGGGTTTAAATACCACTGGCTCCGACCTTCATTGGGCCCAGGTGGGTTTAATTGCCCTTCTGTGCTTTCCCCCCTGCCTGCAGGGCAGAGGGTTTTTAACCCTTTTGGGCCCTCATACCGGCCCTGGTATACTCTTCTGTAGCCTTCTGGCCTGACTTTACCACAATACCTTTTGTCTTTTTTAGACATTTTTGAAAATAATATTAATATGTATAAGGACTAACAGTTGTGCTACACGTGCTAATGAAATCAATAGAGGCATATAACTGACCTTCTAAATCAGTGGTTCCCAACCCATGGCCTTTGGGCCAAAAGTGGCCGCAGGGTCTTCAGAGTGGCCCACTGCTCCCCTCCTGCTAGCTACAGAAGGGAGCCGCTGTCAAAGAACCCAGGCAGGGCACGTTGCCGCAGGACTACAAAACCGGTGTAGCCTTCTTTCTGCAGCCAAGGTGGATGGGAGATCAGCACTCCCCTCCCCCTGGCTATAGCAGGGAGCATGGTATAGCGCTCTGTCTGTGACCATAGATCAGCACTCCCCTCCCCTGGCTCCAGCAGAGAGCAAAGCGCTCTGTGTAGGTCCGTAGGCGCTGGGGTCCTTGCTGGAGCCAGAGGGAGAGGAGCACTGATTTCCTGTCCCACTAGCTACAGAAGAAAGCTAGAGACCCAGGTGGAGTGCACAGGGCGACAGTATGCGTGTGGTTTTCCTGCTGCAGCCAGGGGAATGGGAGATGAGTGACTCCTTCAATCTGGCTACAGTGGGGCGGGGGTTCTGCTGGCAGAGACTGGTGACCCTTCAGGGTTGTAAAAATTATACCTGTGGCCCTTGAGCCAAAAAGATTAGGAATCACTGTTCTAAATCTAAAACATAAGGTTCGTTAACTGCCTATGCAAAAAAATTAAAATGTAGAAATTGAAATAAGACTATAAGTTTTCAAAAGAACTGATATTAGTGTCTACAGAATTTAATATGTATTATTAATGTTTGAAATTGATAGAAATTAAGAACCAACTTCTGCCTTGGGTTCAAGTCCATTTGAAATCTTGATGCAGTAATATAAGGCTACATAAAGAAATGAAGCAATAGGATCAATATTGAATTTTAAAAACATCAGGAATTGACACTGTTTGAATCAATATGTTATGCGTGGCAATATTTTATCCATATTTTTATTCAAACCGAATTGAATTGAAGCAAAAAAAAAATTACTAAAATACGTTTTGATATTACCAAACCCAACATGTAAGATACAAAATGAAAACTCTCAATACCTGTTTAGGGAATAAATCTCCCATCACTTTTTAATGTATTAAGTCCGTTCTATGTATATATAATTGCTCTGAAGAAATACTTTTTATATGTAAGTTTCAAAGCAGTTACTGTGCTTTGACAGATGGGGAAGAACTTTAACTAATGGGCTACACTTGAAGGTTATAGTAATATTAGAAACTAATATATTGGTCTCTAGCTACTGTACTTCCTTAGATTACAATACCACAGGATTCTAGGCTTTGCTAGTTACATGATGGGCATCAATAAACAGATTAACAAGTGTAGTACTTTATAAAACTTAATTGTTGAAGAACTTTGTAAATCAGCAGATTTATAATTTGTTAAAACTAGTATTGAGAATTAAAGTAGCTTCCTTTCAAAGAAGAAAAAAGTTTATTCAGGTAGTATTGCAAGTTGTACATCTTCGTTACTGCTCATTTAAACTACCAGTTGTGTCTCCTATTTTAAGTATCATTTTTCAAGTTCTGTGGAGCCAGTCTGTTAAAACGTCTTATTTGAGAAGTATTTGAAAGTGTCTCATAATTTAATTATAAATTGCATGGATTTAATTTTAGGTCTAGTGTAATTAAGGACATTATTTTCATAATGTTCTAATATGAAAAGTAATTCTAAATATTTAGTTTATTAAAAATACAAAATTGTTTTGATAAAGATTTATACAGACTTTTATTTTTATGGCTTGAAATGAAAATACAACAAATTCAGATTTGTCCCCAAACTTAAATTTTGAAGAAACAAGGTATTTTGAAACAAAACAAAATAGGATTATTAATGAACCTTTTGACTAAAGTATTTCCAACCTAAGTATTGCAGCACTGGTGGTGACATTAACTAATTTTAATTGTCCATGCTGTGATAGTTGCAAAAAATAAACAAAGCATAAATAGTAACAGTTCTTCCATTTTTAATAATCTTAGGTGGAATTAGTTACTAAGTTACATAACATTGTTTAATGATTTTTAAAAATTGACAAGTATTCTTTTAAATAAGATACTTAATTTCTAATTCTGAATTATTGAATTGTCAGTGCTGGTTCATTTAAGAAATGTTAAATATACTTTAAATTGATTTTGTGAATATTATGAAGTATTATTTCCTGAAAAATCTTTAAATATCTAATATTCTTGAATGACTTTGACAGGAATCCTACACATACAAGGACCCCATTACAGAGTTTGTAGAATGCTTATATGTTAATTTTGACTTCGATGGTGCCCAGAAAAAACTGAGAGAGTGTGAAGCGGTAAGATTTTTAGCTTGTGTGAACTTTACAATTTTGTAAGCTTCAGATGTTGGCAAAATAAATATACTAAACATGGTCTTAGATTCACTGAAAGAATTTTTCTAATGTTAAATACTCTTTTGTCTTTCTTAAATTAAAAATCTTTTGACCTGGTTTGAACCCATGAACACTTTCTGAAGTAGCTACTGCAGATGCAACTATTTTTTCATGGACTGAGAGGCCATCAAGGTCTGCTAGATAGTACAGGCTGGGAGAAACATGGGCCCACCACTCTGAGAGAAGCTAGCACCCCATTTTCCTCCTGTAAGGCCACTACCCCCATGCAATTTTTGTCACTTGGTATGAACGTCTGTTTTACATAATTACGGAATCATTTTCTTTCAACAATATTGAAATCATGCAAAATATGCAGCTTCTCACTCTCTGTAGATCATATAAAACCTCCAGAATTAATAGGAATGAAGAAATACTTCCAAATTAGTCAGACTGGGAAAAAATCCTTTTGCTCAGGACATGAAGTACTATCTGAACAAGTTATTGACAGATTTCCTGACCATCAAACATAGACATCAGAGAGGTGACCGTGAGCAGTTGATCGAGCATAACAACACTGAGCTTGCCGAGTGGAGGGAAGAGGTGAAAAAAGGATCAGAGCGCATCATTATAACAGAGCTTCTACTGAGGCCTTGTCTATACAGGGAACATGCTTTGTATTAGAAAATGTGATTTTTGCCTTGAGTTTAGACAAAGATAATTTTGTAGAGCTAACTACAAATAGCTAATGTACTTTTAAACACAACTGCACTTGCAAACACTAAGGTAAGAATCATGTTTAATGTTACTTAAAATGTTTATAATACATTTTCTAACCCAGTGCATTTTCCAGTTTATAAACTGAGCCTCACTGATAGGGGAATGGGCTTAGATGATATCAACCACACAAGTAATGCATTGTCAGGTGGGTTTACCAGGAAGAAGTGTACTGCTGCAACTATGGTGACTACAGAGAGAAGAGATTGTGCTTTCACCTATAAAGACTATCAGTCATTTTTACTAAAAGGACAAGCAAAAGTTCAGAAGTTTGCAGTTTTCATGCTGAAAAGCTCAGTCATATGACTCAAATATACCAGTGCAGTTAAATTTTGTATTCTATGTTGGATTTGTGGCTTAGCTGCTAAAGCGGAAGGTGATAGTCTGTTTTGGCATGCGCATTAGCAGAATTGTTGAGGTCACTGTCCACTTAATATTTTCTCAGAATTGCCAAAGTGAAAGTGGAAACCTTGCAGTGAGGAAGAGAAAAAAAAAAGTTGTTTTTACTGCTGTACAATACTTTTAATAAAATCTTTAGACCTGGAGGACCAATCATCCCGTTGGTGGACATAGACTTGGATAAAAATTGCACATATGCAACTGACAGAATAATTTGGTTTTAGCAGATTTTTTCTGAAAATTCTTGTTCATCTGTAAAGCTCTGGGGATGTTTTAAAACATTCTAGAACTGTTTCAGAAGACACTGATTACTGCTTTTAGTTACTGAGGCTATTGACACATGAGTACATTTATTATTTTGTTTCTATCTCATTATTTCCTTTTCCCCTATTCTTACAGGTCCTTGTGAATGACTTTTTCTTGGTGGCATGTCTTGAAGACTTCATTGAGAATGCTCGTCTCTTTATATTTGAGACTTTCTGTCGTATTCATCAATGTATCAGCATTAGGTAAGAAAACCATAAACTTATGCATTTACGAAGAACACCTTGGAGCTCTTTCTATTTTAAAATTTAACCCATAAATTTATGTGTTAGGGAGTTGTGCTCCAGAGAGAGTCCACCATTGTCAGAGAAAAGGAAAAGCATTATCTAAAATAAATAGAAGTGAAAAGATTCACTTCTAGTTTGTAATAGGTTTTGTATTTATGTTTAAATATTTATAATCTCTCATTTTTGCATACATTTAATTTTTTTTAAAAAAAACTCTCCTTTAAAACTGATGCTTTCCCTAGTTGGTCTCTACCTAAAGGTAAATCTTTTTTTGGAAGTATTGAAGCTTTCAGAGCCCATATGGAGGTGGCAGGGCTGGTAACTGGAACCAGTTTTTACTGGTAACTGGAACAAACTTGATATGAAAGTCACTGAATGAAAGTGTTGCATTCTTTTTTGTTAAGATAAAAAAGTGAAACCTTCTCAGAAGTCTAACTACATGTGGAGTAGCCTTTTTGCTCATCTTGTCATGGGAAGGTGGTAGTGGAAAAAACTACTGAGCATGCTCAGTAGGCATCAGCTAATTTAGTAGACCCTGATGAAGCTGTGCTGCTTAGCATCACCTTAAAGTCTTGGAGAAATATGCCATCTAGCCTGGGAAACTCTTGTTTCTTCTTCAGGTGCTTGCTCATGTCCATTCCACATTAGTGTGCCACTTGCACCATTGTTGAAGATTTTTCCCTCAGTGGTATCCATTGGGCCGGCTCTAGCTCTCTCTAGTTCCATGCACTTATGTGCCGGTATAAGGGGCATCACCAGCCTTGTACCCTCTCAGTTCCTCCTTACCTTGCTAGAACAATTCCTCTTGCCTCAGTAAGGCATTTTCAGTGTTTTTTTTCTTCTCTGTATCTTAGTTAATTAGTCTTAGTATATTGTAGTGTAAATATTGTAAATAGTACTTGTGTAGATAGTTAGAACTTCTCCCTTATTGATGAGAGTCTTCCTTGGTCCTGGGGTTGAACATGTCATGGTCTCTGGGCTGCAAATCTTGTGCCTCCTGTGGCGAGCCATTAGTGACCCTGCTCCAGTTGTCTGAAGTGTCTGGGAGAAACTCACAAGAGAACTTTGTCAAATTTGTCAGGACGTTAAGCCTTGTACAAAGAAGGACAGAGAGAGATCAGACTGAAGGCTATCTTAATGGAAGCTGCTCTCAGGCCGTTTCAGAGCCAAGCTGTTCAGATCCTGGCACCGTTCCCTGTCTTCAGTGCTGAGATATTATAAAAATCAGCACGCTGATAGAGAGTGCTTGCTGCTGCCAAAGAAAGGCAAGCAAGGCAAAGGCAGTGGAGTGCGACCCACATTGGGCCACTTCTCCACTTCTGGTCCCATGGTGGCACCGTCAGCTCCGCCCAGAATGTTGGCTGGAGCGGGATCCCCTGCCAATGCTGGGAAGTCATCAAGGCACCAGCAGAATTTTGGTCCCTTCAACCCCAGACACCTTTGCAGTGGCTAGGTACCACCAACTCTGATGGGACAACAGATTGCCTCAGAACTCAGGGCCTGTGGTCTCAGGAAGAAGTCTTCCTGCACAAAATTGTCAGGGAGCTCAGAGCAGTCCACCTGTCTTGCCAAGTGTTCCTTCCCCAGATCCCATGTAAGGTGTAGTTCAAGTGTAGACAGACACCACCATAGCTATGTTCTTCATCAACAAGCAGGGAGGAGCATGCTTTTCACCCTGTGTCAGAACGCCATCCATCTGTGGTACTTTGTGAAGTACTCCATCCACCTCCAGACTTCACATCTTCCGGGAGCCTGGAATGCCCTGGCAGATCACCTCCACAGATCTTTCTACTTTCACCACAAATGGTCTCTTCATCCAGAGGTCATGAGGTTCATCTTCCAAAGGGGGAATCTCCCTAAGTAGACCTGTTCACAACCAAGCAGAACAGGAAATGCTGTCAGTTTCCCTCACTTCTGAGGGATCAGCCTGGGCCTCCGTTATGATGCTTTCCTGCTTCCATGGATAGAGCTCCTGTTCTGCACATTTCCTCCGGTTCCTGTGTTATTCAAATAACAAATATCACAGGATCTTTTTCAGGGGATAAGGCAACAAGCCACACTTATTGTGAATACAAAATTTGGTAAATAGTATCTATAGTGTAAATACCAGGAAAACAGTATCACATTGTAACAATATCAATATTGTGCTTTACTTAGTGATTGCACATACAGAGACTCTTGTTAATAAAGTATACTTCAATGACACATGTTTCAACTGGCACCTTCATTCACACTCACACACAGACATAAAGAAAGACACAGATAAACATACATAGGGGTTTCACAGATGTTATATATACCAGCCTTGTAGTGCTCGTGGTAGTCACCGGCCAGGTGACTGTAGCATGAGGGTGAGGAGCAAGGTTCTGCCGATGCGCATCAGTACTCCTGGATGGTGTGGTGATGTAGACCTGAACCTCCAGCCTTCATCTTTCTGTCCCATTTTATAGAAAGAAGATCTCATGTAAGTCTATGGGTTTTTGCTCTGTCATTTTTTGCATCTGCATTTGGTGTGATCCTCAATCACTCAGTTGCAAACCTGATCAGATTTTGTCCTTTGAAGTGGACTGACTAGAGTTATTAGGATCTTCAGCCAGTTCAGTGGTAAAAGTCATTATCTTTGCTCCTTTCTTCCTCATTCAAATGTTTGGGATGAGGCTGGTGTTTTCTTCATGTTTCAGCATCCCTTACTTAGACCAATTGTTCAATCACTCTCCTTGTGTACACCCACCTCAATTGCTCAGTCATTCACACTCCAATCACTCAGTGCAAACTCCTAGCTGAAGAACTCACATGTCTTCTAAAGCAAACAAGACTTCATTTCTGCAAATGTCTTTCACAATTAGGTAGGTATATTACATTTCACAGTGTGGCTTCTCATACTTAACCACATATAAAATAGCGTTTTTACAAATATTCTGAAAGTGGGTAAAATCAACAGATAAAATTGTCAGTGGAGTGGTTTTACAAATAATCTTATTCAAAGTAAAGACAGACTTGAATTATTACTGAATAATAGGATTTGGAACCATGTCAAGCTGGAAGGTAGGACTTACAGAGAATAGCTTAGACAAAAATCTGGGAACTCTTGTTCCGATGATATGCAGTAAATGAACATTTTAAAAAGACTGAAGTGAACATTTCAAAGGGTAGAACAGTAAGAGTCAGTTGAGGTTTTAGCTTTTGATTAAAGGTACAGTGTATCAGGCTGAAGTGCCTCTTGGTAGGAGTGGGGGGAGGTGTTTGTGGTTCTGTCCTTTCATGTATTTCCTAAAAACAGGATTGGGCCAACACTTGTAGTTCACGAGGTCCTTCTGAAAATCAAGTGGGACGAAGCGAGAATTATTCTTATAGCCCCCAACTGGCTGCACCCGCACTGGTTTGACATGCGGCTAGACATATCAGTAGCACTCCCACGACATCTCCCATTCTGTCTAGACTTGATTTTACAAGGCCACAGCTGTTTACTCCATCTGAGCCTCAGGTTCCTTCACCTGACTACATGGAAGTTTCATGGCTGAACACAAAGGAGCAAGCCTGTTCTAAATAAATTTGACGGGTCTGACTGTGTAGTAGGAAGCCATCCACTAGGGCTACATACCTCACTAAGTGGAAACTTTTCTCGATATGGTTGTCCCAATGAGGGTTTTCTATGACTTGATCTTCCCTTCTGTCTATTCTGGGCTTCTTGCTCAAGCAGAAGCAACAAGGTCTGGCTCTTGCATCTATTAAGGTGTATCTAGCAGCGATTTTGGCTTTTCACCCGCCATTGGGCGGTAGGTCAGTTTTCTGTCACAAGATTACAGTTTACTTTTTTTAAGGGTTGAGAGACTACACTTACGTTCGCAATCCAGTTGCCCTGTGGGACTTAAACCTAGTCCTGTCAAAACTCATAGGCTCTCCCTTTGATCTGCTAGCATCGTGCCCTCTCCTGCTTCTCTCCTGGAAGGTCTTGTTCCTGGTAGCAATTACCTCAGCCAGAAGGGTCTCTGAAATCAGGGCCCTTACGTCAGAATCACTGTACATGTTGTTCTTTAAGGACAAGGTCCGACTGCATCCCATCTAGCTTTCCTGCCCAAGGTGGTCTCCCAGTTCCATACCAACCAAGCCATTTTCTTGTCTGTCTTCTTCCTGCAGCCACACACAAATTCAGAAGAGTGGCAGGTTCACTCATTAGATATTAGGAATGCCCTTGCCTTCTACATTGAGAGGAGCAAACTGTTTTGCAGATCTGCACAGCTCTTTGTGTCAGTAGCAGAGAGGATGAGAGTTCCTACTAGTTTCAGCCCAGAGTGTCTTATTCTGAATAACCTCATGTGTTCAGGCATGCTACGAGCAGATGAATGTTCCAGTGCCTGCCATTTTGACCACTCTTTCCACAAGAGCTCAGGCCCCTTCAGCAGCATTTCTGGCCCAGGTTCTAATCCAAGACATCTGCAGGGTTGCAATCATTGTCATCCATCTACTCCATCACCCAACAGGCTTGAGACAATGTCAGTTTCAGGAAAGCAGTATTGCAGTCTGCATATCCATGAACTCTGAGCCCACTTCTTTGGGTACTGGTTGAGAGTCACCTTGCAAGGCATGGACATGAGCAGTCCCCCTTCTTTCCCCCCAACCAGACGGGAAAGGAAAAGGGTTTTATTCCCAGTACTTCCTCATTCCCAAGGCAAAGGGGGGGGCTCAGACCCATTTTAGACCTGCAGTGGTTGAACCAGTTCCTCAGAAGACTCAAATTCCACATTGTCTCCCTAACCTCCATCGTTCTGTCGGTGGATCCTGGAGATTGGTATGCTGCCCTCAATCTGAAGGATGCATATTTTCAAATTGCAATTTTTCCAGGCCACAGGAGGTTTCTCCAGATTGTTGTGGGCTGTTCCCATTTCCAGTTTTACAAGCTTCCTGTTTGGCCTCTTGCCCCATGGATCTTCATGAAATGCATGGTGGCTAGGTGTGCAAATCTACCCATATCTGAATGACTGGTTATTCAGGGTCCCAGTCCCAGGTCCAGACTAGCATCAACCTAGCGAGAATATGCAGATCAACCCATATCTGAATGATTGGTTACTCAAGGGCAGGTCCCAGTCTCAGGTCCAGACTAGCATCAACTTGGTGAGGGCCGCCTGTCAGCGCCTAGGACTAGTGGTGAACAAACAAAAGTCCACAGTACAGAAAATAGAGTTTATTGGGGCCATTCTCAACTCTACGCAGACCAGGGCTTTGCTGCCACAGCCTCAGTTCAAAGCCATGTTGAGCCTTATCAGGCGCATCCATGCCTATCCCCTTACAACAGCCCCGGCCTGCTTGCAGTTGATGGGTCACATGGCAGCCTGCACGTACGCAGTACACAATGCATATCTAAAGCTCAGACTGCTCCAGTCCTAGCTGGCCTCGGTGTATGTTCCAAGGAGGCACTCGCTGGGGCACTGTGACCACTTTGTCCAGAAAGTCCTCTCCTCCCTAGACCGGTGGCTGGACCCCTGGGCGGTCATGTGTAGGATACCCTTCAAAGACCTGGTTCCCTTGGTCACACTGTTATCAGACACCTTGGACTTGGGGTGGGGAACACATATCAGCTCCAACCACAGTACGCAAGGGACCTGGTTGGAGAGGGAATGGGGATTACACATAAACAGCAAGGAACTCAGGGTGTGCAGGGTTCAGATTGGCGATCACAGTGTTCCTTCCCCTTCTGAAGGGCAAGGTGGTCCAAGTTTTGATGGACAACATGGCCACGATGTACTATATCAACAAGCAGGGCGGGGTCCACTCCCCAGCCCTGTGCCAGGAGGCAGTGAGCCTCTGCGGCTTTGCCATACAACACAATATGCATCTGGTGACTTCCCACCTTCTCAATATAAAGAATGCCACAACAGACACCTCACCAGATCCTCCTTACCCCGCCACAAGTGGCTTCTCCTCCTGAAGGTGGTCGACATGCTCTTCCAAAGGTATGGGTCTCCCCAGGTGGACCTCTTTGCATCCGAGCTGAAAAAGTGCCATCAGTTCTGCTCCATTCGTGGGTGGGACGAAGGGATTCTGTCCGATGCCTTCCTTTTGTCGTGGTCGGGGTCCTTACAAATGCCTACCTGCCCATACTGTTGATCTACAAGGTTCTGTTAAAGATCAAGAGGGACAAGGCAGATGTTATTCTCAAAGCACCTACCTAGCCATGGCTACATTGGTTTATGACACTGCTTGAGCTGTCAGTTGCACCCCCACTGGAGGTGCCTTGCTAGCACAATCTCCTCTCCCTGGACCAGGGACGGTTACTACATCTGGACCTGGAATCTCTGCACCTGATGGTGTGGAGGCTCTATGGTTGAACCCGGAGGAACAATCCTGTTCGTCTCAAGTGCAGCAAGTTCTATTGAGTAACAGGAAGCCTTCTACTAGAACGTCAGACCTTGTCAAGTGGACACGGTTCACCTGCTGGGTGGTGTCTCAGCGAGTCTCGGCCCAGCAGGCCTCGATCCAAGTAATTTTAGACTACCTGTTACACCTTAAGCTTCAGTGCCTGTCCTTTGCCTCATGGAAGGTGCATCTGGCAGCTATTTCCGCTTTTCATCCCCCAATCCATGGGAAGCCATTTTTTTCCCGTGATATGACAGTCCAGTTCATGAAGGGCATAGAGAGGCTCTATCCTCAGGTTAAGGATCCATTTCCTCCCTGGGATCTAAATTTGGTGCTCACTACGCTCATGGGGGCCTCGTTCGAGCCTTTAGCTACCTGTCCCTTGTTGTTGCTATCCTGGAAGGTGTCCTCAGCCAGTAGGGTGTCCAAGATGGCACTTACCTTGGAACCACCATATATGGTCTTCTATAAGGATACGGTCTGGTTGCGGCCTCACTCGGCCTTCTTGCCCACGGTAGGGTCCCAGTTTTAATTAGGATATTTTCCTACCTGTTTTCTTTCCAAATCCCCATGCCTTGGATGAGGAACGCTGTTGGCAGACACTCCATGTACAAAGGGCCGTAGCCTTTTACATTGAGCAGACGAGTTCGTTCCATAAGTCCACATAACTGTTCATGACAGTGGTTGACAGGATGAAAGGCTCACCTGTGTCAGCGCAGAGAATCTCTTCGTGGGTAACCTCCTGTATTAGGTTCTGCTATGAGCAGGTGACGGTGCCTCTCCTGGTGGCAGTCACAGCCCATTCCATAAGAGCACAAGCTTCAGCGGCAGCCTTTCTGGCTCAGGTGCCCATTCAAGACACATGCAAAGCTGCTACTTGGTCCTCGGTGCACACCTTTGCCTCTCGTTACACCATTATTCAGTAAACACGAGATAATGCCATCTTCAGCAAGGCAGTGCTGCAGATGGCTCACCACTGAACTCTGATCTCACCTCGAAGGTATTGCTTGGGAGTCATCTAAAATGGAATTGACACGAGCAAGCACTTGAAGAAAAGATGCTTATTTACCTTGTAACTGTTCATTCTTAGAGATGTGTTGCTCATGTCCATTCCATTACCCGCCCCTTCTCCCTGCTGTTGGAGTTGATGGCAAGAGGGAACTGAGGGAGTGTAGGGCCCACAGTGCTTTGTATACCACGGCATGTGCGCGGGGCTCCTGGGGGCACCAGAGCTGGCCCTATGGGTACTGCTGAGGTGAGAAAATTTCCAGTAACTGTGCACAAGAACACACACACACCTAGAATGGAAGGGACATGAGCAACATCTCTAAGAACAAGTTACAAGGTAAGTAACCATCTTTTCTTAATATTGGTCGTGAGTTTTTTAATACTTGAAGACATCTTGCTGTCAAACAGTTAAATGTCAGAAACTTTCAGAATTCACCTGGAGAGGATCATTTTTCTTAAGTTGTGGTGCCTGATAGCTTTTATTGGCTGGGAGATATGGACTAATTAGGTCTATTCATTCTTTTATTTTGGAGCCTGGATGTGGATTTTCCTTTTCATGTATTAACCCAGGTTCACACACCTCACTGCTTGGTTCTGTAGGTCATCTTTTGTTAGTCCAACTCCCATTTTGAAGCCCAAATCTCAACCCTGACACATCACAACCAAATGGGATATGGGCTTCTTACAGAGAAATATAAGTTTAATGTATGGCAGACTTCATAGTTGTTCTGTGAATTGGCCAGCTAAGGGTTTTTTAATTGAAAGACTGACCACTTCGTTGCATAGTCCAAACACCACCACCACTCCTACAAGTGAATCTCAGTGCTATTCCTGGATCTGAAAACTACTTATCCACACCACATTGCTTGGTAGTATTGCTTAATTATACCGAACAGATTTGCAAACAATTAGTGGGAAATCTGCTTTTCCATATGTTAGACGCAAAATAGGAGCCTTACTTAAAAAAAAAAAAATGATTTTACATCTGTTGGGCAGCTGGCATTTTCTAAAGGATGCAATTACTTTGTTAGTTGTCACTTAAATTTTGCTTCCTAAATCATTCTGCAATCATTGTTCCTAATGGGGAGCAATAGATTAAATTCATTCAGAATGTGAGTTAGCTTTAAATGTATGTATGTATTTAGCAGAGGAGCTGAATGCCAATGATTTAGTTCCCCATTTTTTCTCTGGGTCCCACTCCTCTCTCCCACTATAACCTTCCTGCCAAAGAAACCTGTTTCAATTGATCTGTATATCTTAAATATTTTGAATCCTTCATTCTATATCTGAGGACATGTGGAATGCTGTAAACTGTTTAAATAGGGGAAAGCCTTCAGTGTAAAATGAAGAAATGGAGGTGAGGTTGTAAGACACTTAAATTAGCCAATGTGATCTAAAGAGTTGCATCTTGAACCTGTCTTAGCGAGACATGCACAAGTCAAAGTTTTGGTTTGAAATACGTGAGATAAAGTGAATTAAAGAATAAAAATAAGAGATAAAGAGAATATAAATTATCATTTCCTAAGTATTAGTCAGTTTATTTTAATTATAATAAAACTTCTATTAGCACATGTATCTCTGCCCGACTACAACAGCCAGGCACTTGTCTACAGCTGTTAGGCCACATTGTGGCCTGAATTTACATGGTGAGGCTGGCTCGGCTAAGACTCAGACCACTTCAGTTGTGGCTCACCTCGGTTTATGCCCCAAGTAGACATTCCCTGGACCAGGTGGTCACAGTCTCCCCAGATGCTGGCCGCACTAGACTAGTGGCGGAGCCCCTGGGCAGTGTTGAGAGGTGTGCCATTTGAGGAGCTAGTCCCCTTGGTCACTCTGGTATCAGACGCCTCAGACTTAGGGTGGGGGCCCATATCAGCGCCAACCTTGGCACACAAGGGGGTCTGGTCGAAGGAGGAGAGGTGCATGCACCTCAACATGAGAGAGTTACGGGCTGTACACCTAGCCTGTGGAGTGTTCCTCTACTTTATTGCAGGCAAGGTGCTGCAGGTACTGATAGTCAATACAGTGGCCACGCATTATATCAACAGACTGGAGAGCCCATTCCTCAGCCACGAAGTAATTTGTCTGTGCGACCTGGTGATAAGGCACAATTTTCACATAATAGCCTCTCACCTTCCTGGAGCAAGGAACGACAAGGCAGACCACCTCAGCAGGTTGTTCTTACCATGCCACAACTGGTCACTTCACCTAGATGTGATCTCTATGAAGTTCCAATGGTGGGGCTCTCCCAAGATGGACCTGTTTGCGTCAGTTTGGAATAGGAAATGCCCACAGTTCTACGACCTCCGCAAACTGGAGGCTGGGTCGCTCTCTGACGCCTTCCTGCTGCAGTGGTTGGGGAGCTTCGTGTGTGTTTCTGCCCAGTCCTCCTCTTCACAAAGTCCTGCTGAAAATCAAGATGGACAAGATGGATGTTATCTTCATTGAACTGGCCTGGCTGCACCAGCACTGGACCTATCGATTGCCACTCTGCTGGCGATATCAAGACGGAACGATCTCCTGTCCCAGGACCACGGTTGCTTGCTACACCTGGGACTCCCTACACCTCATGGCATGAAGGCTCCATGCTGAGTGCAGACAAGCGAGCCTGTTTGGCACAAATTCAGCAAATCCTGCTGGGTAGCAGGAAACCTTCCGCACAGGTCACATATCGAACAAAATGGAAGCGATTTACCTGCTGGGCAGAGTCCCAGGGAATTTCACCTGGGTTGTTGCTGATATAGGCAATCCTGGAGTACTTTTTATAATTAAAACACCAGGGACTAGCCATGGCCTCCCTGAAGGTCACCTAGCGGCTGTATCGGCATTCCACCAACCCTTGGAGGGGACATCAGTTTTCTCCCACCCTATGACCATTAGGTTCCTGAAAGGGGTGGAGAGGCTCTATCCGCAGATCCATGACCCGGTGCCTCCCTGGGATCTCAACATGGCCCCTTTGAAGTCCATAGCTACGTTCCCTTTACTGTTGCTGTCATGGAAGGTGGACTTCCTGGTGGTCATTACCCCAGCAAGGAGGGTTTCTGAGATTAGGGTGCTGACCTCGGAGCCTCCTTTTACTGTGTTCTATAAAGACAAAGTTCAGTTACGACCACATGCCTAAGTTGGTTTTCCAATTTCATTGTAACCAAGATATTTTTCTCCCCGTGTTTTTTCCCAAACCTCATGGTTCGGAGGAGAAGAGGTGGCACACGCTAGATGTTAAACAGGTGTTAGCATTCTACATTGAGCACATGAGACCACTCCAGAGATCTACACAACTCTTTGTCACGGTGGCTGATGGGATGAAAGGTTTACCTGTTTCTGCCCAGTGCATCTCATCATGGATAACTTCCTCCATCAAGTTCTGCTATGAGCAGGTGAAAGTGCCATTTCCACGGATAATTACAGCCCACTCAGCCAGTGCTCAAGCTTCATCCACAGCCTTCCCAGGGAGAGTGCCCGTGCAAGACATCTGTAGGGCTGCCACCTGGTTGTCTGCACACCTTCATGTCCCACTGCACCATCGTCCAGCAGGCACGGGACAGCATGAGTTTCGGCAGAGGTGCTGTAGCAGCTCATCCATAATCCCGGCCCCCCTTCAAGGTTTTGCTTGTGAGTCTCCTATAATGGAATGGACATGAGCAAGCACTCGAAGACGGTTACTTGCTTTGTAACTGTTCGTCGAGATGTGTCCATTCCATGATGCACCCTCCGTCCCTGCTGCTGGAGTCGGCATATAGAAGGAACTGGCGAGGGAGTGGGTTTGGTTGGCAGCGCATCATATACCGCGGCATGTGCACGGGCCTCCAGGGGCGCCGGAGCCAGCCCTACGGGTACTGCTAAAGGGAAGAAAGTTCCAGTAATCGTGCACAGAGGCGCGCACACACCTAGAAAGTAATGGACATAAGCAACATATCTCAAAGAACAACAGTTACAAGGTAGTAAGTAACCATCTTTTCTAGCCACCCAATCAGCCATAAAACTGACCTCTTTTGCTAATCATAATTTTCAAGCATATCTTTAAAACTATGCTTGATCTTTCACAATGATCACCCCTTTTACATTGATCTTTTGCAATTCGTGCTGAGGTGTGCCCATTGCGCAGGAATTCTGTGCTTTGGCTTGAGAAATTATTAAATAAAAACAGTTTGAACACATTATTTTGTTTGTTTGCTTGAACTGCGTGCACATTTTAAAACCACTGAATTTAACTTACTATGATTTCTTGAGATGTTTATTTCGGAGCAGCTTGTAATTTGTTTTCTCTTAAAGGCTGCTGAGCCAGATGCCTGCAAAGCTGTTAACTAGAACACTTGCTACAAATTTACATCATGTTTGAAAAGTCTCAATGTAAAATGCCTATGGGCAATGTGATATGACTAAGGAGTTAAGATGAAAAAAGGCTTGGACTAGATGTTTTTGGTAGCCATCTTGCAGCCAGATGCATTTTCTGTTATAATGCAGTTAATGGAAAATCAAATATAAATGTTGATTTGTAATCAAATTCATTTCACTTCTGAAATGAAATTTTTTATTCATGTTCCTTATTAAGTCACACTTTGAAGATAGTACTTTAAAGAAAATTTAATATTTTTTGTATTTAGCAGCAGACTTCAAAAGAGCATATCATTTTGACCCTTACTTTTTAAATATGTCCTGCAAATATATTTCATTAGCAAAGAGTCAACATCAAAAATACTTTATAAATGTCCCAAATAAGCAGTGTAAGAACAATACTGAGTATGTAAGCCAGAAAACTTTGTTTTGGACCTTTGGCAACTAGGCCTACTGCAGGCAGACAAGACCTGCTCTGAGTGAAGTCTGCTACAGACATAATACATCATCAGCCAGGTAACCCCATTGAAAAGCCTGCACCTTATCTGAGGTTATAAATATTAAGGTGCCATCAAGATATGGGAACCGCTCACAAATGGTTGTCTTAAAATAATTTTTTTACTATTTGGCATATACTGTTTAAAAATTGGAAAACATACAATATTGATGTGCCTTAAACCACTTCTGTGAGTACCGTTGACACCAGTACCTAGAGCAAGGGTTTACACATCTGGATATTGACAAACTCAAAACAGCTTTATTTCAGTATTTTTGCAAAATCCACCTGTTGCATAAATTAGTCAAAATGCAAATTATATCTTAGATACTATGCTTATGGGTGGGAGCTATAGAAGAACCTAAGATAGCTAGCACACAACATTAAGAGCACTGGTCTGTTAAAGGAACACTCAAATTGTAGTAGATAAGGTCTGAAGTGTGGTTTTTAAGCACAGACATCCTAATTTCACTAAAGTGTGATTGTTTGCTAAATATTGTTTATATTTGTACAATATTTGTTCTAAACAATGTTAAAGTAACCATAAATATTGTTTAATTGAAATATTGAAGTAACAATATTTGTACTAAATATTGTTAGTTCATATAAAACTCAATAGTTCAATTCTGAGTTTAAATGCAAATCAGACCTATGGTGCTAGCACTTCTTCAACTCTTCTTGCCTTTCTACTTTTTCCTCATTGTATAAACTAGGCCTTGTCCATACTAATTAGATGATTCAGGAAGACGAAAAGCTATATTGGTATAAGTAATCTTTATTCCAGTGTAACTTTTTCCACATTAGGACTTTTAACACTACAGCTATTTTGATGTTTAAAAATACCCAAACCCTCACACACCTAACTGAAATAGTTAAACCAGTAACACTTTAAGTGTCGAGCAGACCTGTTACCACTTATGATTCCTGGTTTTGAGTGGGATGGGGTGCTT
Source organism: Mesoclemmys tuberculata (assembly GCA_007922155.1). NCBI lineage: Eukaryota > Metazoa > Chordata > Testudines > Chelidae > Mesoclemmys > Mesoclemmys tuberculata. The sequence goes on along the minus strand of ML675601.1, from coordinate 102,693,468 downwards.
TAGTTCATTAGGCATCTTTTCCTAAAAGGTGCCATATTGTGTTGATTTATCTGATTATAATGGGAGAGGGATCAGTCTCTATCTGGATGCGATGATTGCCTTTGTTAGGAGTGTATGCAAGAGAATTATCTATGGAGAACCTGAAAAGGGTTTTGTTTTGTTTTTCTCCTACCCTCTTTCAGAGAGTGTCATTTTCTTGGATTTGTTTTGAATCAGACTGTGAGCATCACTTAGGGCAAGTCTACACTTAAAACATTGCCTCGGCACTACTGCGCTGTTGTAATGCTTTAATGAAGATGCTCGAGGCCAATGCCCACAATCAGTGTTTTCCTCTACATATTAATAATCCTAGTGGGACAATAGCAAGTAGAATCTTAAAATACCTTTCTTCATTTCCCCCATCTGTAATCACACCATTGAACCCCTTTCTCTGCCCACTGGCGTCAGCACCTAATTGATACGAGTTTCGTAATACCGACTTTGACTAAATAGAAAGCAACCTGGATCCCCAAACTCATTTTATGTTAACCTATGTTAAATATGTAATTCATTTTTCTATTAGAGAAAGACAGTGACTGAGCTTCCAAAGAAACAGCCATTCCAGGGCTAGAAGAGACCTTACCAGGAAACTTGTGTTACTATGTGTACATGCACACAGTTTGCCAGCCATATAGATCTTGATTCAGGAAAAGACTTCAGCATGTGTTTAAAGTTAAGCGCTTTCCTGAATCCTGAATTATATAATGTAATTTTTTTAAATTCTGATTGCTGTTAAACAATCTGTAATTTTCAATAGTTATTACCAGTCTACAGGATGAGCTATAGTAAACTTCCATTACTGAATGTCACTAATTTTTTAACTATACTGCAGTACATCCACATCTATTAAAGTATTTTATTTTTATAAGTTTTGTGATGCATTACCCTTGACATTTTTTTAGTTATTTGTTAACTTGAAATATTTGGTAAGCCACATTGCAGATTCCTGGTCAGTGGAAATTGATGATCTCTTCTACAGCCAGAGGATTTTTAAACAAAAATAATTCCTTTGGGCCACAGTTACTTACTTAATACACTGCATATTTTGCCCTCTTAAATTTGTCAAAAGTGAATATATGATCATGATGATTGTCTTTTTCTATTGTGCTCAAGTTTATATGGTTAGTATAAGTTCAATTAACAGGCTTACGTAAAAAGTTAGACTACTTTTTTTTGGCAATTAAAAGATGAATTGCTTGCAACAGGAAGTGGTAAAACAACAAGGAGGGTTCCTGTTCTATAATATGTTACCCATTTGCTTTTAGGTCAAAAGCTTCAGGTAAAAGCACCAGACATTAGCCAAGCCTGGAAGCTGATAGAAGCATGAGATTTATAAGCCTCCAAAATGAGCCAAGCGCCAGCAGGAAATGTAGGGAGTTTATTGAAAAGCCACAGGAAACACCAGCTGCAGGAATTATGCCTGGTCAAAACAGTGCCTGTTCCATTAAATAAAATGACACACCTCCCACTTGATTTTTTCCTTGAAGAATGAGAAATTGAAAGAAGTCTGGGCATAAAGTGTATCATCCTCAAGAGGGTGATGTAATTGTCACGAATCTTCTATATCAGAAACCCTCTGAAGTTCAGGAACAAGTGTCATGACACAGCACATCAAAGCAAACTGCCAGCTGTGTGGTGCTTTATTGCTAATTGAGTTAATGTGAAACACTTCCCTGAACCAATTATCTAAACTGTATTTAAATCCAGTCAGTCTTTAGAAAAGGAAAAGCAGCTCAGATGGTCTCTTTATAGTGTTAGTTGCCATTTTATGTTGTGGGGAGATTACTTAGGCGTGTAATCTTATTTAATATCTTGGGTTCTGGAATATATAGTCATGATATAATAAAATTTCATAACTATTCATCCACGTTGAATCGTCTCCATTTATGAAATGACATTTGGATGACTAAGTGTGTGAGAAATGTAAAATCAGATTTTAAATAGCAAATTAAGTTATTTGTGTCAGCATGTATCATTCTTGGCTTTTAAAGTGTCAGACTTTGAGGGGCTTTCATTGGACTGTGAAAGTGGTGGCAGTGACTGTAGAATGTCCGTAAGCGATGTACTGGTTGTGTGGGGCAGTCTGCTATACGTTTTTCCTCTGTTTATTTCTATTCCTACAACTGAGTACAGGTCACTGTGTGTCCTGAATGGTGTGAGTGAGACGGACATGTAAATTAGTATACTGTAATTCATAGGACTGTGCTTGCGTCTGGTTGAGCATATGCTTGCCTAGATTTTGTCATTGTTTGTGCATACTGAAGAAAGTTATGACTATACTCTTAGGGCAAAACTTATGGTATATGAAATATTTCAAAGTCCAATGAAAACATGCTTTCCCTGCCATTAGACTACAATCAATGTTTTAGTTAATTGGCAACTTCTTTTGGTTACTGGAATTGTCAGCTTACTTGGCCACTGTTAAGTGACCCAGGCTGCTTAACATGACAAGTAGTATACTGTAGCATGAGAGGTGGTGATTATTTCTGTCTTTTGAGAGCGCTCTGTTTTTTCCTTTCATTAGTATGCTGGCAGATAAGCTAAACATGACCCCTGAAGAAGCTGAACGATGGATTGTCAACCTAATTCGAAATGCAAGACTGGATGCCAAGTTAGATTCAAAATTGGTAAGTTTTGTACTTCGTTGTATAGAAGAGTCCAGCTTGATTTGTTTAATCATAATTTCATACTAGTTGATAGTAATTGTAGAACTAATATAGCTTTGCTTATCTCTTATTCTGTTGATTCTAAAATATAATGTTCTCCTTTACCCCTTTTGGCACTTGCTGCATATGGTGATTAACTTATTCTAACTGGTATAAAGGTCACTAACAGTAGTTCTGAAAGCAGGAGTTAAGTCTGTCTGTCATGGTATGGTTAAAGTTATATTGTTTCAGTTGTAAATCATACATTTTTTTCTGAAATGTTAGATATACTCACAGTAGCTTGTAATACTTTTAAAAAAATCCTTTATAGTTACCGTATTTTTCGCTTTATAAGACGCACCTGATGATAAGACGCACCTAGGTTTTAGAGGAGGAAAATAGGAAAAAAATATTTTGAACCAAAAAGTGGGCTAAAATATTTAATAAAATAACAGAATAATATGTAAACATGAACAACAGTCAACAGCAACATTAAGAACCATTATTACTGTAATTAACAGATGAGGAGAGATTTTTATCTTAGAACAATACACCTCTAGTCATCAGGAAACCCCAAAAACTCCTCACTGCTGTCCGAACTTATCAAGCTCACTTATCAAGGCATTTTCTTTGGCGTATTTTACTACCTCCAGTTTAAAAGGGATTTTATATGTTAGCCTTTTCTGCTTTGACATCTTTCTAAAATTGGATGCAGCAGGAGACTACGGTAGTCTGATTGGTGGAGGCAGGGGAGCAGCAACAGTTCTGCTGCTCTCTCTCTCTCCCTCCCTCCCCTCCCAGCTGTGTGGTAAGTACAGTGCGGACTTAGTGAAAGCTCCTGTGATCCTGCAATAGTGCCGGCCAACTTGATTTTCGGCATGTTCGCTTTATAAGACGCACTGACTTTTTCCCCCCACTTTGGGTGGGAAAAAAGTGCGTCTTATAAAGCGAAAAATACGGTAATTGGATTATGAATGAGATTAAAATAATGTGTCAAGTGAAGTGAGGTCCTGCGCTTAACTCAGTGGCATTTCTCTGTCTGTTGCAATGTGATTATTTTTTAAAAATGTATCTGATCAGTTCCAGAATTATATACCAGTTTGTATCAATCCCTATGGATTTTTGGTAAAAACTGGTAAAGGTGATGTCCACTAAACTCAGAATGGTTGGCTGATTTGCTTTTGATGTCACAGTCCCAATGAGAAGCTTTTAGGTGCAGAATGAATTTGAAAATCTGGCCCTTATTTAGGTGCCTAAATGGGTTCAAGCTGATATTCTTTTGATACACTGGCCACAATTATGGTAGGTGCTGAGGATTTGAAAATCTGGCTCAGAGCTCTTTAGCCCACCTCATTATTCCCTTCTACTCTGGGGACTCCCTGCAAACCCTCCGCTCCATGCCAGGGGCTCTATGTCTCTATTTCTCCCTCCCCCACATACATCTGCCTTCATGCCAGCAGCTCTGAAATCGAGGACAATGAGTGGGAGTGGGACAAAAGAACTTGTGGGTAGAATGGAAGGATATAAGTATCTCCTGGTGTGTGCAATGAATTTGGCCTGCATACGCGATACATTGTACAACCCTCCAGTGTAAGTGTACGAGAATGAAAAATGATTTACAGAATTTTATGAAGACTGCTTTGCATCTGAGAAATAATTTCCACGTGAACATGTGTTGCTCTAGGGGCAGAATTAGTTGTGTACAACCTTAATTTTGGCATTTCGGATCACTTTTGAATGGTTAAATGTTTTTTGCATATTTGGTAAATTAAAATATGAGCCTTCATAAGCTGAATTTTTCCTGTTTAATTTCTAGGGCCACGTAGTTATGGGTAATAATGCAGTCTCACCCTACCAACAAGTGATAGAAAAGACTAAAAGCCTGTCTTTCCGAAGTCAGATGTTGGCTATGAATATTGAGAAAAAATTGAACGTGAGCAGTAGGACTGAGGTAAGCATTAGCTACATGTTTCTGTACTTCCATATCTTTGTTCTTCCCCTGAAGCTAAACGAAGAGTTTTGTTGTTGGTACTAAACATACACTGTATAAACTTTGCTTCTCATTCCCTAAGGGACGTTTTTAGCTGCTCTGTGGCACTAGAATTTAATTGAAAAGGATTTATTTTGTTGCCATGAGTTTACAATAGTTTCTGCTTTCTTTCATCTCTTATATCCCTACTCTATTCTTCTGCCTCTTTCTTCCACCCCTCACATAGGGTACATCTTCACTAACGGTGGCAAATTCACTACCCTCAGATCAATCTGTTCGGATCAATTGTGCGGTCAGTGAAGGACTGCTCAATCAATCCAGAAGTAGCTTGTGTAACTCCTGTCGACTTTGTAACTCCTCTTCTACACAGCGTCTTCACTGTGTTGCGCCACTTGAGGGGGTGGTTTTAATGCGTTGACTTCCAGAACATTTAGCGAGGTCCACCATAGATCTTGTTATATTAATTTAATTTACCTGGGACATGCTTACACGATATGGTTATGTTCTGAAGAAAACCCATAGATAAACAGGTTTTTAAAATTCCTACTAAAGCTAAAAAATACAAAATACGACCGTTTAATTGGCCCTTGTCACTGAGGCTGAAATATACTGAAGTGACAAACTAAAGTAGATTAGTTTAATACAGTCGAAAATCATGTAAACATCACATAAAGCAATTTTGTAAATAGTGCCAAATTTGTTATTTTGAGACATTACAGCACTGTTCAAAAATACTTTCCGTTTCTGAACCAAGGGAAAATTTCTTTTTTTCTTGGCCTTTCTGAAGCAAAGAAAAATCTTTGTGGTAACGTAACTTTCTTTCAGTTAATAGAACAAGAATATCCAACAGGTTTACTTTAAGCTTAAAAATATTGTTGGGAGGAGTGAATCACTACTAAACACTGTGATATTGATAAATGTTTAAGCAGTTACATTTATCCATGTATTATGACTTGATGACTAATTATTAAACTGATTCTGGATGGGCGGTATTTACATAAGCAGCCATTTAATTTTATGAATAGGTGATTTTTAAAAGATATTACAAATAATATTTCAGTGGCTGACAAAAACAAATGGTTTTCTCTTTTCCTGCTGATCTTTAATTTTTTATTTTATATATTTTAGGCACCTAACTGGGCTACTCAAGACTCCGGCTTCTACTGAAACAGTTTTGAGGGGGGGAAGACCAAATTTTCATTTGAGAAGAAAAGATAAATATATACCTTTTTTCAAAAATTCTTGAAAAGTTTGCAATACATGATGAGTTGAATAAAATTGGCTCTTTTTAACTATCTGTGTAGCTTGATAATTTGATTACACACTTAAAAAATTTGCTACAAGATAAAATGGCTGGTTTCCTCAATACAATTAAAATCTGGAGAATGGTAAATTAAAACTTAAATGTTGACTAAATTTTTTACAATAGGCCTCAGGTTTCACTTGATAGTAGATCAGGTATATGTTTGGATCCATCTCTGTTTGGAAACATGGGAATTCTATTTCTAGTAGTTTCTTTCTTTGGATATTGCAAACTGCCACATCATCAAATAAAGCTATGGATATGGGTCCAAGATGAGAGAGTATTAAAAGCACATTCCCAAGTGGTGCAAACTGTTGGACAGCCCTAGAGCATGTTGCCTATATTCCATACCCCATGTCACCTTTTGGCAGAATATCAACTGAGTTCATATTATATAGGAAGTACAGTGAAATTTCTGGAGGATTATGGAACTGGATTTCTGAGTTTAAACTCTGTAATACTTCTAAGAGTAATTTAAGGCTAGTTTCAATCCTCTTCTGCCTCCTAGAATAAAAGTAGCATTGTTAGGCTATGATTCTACTTATCTCAAAAGTGGCAGCATGACAATTATTACACTTCCCCATGTAAATATAAGCTCTAGCCACCTGGTTCTGTCATCTTACTTCCTGAGCACTTAATATGCTGAATGCTGTTAATTTGCTATAGCTTCTAATATAAAGCAGGAACAGAATCTTTTGGTTATGAGGAGGGAGAGTCAGCACCACTTAAAGCAAATAGCAAATGTTCTCTGTCTCCTCACACCTATTGTCCCTTTTCACAGTAATGACAGTTTGCCCCTGGGTGTGTGGGTGGGAGGGGAGCTATTATCTCTTGAAATTATTTTACGACCACCTTAACCTGGAGTCACTTGTTTTCTTGTGCCTCTGCCTTCTTTGCTGGGTTGCATCTGATTTTCATGTTGCAGCTTGCAACTTTCCATGTGCATAGCTTGACTATCTAGGTTTCTTTATATTCTCATGACTAGTATGAGTCTTTCATAACGTAAATGCAAAATAGTCTACCATTAGAGCTGTGCAAATAACTGATTTTTTTTAGTTAACTGGCAATTCTAAAAAAAAATGGAAAAAAGTGTTTTGGTTCAAATTGAAAAACACTTAAAATATTTTGGTGAATTGAAAGGTAAAGAAATTATTTCAGGTTGAATGAAACGTTCGAAACAAAACATTTTATTTTGATTTCTAACTTTTTAAAATGTTTTTGAATTTTTTAATAAAACTGAAGGAAATTGCCAAACCAGAATTTGTTTTGAACTAAAATCAGTGTTTCATTTGAAAAAGTCAAAATATTTGGATGTTTTCTGAAAAGCTCGTGTTTTTGACCAAAACAATTTGGAAAAACTTAAATTCACATATTTTGGTGTTGCCAAATATGCTTTTACTCTCTCCTCTCAATTTCCAGAATTTTTTTATCTGTCACTAATCTCAGCACTGTTTTTTAATTCATTTATCCTTTAGAATTGTGTATTTCTGACAGTCATGGTCATAGAAGGGAGAATCTCTGGCCTGCCTGTTGAAAGCTTCAAATATCAAAATTGTAAATTGACTCAATATTCATAAAATAGCTAGTGATGAAAGTGAAGTGATATATACTCATCAGCCTGTGTTTGCTATATGGCCTTTCTGCTTAGTTCCTGCTCTTCAGCCATTTGCTATGCCCACCTTCTGCTTGTGTAATGAGGCTGTTCTTTACTTCGGGTCCCTAGTCATATGTACCTCTGCCTAAAACAGACCTTTTCAGGAGACACATCTTCTACCCAACTCCATTGCAGCTATATTCTACCCGTAAGCTTAGTGGAAATTTCATATGGCTGCAGAGTAAACAAACAGTTTAACAGAGGCCAGGTCTATGCTTAGCTGAAAATTCAGTGGTAGTTGACGGGAGTTACGCAAGCCACACAGAGCAGCTTACGTAACTCCTGTCAACTTCTTAACTTCCGTTGTGCGCGGCGGCGTCTTCACTGTACTGTGCCAATGGAATGCATTCTTGTGGTTGCAGCACTATGCCACTTGTGGGTGTGGTTTTAGTGCGTCGACTTTTGGATTGATTGAGTAGGTCTTCATTGACCAGTTGATCCAGAAAAATCAATCTGACATCTGTGAGTTTATTGCCATCAGTGTGTACATAGCCAGACTTTCTTTAATTAGGAATCAGCATATTGATGGCCGAAACCAGTGTTTGTGTGCATAATTTCTGTCCTTTATTTTTTTTCGTAAGAAACTTTTCTCTCACCAGAGCCAATGTCTGATTTTTGCTTCAGTTGTGGACACAGTTTTGTCCGTTTTCTGATGCTGCCAGGAAGTGGAAGACGTGGAGATCTGTGAAAACTTAACTAAAATACATTTAATGTAATCCATGCAAATAGTGTGGTTCTGTACCCTTCTGATGACTAGATTACATAATGAAGCTTGTCTGCTACAGCCTTTGAGCTTTAGCTCAGGCAGCAGAAGTTCATGCATGGTGAGTCCAATCCCTGCTGCTTCTACCCTGTCCAGAGGTGATTGTTACAAGTGAGACACACGTGTCCTGGGAAAGTTGGCAGCAGCAGGCATTAATCAGGACCTCTGGATCTAAAAATAGGAGCTGCTAATGCCTGAGCTAAAAAACAGGGTGAATAGCTTAAGGTTACAGCAGATGCAAATCTCTCTATATGTGGACTATCAACTAAAAGGATGGATAGAGTCATACTGCATTAGTTATATTAATATGCAGACTTCTCCCCTGTCTCTGGGGCCATATCATTTGGAATGTCTGAAAATATATTATTCTTGATGAACCAAAGTAATCTACTTTGCTGAGATTCAAGAGGGAGGGACAAGTCAAAACAAGAAGATAGAGGAATCAGAATGTGAACTGAGGTATCTTCTGCAGTGTCTAACAAACTTTTAGAAGCTGTGGATCCTGGAGGTGTGGGATAAAGACAGAGTCTTGAAGTCCTATATAATATTTTACTATGATTTTACTATTTCTTAAATCTAAGAATCTCAAAGCACATGTTGCTAATCTTATATTTTAATCATTAGATCCCATTTTTCTGTAGAAGAACAGTACGCACATACCTATGTCTACTGCCGTAATAAACCAAAATATATTTATTAAAATAAAACTGTATAGGTGAATAGTCAATCATTAAACTGATTCCTGATGTGGCATTACAGAACCAGTCATGTAACATGAAAAAGTGAATTTATGCCAACCTAAATAAATGTATACACTGAACTAGGAAAGTTGTCCTGTCAAATATCAATACCATACTGTGATGCTGATTGTTGAGTAACCCCTGGTCTTGCTTGGTAGACATCCTTAGTCATTAAATTGATATGGTTGGGATACAAACCTCCATTAAACTGCTGGCACACATGCACCTGGAGAAAAAATTAGAAAACTTGTAACTGATGCTCAAAGATGATACCAAAGATGCAGAGGGAAAAATCATTCCAATCTTGGTAGATTAAAAGGAAGTAAATCAATATCTAGCAGGTGGTGGTTGTAGGAAGAAAAGTTCTCAAAGCCACCGCTGCCCTCCCCCCCTCGCCTGCCCCCACTCCCCAGCATCCCATTGTTTCTTGTTTTAAATTTTCCCCTGCAAGATTAATTAGAACTGTAAGCCACTGCTTCGGACTGTATCATTACAATCCAAAATACTAGCTGTAGAGTAATTCAGATTGCATAACAGCCACATCCCTGTTTGATAATATAATAAAAAAGCACAATTGTGTAATAGTGTTCTTTAACTAGAGATTAAATTGGAATAGTTTTTATAAACACCAGGGAAATGGCCAACGTTTTTCTTCCTATCAAAATAACTCTGCTCATCTCTAAAAATATTCTCATTATGATGGATTCCCTGCAGTTTGAGGTCTTCAAATCTCACTTTTGAGGATTTCAATAACTCAGTCATGGGTTCGGGGTTGTTATAAATGTGTATGGGTAGGGTTTTGTGGCCTGCCTTGTGCAGGAGGTCAGACTAGATGATCATATTGGTCCCTTCTGACCTATGAGTCTGAGTCTATGAGACCTTTATGAACAGGTTTTTTATTCCATCTCATAAAAGACTGCATTGGAGGCATTCTCCTGTAAATAGTTTATTCTCTTTCTTTGGTCCTATGAATTTCAATTAGGTTAATGTCAACAAAAGAATTGAGGGGCTGCAGTCAAATTCTTTCACAGTTGTCTTCAGTGTTGAGTGGAACATCGGCTGGGTGAGTTTTGTTCCTTGTGTCAAATTTGAAGGAAAACCCAGTTTCTTTTAAAACTACAAAAATGTATTTGTAAAAATGTATAAAGCACCAATTTTTTAATGGTTCTTAAACATAAATTACTAAAGCAACAGGGCACTGCCATCTACTGATTTAGGGTCCAGTCCAGCCCACATTAGCATTATAAAAATAAGAACATTCACATCAGATGAAATACTCTTCCAGCTTCTTGAATGAAAAGTATAGTGTTTTGAAGCCAGTTCAATTTACTAGGTACGCAGACTTTACTGTAAAAACGGGGGCCTCACTTGGACGTTAAGAGCCCGATCCAAAGGTCATAAATGACCATGGGAATTTTTCCAATAACTAATGATCATTGGATCAATCCCTAAATGATAAATATGGAATAAGAATATAGTCTGTGGTACTTCTTATAAAAAGATGTTTTACTTTCAATCTATCACCAAAGTTTTGCCTTTTCCCGGTGATTTCCTGCTGTCTTCTTTCCGGAGCAGGATGCTTTTGTTGTTGATATTATAATGGGTGCCTGATAGTGTGCTCTGTAGCTAAGGTTTGCATAGACGCAGCACCTACCATTATACAATCAAACTAATCTGAAATCCAACCTTTTTATTACTAAATTCCTTAGATCCTAGCTTATTTTTAAAAAAAAGTCTGAGTAAAAAATGGAAATGTATGTATCTTGCATGTTAGCAAGATTTTAGATTCACCAAAGTGACTGTGGCTGCCATTAACATTGAGAGTTTTTTGGTGAGAGTCTTGTATTGGATGCTATCCCCCAGCCATAATTTTTGCAGCAGGAGTTTTCAGAGCCATAGTACGGCACATGTCCTGGGAGTCAGGCGGCAGGTACACCCTTGCCATGATTCTTTCCCATATAACTCATGCAGAGTATTTTGCTCTACGGAGGAATAAACCGCTGGTTGTGTATAGATCTGTGGAGAGTAAAGATTAAGAGAGCACCTCTGTCTTTTTAATCATCTCTTCGCACCCATTTTGGGAACATTCATTGGTTGTCCCATAATGAATACAGTTCTGTAATGGAAATGACTTTAGCTAACTTACGCTACATATGGTGGTAATTTTGTTTTAACTGAGAGAAAAATGGGCTTGTAAAAGCACATGGCTGGGAGCTAGGTGATTTGGTTCTAGTCCCAGCTCTTCCATGGATTTCCTCTTTGATCCCCACTTCCCCCCCAAAAAAATCACCCCTCCAATGTAAAAACTGAATCATATTTAGAAAAAGATGTCTAATAAGAGTAATGTTGGAAAACAATATTTTAATAACCCTCCATGACATCCCCCTCTCTAAGATAAGCCAGCCTGCTTTTTCTCAGTGAGATTTGGAAAGGGGAACAAGAATCTTCATTAGCAAATAGAGGAAAATACTGAATTTTGAATAGTACACTGAATAGTCTTTCTTTCTTATGCAAAGTTTTCTGTTTTGGCTGAGTAAACTAGGG